>OU466859.2:54452535-55098646 GCA_911865555.2 Thlaspi arvense | reverse complement strand
AATTAATGAATAAATTTTTTTACACAACAATTTTGAAAGTATAATATTTTTTTTTTTTGGAAAAGTATAATGTTAACTCGAGTTTGTGTCTAATAATAGCAAAACAGGTAAGCACGTATGTAAAAAGAACAAAAAATCGAGACACACAATTGTTGACAAATTCCATTCTTTTTTTTTTTTGAACTTTACAAATTCCATTCTTATAACTTATTTTCCAATGCCAAGATTTATTAAAACAAGGCACATATAACTATTATTTGGGATAAAAACATAGATTAAAATATGAGAAATTTGGTTCAATAGCCAAAAAACTATAATCTACAAACTAACCAATCTCTCTCTCTATCTCTCTCTAAACATTTGGTTAGTTTCTAAATTAAATTTTTATTTTGGTTATTCAAAATATTGAAAATATCTGATATACAACAAAAAATGCTAAAAAGTATGAAATTTGATATAAAAAAAATACTTATATATCTAAGCAAAAATATTAAATTTTTAGTTCTATATAATCTCAAATTCCGACTGATAAGAGTATACTATAAATAGGAGGGGAAGTTTTTATTTTCCACAGACCACGTGAACAAGAAACACATAGGGGCTGTATAAACGTCACATATGCAATAATGCTTATGTAAGCAACCATTTTATGTCCTCTTCTTATCTTTTTGCTCTACATCTCATGAAATATCGGAAAAAAAAGAGAGGACCACTTCCATTCTTATATCAACGTAAAGAAGATCGACTTTTCACCTATAGATATTAAATAAAAGAGAATTCCGGGAACATTTGCAGACATTTGGTATGACAATTTGATCAACTGGGGTCTAAAGGCCTAATTATAATTATAAAAATGATTTTCTAGAGTAAATAATTAAAAGAGAAAAAAAGAACCAAAATTAAAAGGAGAACAAGAGAGGAAAGAGTAGTTGAGGGAGACGGGCATCGGTATATATTCAAAGTTGCCCAACAACTAAGAAAAAACAAGCTTAAATAACAAAAAAAAAAAAAAAAAACAAAGAAATGAAATTTGGGCTCATTTCCAATTCACATGAAAAGACCTAAAGAAAATTCTGATATTACCCTTGTTCAACATTATTGACATTGTTATTTGGAAACAAATATTTTATTTTCAATTTTTAAGATAATTTGGAAACAAATAAAAAATTCATCCCTACACATTCTTTTACAAATTTGAAATTTGTTGTTGATTACAGCCAAAAAATACTTTACAAAACGAAAAATTTCCGTTCTCATCTCCTATCTCACATTTCTTAGATAATATTGATATTCTATGAATATCATGATAAAAATCCCATTTTCTTTTGTTTGATTTCAATATATATATATATATATCATTTTTTATACGACGAGAAATTCCAGCGAATCGCAAGTAAAAAGTCATGCATATAAACAAATACGTATAATAATACATTTCAACTGATTTGACTGATGACAATATACGGAAAAGGGGAAAAAAAAGAAAAATAAGTTGACAAATAATACAAAATATCAGAGACGCCACTTGCGGTCAACTTCCACAAGAACACGCACTCTCCACATGCTCTACCCAAAATTCTCCTTCCCTATTAATTAAATCATCTCCGACGTTTTTCAACAAGACAACCAATTCACATCGTGAACGTGTGACTTTTCTTATCTAGTGGTCAACTCAACACGTGGCATCATCCTAACGGCTTCCCCTGATTCCCTCATCGTAGAAGCGGTGCACTGAATCAAAGTCCATGATTTGAGGGTCTTAACCGTCTATATAAACCTTTACATTGTCCCATGTGTCTTACTCTTATCAAACACCACACCACACAACAGCAGAACTCAGCGATGGCTTCTCATTCATCTATTATTCTAATCTTAGCCGTAGCTTGCTTCGTCTCTCTAATCTCACCGGCGATCGCACAAACCTGCGCTACACAGAACGTACAATCCGCCGCGAGAACTCCATTCCAGAATTGCCTGGACCTTCCGGTACTCAGCTCCTACCTCCATTACAGTTACAATGCCTCAAATTCATCACTCTCCGTCGCTTTCGTCGCCACTCCATCTCGATCCGACGGCTGGGTCGCTTGGGCTATCAATCCGACGGCGACTGGGATGAGCGGTTCTCAGGCGTTCCTCGCCTACAGATCTGGACCCGGTGCGCCTCCCGTCGTGAAGACGTACAACATCAGTGGCTACAGTCTCACCGAAGGGAGGCTGGCCTTCGAATATTGGGATCTACGCGCCGTGTCCATGAGCAACGGCAGCATCGCGATTTTCACCTCTGTTAAGGTCCCGGCGGGAGCCGCTAGCGTGAACCAGGTGTGGCAGATCGGCGGGAATGTGACCAGCGGTACTCCGGGAGTGCATCCTTCCACTGCGGCGAATTTGGCCTCCAAGGACGTTCTGAGATTCACCGGCTCTGACGCTCCAGGCTCTGCTCTGGGCCCGACCACCGGTGGTGGCTCGACTACTCCCGGACAGGCGGGAGCTCCAGGGAATGCGGGGTCGGCGACGACAAGCGTAAATTTCGGGGTGAATTTTGCAATTTTGGTTTTGTTGGGTAGTATATTCGTTTTCTGAATTTGATATTTTCTCTCTCTTTCTTTTTTACGCGCAATAATGGAGCCACATACTTTTTTTATCCTTTTTAGTCCTAGAGTCATTTACTGTACTTTTTTTCCTTTGCCCCATCAGAGTTATTGTTATTGGATTGTATGGACCATGTCTATGATCATCTTATCTGCTTAATGTATCAGTATAGTGGACTATCTCCGTAGATTCACATAGATATTGTTTTTTGTTTTGTTTTTCAATTTTGAAATCAAATAAATCCAAGTAGAATTGAATATTTTTTAGATATACTATCCAATAAAAACTCCCAAAGCAACATCATTTTATGTTTCTCATCGCTACTCTAGTTCAACAACACATTTTGGCGACAAATCACTAATCTAATTTTTTTTTTTCCTCGACTAATCTAAAATTTTAAACGAATCGTTTGTCCTCTAAACTTATCCTCAGTATTTATTGAAATGATTTAATAAAACTTCAACATTGTTAGTGTGACACATATTTGGTCACAAGTGTGTTGATAGACCGGCGACAACGAACTGAAGATAGTTAGTACTAAGTACAAATCTTGTTTATAGTATAAAACAAATAAATGAAGTAGTGCGCGAAATCTTAATATGTTTTTCCGTACAAAATATGGGCCTAAAACCCATTTAGGATATCAACTTATATGGCCCAATAAATATAGACAAATATTCCACATTTTAGCAATGGAGGCGCATATGCCTTTTGATGCGCAGTGTCTCTCACTCATCAATCATCATCCCTCTACTACATAAACATAACATAACTCCATTTTAAGGCGCTTCCTTCTCCTTCAATTCTCTCTCCACCCTTCAATATTTCCATTTTCGAAACTCCACGCGTTTTCCGGAAGTTACCGCGTTATTGAGTTTCGATTTTAGAGCAAGCATAGGGATTGATTACAAAGTCGCGTTACCAGAGGGTGGTAATGGAGTCGATACAGAGCCGAGTGGAATCGTGGATCAGGGACCAGAGGGCGAGGCTCTTCCGGGTCTCGTGGGGCCCACTCCAATGGGGTTTCCGGTGGCCTCCATGGAACGGAGAAGACGCCGATCAGAGGGTTAAGATCCGCCGGGAGTACGAGAAGCGGAAGAAGCAAATTCAGGATCTTTGTATCGCCCTTAAATCCGAGTCCGTCGATGATTTGCAGGACTTGCTCTGTTGCATGGTACTCTCCGAGTGTGTTTACAAGGTAATTCATTCTTTTAGTCTCGGAACATCTGCCTTTTGCAAAGAGCCAACATTTATTTAGTTTGTGACAATGTTAGTTTAGGTGTACATTGGATAATGGAACTTCAATTGAACACACATCCACGATCTTTCTCTCTCTTCTCAATCTCTCTGTTTCATCTCCTGTCGCGGTCTTTTTACTCAAAATGTGTGACTTTTTAATGAGAAAGTTGCTAAATTTCGAGAATTTCTGTTTACGCTACTGCTTTGTATACTGATAGAGACCTGCGAGTGAGATGGTTCGAGCTGTGAACAAATTTAAAGCGGACTTTGGCGGCCAATTTATTTCGTTGCAGAGAGTTCAGCCTTCATCAGATCACGTTCCTCACAGGTTCCTTTTACATCTCTTAGCGGTTGGAGAGATTTTTGAACTTCCTTTAATTGTTTTTCTCCGCTCTTCGATTTCTACTTTACAGAATTATCGGAGTTTATTTCTGGATTTTTCGAATCATGGCTGCATTTGTGTCTTACTCTGATGAATAACAGAAGTCAGGATAAAAATGTAATACGGATATGCTTTTGATGAGGCTGTATCAGCAACAAGAATAATCTCTATGTGTGCTTAGGTTATACACTTGTCTGTTAATAGAATCCATATGCTTATCATGAAATAAGAAATTTACTGAGTGATGATAAAGTTAGTTCAGTTTATTCTTGTACTAGATGGGTGTGGTTCCTATTGCTCAAACTGAAATAACTTATCTTAATGTAGGTATCTACTCGCTGAGGCTGGTGATACATTATTTGCATCCTTTGTCGGAACTAAGCAATATAAGTAAGTCTTCCTTGGAGTTTCTATCCCCTGGAAATTGAAATTCGTCAGATGTAAAAGATGTGTTTTTTTTTTTTTTTTCATTCTTGTGTGTGTTCTAGGGACATCATGGCCGATGCAAACATACTTCAAGGTCACATATTTCAAGATGATGTCGCAGAGGATGAATGCACCGTAGCATCTGAAACTATGCAAAGTGAAACACAGATGAATAATGGAGAAGGTCTGCGGAATCCTCTTGATTCAAAGGCTAAGCAACGTAGACAGAAGCCCAAACCTGCTGCTCATCGGGTATGCTTGTGGCGCCGTTGGAGCAAAAAAAAATTTCTTATTTTTTGGTATCTTGAGTACACTATTATCTTATGCAAGGTTTAAGTGATCCCATTTACATTTTAATAACTAGGGATTCTTGGCTCGTGCTAAGGGGATACCTGCTCTGGAGCTGTATAGACTTGCTCAGAAAAAGAAACAAAAACTTGTATTGTGTGGACATTCACTTGGTGGAGCTGTAAGTCTGATTGCTTTAGATTTTCTTACCTTTGTAGCTCATTGTCTACATCTGACTTCTCGTTGTTGAGGATTTCTATATATTTTCTAAATTTTCGTAGGTAGCTGCGTTAGCTACACTCGCCATATTGAGGGTAGTTGCTGCCTCTTCTACAAAGAAAGATAATGAGAATATTCATGTCAAATGTATAACCTTTTCCCAGCCTCCTATTGGGAATGCTGCGTTGCGAGAGTATGTTTTTGGAGTTCTACTTAAACATACGGCTGGGTTTAGCAAGAGCATTTTGATAATTCTTTCTCTCGTTTGGTCCGTTTTGCAGTTACGTACATGAGAAAGGGTGGCATCACTATTTCAAGAGCTATTGTATACCTGAAGATTTGGTCCCCAGGATATTATCTCCTGCATATTTTCATCACTATAATGAGCAAAGAATGTCAATGGCTGGAGAGGCTGAAGCCACAGATTCGTCATTGTCAAAAAAGAACGGTCAGGGTGTAACTTCAGAGGCAGAAAAGACAAAAGGCAAAGAACACGAGCAGTTAGTCATCGGTGTTGGCCCAGTTCAGAACTCATTCTGGAGGCTTTCAAGACTTGTTCCCCTTGAGGCTGTGAGAAAACAACTTGATAGGTATAGAGGAAAGAAAGTGGAGCCTGCAGAGAGTTTAACTGCAAATGAATCTGTAATGCCATCTCCTATCGAGGACGTGTTTATTGAACCACAATCACTTGAGATAGAAGAGGGTAGGGATGGTATATCTCTCAAGCCATTGGCAGATACTGGTAACGGACAAACAGTTAGTGGAACGAGTGATGGAAAGAGCGATTCATCCAATGGGTTTGGAAATAGTTGGCGTAGAGTTCCTTCTCTGCCTTCTTACGTTCCATTTGGAGAGGTAGATGTTATAAATATATGTGAGCATATACATGAAGCAATATGCCAAGATTGGCAATGATCATTCTAGTTATCTGTCAATGACATATTATCAGCTTTGATGCTATTTTTTCTTTTCAGTAGAATTGTGGTTCCTTAAACATAATCGAATAAGTTTTTTCTGCGTATCACAGCTATATCTCTTGGGAACTTCATCTGTGGATCCACTTTCAGAAGGAGAGTACTCTAATTTGACATCGGTACGAGCTTCCTTTGCCTACAAATATGCCAATAAGTGTTTATTAATCTCGTCCTGTGAACGTGTTTAAATTAGACATACTAGATCAAGTTAGGGTTCTGTAACTAACTTTAGGTGCTTGTATATTTAAATGCTTAATATCCCGAAACTCAATCTTACAGTATGTTTGGGTCCTGTCATTGCACGGTTATCTTCATATTTAGTATGTGGTTGAGGTTCTCTTATTTGGTTGCACTTTTCTGGCAAAGATATTTTTCAGGTCAGATCTGTGATCACCGAACTGAGGGAACGTCTTCAGTCGCATTCTATGAAATCCTATAGGTCTCGCTTCCAGAGGTGAGAGTTTCTCTCATTCTAGGCCGGTTACTCCTTGATTCATGCGTAAGCAGGTGACCTAGTCTTGGTATAGTTTTTCACTGAGATGCCTTTTTCGTGCTGTAGAATACATGATCTCTGCATGGATATTGATGGATTTTTCGGAGTGGATCAACAGAAGCAGTTTCCACATTTGCAGCAGTGGCTTGGACTTGCTGTTGGTGGTAGCGTAGAACTCGGGCATATCGTTGAAGCACCGGTCATTAGAACCGCCACTTCTATCGCTCCTCTTGGCTGGAATGGCGTTCCTGGTGCCAAGAATGCAGAACCTCTAAAAGTTGATATCACTGGATTTGGCTTGCATTTGTGTTCTTTTGTTCATGCACAAGTTAATGGCAACTGGTATAATCCCTTATCCCTCTTCTTTTTTATTTTCCCTGTTCTAACTAACGACAAATATATGTTAAATTTTTAGTAATTAACTCTCTTTTAGGTGCGCAACTACTGTGGAATCCTTCCCTTCAACACCTGCTTATTCTTCAGATAATGTAGAACAGACAGAACTACAGAAAATCAGGGTGACCATTGGAGCTCCTCTGAAGCGACCTCCAAGCAACCAGATAGTTGAAGATCCTCTAATTCCTATGTTCTCATCCGTTGATTCAAACACCGGTTTGGTGAAGGAAGGAATCGGTTTAGGATTTTTTAAAGAGGACAAGTTTGTTCGTCCTGAAGGCTTGGAGGACTTGTATATATTCTGTACTAGTGATTTCGCTACTATAGCTAAGGAGGTTGAGGTCAGAACACGGAGGGTGCGATTACTCGGCCTTGAGGTACCGCCATTTCTTGTTTCATTGGAGTAACGTTTCATACATTGCATGTAATTATTAAAAAACTGGATCGTTTTTGTCTGCGCAGGGTGCTGGTAAAACCTCTCTGTTCAGAGCAATACTGGGTCAAAGCATGGTGAGTTCGATGACTCATGTGGAGAATCTGCAGATACAGTCCGATGTTCAAGAATGTATTGTTGGTGGTGTCTGCTACTCGGACACAGTGGGCGTGAACCTGCAGGAGCTGCACTTGGAGGCTTCTCGGTTTAGAGAAGAAGTATGGAAAGGAGTCCGTGACCTAAGCAAGAAGATAGATTTAGTTATCCTTGTGCACAATCTGTCTCACAGAATACCACGTTACCAGAACTCAACAGCGCAACAGCAACCAGCACTTGGTCTTCTGTTAGACGAGGTCAAGTCTCTGGGCATCCCTTGGGTCCTGGCCATTACAAACAAGTTCTCGGTCAGTGCGCATCAGCAGAAAACCATCATAGAAGCTGTTCTTCAGGCGTACCAGGCGTCTCCAAACACAACCGGAATCGTCAACTCAATCCCTTACGTTATTTCTGGCTCTGGGAGTTCCTCATTGCCTTGGGCAGCTGTGAATGCCGGTAACGAAGGATCACTAGGCGCTCAGAAGCTGATATTCGCTCCACTCGACCTTGTCAAGAAGCCTTTCCAGAGAAAAGACACTGTTTTTCCAGTGGACGGTGTGAATTCCCTTTGCCAGCTTGTCCATCGCGTCCTTCAAACTCAAGAAGAAGCTTGCTTTCAGGTATTCAACACTCTCTTTACCTTTCCTATATAGCGATACACAACACGAATGTTTTATTATCTCTCCATAAAACTTTCAGGAACTTGCTAGAGACAGACTGTTGGTGGAACTAGCCAAAGGCCGTGCCGTGGATGATAGAAAGGCCAAGTCATCGTCCATGTCAGCAGCAGCCGTGGGTGCTTCACTTGGAGCCGGTCTTGGGCTTGTCTTAGCAGTAGTAATGGGTGCGGGTTCAGCTTTACGAAAACCCTAATTGTACCCTGATCAGCCAATAAGTCTATTATATTTATATTTACATGTACATATAGTTCCATTAGAGGTTGATTTCAAAGTTGTGATTTCACAGTTTTCTCTGATATTCAGTGAGGTCATTTGCTTCTAATCCATCCTCCATAATATCATAAACAAAACAGATTTGCAAGTACCTTTGATATAAATCGGAAAAAATAGATATTAATAAGCTTTAATAATGGTTTTTCTCTGGTAGAAAACAAGATGATGAAAACAAAAGATGGTCGTTTCTTAAAATCATCGAGAGCAACAAGACGGGTTACGCCAAGAGCTCTCGGCACCATCCTTGTTGTTAACAAGGCTGACCCGGTTAACGGAAAGCTCGGCCTTGTAAGCATCGGAGTTGAGAAGTTTGCGGCTGACATTGCTGAAGATCTCTCTGATGACAACCTCAAAGGCTTTGTCTACGTTTGTGGAGTCGAGAGCGGATGTCTCCATGAAGAACATTCCTTCTTCCTCCGCGAGAGCTTTCCCTTCTTCCACACTCACAGCTCTGATATCCTCCAAATCGCATTTGTTCCCGACTAGCATCTGTGCCACTGCCGTGTCGCAATGAGCTTTGCGGTAACAACAAAGAAAACAAAGTGTTATCACAAAGTGAAGGTTGCAAAACAGAGAGCAACATCTTATTGTCTACGAGAACCAATCTCATTCCATTGCCTCAAGGCAAAAGTACGAAACAACTACGGAATTAATGACTCAGATTGAATTTAAGCGATTTACTTAAAAATCAACCAAAAACCATCAATTTTTTTTTCAATTACAACAAAAAAAGGAAAAAGGGAAAGGAAAGGAGTTTACTGTTGAGTTCTTGAAGCCATCGCTTAACGCTCTCGAAAGTGGAGCTTCGGGTGATGTCGTAAACGACGAGGGCACCGAAAGCACCTCTGTAATAAGCAGAAGTGACTGCCCTAAACCTCTCTTGACCAGCAGTGTCCCAGATCTGTGCTTTCACTTCTTTCCCTTCGATCTCCACCAGCTGCGTCTGAAACTCCACTCCGATTGTCGCCTTCGAGTTCGTGTCGAACTCGTCCCGTGAAAACCGAGACAGTAGGTTCGATTTCCCGACCGCGGAGTCGCCGATCAGGACAATCTTGAACAGATACTCTTCTCCTCGATCACCCATCTGCTTCTTCTTTCTTTGGAACTCAGTAGATTGTGTGGATTGTGGAGAATTTTGCAGCTTTGAAGCTTTGATAAGTGGTAAAGTGGTGACAGACAAGCTTCTGCGTGATTGGCGGGGTTTCCAATAGACCTTTCATTTCATTCTTAATTAATTACGTTTAACCTGTTAATTAATCCAAAAGTTATCTTGACGTGTTTTTCACTGTTTTTTTTGTTGATAAATTAAGTTAGTTATTTCACTGTTTCATAACCAAGATGAATAAGTATTTACTTAATTCGAAAAAAAAAACTACACCCGTAAAAGTTGAAAGTGTTCTCGCACGTACATAGAAAGAAGTCAAGAACAGTATACACAGTGTAGAAGTCTCAACTCAATACCTGAATAAAACACATTTTGAGATAAGAAAAAATTAAGACCCAAACACATTGTAAATGAAATTTGAAAATAGAATAAGCATTAATATTTGTATTACACTCTCACGTTGTGAAATGCATTTGGTTTCTTGTGTCTTTATTTTGGGCTTTAAGTTCATCTTTGAATATTTGGGCCTTAGTCTTAAGATTGTGTAGTGTTACAAAATTCAGCAAATAGTTTACAAGATAAATATTCACAAGTTTAAGCAAGTTTGTAATTATATCCAAATTCAGCATATGGGTAACACAAGTTTGTACACTTAATTGAATATCTTATTGATTATTTACAAACCTCCTCCAATATATGCAATACTTATATAATCATTATGAACACTTTGGGAAACAGTTCTCTTTTTTTTTTCTTTTTCTTCACCAAGTATCGTTTACATAGACGATGAAACTGAGTTTGTACATAAAACCTCGAGGCTGGTTTAATTGTTTGCTTTGCCCCAACTTCTTGGGAAAGGAATCGCGTCTTTGATATCAGGAAGTCCGGTCGCAAACAGAATCATATGTTCCATCTTTAGGCTTATTCCTGAATGCTTCACTGTCCCATGCCTCCTTAAATCTAAGTACCAATCGTACTGCTCCCTTGTTGTGATTCCAAGTTCTCTGATCCTCGCATCCAAAACCTCAAACCGTTCTTCGTTTTGGCTCCCAGTGATCACAACACCAACCTGCGAAGAAAGTTGAGGGCGTTTGTAACATTCTGCGATTTCGAGTTTCAAAGTTTGGTTTGGCTTCTCTATGTACCTTTGGTACGACCAGATCAAACGCTGCTACAGTCTTCTTATCACCATTCAACCGTGTGTAAAACGGTTTAACCTCTCTCGGATAGTTATGTATAATTACGGGACCCTTGTAGATCTCATCAGTTAAGTAACTGCAACATTACACGGCGAACATACAATTTCAGTATCACATCCTGAAACAAAGACTCAATTGCATTTGTCATACGCAAAAACAGTGTATACCTGAGATGCTCCGCTGTTAAAGCAACGCCCCACTCAGGCTTGGTTTCGAATCTTCTACTGGTTTCCTGTTTTTAGAGAGTCCGATCATTGAAATATAGCAACACAATCAGTAAAGTTAATGAACAATATGGGATTTGAAAGTGTTTTAGACCTTTTGCAGAAGACTAATTGCTTCGGTATAGGAGAATCTCAGAAGAGAATTGGAAGCTGTTGCTTCGAGACGTGTGGTGATGTTCTTGTCAACTCGTTTGGATATGAATTTCATGTCTTCCTGACGATTTTCCAGAAGATATCTGCAGAGGAACTTGAAGAACTCATCAGCACAATCCATTGCATCCTGTAATATCCAAAAGAAACGAGTTGTTATCATTTGTCCAATAATCATTGAATGGGATTTCCAAAATCAATGTTTTCAGGAACTTACATCCAATTCGGAGAAAGCCATCTCTGTTTCCACATTCCACATCTCCGCCAAATGCCTTGCATTGTCGACTTTATCAGCTACGAATCTCGGTCCAAAGGTATAAACTTTCCCAAGTGCAGAGGCGTAGCTCTCAAGATGAAACCTCCCAGAAACAGTCAGATAAGTGTTACGACCAAAGAAATCTTGCGAGAAATCAAGCTTCTCAGGTTTGATCAAAGTTGCTGCCTTTGGTCTTTGTTTCATCTCGAGCTGCGATGCAAGATCGCTCGTTTTCTTCAGGTCGTGTACGGCAGCAACCACAGCTTCTCGGTTGCTGTCAGATCTCTTAAGGTGATCAATCAGCTTAGTCTTTTCCTTTATCGCAGCCTTTACTGTGTCAATGCTAAATCCATCATTTTCTTTGACATGCTTCTTCTCCTCCTTACCATCAGTTTTGCCTGAAAGAGTAGTGACCCTAAACATTTCGCCAAATCCAGTGGTTGTGATGACTGGTACTTGAACATACTGAAACCCGTTGAACTGAAGGAACGTGTGGCTCGCTAAGGTTAGCGCACTGTGGACTCTAGTCACCGACCCAACCTTCACCAACAATAAAATTAAAAATATAAGTTTTCTGACCTAAGATCATATCAAATGTGAAAAAATCTTGGATAAAATGTTGAAATATAGTTTTACCGTAGTCGTGCGGGGCCTGAACTGAGAGTAGTCTCTAAGCATATGCAGAGGAAGCTGTTTCTTCGACAGCGGATACTTCTCCGGATCCACTGTTCCTACATGGAGAAGCTTCTCCGCCTCAAGCTCAATTGCATGTTTTGCAGAAGCAGCCAATGGTTGTCTTAATACACCTTCTGCTACAATACATGTCCCTAGAGCCATAAGCTGTGTTGTTGGAACAGTCGACATTGCAGAATCAACAACAACCTGAGAAACACAAAAAAATTGGAACTTAGCATTTCATCGAACATATTCTGTGCCAAAACTATAATGAAATTGAACACCTTGTGCTACCTGGAGACTGGCGACGGAGGAGCCATCGCTGATCGTGAAATACAAAATATACTCCGGTGGTGGCGCGGTCTTCTGACCGGCGAGCTCCGGTTTATCGAAGATTGGATAAGTTTTTCCACCGCCGCTCAAGACATCGAAGAGTTTTCTGAAAATATTCATTTTCGATTGGATGATTTCCGTGCAGCTAATGTTGGCCGTCGTAGAAGCTTGATTCCCACCGCTCGACGGCGGATGGACGGCTACTTCCGCCGGCGGCGGCGGAGGAGAATCTTTCTTAACTGCTCTAGAAGACTTAACCCATCCACCGATCACAACCCTTTTACCGGCCAGTCTTGCGCCGCCGTCGCTCCGTTGGAGCAGAGTCTTTAACTCGACCCGGTTGGAATACTTAGACAAGGCAACGGGATTCGGAGAGGCGTCATGATCCTGCTCTTTCTGATGGGTTTTAACGTGAGAGTCCATTTTGGGTAGTTTATAAACTCCGAGAAATCGAAAGGAATATGAAGAAATCGAGAGGGAGATTTGAGGTTACTTGGATTGGAAAAATCAGAAGCGAAGAAGAGATTATATATAAACATGATTAGTGAAGATAAAATTCGACTGAGAGGAGAAGAAAAGATTAGAGGAAGCTTAGATTGTTGGGAGAGGGAAAAGCATTGTTTTCCTCTTGCGGAGAGAAAGAGAGAGAAGACAAGAGGTTTGGTTCTTCAGGGTAGTTTAGATTCGCGGGAACTGCGAAAGACGATGATAGGGATTAGTTTTAAACCTGAATATTTAAATATAGCTCATAAATTGTAATTTTCAGGCCCAAATGGCCCAATAGAGACCCGTTTAGATTGCAATCCGCCGCTTAATACGAGGTGCGGAAGATAATTGATATTATGATTTACACATGTCACACTAATCAATCAAATCATAATTAATATTACTGCCTAGAAATCTAAATGATCTGAAATATATGATTATTTTTCTTTTTGCCAAATATATATCTTATTGTAAAATTGTTTTTGATTGTGACCGTATTTGGTTACAAACATCTTGTAAAATAAAAAGCCGGTTGTATCGATTGTAATTAGGTACGTTCTTGTCAGTAAGCAGTTGAAAGACTTAAAAGTAAAGGAGAATGAATGGGGCCGGGTCACCTGTAAATTCTAATGATGGTTACCACGAGGCTACACAACCTAAAGCCGAATAAATCACAAATTAGATTTTTAATTAAAAATACTATTCCCTCCAACTAAAACGTAGACTTGAGGTCTAGAATTTGCAGACGAAAGCAACATGTTTATATAATACCCTGTTGAAGATATATAATTATACCCTAACTAACCACTAATAAGGCTTCTCATAGAGTGGTCAATGATCGACCAAAATGCCAAATATCCATACCGTCTAACTAAACTAATGGCCTAGTCATTAATAAACGTCCAAGAAGATCTACAACACACTATGAAATTTCAAAGTTTATTAATTTATTACTTTTGAAACTCAAATGTATTATGTATAAGCATTTTCTTGATCACTTTGAGTTTGAACTATCTCAAACTTGATTAGTACTATAATATTAGGAGATCGAAATGGAATATTTTCAAAAAGGTTTACCTCCCTCCTACTCACCATAGGCCTTAATGATGCTCATAATCATTGCCTCTTCAATGATTAAAAGCTCTTTTGATTCTAAGCTTTACACATCATCGATCATCACTCACTCACTCCTCCTACTTATATAAATCCACCTTCAAGAACTTGTTAATTCAAAACAGAGACTAGTTAAAACCAGAAAAACAAAAAAAAAAGAAGAAGGAAATTAGTATGGTAAGAAGAAACGCAGTTCATGCCATTTCAAGTCTTCCGTCGAGGCTGTGGTGGCCTCAGCAACGAAGGAAAGTAAAACGGGCCGTCGTGCGGTTAGGAAACCGGCGACGAGGGTTCTTGGTGGGGCAATCGCGGACGGTGGTGCAGAAATGGAGAATGAACATCGGAAAGCCAATGAAGATGATGAGAAATATCATTTTGGGAATCATCTCAAATGGTGTGAATGTTAAGGTCTTAGATGCTTATCTATGGTCTTTACCGATTTTACGTCCTCAGTTGTTTCCACTATGTTAGACGGACCAATTATTACACAAACTTCTCTAATCGTCATACTGTATTATTTGTCTTTGTTTTTCCCCCACTTTTTTTTTGTCTGAATCTAAATACTTGGCTTTATAATTAAAATCCAAGACGTTATTATTCAAAAATATATTCATCATAAATTTTGAAATTAACATTGAAATTTTTATAGTTTACTAGTTGATCAATTTTCGTTTCCCTGCAAACTTAAGAAATTGATTGTATGTATGCAAAGAAGAAATATATGTATTATTGTATTTTGTTGATAAATAAACAATATCCTAAATCTAAGTGATAAACATTTTTATTTTACCAACAATTTTCTTGAATTATATTCATGAAATATCAAATTTATTAAAGTGAAACATTTTACAAATCACTTGGATTTTAGATTTATGAAATATATTAACAATAAAAAAAATTAGAATCTCTTCCATCTTTAAGACAAGAGTTTGGGTGATTTATATATAATCCTAAACAAATAAAAAAAACAGTCGTCATTATCTTTTAGGCGGAGGAACGGGGATGGCCGCCATTACACCTCTCGCTCATCGCTCTCCTCTGCACCTTCCTCCTATATCTGCTACACACCCTAGATTCCATGGCGTCAAGAGACCACCCACTCGTCTCTTCTCTTGTATCAAACCCTTTCCTTCTCTATCCATTCGAAACCCTAATTCCATCCGAATTACTGCCTCATCCGCTTCGCCGTCTACCTGCACCCCGATAACTTCGCTCAAACCGGCGGCGAAATCCACTACTCGGCCATCCACACTCACCGGGTCGACTCGGTCTCTCGCCACTCTCGTGGCTTTGACAATCGCTGTATCCAGAGCCTTAGCCCATAAATTCTCTCTTGCAATCCAGACATCGAGCCCCGGAATCGGTGACGCGTTACGATTCTCTCTCCGTACCGTCGGTCCGGTCTTCTTCGCATCGCTCCGGGAACGGCCGCCGGGATACTTGAACACGCCGCTGACGGTGGTGGCGGCGGGATTAAAGAAGTGGCTTGATATATACAGTGGGGTTTTGATGGTAAGGGTTTTGCTGAGCTGGTTCCCTAATATCCCTTGGGAGAGACAGCCGTTGTCGGCCATTAGAGACCTCTGCGATCCTTACCTGAACCTCTTCAGGAACATCATTCCTCCAATTTTCGACACGCTTGATGTCAGTCCGTTGCTTGCTTTCGCTGTTCTGGGCACACTCGGGTCGATTCTTCACGGCAGCACGTGATAAAATCTTTGATTAGAAGAACAACCTTCGGTTTCCTTTTATCTCTTGTGCGACTTTGGCTGGTGAGATTTTGGGGTTAATGGTTTTTCTAAACATTCTCTTGAATATTCGATTGGAAATTTTTCATTTCCTTTTTGTTTTGGTTTCCCCAACATTAGGAAAAATTGGAATTCGATGTTGTTGTTGCTGTTGTTTTCTTCATGTTGGTAGGGACACAATGAGACTGATGAGCTTTGTTGTCTCTATGAACTCGATTCTGAATAATGAGAATTTGGATTTGTTGATTATCCCCGAGGTTCAATTACTCTAACAGACTACATTTATTAGTGATGGATTCTCTGCATCCCTCTCGATTGTTGATATTGATTAAGAACCACAAAGTTAAGAGATTAATTTTAGTTATGTAGTTTGATAGCAGTTTTCATCATTTGTATCTGATCCAGATCATAGACGCATGAGATTTAAGGTGTTTTCATCATTTGCTACTTCTTCGTTGGTTGATAAAATGGTTTAGAGTTTAGAATGGCTAACAGAATGGTGGAACAGAGTCTTTGTTGTACAGGCAAAAGCAAGTTCCATTTAAATTCACGATTATTAGCGTGGCGTTTACTGGATTTTGCTAAAAGTAACAAGACAACAATCAAATATGAATCATCATCAGTTCATCACACGTGAAAGCTCAACTTAAACCATTATTTGGATCTTTTAGAATAATACTACTTTGGAGTTTCAACGTGCGTAAAGGTCTCTCGTGGAAAGAAAGTAATTTGAATTGGACCCACACCATCTGCCAATTCAATCCCGAAAACCTCTTTGATCAGAGAGAATCATGGATGTCGGATGATACGGATTAGTGAAACCGATAATCTTGGTTTCGGTTTTGGCAAAATGACCGGTTTAGAAAGTAATTTGGATTGGACCACAAAATTTCCCAATACAACGTAGAAACCGGAATCAGAATGTACAATAGCAACTTGACATTGAAAAACCTCAAAAGTTTGCAGCATATTATTATTCTTAAAGGTATTCACAGTTCCCTGAACTGAGCAAACCCTATCGTTCCCGTAATATCCGCTTCGTAATGCAACCCAGTCTCATATTTTCCATTGCAGGAGTGGTTCTATTTTAACATCTCACCTGCATTAAATATTTTTTGTTAATTATAAATTATAGATAAAATTCAAAGCTCATCATATAGTATGTAACATGCTCCATCAAAACTGTTGACAAACAAAATAAAGTTCCATCAATACTAATACGCTATATTTTAGTTTAGCTTAAATTACAAGATATAAACATCTTTGATCGGAGAAAATATATTAGTGAGTTATACTTGCTACTAAAATATCATAAATGATAAGTCTCTATTAACTCTAATTAAAAACCGAATCAATTGTTCTAGCATAATTATTACAAGGGAAAGCATAAAAATTAATTACAGGGAGGAAAATTGGCAGAACATTTTCCCGGTAAATGGAGAGCTAGAGTGCGGTCAACGCCAGCGATAGGTGGTCCCTTGGCAAGAACGCATAGACAAGGTTGACCAAGCGTCTTGATGGCAGCGCAACATAGCTCGTTCGGAGACAGTGTGCTAAACGGCGCCACTGATGGTATACACGGCACGAGTTGAATCAATGCCGACAGAAATGTTCGACCACATGGGTGTGCCATAGTCTCTTTGACCAGGCCTGACTCCACCATAACCATAAGCAATACTAGTGTAAGAACCTGCGATTTTTTCATAATTTCTTTCTAGTTTTGAAAAATATTCTAAAAGGTAAGTCTCATGTATAACTTGTACATATATATTTATATATATAGTATATGGCAGAGCAAGGAGAATGATCGCATGAGTAAACTAATCGAGTTGGATTAGATGGATCATGAAACTTCGGATTTATTGTTTGTAGGCTCACATGTTTTACGCAGATGAATATCTCACGTTTTTTTTACTTGCATATTCATACCAAAAACATTGAGTCTCCTCTCACGCTTCACATATCTCGAATTAGTTTAACTATTTTAACTGTTGATTTTTTATGTCCAATATTCGAAAATATGAGTTATACCATAGAGATGGTTTTGTAGAAAAGATATGGCAATAGTAGTGTAACGTAAGAATTGTCAAAGTGTTATAATCATATACTCTAGTCTCTTTTATAACTTTAACGTCCGCCAATACTCTAGTCTTAATCACACAGTCTTAAACTAATTGTCCGTATTTTAATCAGCATCTTAGACAGCGTAATGATATATCTTAATCACCTACGTTGTTAGCATAGCTAAGAAGCTCTCTTTCTCTAATATTTGATGAAGAAAAATTGATTACAGATTTAATACGACATTTATTCTGCTAGTTACATGATTATATATTTTTTTTTATCTGTGCTTACGTGCCAAAGTACAAAACAGAGCAAATGAAACAAAAACATCC
Source organism: Thlaspi arvense (assembly GCA_911865555.2). Classification (NCBI taxonomy): domain Eukaryota; kingdom Viridiplantae; phylum Streptophyta; class Magnoliopsida; order Brassicales; family Brassicaceae; genus Thlaspi; species Thlaspi arvense. The sequence continues at coordinate 55,080,473 of OU466859.2, read as the reverse complement.
ATCACCTCAACCAAATATGGACCGTTACTTTATCATCTTTTTACAGACCAACCATATATTGTTCCTTCCGTCTAACTTCCGCTCACAGATTCTCTCGGTTCCATCTCAGAACGCAATGCAGAAACAACACCGGGATGGGGAAGGAAAGTATGAACTTATAATCGTTCTTTAAGGTTTGAAACCAAAACCTTGAAGAATTGATGAGAGCATCTATGTATCTTTCTTGTATAGTATAAATCAACGTTCCCTTTTACACTCCGGCTAAACAATGTTTCTTCTAAGAGTTTGATCTACTTGATACAACGGCAACGTATAAGGCTGAACCTGCACGAGCCATTGAATACACATTAATTCATTTTCCATGATCAGCTAAAGTCCATAAACTTCAAAATAATACAAAGCCCTATGACATGACAGAGATGAACTATAATTATTTCCTAACCTTTTTTTCACCACGAACCGCAACGCAATCCATCGGCGTCTCGAACAAAGACAAGGAGTATTGCTTGCGAACAACACCAACGTCGAAGAATATGAGACCAGAACTCGGCACGTCGACTCGGATTCCTTTAACTTGAAACCAAAGGAAGAGCTCCTTCGCCGAGATTCCCGACAAATCAGTGATTTGTCCATAACCTATAGTTCCCGAAATACTCGCGTCGTAATGCAGCTCGGTCTCGTACTTGGCATTGCACGACTGGTTCAAATAAACCGAGAACCGTCCGGTTTCGCCGTTGACGACGCTGAACTCTTTCACCCCTTTCGGAAATATCCCCAAAGGTAAACCGTTTGCCTGTAGGATCTCGTATATTGATTCTTTCTCGGCGACTACGGTTGAGATGGAGATCCCGGCGGCGATAACGAAACTTAGAATCGCGGTTTGAACAATACGAAGAAGCATTGGTCTCGTTCACGCCAGATCTCTTTGCTGCTTTATCAGATAAATTTGACTTAATGGGTTTAAGCGAGGAACGAAGAATAAAAAAAACTACGATATACAGTTTTTATTTTACTTTTTGAAACAGAGTGTGTGTGGATCAAAAACTAAAATTATTGATGGCGTAAATTGGATGGAGCAGTGATCGTCTGCTTTTTAGTGGAGCGACCAATGAGTGAGAGCCACGTCAGTTATACCCACCAATGCAATTTACGTCTAACGCGTGATTGAAAACTACTGGTGGACCGTACCACGTTAGATCGTATAGAGTGTGGATCGAGAGATGCGGAAGCCATATACGGTGAGCCTACACGGCGCAAGTTGAACCAGAACCGACAGAAATGTAAGACCACATGGGTGTCCCACATTGACCAGACCTGACTCGACCAAAAACATAAACTTATAATAGTATCTTTGTAAGAACCTGAAATTCTTTTCACTACAAATCATCTCATTCAGAATTTTGAAAATGTGTTAAAAGGCGACCCTAGCTCATATCACTCATTACCTGCACATATACTACGAGAATGATTGTATGGGTTTTGATGAGATGGATCAATAAATATTAAGCTTATTGTTTGCAGGGTCGCAGTTTCTATTCAAAAACCATCCCCATTGGTAGTATTTAATAGGATTTTTCAACCTTAAAAAAAAAAAGAGTAGGAGAGAAAAGTGAAAATCAGTTTTTATTTAAGAACTTTTAAGATATCTATGGTTTTTTATATTTATGGATCCTAATCTCTATGGCTCAATATATATAGTATATCATTCTCAATATTTTATGAAAACACTATATTTTAATCAACATTTTAAAACGAAATATCTCACCGCCATCCAGTAGTTGATGTTTGACATGTGTCCTAAACCATGTGATGAGTGTTTAAAAGTGGTCTTGTTACCACTTTGACTAGAAGACAAACAAAAGTAGCAGCTAACTATCTGAGTGCATCACCAACTTTTTTTTTTTTTTTTTGTAAAAAGTGCATCACCAACTTAAACTGAATATCACTCGTTTAATCACCATATCAAAATATAATCATCCCTCCTAATCATCTCTCCTAATTGGATGATCCATCTAATAATTCCGGAAAGTGACTTCCCAAGCCAGCTGGAGACAGACTTCTACTTCAGCGCCAGGTTTTTAGAATGACAAAGTCTTATTTATGTCACAATTGATTGGACTATAAAACTCTAGGTTTCGTTTTACTAAAAATATAGCAACCAGATATTCTGTGAAGGGAAAATGATTTGTCAACTTCCTACAACACATATTTGGCTATATATATGATGATAATATCTGTTTCGACATTGACATAATAATACAACTTTTTAAAGAAAATTTCATCACCTCACATCACTGTTATCATCAATCACTTCAACCAAATATGGGCCATTTCTTTTCCAAACAAACAAGATATTGTTCTTTCTTTCCATCTAACTTCCGCTCACAGATTCTCTCAGTTCAGCCCTCCCCGGTCGATATGAGAATGCAGTACAGAAACAAAAATTAGAAGGGGAAGGGGGAAAAAAAAATGAAGCATTGACCTTGGATCATGCCAAAGATTTTGAGACCAAAACAGTACAAGTATCTTCAAGAATCTGTCTATCTTTCTGGTATAGTATAACAACATTTCTTAAACTCCGGCTAAATACTGTTTCTCCCAAGAGTTTGATCTACTTGATTCAACGACAACATTGAATACTGAACCTGCAATAGCCATTGTAGAAACACCTGAGCTCATTATCAATGAATCCAAACATTTTGAAGAAAAAAGATTACATTTTTTCCGAGTTCCACCGATTTTCAGTTCCTAGCTAATCGAAAATCTAAACAAATTCAAGAAAATGGGATGCAGCATCCGAGTATACAACAAGAACTTGACATTGCAAAACCTCAAAAATCTTGGGACTACACTAGTAAAGCAGATTTGAGTTATCTTCATGTGCACGCACTTTTGTTTATAAGATCATTTTGGCAAAGTTTAACAATTTAAAGATGTTCCAATCTTTCTCCATTCAACAAATCTCATAAACTAGCCACTTCTACTAACAAAGCCAAATGTGAGACGAGATAACTCATAATAAACTCAATTTTGCAAACAGAGATTTTGTCATAATCCATACCTCGTTTTCACGGAGAGCAGCGACGCAATCTCTCGGCGTTTCGAACAAAGACAAAGAGTATTGCTTGCGAACAACACCAACGTCGAAGTAAATAAGGCCGGAGCTAGGCACGTCGACTCGGATTCCTTTGACCGGAAACCAGAGGAAGAGCTCCTGCGCTGAGATTCCCGACAAATCCTCGATTTGAGCAAAACCTATCGTTCCCGTGATGTTCGCGTTGTAGTGCAGCTCCGTCTCGTATTTGGCATCGCAGGACTGATTCAAAAAGACGGAGAATCGTCCCGTTTTGCCGTCAAAGCTGAATTCTTTCACGCCTTTCGGAAATATCCCCAAGGGCAATCCGTTCTCCTGGAGGATCTCATATATAGACTCCTTCTCGGCGATCGCCGTGGAGATCGAGATCCCGGCTGCGAGAAGGAAGCAATGAATCGCGATTTGCACAATACGAAGCATCACTTTGTCCACCCGAATTCAACGATTGGAATTTTTTGTTTTGTTTTCTTCTGCCGATTTCTCTGTTCCTTATTAGGAAATTAAATTAATGGGTTTAAGCGAGGAAGAAGAAGAAGAAGAAGAAGACGACATTTTGGTGCCAGCTTGAAACAGAGTGGATCAATTTTTTTTTTTTGTCAAATTATTGATGGCGGAATTGGGATGGAGCAGTGATCTTCTGCTTCTCAAACCATAGATAGAACCACCCAATGAATGAGTGCCACGTCGGTTATGTCCACGTATGCAATTTAGTTAAATGTGGGGTAGTTTCGTTAAGCCCTTGTTTTTAAAAATCAAACGCGTCGTCATTGGGAAAGTAGGTGGACCTTATCACATGGGAACAAAAAGAGGCATGTTGTTAAGAGTTGATCCAGAGACGCGGCAATCCGAATGTTTATCTAGGTTTTGTGTCTTAAAATGCCTCTCCTAACACATGCGACAATCAGATGCTTTTTTATGTAACGACTTTGAGCCAATATCAATTAATTTTATGGTGTTTTTTTCTCCATAAAATTGAATTTTATTTTCCTCGTATTCTCTTGGACCTGAATTTATAATTGGGCTTATGAAGAGGCCCATATCAAATTAGCGTATCACACTCACTGCACATTTCCGGTTTTCCGTATCGAAATCGAAAGCTCACTACACAATCATAACACAGAAAGGGTCTGCAACGACCAAATTGAAGAACGACGATGGCGACGCATCTCCAGAAACTCTCCTCCCAAATCCACCGACTCTCTCCATTCGCCAGATCCGTAATCATCCGCACCTCCGCCACATCTGCTCCTGTCTCCGTCGCCCCTTCTCCGTCATCGGGAACGAGGAAAGTCGCGGACCGAATCGTCAAGCTATCCGCGATCGATGCGGATGGATACAAGAAGGAAATCATTGGGCTCTCTGGCCAGACTCTTCTTCGTGCGCTCACTCACACTGGCCTGATCGATCCGGCGTCACATCGGTTGGATGATATCGAGGCTTGCTCGGCGGAGTGCGAGGTCCAGATCGCAGAGGAATGGCTCGAGAAGCTCCCGACGCGTACTTACGACGAGGAGTACGTGCTGAGGCGTAACTCTAGGTCCCGTGTCCTGAACAAGCACTCACGCCTTGGCTGCCAAGTTGTGCTAACGCAGGAGCTCCAAGGTATGGTCGTCGCCGTCCCTGAAGCGAAGCCTTGGGATATCCCGTAAGTCTCCCTTAAGGCTCTCTATTGTTGTTTCCGTTCTCAAATTGGCAATAATTCGCGCTGGATGCTTTGCAGATAACTGGATTTGAATCTGTAATCCTTACTTTTAAATTTTGTAATGTGGTAAAGAACTTACTTGTTTAAACGATTCCCTGCTTCAAGTTTGGGTTGCCTTGCAATTGAATGTTGGTTTCTTAATCTCATTGTCGCTGCTTCCTCGCCCATTACATAGTTGCTCTCTGAGGTGATCTTGCTTTCTGCTTCTTTCACCGTTTAGATTTTGAATAAAAACGCATGAAAGGTTTTGAAATTATGGAGTTTATATCTAACAGCTTTATAAAAGCAAAAGCAATTTGGAGAGTTCAAGGTGTTTGGTTAGCAGATTATGTCTGTTGATTTTTCTAGACATAGAGAAAGAGAAGTGAGCATATAGAATACTGTGCCTTCGCAGAACAGGAATGAGATTCTTTTCTTACAGAACATATAATTACGGTCTTTTCAGTTTCAGTATGCTTAGGGTTAAAAAGCCATCTTTTCTTCTCTATCATTCTCATAACTACTTGTGGTGCATCTGTGGTGATGCTGATATAACATTATATATCAACTCTGAGCTTTAGAATCGCAGATTCTGCTTTTAAGGAAAGGAATAATGTATAATGAATATGACATTTGTATACTGATTGTTTGATAGATTTGAATCGAGCCTTGCAAACTATTAAACTATGTTTGTAGGATCTGTTCTTGTACTTGTTTATTTGTGGAGAGTGATTCAATAGTAACATTGAGGATAGAGTGGTTAGCTGTTGGTTTTCCTACTGGTGTTCTAAAAAGCGGTTTTGTTTCCTAGACGCTGTTGGAAATATGCTGGTTTTCACTTCTTTTTTTTGTTATTAAGTGGTGGCGTTGTTAAAAAATGATTATCAAAGTCATCGTATGTTGTTGTTTGGTTTACATTGAATTTGTTTTGATACTTCGTTTTATATCAAAGTTTGCTATGATCAATAAATTTAATAAAATCTACATTTAATTTTTCATATGTGCAAGTGATCAAGACTCTTTTTTGGCCTCCTATTTTTTTTTGTGTCACTTGCAAGTTGTATCTGTGGGGTGATTTTATAATGATCTCGAGGATCTAAAATCTGACATCCTCCATTAGAATCTTATACTATACACGTGTTTAGAAAACTAATTTGGATAATTGATCATCCAACGTTGAGTATGAATTCGTAGTGTATCTCTTCATGGGTTCATGGCTACATATATTGATAGTTTCGAGTGGGCATATAAATCAAAGCCAACCAAATAAGGGATTAATCATTCCAAAATCGAATGTTCAGGTCATGTATACTCCAAACATTGAAAAAAATGAATTAAATTAATTTCGAATCATAACCATTTCAATCCACGGATAATTCAAGGAGTCAAGGACTACAGATTGTTGAGAATTCTTAATTATTTGTAACTTCAGGGTGTAGTGTGGTGCCACTTCTAAACAAATTACTGTTTACAAGTGATTAAGAGGCCTGAGCTATTTATAAAAAAAAAAACGCCATCTCTTTTTTTATTATTAATTGTTCAAGTTGTCTCTTCTATTTTTTAAACAGCGTGGTGTTCAAGTTGACAAAATTTGTATCGAAAAAAACTCACTTAAAATAAACTACAACTTATACAGATAATAATATAAATTTGAGTAACAAATATTCTCAATCTGATAAGCATTTGAATGAAATTCTGTTTCTTGCAAGAATTTGTGAGCTAGTTTTAATAAAGATTTAACCTGAAATAACCATCCTAACGGAAAACTGTTTTGATAATGAAATTATGAGATACGTGTATCAATTACGTGTGTGTATCTATCTATAGATAGACTTTAGTTTTTGTGTAGTCTTAAAGGACAAAAACCTAATTTTAGACCAGTTCAACAGAAAACTGGTGCATACCACGATCACAGTTGTAATGAATTTTCTAAAATGGCAACCACTCATTTTCTTTAAGAACCAGTCCCTCTTCCCTTCTCTTGCCCTAATCTCTTCGTCTTCTCTATAAACCCGTCCTCTATACTATTGTTCTCATTCATTCTCTGTTCAAACTAAGCTTCTAATAAACCCAACTGCGATGGATCAGGCAGAGCTTGCCCGGATATTCCAAATGTTCGACAGAAACGGTGACGGCAAAATCACCAAGCAAGAGCTGAATGATTCATTGGAGAATCTTGGAATCTTCATCCCAGACAAAGACTTGGTGCAGATGATTGAGAAGATTGATCTCAACGGTGATGGGTACGTGGACATCGAAGAGTTTGGAGGGTTGTACCAGACGATAATGGAGGAGAGAGACGAGGAGGAAGACATGAGAGAGGCTTTTAATGTCTTTGATCAGAACCGGGACGGGTTCATCACGGTGGAAGAGCTGAAATCGGTGCTAGCTTCCTTGGGGCTTAAGCAAGGAAGAACCCTTGAGGATTGCAAGAAGATGATTAGCAAAGTGGACGTTGATGGAGATGGGATGGTGAATTTCAAGGAGTTTAAGCAAATGATGATAGGTGGTGGATTTGCCGCCTTAGGATCAAACTTGTAAACAACAAAAAAAATGAAAAACCCATTTTCGGGTTAGGGTTTGAGACCCAAAATCATTGGTTTTTTTCTTCGGAATGATTAGGGCAAAACCTCGAAAGAGATATAACAAAGGTATTTTTCAAAGAAAAAGCTCAACAATCTTTTGTGAGCTTTGTTTTGAGTGCTCTCCTCCCAAAAATATTGTTGATGAATTTACTTTTGTGGGATTTTGAAACATAACCATATGAGTCCACGGATCTTACAATCCGCTATTCTTTTGTTGAGGATTCTTTTAATATTTGTAACAATTGGTTGTGAGGCACTCTACTTCTCAATTACGACTTTTTACACTTACAAGATCATACAATAGAATTTTAACCTTTTTTTTGTCAAATACGATATTCTTTGGGTACTATGTGTTTTGGTCGATGCGTTTGTGCTCACATTTTTAAACAATAATGTTTTCTTGGGAAATAAAACACATCTTTAATCCCGAAAAAGAAGAAGAAGAAAACTCATGCATTCTTAATGTATCGAAAGATATTTGTGTAAAGTGGAAAATCAAACGCTAGAAGCCTAAAACACAAACAAAAATGAAAAGAAACGCACACAGATAAACAATAAAAATTCAGACTACGTGATGTTTAACTCGTATGCTGAAGTCAAACAAACTAGATAAACTACATGCCGTTTATCATTTCTGGCAAACGGAGGAGACTAGAGACTGCAGGGTGGATGAAGTCCACGTGCTCCACCCGAAATCAGTCATCATCAACCGTACAAAAGTAAAGTTATGACCAGAGAGATCTTCGACTTCGTATTTCTTGTCCTTTTCCTCACCGTTTCCCTTTCTTTCACTCTCACTAACTTTCAGTTTCAGAGATCATCACTTCCCCTCTCCACGAGTCACAATTTTGGAATTTTCTAATCTTCCATCGAAGTAAGTGCTTCAATTGAACCCCCTTTCTGTTGTTCTACTTACAAGGATCTCAATCTTTTATTGAAATTCTCGTCTCTTCTGTTTCGATGATTTTGGGTTTCTCCCTCCCTTTTGTCCATGTTGATTGCGTGTACCAAATTACGGAATCGAAATTCTTAATTTCGCGTTTTTCTGGATTCAATCTACTCGATTTGCTCTGTTTCTTTAGAAGTTCAGAGGTCGATGAAATTCATACTCTATGCCTGTTCATTAGCTGTTTTTATAAATCACTTCTTGAGGACAATCTTTCAAGCCATGGTGTATTTGATAAGCTTTGAAGAATGTAGCAGATTAGAGCTGTTGTGAGTTAGTTAGAGAAGCAGTTAGCGAGGGTGTGGTTGGGCATTTGGTCTAGAGTTGAGTCTCTCTCAATAAAAGCAAGTTGCAAAATCATTTTTTTATTGTCTGTTTGGGATTGAGATGTTTGTGTGTGTTGTGGGGCAGTGGAAGGGAACTCTTTGCTCGGAGAAGATGTAGAGATGATGGAGAACTCAGATGGAAAGAATACAGTCACAGATGAAGCTTCCTCAGCGGTGGAGCCGTTCATTGGGATGGAGTTTGATTCAGAAGTCGCTGTAAAGTCTTTCTATGACGATTACGCCACAGGGATGGGTTTCGTCATGCGAGTGGATGCTTTCAGGCGGTCAATGCGAGATGGCACCGTGGTGTGGCGCAGACTCGTGTGTAACAAAGAAGGATTCCGTAGAGTGAGACCACGGAGAAGCGAGAACAGGAAACCTCGGGCTATAACAAGAGAAGGTTGCAAGGCTTTGATCGTGGTGAAGAGAGACAAATCCGGAAAATGGGCCGTCACCAAATTTGTGAAAGATCATAATCATCCTCTCCTTCCTCTCCTGCCTAATGGTCGCCGGAGTTCTCAGGTCTCCCAATCACCGGTACGTTCACACACTGAACTATAGAGTTTTGAACATTATGACTTGCCAAGAACATGAAGCTCGGGTTTGTTTTGCTTTGAATAATCTTTGTGCTTTTCAGGACGAGAAAGACGCAAAGATTCGGGAGCTGAGTACAGAGCTGAGCCGAGAGAGAAGGCGTTGTGCTGCGTTGCAACAGCAGCTTGATATAGTCCTAAAGGAGATGGAGGAACATTCCAATCATCTCTCCATTAAAATCAGTAATGTTATCCAAAGTGTTAGAGAAATAGAGTCCAACAATACTTTCACCAAACCTCTCAGCTAACGAGAAAACAACAAGCACGCAGCTTTCGTTTTGTGTTCATAAACACTTTGAATCCAATAATCTTATCTTGTCACTTTATGTTCATTCTCCGAAAGAAAACAAACGACATATAAAAGACACGGACAGATTACATTGGCCAATCAAAACAAAGCCAAGGGACTTGGGAGCCTCATCGTTGTTCAATGCCAGAAAGCGTACATGGCAGTAGAGATGTAAACCAACAGAGCGGAGGAAACAAGCGTCACGAGCGTTGCAACCGCCTGAGCCGCGGATTTGCTGCCGCAAGAGAGTAAGCCGAGACGGATCTGAATCACGTTGACCATAGAGAGCATCAAGAACAGACAGCCCATGACAGATCCGACAGCAGATGCCATCATTCCCCATCTCAGAACCTTAATGTTGATATGAGCTCTGAAAATCTCGTCAACGTCTTTGCTGTTGAGAAGGTTGAGGGCAAGCTTGAGACCCTGAGCTACGAGAGAGGAGAAGAGGAAGAAGCTGAAGGAGACGACTTCGAAGACCAGTAGCTTCTTCGCCACGTCAGCACTTGCGTCGCAGCTGGATCGCTGCTCGAGGCTATGCTGTCCTGGAGTCGCTAAGGAAAGACCTACGAAGACGGCGATGGTGAAGAGAGAGTTCACGTTCACGAGTCCGTCAAGGGCACTTACGTGGACACTTGTCGTGGCGACGGAGGACGACGCCGGTGACGTCATTCTGACGGCGGTGTCAACGCCGGTCGTGTACTCGATTTTGGGATCAGATCTGCTCGGAATAGAGAATGGAAAAAAATGAGCGAATACCAAACAAAAAGGCAGATTGAGAGAGAGAGAGGGAGAGAAGGTTAAGCTTACCCTTCCATGAAGGAATCTAGTTTCTGCGATGCTTTTGCTTTTGCTTTTGGTCGGGATTAGTTGGAATTGAAAGAAAGTTAGATGGATTTGTCTGTCTTAAAAGACAGCTTTTTAGACGAAGAAATTACGTAAATAAATACACACTCTCTCTCTTTAAAAACCAGTTTCGCTTATGCGTTTTTTTTTTGTCCACGTGGGAGTCAACTGAAATTAAGTTGTTGAGTTTCCCAAATTTCTTCTCCTTTTTTACGTTTGTTGGTGTGAAGTTGTTTTAAATGCATTCCATAAATTACCATAAATGATTTTTTGATAAATTTTATAATAATTTTGGTGACTTTTGATAAATTTTGTAACTGATTATAGTCAATTAGTTCGATAACATATTATAGATACTCCTCGTTATAGTAGACAATAACTAGTTTTCAAATTTAGGATTAGGGTGCTAAATCTATCTAGAATCACAAATCCATGCCTTTTGTAATTTCCAGTGAAGACAATTTGTATATAGATAGGGAAGAGAAAGTTAAATCATTCCAGCGAAATCAAAATAAGCAAATTGGTAGCACCTCAAGATATATAAAAAGTTCAGGATCTTTTTGACAACAACAGTTAGATAAAATTAAAAAGATATATAAAAAGATATAGCAATGGAAAACAAAATAAGAAAGTTCCAAATGATTTAACTTTGTTAGCTAAGGGACAAAAGTTCCTGCAAGTTTTAAAATTAATTCACCTTCAAAAAAATAATGCAAATGTGGAGCAAATTAACAATGAATATATGGGATCTGATTGTTAACAAAAACTGTTGAAACTATAATTGTTACGTTAAATTGGTTAATTTTTTTAAAAAACTATGATAATTTTGAATACATATGATGACATAATGACGAAACTGAAACAAATGATTATGTAAATATAAAGTATAATATATTGGTTTGCAACATTTCTGCTTTTATATCAAACTACTCGGTTTATCACCATGATTGAAGTGCTTAGACGCTACAATCATCAAAATGGCTCGGAATTTCGTAGGTTTCAATAATTTACCGTTGCATGAAACTAAGTTTTCTCTAATAATAAAGTTTTTGTTTCCCAAGGCTAACGATGCATTGCCAAAATTCATATTGTTCTTGTGAATGGATATAAGCGAACATGAACATGGTGGAGTACATATGTTCAAAAGTATAAAACAAGAAAGACGTGAGGTACATCACGGCTGGAAAGTTGGGATTTGGTGACGGGAAACTTGTTGTATGAGTGAGCTATAAAAATCTGGATTGAGGAATATTAAAAACTTTGGCTAATTTGCATAAGTATTCATATAGAAAGCCTGCTTTTATCAAGGTAAAAAACAATCTCTATTAACAGTAAAATTCTATGTTAATCAATTAATGATTTCTAAATATTTTATCAAAATTTATGTTATTTAATATAAAATTAATATAAAACCAATTAAAATTACTTAAATTTTTATATTACTCAATTAAGAATTTGTAAAAACTAAATCAAATCTATTATTATTTAAAATATTTTTAATAGTGGAATAATATTTTTAAACGATTTTTTAAGCTGCATATTGGTATTCTGATGCAAAGTAGAGTTTCCTTTTTTTGTGTCCATAACATATGTGGTTTTGTGAATCATTGTGAATTTTTTTAACAAAAAACAGTCTAGATAAAAATATATAAAAAGATATAGCATTGAAAAATAAAATAAGAAAGTTTTAAATGATTTATCTTTATTAGCTAAGAGACGAAAAATCTAAAAGTTTAAAAATTAATTCACCTTTAAAAAAATTCAAATGTTGTACAAATTAACAATGAATATATGAGATCTGACTGTTAACAAAAATTGTTGAAACTATAAATGTTACTTTGAACTAGGGATGTTTCCGTGCTACGCGCAGATTATTTTTATATAGATATTTGATTATTATTTAAGTTAAATTATTTTCACTTTAAGCTAATATTTTAAATATAATATTTAATTTTAAAAATTGTTTTGATATGATTATACATCAAAAATATTTTAACGTATTCAAAAAATGTATCATGATATAATTTTAAGAATTACCTACTTGATATATGCTAAAATTAACTGTTAAACTCAATGTTATTCACTACTAACTTTCAAAATATTATTAAAATTATTTTTGTTTTGACTAAATTTGTTTATTATTGTTCCAATTAATTTAAATTTTTATTTTTATTTCAACTGTGTTCGTGTAGTGTTTTTATTTAATTAGCAATCTCAAATACAAACAACACTCAATATTCTAATCTTTTATAAATCTATAAAATAACTATGATTCATATAAATAAAAATAATATTTACATAGTATAAAAAATCACAATCATATTGATAAAATGCAATTTTGATTTGGTCTATGAAGTACACGTACACTATAAAAAATATAGATGAATAAAGCAAGTAATACATATACAAATACAATTTCATACTAACTCATTATGTTAAATAAAGTATGTTGAGTTTCTCAAAACTCAAAAGATGTAAAAAATTTTGCTTGTAGTTTAACTTAAACATTTTTTCTTAAACTACACATATATATTTTGATGAGCCTTTATAATTAAACTAATAGTATATATTATATTATTTTTAAAAAAGTTTCTTAACCCAGTAAAAAAAAACCATATTAGTTTTTCATTCAAGTTGGGTTTATAAGGAATTTTGTTGATGTGGATAATTAGAGATTTTTTTAGATATTTTCTTCTACATAAAAATATGTATGTTATTTTTTCAAAAATACATTATTATTTAATTTAAAAATTTACTAACTTGATATATATAAAAATTAACTGTCATCTAAAACTTAATTTTTGTTTATAAACTGTTTAACTCATGTGTTGACATGTATCGCTTGTAGTAACTTGACTACCTTAAGCCAACTAAGACACACATTGAATAAATATCAGTGCATGAAATTCTTCTTATGTCTATCATTTTCTGCAATATAAATAGTAACGATGATCAAAATCTTCATATAGATAGATGCTTTGAAAAGCTTCCTATAATTTATGTTGTCTTGTTGGTTGCCTTAAATCTAACGTACTATGATGTTTAATCTTATGTTTCTAAAAGGTGAATGTTTTAGATTTTTATAATTTGTAAATATTTTAAATTTTATTTTAGAAATTATTATTTTGTAATCTTGTTTCTATTAACTATTATTTATTTTTTTTAGAGCAATTTGTTGACTAATATATTCACTATATTACAAAAAGGAGTATATATTAATGCTACAGATTTAAATGATATTTATTTTACTGATTTAGAAAATGATATTTAGTTTTATTTACCTATTCCTAATAACTATATTAACTTAGTGGTTCTATTTATTTATTTTATGTGTATTTCAAAAGATATAAAGTGAAATTTTTTATTATTGTTATATTACAAACAAAAGAAGTATATATTGATGCTATAAATTTAAATGATGTTTATTTTACTGATTTAATATTTTAATTTTATTTACTTTTGTTGGTAACTATATTAATTTTAGTGACAAAAATGAGTATATATTAATGCTACAGATTAAATAATATTTATTTTACTGATTAAAATGATATATAGTTTTATTTAGTTTTCGCTAATAACTATATTAATTTAATGGTTCTATTTATTTATTTTATGTGTATTTTAAAAAATCTAAAGTGAGAATTTTCATTATTGTTAATTTGTTATATTACAAACAAAAGAGTATATATTGATGCTATAGATTTAAATAATATTTATTTTACTGATTCAAAAATAATATTTTATTTTTATTTACTCTTGTATTTAACTATATTAATTTTGGTTCTATTTATTTACTTTATGTGTATTTCAAAAAAATTTAAAGTGGGAATTTATATTATTATTTTTTGCTGATGTGTCATATTTTTAGAGTAGTTTGAAAAGCTGAGGTGGATAGCTTAAGGAGCCCTAAATAGTTCCTTTTATTTAGTATAGATTGGTTAATTTCAAAAAAGCTATAATAAATTTGAATATATGATTACATATCGACGTTTTGGATGGAGTATTCACAATGAAAGATATGACAGATGCTGATCTACTTAAAAGGAGCTGAAAAAAGATTTTCATCATTCGTGGATGATTTAGGACTATATGACTTCATATTGGACCTAGGAACAAGAACATACACTAAAGAGAAACTCAAGGACATAAAAAAGAAGCAGCAAAAAGTAGAGAAACAAAGGGAGGAAGTTGCCAAGACTCAAAGTACAGTTGTCTATGGCATGGAACTTAAAAAATTGAAAGATGAAGCATAAAAGACTAAAGTAGAAATAGAGGCTTATAGTTCATCGGGGAAGCATGTTAAACTCCTTCTCCAGCCGGTCAATCATTGCGTTATCTTTTCTAATTACAAATTAAAATCAGCGGCAAGTGAATATGCAAATCCAGCAAAGTATCAAAAGCAACAGAGAAGAATACGAAATAATAGTGAGGAGGACAAGAATGCTGATGAGTTAGATCGTGGGTCTGTCGGGTGCCAACTGTGTGTCTTTGTGTTCGTTCTGCATAGCTCTCGACTCCTCTTATCTCTGCAGCTCTTGCACGTTTTGCCTTTGGCCATAAAGAACACCTAAAAGTTAGCCATTGCAGCTTCATATTGGAAGCATCAAGTCAAACTCTTTCCACGATATTTCTGGCTACTGTTTCTTTACACATGATCAGTCCTGTAACTAGAGCTAGTGGTTGTATATCGAACCAGTGGCTCGTGGTTAAAACTACCGGTTAAAAGGTCAAAACAAACTCTATAGTACAAATTTTTGCCATCAGTAGTAAAACTGGGGAACCACGAATATAGCATAGCACCTGAAACCAATTACATTGGGCTTCCATAAGCTTCTCGAAAGTGATCCATGTGATGCAAATGTATCATGTTTGCTTTTTTCCGGTGACTGAAAACATCGCTTGTTCCTGTAGTTGGATTGCAGAAGTTCTCAAATTCAGCATCTCGAGAGGGATTCTAAGACCAACCACCTGGCCGACAACAGAGAACCATGAAACCAAGTACAACTCAACTGGCATCTGACAAGCAGCACCGCTGCTGCTTTGGGAGAGCAGCTTGATCCATTCCTCAGTCCCGCAGGGATGTAGCTTGAACCATGGCCTGTTCAAATACGGATGCTCCTGCCAATTGAATGTTGCATACAAAGATTGAAACCACAAATTAAACGGGCATTGCAGTACAGTATTGTTCTTGAGAGGAGGAGATACCTCTTGTGTTATAAATGTCCACTTAGATTCCAGCAAAAGACTAACAGAACATGAGGGCAGATCTTCTTTTATGACATCCAAAGTAAGAGGTTGTCCACCTAAAGATGATTCATCTTAAGACCATTTTTTTTTTCATAAAAAAAAAGAGCAATGAAGCAAATTTGCAGGTTGATTTGTGACATACCGCTGCAGTATCCGCGAAAATATAGCACAGGAACCCCATATGATGCACTATAAACCACATGGAAATCATAATAGTGTGCTTCATTTTCAACGTTTTGGACCTAGCGGCAAGAAACAGGCACTAACCAATATCAGAAATCTGCTTCATTGATGTTTTTACAAAGAGACAACTACAGTACGTACCAAGATCGCGTGATCAATCGATTCCAAGTCTTCCGAGCAATCAATTTTTACATCTAGAGATTCGTCTTCCTCTGAGCATGGGCGTTCCTACACAGAAAGATAATGGTGAGAGACACAAAAGAAGAAGAAGACGAAGAAGAGAAGATCAGCGCACTGTTTTGAATTTACCTCAAGTGAACTGAGAATGATCTTCTCCAGCGACAAGTAACCTTCCTCCTGCTAATAACACAATAAGGCGAAGGAATCTAGAAAAGTGGTATCTCGAACATGGAGAACAGAGTTGGTTGATTGACGCTAACCTTATTCGGAACAAGTAGCGTTCGATCGATCAGAGGAACCCATGACCATGGAGGTAACGATTGGTTATGTCTTTTCCATTTATCGGCAAAAGCTCGAGCAGCTACAGAGAAGCCTTCAACACTGAGTTTGCCATCCTTGACTGAATCCATCGGAGGAGCAAATAATATCTCCATGGCGTTTTCAATTTTCAGCAACATCGAAATCGAATCAAAGCAACTAAACCGAACCGAACCAGATAACCCAAAACTTTATTAATCCAGCCAAACCGAACCGAACCTTCCCGAAATAAAATCGCCGCTTCGTCCTCCACCGCCGCCTTCCATCAACCTCCGCACATTCTCTCTCCCACTACGCCGTATCTTTTGTTTGGTTGCGTGGTTTTTGATAAGCTGACAAGTTGAACCTCTTCTTTTGTTTCCTTTTCGAAGCAGTTCGTATTAATAAGTACTGACGATATTCGATTTCGACAGATTCTACTGTTGTTTATCTCCATGAAGCTGGTGAGTTTCTCTTCTTTATGTAAAGTCTATATTTTTAGTGTTGAAAACCTCTGGGTTTTGGTAAATATGAAAGTTTTGTGTGTTCTTGCAGACATGTCTGAGCAAAGGAGACGGCTTTCAGTATCCGCCTTGTCATATGCTGAATCTAAGTGGTTTCAGGATCTTGATTGACTGCCCTCTAGACCTTTTGGCGATCACAATCTTCTCTCCTGTTCCATCTGATGTCGGTTCTGAAGCTTCTGAATTTCCATCTGATGTGCCTCAGAATCCAATTCAAAAGAGGCAAAAACTGGCGAGACAGATGACTCCTGATGATTTGGTGTGCGCAGAACCGTGGTACAAAACTGTCAAGGCCTTGCATTTGTGGGAGGTTTCTTTGATCGATGTTGTTCTCATCTCCAGCCCTATGGGATTGCTCGGATTACCATTCCTCACCCAAAGCCCCAGATTTTGTGCCAAGGTAACGTTTTTCAGGACCATTAGATTTTGAGTTTACTGAATGAACTTTGCTTGCTTTGTGGTGTGCGTTGTGCTGAGTTCTCTCTTACTTGTAAGATGTAGGTATATATGACTGAAGCAACAGCAAAGATTGGACAGTTCATGATGGAGGAACTTGTCTCGATGCACATGGAATTCAGACGCTTCCATGGCCCTGAGGACTCCCGTTTTCCGGGGTGGACAAGGAATTTAGATGGTGAACAAGTACCAGCCTTGCTTAAGAACGTTGTCTTCGGCGAGAGTGGTGATGATCTGGGCAGTTGGATGCGTCTGTACAGGTAACTGTTATTGGATTGTCAAACTGTATGATTGCCCCATAATCAAGTTTACCTTCATGTTGATTGCTTCGTTATTTCCTTCTTTTCTTCAGTTTAGATGACATAAAGAGTTGCATGAAGAAGGTTCAAGCCGTAAAGTTTGCAGAAGAAGTGTGTTATAATGGGACGTTGATCATTAAGGCCCTAAGTTCAGGTCTAGATATTGGGGCTTGCAATTGGCTGATCAATGGACCTAATGGAAGTCTAAGTTATGTGTCTGGCTCCGTCTTCGTTTCACATCATGTGAAAAATTTCGATTTTCATGGTCTCAAAGGAACCGATGTGATGATTTACTCTGATTTCGCATGCCTCCAAATCGCAGAAACGATTCCTGTCCAGGATAATAGCTATATATCAAGAATCAGGTACTCTCATATACGACTCCTTTTTCGTTTACATTTATAAGATGATGTTATTTGTTTGGATCTTAAAGTCAATGATCCTTTTTTACTGTTAACCTGTATTAGCAGTGACGAGAATGACGAAAACTTGGCTGCTTCATTACTAAACAATGAAGAAAGCTTAGAAGAGGTGGAGAAACTAGCTTTTGTTTGCTCGTGTGCCACAGAATCTGCTGATGCTGGTGGCTCAACCTTGATAACGATTAGCCGAATTGGGGTAGTTCTGCAGCTCTTAGAGCTAATGTCAAATTCTCTTGAATCCTCGTCTCTCAAGGTGTGATCTTTCTCCTTTCTCCATAGTTTTACTTTCTGAGGATATGAAATCACATTTAAAAAGGTGGTTCTTATGTGACATTATTCTTAGCTCTGTAAGACTAAATCACGTTAATATGTTTTTGCTTAGGTTCCAATCTTTGTAATATCTTCTGTGGCAGAAGAGCTATTGGCTTACACAAACACCATACCAGAGTGGCTGTGCGAGAAACGACAGGAGAAGGTATTATTCTGCGAATTGCTTGGTTAATCATGTGAAAGTTTTATTTAAAAGATTATTCAATGAGTATATGTTCTATGATGTATTGATTGATGTCGCAGTTGATTTCAGGAGAACCATCATTTGACCATCATAAATTCATTAAAGACAAGAAGATCCATCTGTTTCCTGCCATCCACTCACCCAACTTAATGTAAGCATTCCATGTCCTTGTATCGGGCGGCTCATATCATTATCTACTATCTGATGGGTATTTTATTCCCGTAAATGCATAGTTTGCAAACACATGTCATACTATTCGAGCGAGTCTATTTCAAAGAGTATGTTACAACATTCGGTGAGTTTTCTTATGTTATGTGAACAGATCGAATTGGCAGGAACCATGCATCGTGTTTGCTCCGCACTGGAGTTTGCGACTTGGCCCTTCTGTCCAACTTCTTCAGCGTTGGCGTGGAGATCCAAAATCCTTACTTGTTCTTGAGGTTTTTTTGTTATCTCTTTCTCTCTTCCCTAGCTCCATCGGATAATCCAGTGTGAAGAATCTCTACTCGAGATATCTGATGAGAAATATGTTTTGCAGGACGGGATAAGTTCAGGTTTAGGACTTCTCCCCTTTAGACCGATCGCCATGAAAATTCTCCAATGTTCATTTCTTTCTGGAATAAGGTAAGGTTTGCCTGGCAGTATTATTAAGTAGCTGTTATTTTTTAGTCTGTGCAGCTTTTTGCTTGGGATCTCTGTCTTGTTGGATTGAGGAATCTGAGTTGTGTCTGCACAGAAGAGGAATGACCATGGGTTCTTGTATATGAAATTTGTTTGTCAACCATTGCTGAATGCTATGATTTATTTTACAGGTTGCAGAAGCTCCCAACACTGGTTTCCGTTTTGCAGCCAAAGATTGTTTTGGTAACGATTCTATTCCTTCGCTTTTTTGGATATATCCGTCCAGCTTTGCCTCTGTCTGTATTCATCAATCTGCTAGCATTTTATGAATAGGTCCCTGATGTTGTCAACCAGAGGATCAGTCTTGCGGCGACGAAGACAACATCTATCCTGAATTACTCTGAGAACAAGACGCTACGTGTGCCAAGAATTGCGAACTATGCAGACGTGGAGATAATGGCAGAGTTGGCCACCAAATTGAGCTGGAGAAAACTGAGACAAGGGGAAAACTTTGGAATTGCAAGATTGAAAGGTGAGCTTCTGATGGAAGATGGGAAACAAAGAATAGTTTCCGGGTTGGAGCAGGAAGAAAGTTCAGGGAAGAAGAAGGCTCGGCCATTGAGGCATTGGGGCTCAGTGGCTCCGGAAACACTTTTAGAGGCGTTAATGAAAATGGGTACAACCGGATCAATAGATGGCAGCAAAGGTGAGAATGGATCAGAAGACAAGAGTGTAATCCATATAACAAATCCTAGCAATGGCCTGATAGAGACCTCAGAGATGGGTACTGCTATAATTACAGACGATGAGCAAGTAGCCTCTCAGATTTTGCAGGCGATTGATGGAATTCTTGAGGGAATTTAGAGGAAGCGTCGGTTTAACTCTTGCAGTGCGTAAATTTTTTGAGCCTCATTCACAAATTAAACCTTATTTTAGAAGAATGTGCACCAAGTTGGTTAATAGTAAGCACTGAAGAAGTAAACTGTGGGTTTAGTTAGGCTTAACCTGGCAGAGTTTGCTGCAGATATAAGAAAGCTCCCATTTGCTGGCTGCTTACAAACTTATTTCGGGTTTGTTACATAACATGATATGTATGTGTTTGCTTCTAAAGATACAATAAAATGCAATGAAACAAGTGGAAAGTGACTTTATTTGATGTGGATATAATTTTGCTTCTAACGTCTTCTCCGTCGTTGTTTCAGTCTCTTGCCAACACAGAACCAGCCCAAGCATGCACCTACAGGGAAAAAGGCAGCTGCAGCAATGCTTGTTGCGATAATAGGCATGGGATGGGATGAATCTGCTGGGCAGGGACTCAGCAGGAAACCACACAGACCCGGATTGTCTTCAAAACTCGAGAGATGGATGTTTGCATTGGTGAATATGGGAATTGGACCTTCGAGATCATTGTGCGCCACCGAGAACTGCTTGAGTCGTGGATTCGAGACTAACCCGGGCGGTATGTGACCTGTGAACCGGTTATGATCAAGCAAAAGAGTGTCTAGGTAGGAGATATTTGACCAAGTATCAGGGATTTCACCAGAGAAGCTGTTGTAAGAGAGGTCCACAGCAGAAAGATAGCGAAGAAGGGAGAACAGGTCTGGTGGAAGAGTACCAGAGAGGCTATTTCCAGTAAGATTGAGACCAACCAAGAAGGAGCATTCTTTAACCCCACTAGGAAACTCTCCCTCAAGACCAAAACCACCAAACTCGAGTTTAAACACTCTGTTCTTGCTATCATCATGCCAGCAAATCACACCGCTGAACTTGCAGATATAGTGGTCAGCTTCGTTTCCAAATAACCAATTGGACAGATGTCCATTGGGGTCCTTGAGCTGGGACTTTAGGGTTCTCAGGCAATCTATGTCGGACTCAAATGCACGGGTCAAACTAGAGGAGACCAGTAACACCCAGAGACAGCTCCGTATGAAAATGGCACAGACTACCTTAGCAACCATCATCATATAGTCTCCCAAAATCAGTTTCTACGCTTTTCCTCCGATTAGGATCCCAAATAGCATCTAAGCCTGAAAGTAACCCAAATGCATAAAAGAAGACAATTTAGTACTACTGTACACAATTAATCATACAGCACATTCCGATCCGGAATCGATTTTTGTTCGAAATCTCCGCTGAACCACACATTTGCAACACCTAAGATAAGAATCTAGCCATTTTACCATATAAATGAACAAAAGAAACTTGGAGAAACAGAGATGCACAAGTAACAAAAAGACCCGAAACTCACCTGACGATAGCAATACTAGGAACGAGACAGCGAGAGTTTTGTTGCTATTTTTGTTGACCACCCCACCATGACAGAAAGAAGAAGAAGAAATGCACATGGCTGGGGGTATTGTTCATGAAGAAGTGACTCTATGAAACCAAAGGATTCTAAAAGAACAACTAGTACAAGAAAATGTATATTATTAATAACAGAGAAGAAGACTGAGTCAAAGATACCCGTAATGAAAGAGAAGACCCTTTGCGCCTACAACTTGAAGTATTTTCTTCGTAATATTTGTTTATTTAACCGATAATAAAATCTGGTTCTTGTCGGTTGTAATTTTTTTTTTTTAGAAAAACCGTTTAAAACAGAACTCTGAACATAAGAAATTTCACTTCTGAGCTAGGAGACGAAAATTAACCGATGTGTTAATTTCCTCTAACCAGACATAATCTAGGATAGCCACCATGATACAACGCATCCTGAATCAACAATGCTGATAAGAATTTTAACTTAAAAAGACATAGTAGCACTTATTTAGAGATATTGCAGACAAAACTCAAACAAGTTTCAGATATGATTTTACTAAATTCAGCTCCATCAATTTATATGATATTTTTTTAATGATTAGAAGCGATTTAAGAATTTAAGAGATATGATGGAACAGATAATAATATCTTCCAATTATATTTCATACAAACATAAGTACATAACTACGAGGCAACACAATTCATCATCAGTCACTTAAAAGCCTAACCCAGAGTACTCTCTTCTTGCGTCACATCCATTTCCTCGCATACTTCATCTAGAATGGACAGAAAGTCTCTCACGATCACGAATACCCTCAATAGCTGAGCTTCTTCTTCTTCCTTTGCCGAATATCCATGGAAAGTCTCTGTGATCTCTTTAACTGCAGAGAGCACTGAACCTTCTATTGTTTCCATCTTCTTAATCTCCTCTACAGCGGTTTCCAAGAATCGGGTCATCGACTCTCTGAATTTCCACCACTGTTGTTCTTCATTATGTCCATTCTCCTCACTCAGTAGCAGAACCTCACTAATTTTCTTGACTCCTTGATAAAGCTTTGACACGTCGCTTCTTACAACACCATACTCCATTTCTGCAGATTTCTTGACATCTACAAGTACTAAACTGAGATTTCTGACAACCTGCAACACTTTGATACCTTCTGATTGTACGATGTTCTGTACAACATAATGCAAGAGAGAGGTTCGTCCATCTAACAGTTTGATATCGGTAAGCCCCAGGAGCCCCTCAAGTTTGAAGTCATGCGCATTCCCGCTCTTCATTCCTGTCTCTAAGACAACTTCAATAAGCTTCAATAGCATTCTGCTATTCCGTAGTTCCTCACAAGCAGCCTGCAAAATAATCAGATAGCTTTATGAGGCATAAGCTTACAGCAACATAACACATTCATCTCTGTCTCTAGTTAAATTCAGCTTTCTTTTATACCTGTATAACGCCAAATGATCCTTTCAAGTGATCAATCTTGGAATCAAATGTAGCAACAGAGAGCAATGCATCCACTCGTTTGAACACGAAAGGCACTTTAAGCAATTCCTTGAGAAAACTCTCTGATGGGGCAAGCTTGGACATTGAGTCATCATCATCACTAAAGCTCTTCAACTTCCTTTCTTCTTCTTCACTCGGTGCCATTCTTGATAGACTCTCAAGAAGCTCAACTCCAAGTGCTTCATAGTGACCTGATCCAGAAACTCGAAGAAATGCCAACTCAGATTCAACTCAATACAATCGAAAATGAGAAGAAATAAGGTTTTGTAACTGGTGATTTTACCATCTCGAAGGGCCTGACGAATATCATTTGTGGTGAGCTTAAGTGTGGTAAGCAGAAGAGCATTGTTCTGACACTTTCTTGGATCTAGAACTCTGCTTTCTTGATTTAGCATCGGAAGATCACAGCTAAGACTTCTCTGTTTTGAGTTAGCATATGAAGAGCTGAACTTAAGACTGTCCCAGGTATTTTTCCGGCAAGAGTTTGGTCGGACTTTTTCCCAGGGCAGAGGTTTCAGCTTTGGCTTTGGTCGTTCTGATGCTCCTTCCCAACAACTCTGTGGTAACTCGGAGAAAGATAGCTTCTTTCCAGATTTCTGAACCATAAAAGACTGTGACGGCGGCACAAGAGGAGGCGGCTCCGGCATTGCAGGCGGTGGCCGTTGTGGAGGAGGAGGAGCAGCGCTCTGCTCACTTGTGGTAAACTCTGGAATTTCCCAAGAAGAATTCAAATTTCTAGAAGATTCAGAGATGTTGATACAAAAATCTCTAGCGGGCGACGCAGAGGTGGAGGAAAGGAACAAAGACTTGACATTTCGACTGAAGTCATTCCATCTCGGCGGCGAACTTTCCAGAACCTTACGGAAAAATCGATCCGGCGTTGTGGAAACCGAAGAGTACATAGAAGAACGAGCGTATGCGTCGGGGGTCCTGATCATCCCTCTCTCCGGTGAAGTAGAAGCAGAAGAGATTCTCGGAAACCCTAGGTTCTGATTCCAGAGGCTAAACATTCTCAGAGAAGGCCCATATCTCTTATTGATCCTGACCCGTCTCTCCGGCGACGGAGACTGGGGATTTTGAGCTGACCAATGTGGAGCCGTTGAGCTAATCGGCGGAGAAATCATAACGGACGGTGACATTGCCGGAGAGTCCGAGGCTGAGGAAGGAGAGCAAGAGCAATTACTGTACGGGTTGTTTCTCGGTCTTCCGGTTTCTTGACCAGCTAGAGACGCGAGAGGAGAGTAGAAGTCGTCGTCTTCTTCTCCCTCTTCTTCACTGGTGAGAGGATTAGCTTCAGTGTTATGTTCCAGGAAGCTACGAGCAGGTAATGGCGGGAGAGGGCTGATCTCCGGTGACTCCGGTTTGACGAAATCCGACTGGGAAGTGACGACGTTTCCGAGATAGAGAACATCGAAGGTAGAAGCAGCCACAGAGAGTTTATTTTCAGTGGTGTTTCTTGGAAGGGGACATGGAGTTTGCTCGGATGTGCTAATGTCTGAAGCTACGCTCTTGGATTCGTCTTTGAAATGACGAACTTGTCCTTGCCAACGTCCGTACAGAAATAAGGCCAGGCCGATTGCTATTGCGACGGCGAGCACGGCGGAGATAACAGGGATAAGTAGTGTTCGGGAAGTAGTATGCGCTTTAGGAGAGCGAGGGAGGACGAGGGCGGAGATGTTCGCCGGGAAAGTGGCATAAGTGGGGGCGGGAGGCGGCAAAGGCACCGGAGGCGGAGGAGTGGAGGAGGAGGAGGAGCTGTAAGGTGGGAAGAAGGGAGAGCCGCCGGGGGTAGATGTGGAAGGATCGGTTAGAGGAGCTTGTGAGAGGTGACGGCGACTGAAACTGGCCGGCGAAGCGAATGATAAGGGAGAGGAAGCGCATGATAGCAGGAAGATGATGATGACGTGGCATAATCCATCCATCTTTGGGGTTTTCTTGGAGAATTTGTGTGTTCTGCAATGCGCACTATCTGAGGATGATGAGTTAATGGCACTGTTGCTAGCTACTACTAGTACTACTGGTGAAGTGAACTCTTTCTTCGTCTACAGTTTCCAAATTTTCTAAAGAACAGTAAATTCTAAAAACTAAAGAAAAAAGGGAATCTTATTATATACTAAGTTGAATTAAAAATAAGATCTATGTATAGCGGCGAAACCATAGGGAGGGAAGAACGTATATGAAATGCAATAATTACGTGAAACAATTCTGGGTCCTCTCTTTCAAAAGAATCTTTTTGACTTTTAATGCCCACTTTACTATCACTACTATACAAAAAAAAACACCATCTTCTCTTTCTACGCAAAAAAATTATTAAAGGCGAATATAGGCGATAACACACCTTTATCAACGAGGAAAACAACTAGAAAACATTTCTATATTTTTTTTGCTAAACATTGTTATTAGTTATTACTCCTACGTAATCGAATTTAAAATAATTAATAGTTATAGCAGGACAAAAAAGTATGAAGGGGAAAATAAAGTAAACTAAAGTAGAACACGAAATACAGCATAATTTGTCTTATCTAACTAATTTCCCTGAGTTTTTATAAGAAAATAATTAGTTTATTAATTTAAAAACACTTTCTAGATATTTATCACTTAAGCTTTTGCTTCTTTTTTTTCCTTTTAAAATTTTAATCTAGCTTTCATTGATAAATGCTTTGGATAAAT
Organism: Thlaspi arvense; assembly: GCA_911865555.2. NCBI lineage: Eukaryota > Viridiplantae > Streptophyta > Magnoliopsida > Brassicales > Brassicaceae > Thlaspi > Thlaspi arvense. Next base: position 55,054,940 of record OU466859.2, on the reverse strand, counting down.
GATATAACTAACAAACTTAATCAATAAAAGCTTTAGTGGATGCAAGAGCACCAAATAAAGGCTATTGCGAATGGTAATGAGAATAGTGAATTCATTATGTAACAGCTTGGTTGCAGAGAAAACGACTAGAAATGGAGAAGACTTTGGTTGGCCATATTAAGATTGTTACAACACACCATGTGGTCATTTAACGTAAGTACCACGTTTTTTTGAAGTATTTGATAGATTTACCAGGTGTATATATCCAAATTCCAAACAGACCGAATTTTACCGCAATTGATTTACTGGTCATCCCAAATCTTTGCAAAACTATTTTTTTTCCTTTATCAAAAGGATACAGTTATAGGAGATTTGTTTAATGATTGTGTTTTTAACTTTTAACGAAACAGTTGTCATTCTCATTTTATCAGATGTTTTCATTGAAAAGTTTTTTTCTGAAAAATATCGATTTTTGAGGAGTCATTTAAAAGTTTTTTTTTAAAGAAAAATGTTAAAGTTAGCAACAATACACTTTTTTGGTTTGAAAAAAAATGAAAATCTCTCAAATTCGAAATTCTTTATGTGTTTCATGATATACTGCACCAAATGTATATTCTATTTCTAAAGTTTATATGGTATTATATATCAAACTCTCTTAGTTACAAAGTAGATAAAAACACTTAGAGATAATACAACCATGTTTCAAAGACTAACATCATTTATAATTTTTGGTATTAACACATAAATTATATTAAGGAATTGAAAGCTGTTATCTCTGTTAATTCAAGATATCTTATTGTTTAGCCATTTTTTGGGAAAGAAAAATAGTGTTTGTATTATTATATTAGTTAATAGACGAAAATGTTTGAATTAATTCATCTTAAAAAAGTTACAAACGTTGTGCAAATTAACAATGAATATGTGTTACTTTGAATTGGTTAATTCACCTTAGATATGATTGTTAACAAAATTGTTGAAATTATAACTGTGACTTTGAGTTGGTTAATTTTTTAAAAAAACTATGATAAATTTGAATATATATGATGACATATTAACGAAATTGAGACAAATAAATATGTTAATATTAAATATATTATATTACTATGTGATGTCTCTGAACTTTATCAAGATATTTAGTTTATAACCATATGCATAGTGTTTAGATGTTATGATCGTCAGGATGGCTCAGAATTTTGTAGGTTCCAATAGCTTACCATTGTTTGAAGTTGTTGACCAGTGTTTCAGTTTCTGAACATCTTGTGAATGGATGTGGAATAGGAACAGAGTGAAGTACACATGTTCCCAATTATAAAACAACAGATGTTATATCTAACTTGGAACACTTACTGAAGGATGAAAATTTGGAACCAATGATTCCATGGTATAAAGGATTGGCCCAGGATTGGCGCTTTCCCATTGTAATGGAAAGGAATGTCTACCGCTTAACTCCGTTTCATGCTTGAGGAAAGCCTTTCTTTTATCAAGATAAACAAGATAATCTCTATTTGTTTATGATTTTTGTATATTCCTTCTTTATGTTTTGTAAAATAAATATTTCTTTATCACTTACGGCATTTTGAAATTTTTTATGTGTTTACTAATATTGTTGCACCGGATGTATATTCTATTTCTAAACTTTATATGGTATTATATTAATCTCTCTTAGTTATTTATGGCATTGTAGATTTTTTTTTTGAGTTATGATTAGAGGATCAACTATGTGAATACAAACTCTCAAGCCGAAGACTTGCGCTACACTGGTGGGGAGACATTAATATGCAAAAGTCCAGTACTTCACAATATCCAATACACTCACTAGTTGTCTGTTTTCTTTTCTGGGAGTGTCTAAAGGAGCAAAACTACCACCCTTGTCTTTAACACAAATCTCACTTTTCTTATGGAGTTTTACTGATTATAAGTGGTTTATTTTTAATGCGCGTTAAAAAGATTGCAAGTTAAAATAGACATGAATAATATCCAGATAACATAATAAATTTTAGTGCGATCTCCGAAGCTACAGGTACGTAGTTAAGAAGACAAATAATCTGACGTAATTTTAAATCCAGACAAAAGCAACTCATCTCATAGGTCATATCATGATATACTTCAAATCCATCAAATCCAGTAGGGTCAAATTTCATCCTTGTATTTGTATATATACCAGCTGTCTTCACAGCCGAATACGTCTAATCATTGACCATTTTCTCTAAACGTACTTTTTAACTGGGGGCCCAGCACTTCTGTGACTGTACTAGTACAGAGCCGGCCCTGACTTTTAATGGGCCACAAACTGAAAATACAAAATGGGCCAAATTTATTTAGTGAAAAAACACAAGTCTATGCCTTTCCAATTGATGCTCACTCAGAAATCGTGGTGCTAAACTGCTAATGTGTGAAAATTTCTGATTGAAAAAAAATTATGTAAAACTTCAGTCTACACCAAAACTTAAAATAGGACAAAAAGCCAGTTTTACTCTTGGTCGTCATCATCATCATCGTCATCAGCCACAACACCAGCTGAGTTCAAGGCCTTTACACGCTCGATCAGACTAGCCTTCCTCTCCTCATAAGTCAGTTTCTTAGGATTATACCTGCCCATTATCAAAAACACACCAAAAACAATGAGTTTCAATAAAAAGACAATAAAGCCTTTTGCTTGTTTGAGCCTGCGAGTTCCTTCCTAATTTTACTTACCTCTTGTGCTCCTTTGGAGCCTCTTTCTCTGGTTTCTTCATCAGGGGATCAGCCCTGATTGCTGCATGTACATTCTTGTACATCTCTTCCATGTTGTCTGGCTCAAGACCCTTCTTGAGGTAGTCACTAAAATGAGTCTGATACTTCTCTGCCTCATCCTCCATCAATAGCTGCAAGAGTTTCTGGTCAGAAAATAGTTCCTCTTCCAAGAGATTTTATCATGTCTTTGTATAATGATTTACCCTCATGTAATCGACAACATGGCCACCGTAAATGTATTTCCTGTGAACTTCGGCGTCAAGTTGCTTGCCTTCTTTGTTGAACCCAGCAAACCGCTTGTCACTGTGTGGAAATGTCAAGCCCACCATCTAAAGCACCCTAACAAAACAAACAGTAGAGTTAGTTAATCTACGGTTATTCGACAAAGTGGTCTCAACCAAAAAAGGTACCAACAATATATAAAAAAAGACAAGTACCTTAAGCGCACCAAACACACGGTTCCCGGTTGTTGTCATCACAAGTCCAACATCGAGGAGGGCACGGAACGGCCTCCTTGTGTCAGTAGGTTCAACAGAATAGTCTTCTCCTGAAGCCTATAAGCAGAGAACTTAATTGCATTATTGAATTGATCAACTTGATCCCATCAGAATTGAGTGAGAGATAATACAGCAGTGGCCATATATATATATAAAACCGAGGAGCCACACCTCAACATTGCCCTCGTACTCGGCATCCATCTCGAGCATCTTTAGGACACGGCGAGCCAAAAGGAGACCAGTGCAATAAGCTGGGATAAGAAATAGCGAGATTCATAATCATTCAAGGGAGATAAAAACAAAGAGCAATATAGCATAAGCACTTGAAATAGTGTGTTTGATCATATACCTGCAGCATAATTGGTAAGCCCCACCTGAAGGCCATATCTAGGGAGCTCATGAGCATAAGCAGATGCAAGAACAGTGTCACCAGCAATTGTAGCAGAGACAACTTGTGCGATTATGTTTGTCTATCATTGGCAAAAAAGAGCAACGAGATCAAATTGAAACCAAAATAGCAAACGGCAACACCAACAAATGAGAAGGAAAAAAATAACAGAATTAGATACTTACAAATCTCACAACGTAACGATACTTAGGTGTGTTATACTTGTTCTTGTCCTGATTGATGAGACGAATCCTTGCACGATAATCAGTCTTGCCCTCTAAGAAATCACAAGTAAAACTGTTATAAAAGAAAATGCAAAGGTATTAAGAGAACCCGACGAAGATGATAACATTACCACGCCTTCTCCTGAACTTCACTTGATACCTCTTGAAGTAAGACTGTTTCTTCTGGGCTACCACATGCACCTTACAAACAAAATTAAACCAAAATGAGAGACAATTCAACACAAACAACACTACTCCGCACTGTTGAAAACCTTATATAAATGTTCGACATGAAATCGTAGATTCTAATTGAATCACTGGAAACAGATTGAGCTACGAACAACGAATCTAGTACAGACAATAGAAGGCCACCTAAAACAGTTCGATTTTAATTCCAGATCAGCTAATACATGATCGAATATGTTTAATCAATCGACAAAATCAATAAATGAGAAAGAAATCGAAGAGAAAGAGAGAATGAATCATCACCATGGCTGGAGGATCAGTGAGGTCGTCGAGCTACGAGACAGGTCTTGGCGAGAAGGGAGGGAAGGAAAGGGGAGAAAACGAAATCTTAAAATACTGAAAACCTTAGTGTCCCATTGTGATGGATATTAAAATCAACGGCCACGATACGTTTTAGGGTAAGATACTTCGTCTTACGCAAGGGATTGCTAAGCTTACGGTACGGTGACACTGACACAATGATAGAGGAAACTGTTTTAATTATTAAAAAAATTGGCAAAAAAAGTTCTGGTTCAGCTCTGTTTTGGCATTTGGATCAGTGATTGAACGATTATCGTTTACTTTACGATCGCTCTCGTCTACAGACTTTAAAGTTTTGTATATGTTTCTCCTTGGTTAGCATAATCTTTTCCGTGACGTCTCTGTTTCTGTTCAATTCAATCAAATCGAGTCTCAAAAGTTTCGCTTTTTTTTTAGTCGGTTCTCCATGGAGATTGGTTGGAATCTACGCTCGCAATGTATACTCTGTTTTTGTTTGGTGTTTTCTGGTGATGCTTAATTCTTGATTTCTTGTAATCTGAGTAGGTCCATTTTGAATCTTCACCTCCGGACAAGTGAAGGCTATCATCAGGTTTAAATTGAAGTCAAAAATTCTCCAGATTGCTTATCTGACCTGATTTCAGATCAAATCGTCGTTTAGGATTTGAGTTTATCTTTTTGTTGTCCATTTATACAGGAATTGAAGTGAGAGATGGAGGTCGTGTCCGAGTCCGAAGATGTTGAGAGCTCCATTATCCACCTTCCAGATGATTGTCTTTCCTTTATCTTCCAACGACTTGATAATGTTGCTGACCGTGATTCATTCGGTTTGACTTGTCATCGCTGGCTCAACATCCAAAACATAAGCCGTCGATCTCTACAGTTCCAGTGTTCATTCTCTGTCCTGAACCCTTCAAGCCTGTCTCAGACAAACCCTGATGTGACTTCCCATCATCTCCATAGGCTTCTCACTCGGTTTCAGTGGTTGGAGCATCTTTCCCTTTCTGGTGGCACGTTTCTGAGTGATTCCAGCCTGGCTTCTCTCAGGTATCCCGGAGAAAAACTGCAGAGTCTTTACTTAGACTGTTGCTTTGGGGTTTCTGATAATGGCATCTCCACAGTTGCCAGCTTTTGTCCTAATCTAAAAGTGGTTAGCCTCTACCGATGCAACATCAGTGACATTGGGTTAGAAGCATTGGCCAGAGCTTGCTTGCCTTTAAAATGCGTGAATCTCTCGCATTGTCCTCTGGTGTCTGATTTTGGGGTAAAAGCATTGTCGCAAGCATGCTTGCAGCTTATGTCAGTGAAGATCTCAAACTGCAAGAGCATAACCGGTGTTGGCTTTAATGGCTGTTCCCCAACTCTAAGCTATGTGGATGCCGAGTCTTGTCAGCTTGAGCCCAAGGGTATAGCGGGGATCATTAGCGGAGGAGGGATTGAGTTTCTAAACATTTCAGGTGCGAGCTGCTACATCCGCACAGATGGGTTGGTACCTCTTGGATCTGGGATTGCATCAAAACTTAGAATCTTGAACTTGAGGATGTGCAGAACTGTTGGCGATGAATCCATCAAAGCTATAGCAAGAGGTTGCCCGTTGCTCCAAGAGTGGAACTTGGCTTTGTGTCATGAAGTCAAGGTTTCGGGATGGGAAGCTGTAGGAAAGTGGTGCCGTAGCTTGCAGAGACTCCATGTGAACCGTTGTAGGAACTTATGTGACCAAGGGCTGCTTGCTCTGCGATGCGGTTGCAGGAACCTCCAGATTCTCTACATGAACGGGAATGCGAGGTTGACCCCAACAGCTATTGAGATGTTCAAATTACACAGAGCCGATATCATACTCAACGCAGAAGAAGTGATGGTTATAGGACCAGACTGGAGACTGTTTGCATGAGGATGAAGAAGCATCTGTATGTACTATGTACCCAACTGTATTTAATTCTGCCAAGTTTGGACCAGTGTGTTGGTCTGTCCAAAGGCAAACTGCAAGAAGAATTGTATTCTACAAGTCTTCAATGTTGTAATAAAGTATCAAAATCTTTCACTAGTCAACACTCTTCAGATCCAGAAAAAGAAGCATAGAATCGAATATTATATGAATATATCACCATAGAAGGTCTTTAATTAAACATTTAAGCTTCACTTTCCATTTTATTGAGTTCAACATCTACCTGCAACTTGTTTATCACACAACCAGAAATCTGAGAGAGAGAGAGAGATAGAGGGATAGCGAGAAGAGAAGAAGAGACTCGATTTATAACCAAACATGTGGCTTTCGTATATCCCAAATTGCGTTGGAGGCCGCTGCATGACTTGTCTTGTATTTGTAACCAACTGATTATCATGGCGCATAGAGAGCAATGTAGAGAGATTTGGGAAATGAGAGAGAAGTAACTTAGTTGCCCCATACATTGTCCCAACCACCGCCACCACCTGGTGCAGCGGCTTTAGGCCCCTCGATGTAGTTCTGGTTTCCATGTGGCTGGTGGGGTAAAGGGAGTCCATTAGGCCCTTGTGGCTGCTGCTGCATCTTTCTAGGCTTTGTCCTGACCCCAAGCAACCGCAGTACAAATCTTGCTAATTCTCCATATAACATACCACCACGATCAAATAGCTGCAGACAAAATGGTTCGAATGGTTACCGCGAGAACAATGAAACCATTTGAGGAACAAGTTGGTAGCAGCAAAAAAAAAAAAAACGGAAGAAACCTGAAGAAGGGCAGACATGAACATATGAAAGGCCTGGGTGTTTTGGTCAATGAGCATCGCTACACGGCCAAAGAAATTCACAGCACCTTGCATCTGTCATCAAGCAAAGCATGAACACTCTTATGTTATACAGAACTCTTTAAGCTTATCATCTTCTTTGATTTTCCAAACAAAACAAGCACGAAGGGATGAACCATACCACGCGGAGAAATGATATCCAGAACCCTGGTGGAGATGGAGGTTGGTTAAAAGGGTCGTTTGGATCTTGACCACCATAAGGACTCATTCCCATTCCCATTCCCATCCCCATTCCCGTCCCCATACCCATACCATAACCACCCATCGTGCCACCACCATACATCCCACCACCACCATACATGCCTGAACCTCCATAGAGACCACCAGCACCACCATAACCTCCTCTGTTATACATGCTACTACCACCATACATTCCACCCCCATATGACGAACCATACCCACCTAATGCTGAACCATATGTACCCGACCCATACCCAGAGTTCACACCTAGATTTGAACCATAACCTGCATTATATACAATTTCAATATAGTAAACTCTTTGTCCTCTCAAAAACCAAAAACAATATCCAAATATTATCAATAGAACATCTAAATATACCTCCGTAAGTGCTCCCATAGTTCTGCTGCTCCCAAGGTCTAGTCGGTACAGGCCTACTCAATGCATTCATATTAGCAGCTGTATTAGTTCTATTCACGGACGAAACTAGTTCACCGGGATTTGCTGTGCCTGAAGCCTCAACTGAATCAGCCGTGCTCGTATTTGAAGGAGGCCTGAAAGGCTTAGGACCAGATGTGTTTCCTTCTTGTTCCCAGGGTTTAGGAGGACTTCCACCTACAGCATCAACAAACTCAAGTTACTACATGTTGCGTAACACTATAGATAAAAGAAAGACTGAACTCCAATCATCGCAGGAAAACCCATTCGAGAGGCTTGAGGAAGCAAGAAAAAAACTTGTGAAGATAAGAAACAGTATTAATGATATCAGTGAAAAGTTGCATAAAATATCGGCTACGATCATGAAATAGGAAAAGGCATCGAATTGCAATCCGAAAAAAAACCAAAGTATCTAATTAAATCCAGAGTCAAACTTAGCACCCATCTTCAATCAGACAAATCCAAAGAGCATTCATAATTTCAACTCTATATATGATAGCTAAAACGATCTGATGCGTTTGCCACAAAACAATGATTTAAGGTATAGATTACGAAATCGAATTGAAGTTGCTCCCTTGAAGTGTGGATAGACGAAATCCAGTAAATAAAAGAGAGAAAACCTGATTCTCATCTTTGATTACCAACCCAATTAATCCAAGTACAGGACGAATTTAATAAATTTCACGATTTCAAAGCGGGTAAATTGAGGCGTTTCATAACCGACCAGAATTGCAGAAGGGATAATTCATATAATCGAGACCCGAGAATCTGAATCCGCAAAATATTAGAAAGCCTAAAGATTTGGGATTATCTAACCTGGCTGCGACGTCGCCATAGCCGAGACGATTCGAAGGCTCTTGTGTAATCTCCGACGCCTACCTCAAGCGCGGAGAGAGAGAGAGAGAGAGAGAGACAGAGAAAGAGGACAAAGGAGGAGGGACCTCGAAAAGAGAGGAAGAAACAAAACGGATTGCTTTCTTCTTTTAGGTTATTATATTTCAGCCCCTATAGTTACAATCTTTGCCACAAATGCCTCTTTAAACTAAAATCAGCGTAATCAAGATCTCAAAATAGAAAAGAAAAACCGAAAAAGGATAAAGATGAAAAGAAAAAACAAAATGATTTTTTATAAACAAGATTCCATATTTCGAGGGAAGCTCAGTCGGCGGCCGGATTTCTCTCCATCCCTCTCTGTTCCTATCCCGGCGCAGTCATATCCGAATCCCGGAATTGTCCGAAATCGACTCTGTTCGGTGAAAATCGCTGTAAATCTGTGAGAAAAAGAGGCGAATTTTCTATAGAGAGACTTGGTATTGATGGCGGCGAGCGCGAATCCGTCCGGGAACAATCAGGAAGGTTCGTCGGCGGCGCAGAAGGTATCGTCTTCATCGGCAGCAGCTACGAATGGTGCTGCTGTAAATTCGGTCGATAATGGTGGTAATACAGGCGGCTCCGCCGCCGCGGCCGATAATTCTCAGACGATTAGCGCGTTGAGGCATAATCCGGGGATCTCTGTCGATTGGACTCATGAGGAGCAATCGTTATTGGAAGATTTGCTCGCCAAGTATCTTCTTGCTCTCTCTCTCTCCACCTCTTCGTTTTAGATTTGAAATTCGCTGTTTCATCCAAAGTCCTTTCTTAACTTTTGGAAATTTTTGCTGCTGTTCTGACATGAAGCAGTAATTTTTTTTTGAAAAACATCTTCATTTCCTTGGGATTTCAAGCATCCTGTGTCTGGTTCTCTGAACATGGTTTTTCGAATGTGCTGATGTTGACTTCATTGTGTGACAATTGTTAGCTTCCACGGGTTTTTTGAATTATACCTTGAAGAAGCAAAGTGTTGTATGTGGTTTCAGACCAAATTTAAAAGCTATAAAAATGATGAGGATGACTAGCTGTAGCTGGTGTTATATAATATATTTTTTTGTTTTTATGGGAGCAATGATATTATTTCTAAGGATTAGAGTGGAAGATGAGTGATCTAAGTATCGGTTCTGAATGGTTGCAAGTTTTGTGTGAGCCTTTTAACAGTTGATGTTTTATGCAGGTATGCGTCAGAACCTACAATTGTTCGCTATGCCAAGATTGCGATGAAAATGAAGGATAAAACTGTCAGAGATGTTGCGCTGCGTTGTAGATGGATGACTGTAAGTTTCTCAGTTTTGCTAATCGGCGATTTTTTCTCTGTTTTGCATTGGCTTTATTTATTAGTAAGAGTACACCGACGGTTTTTTTAACCTCCATGTCATTGCTGGTGGGTTACAGAAAAAGGAAAACGGAAAGCGTAGGAAAGAAGACCATTCGTCAAGGAAAAGCAAAGATAAGAAAGTATGTGGAATTCATCTCCTATATGCAGTTTTGATACACTAGTAAAGCTACGTCAGCAAATCAATCTCTTTCGCATATCTGTTTGGCAGGAAAAAACTACGGATTCTTCAGCCAAGTCCTCATCTCATTTGAATGTGCATCCGAATGGTCCTTCATATGCTCCTCCTATGATGCCTATAGATACGGATGATGGCATTTCATATAAAGGTTTGTCCAAAAATCTTGTTTTTTTTCTTTTCTTTCTTCTGATGCTAAACCTTCAAGGAACATAAGTATCTTTGCTTCTTTGCAGCTATTGGTGGTGTGAGTGGAGATCTTCTCGAACAAAATGCGCAGATGTTCAATCAAGTTTCAACAAATTTCTCAGCTTTCCAGGTGAATGCAACTTCCATTTTTCAGCTTGCAGAGTTTTTGTATGCCTTGTATTGTTGGCTTTTGAGTAATCATTAGGTTTTGTGATGGATAAATATTTGGACTGTGTCCCGCCTAAGTTTGCGCTAGTTATATCCTTCTGAGAGATTCTTTCTTCCCGTTGCAGATACATGAGAACGTCAATATCTTGTGCAAAGCTCGGGACAATATCCTCGCAATCTTGAACGAGTAATACATTTACCCATACATCTAAGATTGTTTTTAATGTTCAATAGTCTTTTTGGAGGTACTGTAATGTATTTAAGTCAGATATTTGGTTGCTCTGTGGATTGAACCAATTGGGTTGCAGCTTGAATGACATGCCAGAGGTGATGAAGCAGATGCCACCACTTCCGGTGAAGGTGAACGAAGAGCTGGCGAATTCGATCCTCCCTCGCCCGCCCCATCAAATGAAGTCGTGATGGACCGTATAGAGCTGATGGATGGTAATGGGTTGGTTCTGACCACAAACTCTCTCTGATCCGCCTGGACCAATGAAGAAAGGAATAAAATGGCGGGATGTGGAGAGAGTTCCACTCGTAATGCGGGTTTTCTCCTGACTCTTAGAGTTACTAGTCTCTTTTGCCTCTGAATGTTTTTTTTAGCAAATGGTTAATTGATACACGAGTAGGGTTGTATCGTCGTCTTAGGGATGTGAATATATTTCAATTGGTATGGTTAAAAGTCTCTGTATAAAATTTGGTTTCAAGCTGAAAGGTTTGAGATGTACCAGAGCTGTCCTACAAGTAGTGTTGATGAGTTGTTAGCACATCATATTGTGTAATAATAAGATCCACGTAGTGCAATTGTGTCATACAACCCCTATTTAGAATGAAACGAATGTACTCATTATTTCTTGTAATAATAAAAGCTGAATGTTTTGTAACACAAATGCAAGTCTTTTTTGAAAAATGTATATAGTTCAAAGATTTACAAAGCATCTTTGAAGTTCCAAATCAAGATCGCAACTCTCTGGTAGACCAAGCCATTGATTTGGGCTTGGGAAGCTTCCAAGAGCCTAACTCTCAACCTACCAGAAGACACAAATACAAGTGAATATATGACCATTGTGATTTGCTCTCTTTCATGAATAGAGTGGAATAGATGCATTGTGGTTGAAGGAAAGCGCGAATGGTCCGTTACACTACCAGCTACTACTAATGCAACTACATGTAACCTCTGAATAATAAGCAACATAAACTGAGACATTGATAAAAACATAAGCTGTGAAAACAGGTTTTGTTTTGCTACTCAGATGCAACAAACCAGAGTAGACTTGCTTAATGAGAGACTCAAACAATTGTCCAACCACACGCTAGCGATTCCACAGTCTAAACAATCTGCCAACACACCCTTATAAAAGTGACCCATCGCTAAACAACATATACAACAGTGCCTTGGCCTATCAAACACTCAATACTGTAATTCTGGTTTTCTTTCACAAAGATGGACAAGAGGTTTCTCTATAGACTGAGACTTGAGACTAATGGCGTACACGAGAATAGATTATGTTTCAGAACTTTAAAACTCAAGTAAATGGACAACATTTTGTGGCTTTTAGGCGGTGGTGGAATCTCAATGACTGAAACTATCTTTCTAACATCAAAGGAAGTACCATAAACTTATGATAACTGAAAGCGTTGAATTCTCAATGATTAAACAATTTTGGAGGCATACAATGAACAATGAGAAGTGACCCACCTAACCAATAGCTTTCTATGAAATTTGAAACACAAGAATACTTTGATTGATCCACAAAATTACCAGATCATTCCACTAACGATGTTATGATTTGGAGAGAGAGATAGAGAGAAAGATTACCTGAGCTGGACTCGGGGTCTCATAACCACCGGACTCCAGACCCGAAACCCTACCTTCCAGAGCACTGAATTTCTCTTTCATCTGCAGTATTGAAACGTTGGGATTTAAGAAATCGAGCTTGGAAAATTTTTCGAATGGATGATCTTCAAAAATGCGAAGAAAATTACATCAGAAGAAAGAGCGAAACGTTCGGCATAGAGATCCCGCCACACGAGATGAGCAACTGAAGCTCCGGTGACGGAAAACCCAAGCGTAAACCAGAGAAGGCGAGTTCTCAACATCTCCTAATTCTGCTATGTCTTCGTATTTCTCTCCGACCCCGGCTGAATAAACCGGCGAGCGATACCGAGTCGTCAACTATTTGGGCTGTTATTTACAATTAAAATGGGCCGCCACGGAAGCCCATTATAATCGCAAAATCAAACCAAACCACTGATATATGATCATCAATTAAATGTCTCTCATATTGTGTTTTTTAATTAGTTCGATCACTAATACTGTATCTTCTTCTTTCTGTTGCTAGCAGATGATCCGAGAATAGAACAAGATCATCTTGAAGACATGCAAAAAAATCAAGTTTGTTTATTATACGGTGCCAAAAGAAAAAAGTCAACAGTGTGGGTTCATGATTGGTGGGATCGTGACAAATCATATTAATAATGAAAAATAATATCCACAAATTAATTCTTGAATACCAAATAGAAAGTATAAATGGCAAGAGAAGGAACATATCATCCAAGCGATCAGTCAATAAAATGGTTCAATACATCACACTGTCCTATCCACGATAAATATCGTAGCAAGAAATTACTTGTTCAAGAACTTTCTAACTTCTAAGCCAATAGCAGCCAAAGCCAAGAGAGCAACCGCAAAACCATAACCGCCGTTCCATGAAGAGCCAGCTTTAGCCAAATGAATACCATAGAATATGTTAGAAATAGCGAGTATTATCATCACTCTTCCTATGTTGTGATGATACCAGTTCCAATATTTTCTGTATTTCGATTGTTTGTCCGGTCGAGCCAGCAACGCTAGGACCTGTAACACCAATAAACAAACCCGAATAAACCGATATTCTTTTGAGTAGTATGTGTACTTGAATTTTTCAGTGTGACAAGAAGATGGACCTGGAGGATGCCCATGACCAGTATTGTTATCCCAAGGCCTTTGTGCTTGGAAACATTATTAGCGTCTGTCTGATTTTCGAGAACCAAACCGCAAATGATACCAGTTAAACCAAGGAGAAAACCAGTGGTTTGGAGAGCAATATGGGCATAGAACCAAGTGGGATCCCATTGCTTCATGTGTCGAGCCACTATGGCGCCGATGATGATTAGTATTCCCCAACCAAACATGTTCATTAGCCCATGTGTCTTCCGTAGCTTAGAATGTGGTGAACCCTTAACCACACTTTGCGAACCTTTTTTAATCAATGGAAAGAAAAGAGCATACATCAATCTTTGAAATCAGAAGAACAATATTCAATTTTTTGAGCCTACTCCTCCACCATAGTATATGTTTTTCTGTATATATATATTTTTTTTTGAAAAGGTTGTTTTTTTTCTATACAATAAAAGCATTGCATTTAAAGTAATTTGAATGAGTGACTTTTTAACTGACTAATGAGAATGGTATGAATTAATGGAAATATTTTTTTTCCAAAACAAAAAGGTGGATTGTTAACAAAGATTTATTCCAATTTTATTTTCGAATTCATCGTATAAACCAAAAAAAATGTGAATGGGTTTGAAGTATAGTTCTATTGTTTTCAAAGGATTTCTAAAATATATATTTCATTTGTAAGTTCATTAAAATCTGATAGGTTAGCGGTATTTTTCGAATCTCAACTTCAACTTTAATTACTCCTCTAGTTTTTTCACACTTAATTATAACTTATACTATTTTAAAATTTTCTTTTTCAGATGTTAGTGATCTAAGAAGAATTTCGGATTAGAAGATGTAAAGACTAGGATGCAAGCATATCATGCTTATGCTTATGACGGATCAAGATCATGATGGATCACATATTAAGGGCCTTTTAATCAATCTCTTTGGTAACTGATATATAGACTCAAACTACTACATACTCTAAAATAGTGTATATCAACTCAAAGTATTACATACTTTAAAATAATACAGTCCTTGTACAAAAATAATCTTTCATAATTTAAAATCCAGAAAATAAACTAATTGGAATAATGGTAGAAATTAAAATATAAAATTAATTTATGATAACATTTAGATGTTGATTGATATTTTCGCTTCACGCAACACTATGTTTATGGACGGCTATGTGATTTGTTCACATTTGATAATAATTGTGTAAATCGTTTCGTGTTGTTTGGAATTTGGTAAAAAAATCAACTAAACTTAATTACAACTCCAAGGTACAACATCTAGAGTCTTATAATCTCATAAAATGGATAATTTTTTATTATATATTTTTCCAAAATGGAGCCTATCATATTCATCATATTCATCGTGACAGTAGCAACATTGTTGTTTGCTAGCCAATATAATTAAATAGTAGTAATTTGGAATTTTAGTAATGACTGATTTGGATTAAGTACTCATATTGTTTTGGTAATTAGTACTAATAGATATTTTGGAAACTAATAGTAATTGGACAAAATCATGTAGAATAATACAAGTTCGGTATGATGTGAAAATGACGCCAACATTAATCGTTTTATAAGAATGGTACAATCTTGTACCAGTTCCTAACCCCATCATCACAAATGTGTTTTTTGGTGTTGACGTCACACATGTGTTTATATAACAAAATAAAAAAAAAAATAACAAAAACTGATTAACTAAATAGGACGTTGTGAGATGCGGATACAAAACATGTTTTATAGTCGTTAAGGCTAGTTCATGGAGATAATAACCAGTCAAATAATGGATTAATTCAAAATTGGCTTCTCTCTTAATTAATTAGTGTGATATATAAAAAATAAAGTAAACAAGCTGAATTTTAAAAAGAAAGATGGCTATTGCTTACCTGTAACATAATCGATGGTCGTCGTGGTCATGAAGCGGTGCTCTCTCAACCTAAAATCCGGCGAAGTTGGAAAGAATCCGGCAGGCCCCATAGCGTAAAGAATGCTCTGCCGCGGCAGCTCCGCCGTCAATTGAAAACTCATGTACAGACGCGACGACACTGACTCGATTTTCAACGAACCGTTGACGATCTTCAGATCTCCTCGGTCAGGTATCACCTCACCGGGCGATTTCCCTCCGAGAAAGTACGGTTTGACCTGTCCATTACCGCCGTCGGAAGGTATCCACCCGACGATCGCGCTCGCTCCGGTCATCTGACCGTTGGTCGAGAATCCGATACCGATGAAGGCGCTCGAATCCGGCGCCGATAAGATGAAGCTCCACGTGTTGTCCAACGTTCTGGCATACTGTGCGAGATTTCAAAAGAATCGAATTGAGTTTCTGAGGATCGAAAAGAATTCTCGAAATTGGGAAAATGGAAAATTCGACTTACTCGGAGGATGTAATTCTGGACACTCCAAGCTTCGACGCATTGAAGGAGGCTGGAGTTGAAGGTGAGATCGTTGATGGGTAGAGTTGAATTGCAGGTGTCTCTAGCAGCTTGCTGAGCATTAACTATGGTGGAGAGATATAGAAATTGGAAAACGATTAAGCCGAAGATGAAGGAGCTGGAATAAAGCTTCATCTTCCTTCTTTCTCTGTATCTGGATCTGAAAGAGGAAAGAGAGAGAGGGAAAGTAATGGAGGATCATGATGATGACGACGACAATGAATTATATATCTAGTTTATGAGATAGTTTGTGAAGAAGTTTGAAAAAAAAAATGTGTGTGTGAAGAAGCAGTTGAGAATTCAACAAAATATAAATAATTGTGTCGTTAGAATTCGTTTTTTAATTGGTAGATTAAAAGTACTCTGTTACATTAACAAAAGAGTAACTAATTGTGTCGTGCGATGCTTGTTTTGTTATCTCTCTTCCTCGCTGCTTAAGATGTGGAAAAACTATAGAAATGTACCCATTACCTAAACCAATTTTGATCATTTCAAGACAAACTAATAATTTTGACCGAAAAAAAGACAACTTCTAATAATATCTTTCAAAGTTCTGTTACTGGTTTTTCAGACCAACGGTATTCATTTGTATTTTATTCTAAGTACACTAAATATTAAGATCTACTTTCTTTTAGATGTTCGTTTTAGCAAATCCATCAAAGTAGAAAAGACTTTAAACATCTTAACTAACAGCTTCGTAAAACATGTATTACTATTTTGTAAACAAATTAAGTACGCTAAGTGATAATGGTAACGTGATTGTTACTCAAATCCCTGGTTTGGGTTTTTACACTTTCAGGGACAACAGAAAACGACCGACCGAGACAAACGTAATCTTCTTGGTCCTACACAAACAGTAGTCATATTGACACATCATCGTTGTGCCATCTCAACACACACCAAAACACCATGTCACTAGTCTAAATCGGCTACATGAGCAGAACGAGGACCATTCAGTTGTTAGAAGATGATCTTGGAGCCAGTAATCCTCGGCGCACTTCACTTCTGTAATCACTTGGCGATATCCGTGGAGGCAATGTGTTGTTCGCTGCAGCCAATATCTGTAATTGTTTCGTACCACAAAGTATCAGACAGTAGTCTCTCATTCATGTACACATCCTAAAAGAGTAAAAGCATATGGAAGAGATTGAAGATGGTCCAACCTGGTGAGGTAGTTTACCCCAAACACTCCCTCCATAGTACATGATTGGTCGTTCTGTGAAATATAAAACACCACGTGAACTTGAATATCAGTTCTAATTTATGAACTGGAATGCAGAGATCAAGGTGGTACTGGTAACATAAGTGTTATTTGATTATATTCCGAGAAACTCAAGCAGAAGAAGTCTAAAAGACTGAGAGGGTTTTAACACAAAGAGAATCAGGAAAACTTGAATTCCCTTAAACTCACCAGATAAATCCAGCTTTGGGTCGTTGTATAGGCTCATTGCAGCTGACCAGCCTGTTCATTTGACAAGTCAAGAGTACATACATAAGACAGAGACATCAATAGAGTGAATAAGCAATTAAAGCACTTCATCTCATAAAGTTTCAAAGATTTCTACAAGGAGTCTGACCAATAAACTAGAACAGACTCATCATATGTCTAGCATAGCAACAGTTGGCAGAACAAGAACGATCAGACACTGACCACGGAGCAAAGATGATACCACATAAAAGTTTAAGTAGTTGATTCAGATACATACGTTCGCGTAAAAGCTGATAAGCGTCACTCCTGGAGCAGTCCTTTGGAGTTATTATCCTTCGGGAAGTTTTCTCAGTAGCCAGAGGCTGACTTCTCTCACCATCCTTTTTCTGCTGGCTACTCGTCCGATCTGCATTTTTCTCTTTACTTTAGCCAAAAACAGAAACATAACAAGCAAAAACCTGATATAGCTTCTTGCATTTCTAGATCTTAAGCGACGTTCTATTCTCAAGAAAACATACACACATAGGAGAAATGAATCAACCAGGGGACAAAGAGAGAGCCAGAGATCTGAATTTCAGGCTAACCCCTATGTTTCACTTTCTTAGAACGATTCTCAAGGTTAACAACTATCCACAATCGCATGCAATCGACTAGCGAATCTGCAAAATCTAACAACTTCGCTTCCTAGAACCTCTCTGATCTAGGCTATAACCCCACCGAACTAGATACTCAATGAATCAAGAACCCATTTGATTCGTTCCTCCAGTAAGAAGCGAGCAAGAACGAGTCAGGGCAAAGAAGATTATGAGAGAGAGAGAGAGAGCCTACATACCTCCTGACTTCTTGAGATTCCCAGACGGTTTCCTGCGATGCGATGAAGAAACAACGAAACGAAAGATCGGAGATGAAGTAGCGAAATCAGCAGTGTAAAGATCACTCGAAATTAGGAAATATGAGAGGAAGGCTGGAGAGAAGAAGGGAAGTTACCTTTGATTAGGGGGAGTGTACTTTTCCGGCTTCGAGCTCGGACCTGCCATTGACGAGTTAGGGTTTACCGTTTACGCAGTTTTCGCCTGAGAACGATCTCTACCGCGGAGATCCGTCAACTCTAACGCATAGAGCGTAGAAAAGAGTCGTCTCTGATTCTTCAAGTATTCCAATCCCCACGCGCGGACCCTTTAGCGCGTCTTTATCAAGCGATCGCGCGCTTTTGTTAAACGCCTATTTCCCGGAATTTGCGGTTCGCGTCTTCTATTTGAGATTTCGCGTGAAATTGGAATTTGGTCATCTTCTATCAATTTTTCCCCGGTTAGCTAAACCAAGTGGAAATAAAAGGCAGATTGCGATCTCCTTGTTGAAGAACCACTGTTTAGCTTCTGGTCAGACCCGGAACATGATTTTGCGAGTGTCAAGCCTTGGAATATCCGATTGGGCCAGAAAATGATGGGCCTGCTAACATTTATTGTCGGCCCAAATGTGTTTTCAGTGGTGTATCTTGATTTAACTGATGGATCCAAAATCGGAGTCGGATCCGTGCCCGCTGCTAAGAGGTATCCATTTCGAGGTGTCACTGCCGAAGAAGGGTTTTGAGGGTTTCACAGCTTCTGCAGTTTCCTCGTCATTTCTTGTTTGTTCTTCTTCACACCCAAAGATGAAGCTCGTCAGGTACTGAATTCAGTTTCTGTTCGTTTATTTTTAAAACTTCTTGTTAAATATATAATTTCATTAGCTCCGGGTATGAAATCCATTCACATTCTCGAGCGCCTGAGCTGATTTGTGTTATCTTTGTTTCGATTTGGTTTTACTGGATCGAGTAGGTTTTTGATGAAGTTGAACAACGAGACCGTGTCGATCGAGCTGAAGAATGGGACTGTGGTCCATGGAACCATCACTGGTAGGTTCTCTTTAGCTTCCTGTTTCACCTTTCTTCTCTCGATTACTTCGTTTCCAAATGTTGTCGCTGTTCGCGATCTGTTCTATAAATTTCAGTTTGATCCATTAGCCTAATCGCATCCGTGTGTGATCATAGTAGGCTGAGAAAAACACACACAATTAGATTGACTCGCCAGAAGTATATACTGTATTTGTTGAAGTTAAGGTCGATGATTTTGGGCAGGTGTTGATGTTAGCATGAATACTCACTTGAAGACAGTTAAAATGAGCCTGAAGGGGAAAAACCCAGTAACACTCGATCATCTGAGCTTGAGGGGAAACAATATCCGCTACTACATTCTTCCTGATAGCTTGAACCTGGAGACTCTACTTGTGGAAGACACTCCTCGAGTTAAACCTAAGAAGCCTGTTGCTGGTATTGATACTCGTTTCATTAAGATGTAAACTGTATAGCCTACATAAGACTGCTTTATCAATCCGTTAATTCTTTCTTTCTTTCTTTCGTCTTTAGGGAAGCCTGTTGGACGCGGCCGTGGGCGTGGGCGTGGTCGTGGTCGTGGCCCTGGCAGTGGCAGAGGTCGTTAGCTGCAGCAGTGCACTGGAAAGTTTAAGGCAAGTGAGTCGAATTTGTAGGAAGAGGAACCATTGGTGTCTCGATTTGTAGGAGAATGTACTGAATTATATGGATCTAGCAACTCTTTTTCAAAGGGAAACATCTGACTAAGAAATGGTATGATTGATTCTCGAAAGGAAGTTACTATGTAATGCGACACCATGGATAAGAAGATTTAGCTTTTCATGTTACAAGAGCATGTACAAGTATAGAATTTGCAGTGGTTTAGGAGCTATGAGGCTTTATTCATTTGACAAATCTGACTATCAATAGTTGACACACTTAGTATAGAAAAAAACTGTTTATCTCTCCCGTTAGTCTTCTCACATGATCCTGCAATTTGGCTCCTGGTTGTAGACGGGTTCTCCGATGTAATCCCTGCCATTATTATTATACCCGTAGGGATCACACGGGTGGGGATACGAAGATGGCACACCATAACCATAAGGCCATGGTGGACAACATGGCTCTGGTTTTTGCTCTTCAGGTTTTTTCTCTTCCGGTTTCTTCTCTTCGGGTTTCTTCTCGTCTGGTTTCTTGTCATCCGGCTTTTTGTCTCCATCGGGTTTCTTGGGTGGTTCAACTTTGTTTACGCTTACAAGCTCCGCGAAGGCTACTTTTCTCCTCAGAGTGTTGGTTAGACAGATCATATCGACTTCGACACCGGTCACCTCGATCTGGTTCCTGTGATCTCCCTTTATTTCCACACCAGACACGCCTGTAAACCATTGCATAGAGTCTTTAGATTCAACATGAATTACGAGAATCGGATTCTCAAGGTCTCGTGTCGTTGTTACCTTTAAACGCAGCCGCAGTGTTCATTGCTTTTGCTCGGGTTTTATCATCGGTCATAGTAACTCTTATCAGGATCTTTTGCTGCACATAACAAGAAAACCCCTTAGCATCACAAGTGAAACACAATAACATCAAACTTACATGTTGTTCGGTAATCATATACATACCTTCATGTTGTCGTCTTTCTTCTTCAAGACCGGTTTTGTAGATGATTAGGAATGGTCTTCTTAGAGAATTTGCTTCGGATGTTTTTATGGTATTTTGCTCTGAAATTTCAGGGTCTTCTTTTGTCACAAATTTGAAGAAATATAAATAAGGGGTTGTTTTTTTAATAAAGAAAAAATGATCCATGAGTCATTGTCATGCACCAACGGAATCGGATAGTTTGAATTTCACTTTCATTTCGTTCCTTACGCGTTTTAAAATTAGTTCTAGTTGCTGGTTCGTATAAGTTTATTGTCATTCTTTAATTAATAAAGACTAGAAAAAAACCTTTATTTAATTGGGTCAAACAAATTAGAATAATGAACGATACATAAGTAATAGTTTTTCTTTTGAAATATACTGTTGTAATGATATTTTTAGTCAATATCTGCATTATGATGATTGATAAGTTTATTTTAGTAACCATCCAGTTGTGCGTACATGACAAATCAATCGATGAATGGTGTCCAAGTCTTGGTCTCCTCTAGAGTAGTACATGTTTCCCTCTATCTTCCTACTTAATCAAAAATTAAAGATTGTTTGACTGCTAATCTGTCATACATTCGTATTAATCAAATACTATATGCTTGACTTGCAATTTGTATGCTCGTTGTCATGTTCGATTTTATAGTCCCTTTAAGCTTTTAATTTATGTTCTTAGCGTTTTCAACTATTGAGAGATTGACGTATGATTACAATCGATGGGTTGGGTATTGTCACATTATGACAGTAACTATGACCTATCAACAATAGTTATATTTCCTTTATCCACTTTGAATTAAAAAATTTAGAATAAACCATGGCAAGCATAATTAAAAGGAAGAAGAGTTGACCCCAGAACAAAATGAAGTTGTTTATGAGGAAATCCACAAATTACATATCGAGAAAGAAGAAAAAAAAAACTGAAAAGCCAGAAAATTTAATTTTGAAAAAGGCGCGGGAAAATAAAAACCCCAGCCAGACTTTGGCGTGGCGAAATCCGCTGATTTGACCAAATTAACCCAAACTTTTTTTTGCTGATTTTGTTTTTTTTTTTGTGGTGAAACGATTAATAAGTTTCCCAATACGTAATGCGAATCCGCGCTGAATATCGTATCTAGGGGTTGACGCGATTTCATTTTTTTCCTTATCAACGCTTTACTTACTGATTGGGAGGGATCTTGGTGAGGAGTGTGAGAAATTTCTGAGGAATCAATCAACATGAGTTCCACAGAGGACGCTGTTAGGGCTCAGGAAGGGAACGGACGACACCGTCCGCGTAGAGAACGGAGAGCTTCTATCAAGTGTACCGATTACACAGATTATCCGACTGACGATGACGAATCTCCCGGAAACAAGCCAAAGGGTAAAACAGGCAGGCACCGGAAAAAGTCTACCCAGGACAAGAAGATTGATGAAATCAGCGAAGAAGCTGCTGTTAAGGTTGACGGAGGCGCTTGTGTAGAGAAGGAGAAGAGAGCTGACCAAGTTAAGGCTTATGAAAGAATGCCCAGGTTCAAAATTGTATACGCGTCTCGGAAAAGGGCACTGAAAGAAGACGAAGAGAAGAAGGTAGATGGAGTGGATTCTCAAGCTCCAGTGAAGCTGTGTAAGAAGCCGAAGATATCAGCTGTAGATATTAGCAAGGAAGACGATAATCTCCACGAGGTATGATATTTCTCTCTAAAAGCTCTCTCCTTTCTTCACCAGTCGTGGTTTAACATAGTAATTTTGGTATATATTTTGGGTATATTTAGGATAATGCTGAAAACTCCGACTCCAATATGTGTCATCAATGTCACCGGAACGACAGTGGGCCTGTTGTGCGGTGTCAGAACTGCAAGAGGAAGCGTTATTGCATCCGGTGCTTAAAAA
This sequence comes from Thlaspi arvense, assembly GCA_911865555.2. Taxonomy (NCBI): domain Eukaryota; kingdom Viridiplantae; phylum Streptophyta; class Magnoliopsida; order Brassicales; family Brassicaceae; genus Thlaspi; species Thlaspi arvense. The sequence continues at coordinate 55,032,317 of OU466859.2, read as the reverse complement.
CTTGGTATGCTCTTCTTACCATTACACTTACCCATACTTTTGGTTTCTTGCTACTCATTTCCTTTTATGGGTGTTTAAAAGCTGGGTGATTTAGAGTCTTGTACAACTTTGTATTGTCTTGGACATAATCAAGTCAAAGATTCAGATTTTGAGCATCATCAATTCCTGTTGATGCCTATATAATTTCATCTATTTACAAACAGAACAATAGTTATTTAGTATAGATCAACCGGGCTATAGTTATCTAGTGATCCACTTACTTTATTGTAGTTTTGTGCTGGACTGTTTTTACCAGAAGCCTGAATGAAACTTGTTTGATTACGATAGGTATCCTCGCATAGCAGAAGAAGACATTGCCAAGAAATGCCCATTCTGCTGGAATAATTGCAATTGCAGATCATGCTTGCGTCTAGATACTAAAATGGAAGTAAGTTTTCTCGTTTCTACCATATCTTTCTTGATCTTGTTTTTCTTAAATTTTTGTATCCGCCTTACATAATGATTGCCAATACTATGTTAGGGGTTAAATTCAGACTTCATGGCTAGCACGGATGAACAAATTCAATGCTCTAAGTATATTTTGCGAAGGCTTTTCCCACATCTGAAGGAAATAAATGATGAACAAATCTATGAGAAGGAAGTTGAGGCAAAGATATCAGGTACTTTCAATGCTTTTAATTAGACTGCAAAGTTGATTGCTTTCGTAGCCCCTTCACATTTTTGGCATTCTCATGCTATTACGTTTTAAGTATGTATATCCCCCCAGAAATTCTTGGATTTCTTGCAATATGAGATTGAATGGCATTTATATTGATCGACAAACCTGCATTTATTTCAAACAAATTCTCAAAGTGCGTGGATTTATATTTAAGCTGGGGTTGGATGCTGATCAGCTCAAGGAATAAGATGATATCTTAGAATTTTTCTATTTCACAGGGCTGAAGTTTGAAGAGGTTAAGCCCCAAGACGCTAACTGTCACCCTGAGGAAAGACTATACTGGTATATCACCCTGACACTTTTGTTTCAGTGAATATGATAGCTTTTATGTTATTTTGTTTGTAATAAACTTTCTTGTTTCAACCCTTTGGGATTACAGCGATTACTGCAAGACTGCTATCTTTGATCTTCATAGAAATTGCTCCAGATGTAATTATGATATCTGCCTTACATGTTGCCTCGAGATCCGCAAAGGAAAGCTTCAGCCATGTCAGGAGAAGATGTCTTGGAGTTATATTGACCGAGGTTTGGGGTATCTACATGGATATACCGAATCTGACGAACACCCGCTTCAATCCAGTGAGAGGACACGGCCTGTCTCGCCCAGTGAAGAAGAAGTTCTTGAGACGACGGATGAGAAGCTGAATAGCGAAGACTGTGTGAAGCACCCATCTATGTGGAAAGCAAATGAAGCTGGAAGCATAGCTTGTTATTGTGGTGCTGGGGATTTAGAGTTGAGACGCATACTTCCTGATGGCTATGTATCTGATTTGGTCAAAAAGGTAGAAGAAAATGCTGAAGCCAGCAAGCTTTTGGATTTACCTGAAAAAGTTATGGAGCGATGCCCTTGTTTTAACTCTGAAGGTCATATTGACATGGACAACAATAAATCGTTAAAGGCTGCATGTCGAGAAGGTTCAGAAGACAATTATCTGTATTTTCCAAGTGTTACAGATATTGAAAAAGATGATCTGAAGCATTTTCAGCATCATTGGGTAAAAGGTGAGCCTGTAGTTGTGAGGAATGTGCTTGAGTCTACAGCTGGTCTAAGCTGGGAACCAATGGTAATGCATCGGGCCTGCCGTCAGGTAAGAAGCACCAAGCATGAGACACTTCTAAACGTTGATGCTATTGATTGTCTGGACTTCTGTATGGTCAGTTTTCTCCACCATAAATTTGTATGGCATATGTCTATGGTCCATATATTTTCTTACATAATAATATAAGTATGCTTCTTAGCCCTAATCACTTTGTTGCTTTAACTGTAGTATGTTGCTTCGGATTAGTAATATTCTACTATCCTTTACTGTATCTAATGACTTGTTATGGATGCAGGAAGAGTTTAATCTTCATGAATTCTTTACCGGCTACACAGAGGGCCGTTCTGATTCAATGGGTTGGCCACGCGTTCTGAAACTGAAAGATTGGCCTCCATCGAAGACCTTCAAAGAGAACTTGCCACGTCACTCTGAGGAGTTCTTATGCAGTTTGCCTTTGAAACTGTACACTCACCCGCGTAGTGGGCCTTTGAATGTCGCAATCAAATTGCCTATAAATTGCTTGAAGCCAGACATGGGGCCAAAGACTTATGTTGCTTATGGATTCCCGCGAGAAACTGGCCGTGGAGATTCTGTCACCAAGCTCCATTGTGACATGTCTGATGCGGTTAGTACTCATTTGATTTATCTTTTCTCGTGCTCGTTTTCTTTTCTTTGTTATGCTTTGTTTTCTGTTGGGTCTCCTTGGTATACCCATAATGATCTCAAAACCTATCACAATTACGAAATCATACCAAATACTTCTATTACAATGATTTTTTCTTTCTGTTTTTGATTTTTTTTGTTTTATCTCTGACTTTTGTGTGTGTGGAAAATTCTCTTTTTCTGCTTTGAGCCGAGTTATTCCCAGCTCTCCTTAGATGATTAGAGCACTTTGCTAAGCTAAATTTTGCTGTTGGGTCTTTTCTTAGACCTTTGGAGGATGATCCTCTAAATGAATTTTGGAAGAGATCCAACACTGTGCTAGTCTTTTTTTAGGACACAGCAACATTGAAATCGTGTTTGTTTCACAATGTGCCTGCTAGCTCTAACTTGAGAATCCTCACCAATGCTCATTTGACTTGTCAAAGAGTTTTGAGTGTCAAGATGGGTTTTTCTGCAGTATCCTTGCTCCATGTCCCCATGAGGGTAAAAATCAACGTTTCCTTTAATTTTCTGGTACATTTGTAGAAACTTAGTATTGTTTCTCTTATTTCCTTTCCGGTTTAGTCTCCATTCTTATTTAGGACTAATGCAATTTGTACAGATTAGATTAAGTAATAGAAACACAAGATAATCTCCGCGCAATTATGTTTCTCTTATAATCCCGGCAAAAAGAAAAACTGAAATGTACACGCATCATCTAGCTATCTGGGGTTTTCTATCGTTCTGAATTTATGTATCAGCGGAGTTAACAAAACTCTCTTTCTATAAATATTATTTTCATTCTTTCATGATTCGTGGAATTATTATATTTTAGAGTAGTTTTGCTCTGTTTTATCTCAAACTTTTTCAAATGCCGTATTCGTAATTTCAGGTTAATGTTTTGACGCACATATGTGAAGTGCCGCCCATTAAAGAGGAAGAGGAAGAAAGGAAATCCACAATAGAAAGACTGAGAAAGAAACATGCTGAACAAGATCTCAAAGAGCTGTTTTGCTCAGTACCTAACTACGAGGAAAAGATGGAGATTCTTGAAAATACTAGTGAGGAAGAAGTCAAAAATCTTGAAGCCGATGGAGGAGCACTTTGGGACATTTTCCGTCGAGAAGATGTTCCAAAATTAGAAGAATACCTTCAGAGACATCACAAAGAGTTCAGACATATATATTGTTCCCCTGTGTCTCAGGTACACTATCTTTGCATACTCTCATGCCCAAAGGTTTCTGTGGTTACATAGATGATATGTAGCTCAGACAAGACATTAGCGGGTTTTTACTTATCTCACATGTTCATCCATCTTCTTCTTCTTTTTAGGTGGTTCATCCAATACATGACCAGTCTTTTTATCTGACGCGATATCATAAAATGAAGCTGAAAGAAGAATATGGTATGGTGGATTCTATCAGTAACCAACCACATTATGCTTGAGAGTTTTGAAGGGTTATATCTTAGTGGGCTATATTGTGTAGGAATCGAACCGTGGACCTTTGTTCAGAAGCTTGGAGATGCCGTTCTTATACCTGTAGGCTGCCCTCATCAGGTCAGGAATCTGAAGGTAAGTTTATACACTTTTTGCTATATACAGTCGGGATTTTAATCTCTCAGGAAAAGGATCATCAAATTGATCATTTTGTTTCTTGTAGTCTTGCACAAAGGTGGCGCTTGACTTCGTCTCACCTGAAAATGTTGGTGAGTGTTTCCGATTGACAAATGAGTTTCGTCTTCTTCCGCCGAACCATCATTCAAAAGAGGACAAGTTACAGGTATATCTTGCTTCATTTTCGAATTTCTGGTTGGTTTTAGCAATTTTAACGAACTCGTCTCTATAATGGTTGTATTCCCTGTGTGTTTGTTTCAACAGATAAAGAAGATGGTAGTCTTTGCAATCGATGAGGCTCTCAACAAATTAAACCCAAGGGTAAAGAAGTGAGTTTGTACTTCCCCTCAGTACACCTTCAGAAAACATTTGTAAAGTCATTCTTTTGTTTGTTGTTGTTTAACATGTGGTTTTTGTGTGTGTGTGTGTTGGCATAGGTCTGCGGAAGCCAAAGAGAAGATAAAGACACATATTGTGAAGAAAAAGACAGAAAAGGTTACTAGACAGAAGAAGCCTAAACATTGACAAAGGAGGATCTACTACTAATTTCTAGGATCGTCTTTTGTTGTAGTTTTAGCAAACTCTTTAGCCAATCTCCCTTAGGGAATCACCACGTTAAACAAAGCACACAAGGAGCGTGTGAGAAGAACATCATGATATCTATTTTGGCACTTTCCTTTTGTATATTCTCTTCCTTCGTCTGTAATCAACTAAATCTATCAAGGTATTCAAGTTTGGTTCATAACAGTTTAACATTTAGTCTTCTTAGCCAAATAGAATGTATAATCATATTAAACACATCGTATCTCTTTGGAGGATCATTAACCATTATATGCTTTTTTACGTTCTTCACTCCTTCGTATAGTCTTCTGTACCGCTCCTCCGGTATCTCCATCAGTATCCTTTTCAGCTCCGGTATTTCCTTAACCGTTACCGAAACCGAAAATTTCTCCCAATTCAGAACATCACTGAAAGGTAAAACATAGTTTTCCGAGATAAGAACCGGTACGCATTCGCTGTAAATCGCCTCCGGTATTCTCGGGCTAGCCACCTCGTGACCGCTCGGGCAGATACAGAACCGGCTTCTCCTCATCATCTCTTTGTAATCTAATTCGTCCGGTAAATTCTCGTAAACCAGAATGTCTTTGTCCTTTTCTTTCCAGTGGTTTAGAAGAACCGGACGGATTTTTCCATGTGATTTGCCAGCGAAGAAAGCGAGCGTCGTACGAGAGATTGGGTCTAACCCACCGGTTAAGTTGTTGATTTCTCCGGTCAGCAAATTGATTTCAGGAAAGGGAGCGTCCTTCTCCGGGTTGAAATATTCTGATATATTGGCGTTGCATAGTACTCTTATGGAATTGAAAAATAGCTTCTTTACGTACCACGTTGCCCTGTGTCCCTGTAACAATGTACGTAGTCGTGCTTAAGTTTTTAGAGGCTCTAAGCAGATTAATCAAATGTAACTTTGATTTAATAAAAGAACACAAAAAATGTCCATAACGCATTATCAAACCCAATATGTCTTTAACTAAGATCTAGATATAAAAATCATAAAACGGAAAGCTGAATTTAAACTTTTTACAACGTGTCTAGATTGCAAATTAAAATCCGTAAACTCTAGTTTGGTCCGTAACATTTGCTGATTAAAGTGATTCTTTAGTAATTTTGGCCCTATATTTTCGTAAATATTGCATAGCTAGGTCCCAAGACTACACTCAGGAACAACTTTGAATGTGACCAAACAATCTTGACCAAAAACATCGGCTGTTAGTTAACCGAAAGAGAACCAAACAGTAATAAATCAAACAAGAACAACTTACCCAGTCATGGCAAGACAACATGAAGTGATCAAACCCATCGCTTGTGTTCCAATACGGATATTTATTAGAAATAATTCGGATATAGTCGACGATGACACGTTCCAAGACGGCCTTGTCTCGAGCAACCGGGTCGAAGAGATGGTGAAGGATCATGACAACACTAAAAGGTAAGAAGTAGACATGAGCTTTGTCGGGATCTCGGGTTCGGTAATTAAGAACATCGTTTTCCATAAAGTTTAGGAACAATCCTTCCATGGAGTATATGTCTTTACATAGACCATAGTGAAAGATCGGTGGATCTCCTTCTTCATATACGTATATCTTGAACATTTTCTCCATAAGAAGATAACTTCTGCAACAGGTAAACATATCAGAATAGGATAAATTATGTGACAAGTAACCGCATATAAGTCTATTTTTTTACCGGTGAAAGGCATACGGGTTTCGGTAAATGTCGCCATGAGGAACATAGTCTTCGTCTCTTAGAGGAGATGACACTGAAGAATTAGGGTTTAGTTGAGCTTCTCTGATCAAAGCCCTCGCGGTTGCTAATTCTGCTTCTACTTTCCGATCTCTTTTCCAGGATACCGAACCTTGATTTGATCCGCTTCTCTTCCCTTTTTCCTTCAAAATCCAAAAGTAAACATAGAGTTTGACGTTCGAAAAACATTGATTACAACCTATATCGATGAAAGGGAAGGAAGATCGATATATGTACCGTGACAAAGGCGGAGGAGAAGGAAGAGGTCCATAGTGAAGATGATGTTGATAAATAAAGATGAGAGGATGTTTTTGAATCCTTTGCTATGAAAATGGCAAAGACAACAGCGAAAGTGGCACATGCCAAGAGAAAGGCGTTCAAGTATTTTGGAATGTAATCTTTCATACCTAATTTCCCTTTCTATTTCCTATTCCAAATAGTATATTTGTGTGTTGTGTGTTTTGTGTTTTGTGAGTGAGAGGGAGAGATGATGCTGAAACTAAGGAGATTTCGAGTGAGCTAAATAAAGAGACTTATTCTACACCACGCGACATAATTACTTCACATTATCGATTTTACTAAGATGTCAAATATACACTCCTTGTTTTTTGGTCTATCATATAAATTTTTTCTCCTTTTTTATCTTTTCTCTAGTTGCAAATTGCAATCTTTTTTTCTTTCTGTGCTCCCGATGTAAGTGCTTCAAATCTGTTTTGATGCTAGGATTATGGGGTTTCTTCAAAAATTCAAAATAAGGATTTGATATTTGATTAAAAGGTTTTGATAAAAGAACCAAAGGTAGGAAATGATTTCATGAGGTCATAAATTTTTTTTTGGGTAAAAAACATGTCTTGAGTTTAATTTTGCCAAACTTTGAAATCAAATTAAATGTATAAAATCCACAAATATCGTGGGCCGTTAGATTAAAATCACACTGATCCATTAAGATCAATTTTATAATTAATGTGGCCCATGATTGTAACCTTCCATATATAAATTCGCTTTCTCATCCTTAAACGCCGTCGAAAGTGTTGCGTTCTGATTTGCCTTTCAGTTTTCGTTGTTTCTTCTCTCTTCTTCCTCTGTGTTTTCGTTTTTCACATCAATGGCGGTGCACGCTGTTCGATTGCCGGCAACTCAGCTTCACGGCGGAATCTCTGGGAATCTCTCACCGTCCAGTCGCAATCCAAACGCCGCCATCCGATTCGGTTGCGGATCTTCGAAGCGCTGCCGTTTCATTTCCGTATCGGCGTCACTCCGGGAAGGCGATGAACATGGTAAAGACAACTATGTGAGAGCTATGGAAGTGAAGAAGATTCTCGAAGACTCACCTCTTCTTCCTAGTAATAACTCGATTTTCATTTCCTTTCATTTTCTACTGAGATCGTTGCTAAACTGTGATTCTGACTCGAGTATAGCTCGCGAATGTATTCTTTTGCAGTAGACATAACGTATATGCATCTTAGTAGCTATAGACTTTTGCTTGAATTTTTGCCTCGATTTAGTAATAACTGTGATTTATTTTCTCTATCTGCATTTAAATATCAGAGCCGTTATCATCAAACCAGCTCGCAGAAACTGCCTCCAACGGCTCCCGAGTTCGTGTAGCCTATCAGGTAATATACAGAAACGTGTCTACTTGAATCATATCTGAGAATAGGTAACAGTGTATGTGTGTGATGTATTGACTGATGAATTTGGAGGTAGGGAGTACGAGGCGCGTACAGTGAATCAGCAGCTGAGAAGGCATATCCAAATTGTGAACCTGTTCCCTGCGAGGAGTTTGACACTGCATTCGAGGTGAGAATCTACTTCCTGCATTTTGGATTTTCTTGAATCATAAGAGATGTTAAGAATATCACATCAAGAAGCTTAACTTTTCCAACTTTTGTTCTCGTTTTAGGCTGTTGAGCGGTGGCTTGTTGACCGAGCAGTTTTGCCAATTGAGAACTCTTTGGGTGGAAGCATCCATAGGAACTATGATCTCTTGCTGCGACACAATTTGCATATCGTAGGGGAAGTCAAGCTTGCTGTTCGCCATTGTCTGTTGGCTAACCACGGTGTAAGCATTGAAGATTTGAAAAGGGTGCTTAGCCATCCACAGGTACAACCACATTGCCTTTGTAGATTTTTCCACTTCTTCTTCTCTTAGTATGAAGTGAAAGGCCTTAGTCGTTGCTTTGGACCAGGCTCTTGCTCAGTGTGAAAACACGTTAACTAGATTGGGATTGGTCAGAGAAGCAGTAGATGACACTGCAGGTGCTGCAAAGGTAAGTTTATGTTACCAGTATCATTTAATTATATGTTCACAGAATTACGATTGGTGCTTTATTAAGCTTATGGATTTAACTGGCAGCAAATTGCATTCGAAAACTTAAGTGATGCAGCAGCTGTTGCCAGCGCCGAAGCTGCAAAGATATATGGTTTGAACATACTTGCCGAAGATATCCAGGTTTATAGAGTTTTTTGATTTGCCTTTTACCATTTTTTCCGTCCATAATTTATAAACTTGTGGATGATTTGATTGTGAAGTTCAATCAATTTAGGATGACTCTGATAATGTTACAAGGTTTCTAATGCTCGCAAGGGAACCCATTATCCCTGGAACTAACAGACTTTTCAAGGTGAGAAATCCCAAATGTATCTTCTGAAATTGCAATCGCCGCTCTGAGATTTTGGAGATTTGATTTTTCTCTGACGAACAAAGTCACTTTGATCTTCTTATAGACAAGTATAGTTTTCTCGTTGGAGGAAGGGCCCGGAGTACTTTTCAAAGCACTTGCTGTGTTCTCCCTTAGGGAAATCAACCTCACCAAGGTTAGTTTAGTAGACTGGATCTTCCTTTGAACTTGTGCAGCAAGCAGTCTGGTGCTCATCGCTAACAATCAATACCGTGTGGCTTCTTCCATCAGATTGAAAGCCGCCCTCTAAGGAAACACCCTCTGCGAGCATCTGGAGGGCTAAAGTAATTTCTCCAACAAACCACACTAGTTGAATATGTACTGTACCCACAGTTTCTGAACAATGATGAAGCTGTCTTCCTCTTTGGCTTGACAGATACTTCGATTATCTTTTCTATGTGGATTTCGAGGCATCCATGGCAGATGAAGTTGCTCAAAACGCACTAAGGAATCTTGAGGTAAAGCCTTTGGTTTTCTTACTTAGTTTGAAAACGTCGTTACCTGGATTTCCTCGGTGAAGTAGAAGCGAGTAAGGCTCTTGTTTGTTTGTTGTTGCAGGAGTTTGCTACCTTTTTGCGGGTACTGGGAAGCTACCCAGTGGACACAACAATGCTCTAAACATTTCCAAATATGGTCGTGGTAAGTAGTAGTTCGTTGTTTTGTATTACAAAGTGCAGAAACACATCAATTTTCTAGTCTGAGACTCACAGATTCACCTAATTATTGTTCACCTGAACTAGCTGTAAAATGTTACGCAAAAACTATCTGCCTTAGCAAAATTTCGAAGGGAGATGATATACATATTAATGATATGAATGGAGTTTAAAGCTAAGAAAACTTTGTTACGCAGATCCGAGGTGTGAGAGCCATGAGTTGAGGTCCGAGGAGTCACCGGTGATGCACCTTACGAGACATTCCTCTTTCTCCAGTTTCTTTAAAGTTGCCTTTACTCTTTTGTATCGTCTCTTACCTTAGAAAGATAAGCTTTGTTTTTTAGTAGAAGTAAGAATAGTCAGATACACAAATCAGGATTAAAAAAAAAACTGTTTTCATCAATAAAGAGTTCTTAGAACAATTCAAGTAAGTAAGAATTGTTCTCGACTGAGTTTGTGAAAATTCAGGAAAGTCCGATTTCTTTTCGGTCTGAGTTTGAAAATGTTGAGAAAAAGGGAGACTCGACCAATTTTTTCCGGTTAAGACCGAGTTAATGAAAATCGTTTCGGCTAGTACCCAATTAGACGCTCCCGCCTTAGGCCCATTTTTCGAACATCTACTCGATTGAGGTTACTTTGCGATACAGATTAAATATTAGGCCCAATTTCTTTAAAGCCCAATTAGACGATGTTTCTGTCTGTGTTCAAGTAAGAATTAGAATACTGTATATGAATTGTTCTCGATTGGGTTTACAGAATAAATATTCATTTAAAACCCAATTTGATTTAAAGCCCAATTTCATTTGAAAACGTTGAGAATAGGAGAGGGACTTGTGACCCAAAAAGAAAAAACGATTTTTCTTCATTGAAGAAACTAGAAAGAACAGTTGCGTCTTGCGCTTTAAGCTGAAAACAGCTTCTCCAATCCTCAAGCTAAGTTGTAACACTTTCAACTTCCGCAATGAAAGTAGCGGAGAAGATTGTTTTCCTCTGGAATGATTCCGATGGATTTGCGGCAACCGTCGCTGACTCTCTAAGCCCTAACCCTAGTTCCCCTCTTCGTAAACTGTAATTGATTCTTTCTTCCTCAATTTCTCGCTGTCATTTCCGGCTCCCGCTATGCCTGACATTTGTACGTGATTTCTGCAGAGAAGAGCAGATCGATCTTCCGTTGGATAAGTACGGTGTCGAGGATGGCGGAACCGGCGGGAGCGTCGTTCACTTCGTCGATGGAAATGGAGATTATCAGGTTCTTCCTCGTTCCCTTTTTAGGCCGTTTCAATCGCGTTTTTAATTCTGGCAACTGTCGGATTCTGCAGTGATTTAGTGGGTACTTGCCGGGAATCAAATTTTCTTAGTTGAATTGAGTTTGTTTAGCTTTATAGTCGCTGCCTGGTTTCTTCTGTTCAACCTTTCGTGAGCTTTTATATTGATCGAAGAACTGAGATTTATTTAGTTCTATAGTTAAGCTGAATAATTTTAATGTATGGTTCCTTAATGTGTCATATCTTGTAAAATATAGCTACTTTATATAACTAGTCGACTATGCTTACTTGTAAAATGTGAACATGATGGTTGATTCTTAGGGATATGCACTTCACTAGTTGATGGCTTCTTCTATAGTATATTACCCACCCTAAACTAAAGACTTATGAGAAAGAAACTAAGCTTTTTCTGCTTAGGTTAGAAAGTGTCAGGGTTTATGTAAGGTGTTGATATGACGAGTGAAAGCTATGATAGTGCCTTTCTTTTTTTTTCAGTTTTTCTTGAGAAATGGTTCCTAACTCATGATATGGGACTTAGGCTTGATCAGATTTCTTTGGCCTTTGGTGATGTATATCATTTAGCCCATGTATATCATTTTGTTCATCAGCATCATGGCTGTGTTGCAAGACTTGATTCACGCGTCCTCGTTTTCATGCTGAATGTGCTTTATTGGAATACCATGGTTAAAGTGATCAACTTTCTGATTATTTCTTTCATTGTTTAAGGTCTCGATTTTTCTTCTTCGAAGCTATGAGCCTCCTGCACTGGTGTGTGCAATGAATGAACTGCTGGACCTAATTACAAGGGAAGCGTCCACTCCGCCCACGATTGTGGCTCCTTTTCTTGTGGCTGCGTCTAAGCTTAAGTTCAATAACAGATCCCTTGAAGCAAGTAGCAGAGCAGCTAGTCTTCATTACTTTCAAGTTGGTCCAGAAACAGAGGCCACTAGGCTACTTGCTTCTCGCATCGATAAACCACCACCGTTGACGCAAATCCATTACGAACCTTTGTCATGCTTGCTTCATCTAGCTCGTGTCAAAGGCTTGCCTGCCTCCATTCTCATAGGGCAAAAAAGTAGTAGCAATCCTCATAAAGCTCTAGATGAAGATCTTAAGGTAAAGATTGCCTCATTCTCTTCTCTCTTTTTTTTTTATTGCTGGAGTTGTAAATCCACTCGTACACTGCGAGGTCATTAGAATATTAGCAGGACTCAAAATCTAGTGTCACTTTTAAGAGAAGGTCGATTTAAACTGAATGATTGTTATCACAGGTGATCAATGAAACCGGGGAGCTTGTGGCGAGTTATGCGGGGCTGTCTTTCTCGAGAGACAGAATCAAGTGGAACGCATCAAAGACAGCAAAAGAAGAAAAAAGTCCCTGGCGTGCTCTATATGGTTAAATCTTCTCAGGTCAGGTCTTTTTCATGACCCAACAACGCAGCTACAGTCTCAGCACTATGTTTCCCTGTTGTAGCTCTTGTTAAGACTCTTATGCTCAGCTGAATCAAAATCCATGTCACTATGGTTTCCCTTGAGGATATATATGAGAAACAAAGCGTTCTTCTTTCTATCAACAGTTTTTTGGTTCCACCAAATCTTAATAACCCTCAAATAATTGAAAAAGCAATTTAGGATTCTGATTTAAAGGTTAGATTGGGTCAACTCATGAGATGATCTCCCTATGTCACAGCTAATTTGTTGTCCTAGGAGTGGGTTATTTAATATTATTAATGATTTAGAGTTATGATTGGGTGGGAGAGGCATATATAATAAAGAAACAACAAAAAAATGGGTGTGAAGTTCATAAAAGGCACTCATCAAGTTAATAAGATAGTTAATGTTATCTTTAGGAAAAATAAGTGAGAGTCGTCAGCTCTAAGCCGGTGGTTTTATATTCGATAAGAATACGATGTTTTGTACGAGAGTTCGGATCGTCCCAGAATCTTATCCAACTCACATTTCAGCATCATATGTGTAATTTTTTTCGTTTTTTTTTTTATGTTTGTGTGTGTGTGATCTCTGGGTGCGTCTTATCTTCCCTTTTTTTTTTCTTCTCCTTTTTGCTTTCGTTATCGTTGATTAGTATTTTGTCACTTGGGTTTTTTTCAAACAGATTTGTTAATAATTATCCAATTAAGGTTTATGCGGTTATTTAATAAGTTTCAATATCATCATTCGTTTTGATTGGATATTTAACCCAGTTCGTAACCAAGTTTTCTTTTGATGGGTTCTCTAAATAGAAAACCAAGCCTAAAAAAAAAATTTATCATAACCAACCATTATGGAAGATAGATGAGAGTATTTAAAACATGAAATTTGGGTAATTTTCCCTGTACATAAAAAATACTAATAACTTTAGGGAGTGATTTCATTTTAAACACTCGTATAGCATTTATTTTCTAATCAGGCTTTAAAAGTTCTAGATAAAATCTGTTGAAAACTCGAGTGTATACAATCATCTTTTCTTTTGTCGGTTCACGATTTGTTTTTTTTCTGTTGTTTTGAAATATTTACAACTTGTGTTGTTTAAGTCAAATAAGATCATGAACACACGGGTTTTTAATTTCTATGCTCTAATTAAAAGTCTTATCATCAGTTTCGCTTACTCAATAAATAAAGAAACGGGTTTAGTAACCCGGTGCACAATAAAAGGCAGAACAGGACAAAATGTTACATTCGTAATAAATCCATTATTTTCTTTAGGGAAAAAAAGTCCACTATTTTAATATTGGGAATACACACACACATACAATAATAGTAATATATATATATATATATTTTTTTTTTTTTTCTGGTGTCTCATCGTTACACAGACGTATCTAACTTGACAGATATTTTTTGGTTTCCCCTTGCTTTCCCGTCAAAAATATCTTTCGTTTCTTTTTTCTTTCTAGCTAAAAAGATAAGTATTTTGTTATATACGCCCACCGAAAAATAAGATATTTTGGGTTTTGTAAGGTCAAAGCAAAGAAGAGATTTATTATTCATTATTGTGAGCAAAGAGGCAAAACATATCTGAGAGTCTCTGATTCGTGTAAAAGCATCGAAAAAAGCGAAAGCTTGAGAATCCATTATGGCACAAAAGAGCCACTTGTTACATTCCACGTCGCGATTACGCTGGTTCCGGTACTCGCGAGCGCGTGACGAAACATAAACCTTTTCTAATGTCTGTCCTACTTTTCTCTTAAAATATCTGTGGGGGCCAGATAAGTTTTTTGCTTTCACTATAAATACGAGAGGGACCCACCATACCCTACACAAACCTTTTTGCACTTTTTCGCCTTTTTAAAAATAAAAAATAAAAGAGTTAAATGAATTAAAAAATTAGGCACTTTTGATGATCAGATTATGTCACAAGCCTACATGTCCCTTTGCGGACACACCCACCCATTGTCTATCCATTCATCTCTTTCTCTTTTTTTTTTCTCCTCCGAGAGAGAGAAGCAGAAGAAGAAGAATAATCGGCTCTGTTTCTGGGATTTGTGTTTCTTCACAAAAAATTGCTTGATTCAACTTCAGAAGATAATCCAGAAGATCTTTTAAACCGTGAGTTGTTCTTCTCTTTTCTCTATCTTATTTTTTCTGATGTAAAACCCTTTTTTGAGTGTTTTTAGTTTATTTTTTTTCCTTCTCGAATTTTCCGTCTGTAGTAATCCGTGTTAAGTGTTATCACTCTTTCTCGATAAAGGGCTGATTTCGATTTTCCCTCTTTTTGTTTACATGTGTTGTGTGTTGAAATGATTGGATCTTCGATCAAGGACTTTTCGTGCTTTTTTTTAACTTCTTCGGATGATGATTGATGACTGTATGATAAAAAAGGCTTGATTATTTATAGGGAGTTGAGAATTTATGGAGTCTGCTCTAATTTGAACTACAAGTCAAACAAAAAAAACTGTAGATTTACTGATCTGGAGTTTGAAGCTTGAGTTGATGTTGTTTTTGTATCGATTTCGATTATTTCCTTTTCTGGGTTTTGGTCTCTGACTGTTCACATATGAAAGCTCTGTACTGATCTGTTAATAGTAAATCTTATGGGGTTCGTTTCCCTTTTTACCCTTCTCCGTTGGTTATAAATTCTCCACCTGTTTATAGAAATCACAACGTAAAGTCAGAAATTTTCAGAAGATTCGTTTTATTTCTTCTTCAAGGCTTGTTGCTTTTTGAACCAAGTCTCTGTATTTTTGTTTTATATCTGAATTTCTAATTCGAGGATTTATTTGACAACAGAGAGTTGAAAGAATCAGAGAGAAAGAAGATGGGGTACATGTGTGACTTCTGTGGTGAACAAAGATCAATGGTGTACTGTCGATCCGATGCAGCGTGTCTCTGCCTCTCCTGTGACCGGAGTGTTCATTCCGCTAATGCATTGTCCAAACGACATTCTAGGACACTCATCTGCGAGAGATGTAATGCTCAGCCTGCAACAGTCAGGTGTGTTGAAGAAAGGGTTTCACTTTGTCAAAACTGTGATTGGTCTGGCCACAACAACAACAACAACTCTTCTTCTTCTTCTCCGTCAAATAATCATAAGAGGCAAACCATAAGTTGCTATTCTGGTTGCCCTTCAAGCTCGGAGCTCGCTTCTATCTGGTCTTTTTGTTTGGACTTAGCCGGACAATCCGTTTGTGAACAAGAAATGGGTATGATGAACATAGACGACGATGGCCAGACAAACAAGAGCTGTAATGACGATAAGAAAGATGTCGTCGCTGGCTCTTCTTCAAGGCCTGAAACCAGTTCTGCAGCACCAGGAAATCCATCATTTGCTAAGGTAATTCTTTGTTCCTTTGAAATGTTGTTATTACTTGTGTGGCATCAATGAAATTTTATCTTTTTTTTTTACTAAATTCTAGTTCTTGCTTCTGTTTTAAAGGATGTTGGAGTGTGTGAAGATGACTTTTATGGAAACCTGGGTATGGATGAAGTAGACTTGGCACTTGAGAACTATGAAGAGCTCTTTGGTACAGCCTTTAACCCCTCGGGAGAGCTCTTTGGACAAGGTGGAATCGATAGTCTCTTCTCTAAGCATCAAGCAGCTCCTGGGGTACTTTTTCTTAATCCATTTTTCTTCTTATTAGATTCACTAGCAATGGATGCATCTTTGTGCGATTCTAACGTTTCTCTTTTAATCCAGGGAGGAAATGGGAATCTGGTGCAGCCAGCTGAGAGCAATGATTCGTTCATGAGTTCGAAAACGGAGCCAATAATCTGCTTCACGTCGAAGCCAGCACATTCAAACATCTCTTTCTCTGGAGTCACCGGAGAAAGCAGTGCTGGAGATTTCCAAGAATGTGGTGCATCGTCTTCGATGCAGCTCTCTGGGGAGCCACCATGGTATCCTCAAACATCACAGGATAATAATGCCTCCTCGCATTCAGTAACCCGTAATAACGCGGTTATGCGTTACAAAGAAAAGAAGAAGGCTCGCAAGTAAGTGGCCCTTGCAAATCTTATTACATGCGTCACTCAAGTGAAGTTGCAGGGTTTTTTTCTAATGAGACACCTGCCTTTCTCTTTTGCTTCAGGTTTGATAAGAGAGTGAGGTATGCTTCACGCAAAGCAAGAGCTGATGTGAGACGGCGTGTAAAGGGGAGATTTGTCAAAGCTGGTGAAGCTTATGACTACGACCCACTCACCCCAACCAGAAGCTATTGAAGGAAGCTCTTTGAAAGGTAAACAAAGTAGATACACACAGGGCGAAAAAATCGAACAAGAAAGGAGAGTTTTCAAGTCAAAAACTTGGAAATCTAGCAACAAAACAAGACTAGTCTGGTTTGAAAAAAAGTCCCTAAAACTGATTATTGTAAGCAATCATTCATTCTTGGGATTAAATTGGGTTACTTGGCCTCAGAAGCTTCAATCCTGTTCAGAGGGATCGTTCTCTCTCTGACAAATAAAATTTATCCAACTTGGGGGTCTCTTACTGCTTCAGGCGCACGGATCAGGGTTCCATGAATTTTGTTCTTCTATTGGTAGTTAAAAAGCAGGGAGATTTAGGGTTAATTTATTTAAACAATATGATTGTATATGCCTTTTCATTTGTATGTATGCTTTTCTGGTTTGCACTCGGCATTTATGTAAATTAAAAGTAGTATCTAGAATCTATAAGACTAAGTTATGTTGCACCACACAAAGTCTCCTGTGACTAACAACTGACTGGTTCGAGCTTTGCGCCAAACAGTTTATTTTAAGGTGATGAAAATGTAAAACAGGTTTTCAATCACTTCAGAAAAACTTACATTAATACACTTGATTTTTCTTCCAGACTACTACATCACAAGTTCGAGAACGATCATACATTCGTTTTTTGATTTTTCATACTGTTGAATTTAAATATAAAAAAATTCAGGGAACGCGAACGGATCAAGTTGAGCCGCGATCCAAATTTGACTGATGGCCCGGATTTGAAAACATTGACCAAAGGGCTAAGAAAAGAAGGAAGAGTCTTCGGTTACAGAGACTCAGGCAGTAAAGTTCTTTCTTGGCTTAGCTCAGAAACTTTTAAGGAGAGCTAAAAACACCTCTTAAAAAAACTATGAAAGCAAAATATTTGCTAAAACAAAAATAAAAGAAAGATATAGAAACATCAAAAACACTGGATTCATAAAAATACCTTCCCCTAGCCTCTTTATGATCATTCTCTGTCAATCCCTTCATGCCTAACCATTCAACTTCATAGCTTCACTTGTTCCGTAATTTGTTAGATGGCACACACACACAGACGCAAGTCAACCAAACCCGCACCATATCTTCCTGATTCCTCTTGGAATTTTGAAACTTGTTGAATCCTCAAAATCTTCCTCTTTCTTTTTTTTACTTGACGTTTCAGTAATTACTTGGCCAGTTCATCTGTGTTTGCTGAGGCTGTTGGAAAACGTTAGGCGCAGGTGCAACCATTTCAGGTCCAGCAACACCTTGAGACTGTTGTAAAAGCGGATGATGAACTCCTGCGGCTGTCACTGCTTGTCCTGGATGATACATCCCTGGGAATGCGACGTGACCTGCTTGTGCTGGAGCGTAAGTCACGTGTTGTCCATGGTGCTGTAAACCGTAGAAAGAGCTCGACACATCTCGTCCTGGTCCAGCAATCCATACAGGCAGTGGTTCACTCTGCAGAGACCCCCAAAGTCAATAACTCATTAGGAAAGGAAACTTTAACTAATCTTTCAATCGCGCCGGCTCAGGGAGGGAAATGGGATACATACCTGTTGCCCCGTTGTGCTGTAGCCGTTGTTTTCCTTCAACTGCAATGTGTTGAGATCCTCATTGGAGGTTGAATTCCCGGCTGAAGCAGCAGATGTGGGAGTATATCCTGCTGGGAAGGAACCATATGTTGGTCCGTAACCACCAGGCATACCAACATGAGTTAAGTTTCCTGTATTAGTCCCGGGCTTGTAATGAGGGAGTGTGTATTTGCCTCCCGTGGCAGCTCCAGGGGGTGGAGGAGCAGGATAGACACCACTTGCCTGAGGCTGCTGAGCAAATGCACCATTGCTTAGGAACTGGTGCATTGTCGGGGGAGGTAAATAGAATGGGGAGAAGTAGTGTCCGTATGGCATGTAGTTTGGTGGATAATGCGACATGTGTAATCCCGGGGGGCGGAAAACAGGAACAGGCTGCTGCGTGACAGGTATAGCGCTCTGCATCAGCCCAGCAGCTTGAGTTACCAGTGGAGTTGGACTAGGTGTGGACAGAACTAAGTTGTTTCCGCCCTGCAAGTCAACATGTTTAACCATTTC
Source organism: Thlaspi arvense (assembly GCA_911865555.2). Lineage (NCBI taxonomy): Eukaryota > Viridiplantae > Streptophyta > Magnoliopsida > Brassicales > Brassicaceae > Thlaspi > Thlaspi arvense. Next base: position 55,013,663 of record OU466859.2, on the reverse strand, counting down.
AGACACAGAAAAGCAATGATATATGTTTGCAATATGCACCTGAACATAAAAAATAAATATATAGACCAACACGAAACTGTAGATTCAGTTCACTTTTATCAGGATATATAGGAAGACTTAAATGGCTGACATGACGAACTTGACTATTGATGCTGCTACTGTGGGAAGATGGAATGTATAATCGAAAGAGTCTCGGAACCATATTGAATTAGATCAAAATCGCAAAGGTGTGGTATTATATAATAAACTACTTGGTTAACCCACAAAAAAAATCCCACTAACCTCTTGCATGGTTTGAGATGAATGCGGAGGCAATACTGTGACATTTCCATTAAATTTGGACGCAACCCCTGGGGAAACAAAGGGAGAAACACGGCCATCACTATCAGGGCCTGAGCGGTAGAATTGAGCATAGTAACTCGCTGTATCAAATGGTTGTTGGACCTTCAAACAACAAAAGGATAATTCATTTAGAAAACAAACTAGCGATGAGAACGCCAGGTAGTGAGCAAATTGTTACTGATCAATGTAGTGTAAAAGCTAGGCATAATTAAAGGTTTAAGGCAATCAAGCATACGACAACCTAACAAGTCAAATAATTTTGAAGGCATACCACAAAATTGGGAATACGAAGGGCATCACGTGCTTGAGCGTCAGCACTCTCAAATTGTGGTAGCTGGCTCCCATGAGCTGGAGGAACAAGTCCCATAATATTACTTGGAACATGGTCAAAAGAATTTTGATTGCTTTCGGACTCCAACATATTCTCTTGCTTGGAGACATCATACTCTGGAGCCGCATTTGTTGCAGTAATACCTTCACCAGCCATATCATCTTGAACTTGTGAAGGCGACTGGGAGTAAACATTATTGTCCTCTTCCTTTTCAGTCGAATGGGGGTGACTGAATTCATAAGAAAGAAAAAATCACTTTAGGCACTGGTAATATAGATACAGCCATAAAGACATGAAAGTTATAAGGACATGGCAAAACGAGAGAAAACTAGAAAGAAAAATTCCAATACCTAGAAATGCAAAAAATATGTTTCATATAGCACGCGAAGTGTTCATAATGGAAAAATAATTATGATTTCCAGAATATCGCTGCCGCAGAGATTAAACAGACCTACTGCACACTTACAGTTTCGAACTGAAGAGCAAAGCAAGACTCAAATTTGTTTCTAGAAACAAAACCCACTTAACCATTGATTCTATTAGATCAACTGTCAGCCTACAGCATGTCAACAATATATATGCTCTGTTACACCTAAAATCTAGTGTACACCATAGTGCTTTGGAAGATTCGGCTAAGTTATTAAGCAAACCAGCGAACTACACTAGAAAATTTCTTTTACCTATTTCCCTCAGTAATTTATTATTAACAACTTCTTTCCAACTTATTTCACTTTGAGAGTATTTAGTCGCTCAAAAATATCAATCATAACTGACAAAGCAGAAACAAGTAGATACCTAAATTCCTCCTCTTCACAGGTTTCTTCAACTTCCTGCGAATTCTGAGAGAGAGGTGCAGATCTCTTTTCATTCTCCGGCAAAGCTAATGAGCTTATAGAAAAGCCAGCATCAAAGCTTCCAAAGCTTAACTTGGTTCGTTGAGCCTCTGGAACAAGAATGTGGTTTGGAATAATAACATGCTGACGTTGAATCTGCAAATCTTCAAGCTGCATCTGCAATCTTGATGTGTCCTCTGCTGAAGGAATAACAGCTTCAACAGATTTGTCACTGGCTTCTGTAGGAACTGCAAGAACTTCAGTTGTAGATGATGCACCAGAACCCTGAGTAGTATTATGGTTGACTGGCTTCAGTTTCCATTCCTTAGTGGGACCAGTACCTAGAAACAAGCATCCATGAAGATTTCAGAAGATTGCAAATGCAAATGAAAAAAGAAACACAATTATGCAGAACTGGAGCAGACAAAAAGTGTTTCCTTAGAAAGCAACGCCCAATGTTTCTTATTAATATGAACATTTTATCACCTGGAATATATTCTCAATATTTCATATTAACAGATAGCAAAAATTTAGTAATGCAGAAATCAATGTATCACCGTTACCTCTCTGAGGACCAACAGTCTGATGTGACCGATTACTGTAGTTAGAAGAAGGCCGACTACCCGTGCTGTTGCTATGAGACGAAGCAGGCCTCGGAACATAAGAATCATTCATAGCAGTCTTCCCAACCCCACGGGATCTGGTATGGAACTTGCTATCTCCAATGTGTTGTTCATGTCCTGTTTGCTCGCTCATTGATTTGGGCAGAGAATCAGCCGACTTCTGCTCAGTATGCACACCCCTAGAGCCCAATGCTACAGGATTCTTGTTTAATTCAACAGAAGATGGTGCACCATCAATGTTGTTTGAGGGAACTGAAGATCCAGTAGTTTTAAGCTGGCCTGAACTAGCTGGTAGGTTGGAAGTATGATGAACATCAGAGCTTCCTGATGTCAAACCAACAGAACTCTTATCCACCCCAGCTGAAAGGCTGTCAACAATACCAACAAAAGAAAACAAAGATCATGAGACAGCTCTAAGAAGAAAACGCCCACCCCTACTACTTTCGCTAAGGGTGAAATACAGCCACCTGTATGTCATATAGAATCAAGGAAAATGATACCAAATAGAGATTTGTACTGTAGGAAGATAATCACCTTGGCACCAACGCATTGTCTTTAGTTTTTATCTCTTGAGAGGTTGAAGTTGATGGATCAGTGACCTGCTTTAAACCATTTTCTTTTCTGAAAGAATTCTTTGCACCAGCAGCATCTGATTAGAAGTAAACATTCACAACATATTCATCATCTACTGAAATTTTTAAAAAGCGACGAGTTATGGACTTCCATTAAGGAACTGTCTATATCACATACTTAATTAAAACCCAGTCATGAAACACATGTAGTACGTCCTCGGGGGAAAAAGCAGGCGAGAATCAATTTTGAATAACATAACAAACAGGATTGTAACCGCAAGTAACCACCTTTCAGAAAACACTAATGCTGTATATTAAGTGATGCAATAACGTAAACATTGAGTTCATATGATTGTTGTTTACCATGTGATGAATGGCGGGAAGAGAAATTCATACGACCACCCCTGCTACCACGGCCCGAACCACCAGGTCTCCATTGTGATTCAACAGAATCCTTGCTGCTAAGGTTCTGTAGCAATTAAAAACATTGTCAAGCACCATGCCACAATATAGTGTATTTTAGACTCGCTTTTTACAGAAAACCCAGGAAAGACCAAAACAACTTCAAGAACCCCCACGTACCTCTTTTCTCTTATCACGCTTTTTTTTAACCTCATGGAATGGATCTGCAGAGTCATGAAAAGTTTTTGAATTAGTTCAGCGCATAAGATAGAAGAACTCATTGCTCAACAAAGTAACACATAAAATCTATCATAGAAACTGTCTCGAGGTTGAAATGACTTTATACAGGTCTTGGATATAAGGAGCATTCAAAAAGCCAGACGCAATGACCACAAATGCGAAGAAAATCTGCCTTAAGTAGACAGGATAAACATAACAAGAGAGCTTAACTGATAGATCCAGCGAGATGGGTTTGGAATTCTTTTAACAAGTATCATAGATAGAGAAGATTCCTATTTCAAAGCAATAGATTCATCTACAACGCACTTGGGAACTCATAATACCTAGCAAAAGTAGGCCTTAGTAACTTTTGTTTCACACATCACTAGTGGAACTAATTGATTCGCGCATATTCCAAAAACCAAATCCTGAAACTTTTTGTGTGTGGAAAAGCGGTTATAACACAATATCTCATAAACAACTAGAGAAAGTTTTCAATTCCGTACATATGAACAGGCGACGAAACCGATGATATCGAATCCAGAAAATTCAGATAGAATCTGAATAAATCAAAGGAGAAAAAGAGAAGACAAATCAGATGCTAAAACCTAAGTTAAGAAGAAGAACAAAAAAAACCCCAAATCGAAACCTAGAATCGTATCGTGGATCCAGTCAAAGAACCGAAAGAAGGAATCAAAGGAGCGAAGAGAAGGATGAGATCATACCCTGAAGAAGTAGGCGTTGGTAGGTCTCGTCGGGATTCATATTGCATTCATGGAGCATTGCGTGAATCTCATCCTCACTGTAGTTCCCAGCAGTGATCTCCTTGATGTTCTGAATCGTCTTCCGGGTACTCGCCGGAATCGAAACCCTAGTACCACTGCCGACCATCCTCCTTCAAACGTATCTCGCTCTTCGCTTCTGCTATAACCCGAAACCGAATCTGGGGCCAGACCAGAGAGGTCTGAGTGCCTATATGTGTATGTATACGAATACGCGAGTGATAAATCAGTACGAGAGGATGGGATTTGAAGCTACTTTGTGTCGAGGAAGAAGAAGAGAAGAAAAAGAAAAAAAAAAGAGAAGAAAAAGCAGAGGAGGGGGCGAGAAAGGGGAAATGAGCAAATACGCACTGTGATTTTGGAAGCGTAGGGCTCTCTCTCTTTGGTTTTTTTTTTTTTTTTTTTTTTTTTTTTTGGCTAATCTCTCTGCCTTTCTCAGATTTAAATTTTAATTATTGAAATTCATGAATCTTTTGATAATTAAATTTAAAATGATGATGGCAACAAACTTTTTCTTAGCGGTTAAAAAAAATAGGAGGCCAAAAGCCGTAGGATTAAAAATAACAACAATACATTAAAACAGTAATCATTTTACAATAATTTTGACTAGTGATGTTTTTCTGTTTTCAATAGGGGGGTTTTACATAAGAAAATAAAAACCTAACTCTTTTGAAAAAAAAATATATCATGTTCTTGAAAACAATATTGAAATGTTCTCTTTTTTCATATGGTTTCATCTTAACAAAAAAATTTATAATTTTAAAATACATAAACTAATAAGGTTAAACCATAGTTTTCAATTAAAAGGAATCCAAACGGCATATATAATTTCAAAATTCCAAATGGTATATAATTGTCTGTAAATGATGTATAAACTATATTTTAAATGTAAAAAAAGAGTATTTAATGCATATACATCAACAAAATTAGTGTAAGCGAAATTAAAAGCTAGGTTTATCCTATAATTAAATGCACAGTCAATTTTAGACTTGTCTAAGACCAAATCAAACTTAAACCAGAACAAACCGAACTGTTCTCGAACCAAACCGTATTTTCCACAGTACTATTGGTTCTGTAGCCTCATCCACAGCCACTCGTCTTGTCTCTTCTCACGTCTTAGCTTTCCCTCGGCTTTCTTCTCCTCTCCAATGGCGAAAGCTTCAAGCGTCATGCAGTCAACTCTCCTCCCAGCTTTCTCTCCACTCCACAGGCTCCGTAATCAAAAGTTCACCCTCTCTTTCCCACCGCTTCCGGTGTCCCGATGCCGGCCGGGAATCCACTGCTCAGTTTCGGCCGGTGAGACCACGAGGCGTTCCGTGGAGGAAGTTCCGGATATATCATGGGGCTGCGAGATAGATTCCGTTGAGAACGCCACTTCTCTTCAGAAATGGCTCTCCGATTCAGGCCTTCCGCCGCAGAAAATGGCAATCGACAGAGTCGACATCGGCGAGCGAGGCCTCGTCGCCTCTCAGAACCTCAGAAAAGGAGAGAAACTGCTCTTCGTTCCTCCTTCTCTCGTCATCAGTGCTGACTCCGTAAGTTCACACTCGTAATCTCACTGGAGTTGACAAGTTTGGCGATACGCTCTAAAGTTTAATTTCTGAAAAGTTCTCGTTTTTTCATGAGTCCATCTAAAGTTCTCATTTTTTAATTCGGATTTTAAGGTGTGGACCAACCCAGAAGCCGGTGAAGTGATGAAACGTTATGATGTTCCAGATTGGCCTTTGCTCGCCACTTATCTTATAAGTGAAGCAAGTCTTCAGAATAGTTCGAGATGGTATAACTATATCTCAGCTCTTCCGCGACAACCTTACTCACTTTTATACTGGTAATTTTGTATGTTCTTCCTGTAGCTCATATTGTCATTCTTTCCCGAAGATGGACATTTGTCTCAGTTTCTTACTTCCTAACACCCTTTTGTTCTGTTTTTAGGACGCGGGCAGAACTTGATATGTACTTGGAAGCTTCGCAGATCCGAGAACGGGCAATTGAAAGAATCACCAACGTTGTTGGAACGTGAGATACTGTATTTTCTTTCTTTCTCTCTAACTGCTGGAATCTTTGTTTAGCTCCAATCTCTACTTTACTTGATGCACTCTCGTGTGTGGGGCCTTTGCATTAGACACCGCTCATGTCTTTCTTACTCTCTTGATGTTCTTCCCCAGCTATGAAGATTTAAGCAGCAGGATATTTTCCAAACATCCTCATCTTTTCCCTAAAGAGGTAACTGTTCTGCCTATTTTGCTGAACTTGACTCAAAAACACAAATATACAGCTTGCTATTCTACATTTGCAGAATCTAATTAAATCTTCATATCTTCAAAAAAATTGTCAACATGTTGATGAGTTTGCTATTCATTGGTTGCAGGTTTTCAATGGTGAGACATTTAAGTGGTCTTTCGGAATCCTATTCTCACGTTTGGTAAGAACTACTCTATTAGAAGCAATCAGTTGACATCTTGTAGGAGTGAAACAGTAGACTTGTTATTTAGTTACTTGCGTGATTTTCTGCACAATGAACAGTGACCACTCACAACCCAAAATATTGCATCGTTTCATTTATCTTTCCTTTCCGGTATCCAGTGTGCTGCATGCATCTCTCTGTCGATTCAGACCTAAGCTTCTCTATCACAGGTACGGCTGCCGTCTATGGATGGAAGATTTGCATTAGTTCCATGGGCAGATATGCTTAATCACAACTGTGAGGTACTTTTTATAACCAGTTATGTCCAATATTCACCTAATCAGAAAGCATGGTTAAGTTATGGTAGTAAATATTCTAAATTCTGCTTGGACAGGTTGAGACGTACCTGGATTATGATAAGTCTTCAAAAGGAGTCGTCTTTACAGCAGATCGACCATATCAACCAGGTGAGCAGGTAAATAAGACATTATGAAGTGCATTTCGGTCTGAGATAAACGTGAGCATAAGTTAGATATTAGTCGGGGTACAAGACACACAATTTGACTTGGCCATCAAACCAATCCAAAGGTAGATATGTTATCATAGCAGTAGTCTCTGACATGTATACGTGACTCTGTGCAGGTGTTCATATCGTATGGGAATAAATCTAACGGAGAGCTATTGCTGTCGTATGGGTTTGTTCCCAGAGAAGGAACCAATCCTAGTGATTCAGTAGAGCTAGCAATGTCACTTAGGAAAAACGATGAGTGTTACAAGGAAAAGCTGGATGCTTTAAAGAAACACGGATTATCCGCGTAATCAATTCTCCCACCATCCATGTTTCCCCTCGCATGTTTTTGTAGATTTGTGTTGATCGACCTGAGTTTTGTTTTTGTTGCTGCTGTCTGTAAAATATTCACTGGCAGTCCACAATGCTTCCCCGTGAGGATAACGGGTTGGCCATTGGAGCTAATGGCATATGCTTATCTGGTGGTGAGCCCTCCAGATATGAGAAACAGCTTTGAAGAGGTTCGGCAACTCCATCATGACCCGTTTTAGTTGACTGCATCCATTCTTCCCAGATCATCCTTTCTTAATATCTCTCTTATCACTTTCAGATGGCAGAAGCTGCTTCAAATAAGTCATCGACAAACAAGGATCTCAAATATCCCGAGATCGAGGAAGAAGCACTCCAGTTCATACTGGACTCATGTGAAACAAGCATATCAAAGTACAGCCGATTCTTAAAGGTAAAAAGCTCATCTCTCTCTCTCTGGTATCACTTGTACTACATCTGCTTATGATTTGTTTTGTTTATTATCTAATTGTAGGAAAGTGGATCAATGGATTTGGACATAACATCCCCAAAACAATTGAACCGAAAAGCGTTTCTGAAACAGCTAGCTGTAGACTTGTCCACCAGCGAGCGTAGGATTCTGTACCGCGCTCAATACGTAAGGAAATCACTTTCTAGCCAGTACGATAGATAAAATGATGTGGATCCATCCATGATACCGTGGAATCTCTGTTTTTTTTTCTTTCTGTTTGGGTTCAGATTCTGAGGAGGAGACTAAGAGATATAAGAAGCGGTGAGCTGAAGGCGCTACGGCTCTTCAGTGGACTTAGGAACTTCTTCAAGTGAGTTGTTGAGTTGAGGGAGGAAACGTCAACAGCTTCTTCAGATCCATTAAATGTAGGCTTCGTTGTGCTTCAACCAGGAATGTAATGGTTTACTGCCAAAAAGATGAACTTTGGTGTACGCATGGTGGGATCTGAGTATATTACAAAATGTCATTTTGATGTATTTTCAGTAGAATACAATCCCTTCGTCGAAATTGTACATTTTGTTTGTGCATAGAAGTTGTTTTCCATCCTTAGATCGAATCTACTGGAGTGAATACTAGTATTTGACATGATATTTTTAACTTTCAAGTCTCCCAATTTAATTTTATTTTATTTTGGATATTTTGAGAGATTATGAAACGTACAAATATTTGTTTTCCTAAAGAAACGTATGGAATAATGGAGTTATTATGGTTTCTAGTGATGTGGCAGTATTTGAATGGTTTAAAGGCACCTAAGAACCAATGATATTGCGCCACGCAAGACCGCTGACCAAAATAGCTAAAAGAAGAGGCAAGCGACGTCGTTTAAAGTTGATGATCTTGTCGGGTCACGAAACTGCCCCTCAGTCAAAACAGGCTTCCATCGTGTCTGATTCTGTACGAACTCGCCCAATTCTCTCCCACCGTCTTCTTCTCCGATCAATCTCCGACTCTTTTTAACTCTCATCAGCCAGATCGAGTTTCCATCGATCTATCTATCACTATCCTGATATTATCTCCTCAATTCTCTGATTTGGAAGGTAATTCTCTCTCTCTCTCTCTCTGAGTCTCTATCTCAAATCTTAATCACCTCGTAGGAATCGAAATTGTACAATTCAATCGGATTTTGGAAAATCTCTAATCAAAGCTTGGTCTGAACGATTGAATTACGGGTTTTCTTTGAAATAACTCAAAGTATATCTGTGGCAGATGAGCTTGAAGGCTGCGATCCTAATATTAGGGCTCGTATGGAGCTTCCAGGCAGCGTTAGGGATTAGATTCGTGATAGACAGAGAAGAATGTTTCTCCCACAAGGCTGAATATGAAGGGGATACGCTTCATGTCTCTTTCGTCGTCATCAAGTCTGATTCTCAATGGCATTTTAACGAGGATGGTGTAGATCTTGTGGTATTTTTTTTGTTTAATATCTGTTTTCCTGATTGAATCCTTTACTCCATAATATCTTGAAAACCCGTCGAAAATTTATAGACTTTGTATTCGTAGACAATGCTTAGATTTTCCATTGTTGAGTATGAAATAGCTGTGTCTGTTGGTAGATAAAGAACTTTGATTTCTCTTTAGAGTTGTCTCTTGTGTCAATTGGGGTTAATTTGGTGGTTGTTACATTTACAGTTTCCTTGTGTACTTTTGAGTAACCAATAGGTGATGATGTATTTGTTGGACGTGGAATTACACAATGTATTGAGCCTCATATATAGCATGACATATACTTCAAATCACTTGTGTTGTGTTGAGTGTATATATTTGATTTTGAACAGATACACGGGCCAACAGGCGAACAAATACATGACTTCAGGGAGCAGATAAGCGCAAAGCACGACTTTGTTGTCCAGAAGAAAGGGGTTTACCGTTTTTGTTTCACAAACAAGTCTCCTTATCACGAGACCATTGACTTCGATGTACAGCTTGGTCACTTTGCGTACTACGATCAGCACGCAAAAGACGGTGAGGATTATCTTATTTGTTTTTGTATCGGTTTGGTTCGGTATTGAGCTATTTAGCTGAATAATGGTTTTGGTGCAGAGCATTTCACTCCGTTGATGGAGCAAATATCAAAGTTGGAGGAGGCTCTTTACAACATCCAGTTTGAACAACATTGGTTAGAGGCTCAGACCGATCGTCAAGCTATCGGTAACACTTTTTTTCTTCTTAAAAGCCACATTTTTTTTGTTTTTTTCCACGCCTGCGAATGAAAATTGAGAGAGTTTGATATGGTTTTTCTTCTTTTGTTGCAGTGAACGAGAGCATGAGCAAGAGAGCAGTACACAAAGCTTTGTTCGAGTCGTTCGCATTGGTCGGGGCAAGCCTCCTCCAAATTTATCTTCTGCGTCGCTTGTTTGAACGCAAACTCGGCATGTCGCGTGTCTAAAAGTATGAGCTTATCATATGATTTTGGAGGCTTTTGTTTTTAGCCCCTAAGAACTTATTTCGCCTAAATTGTACCAGAGAATCTTTACTTTAACTCTTTTACAGACACAATCGTTAGTTCATCGAAAGATTTGCGTTTTACCATGTTCAAGAATATCCACTCGTGGCTATGATTTAATCAGCCTTTTCTCTCTTTGTTTATTAATCTAAAGCTTTTGGCCAAGTTAGAGTTAATTTGAATGGAGAAATAAAAATGTTGGTTTATAAAATTCACTGGTAGATTCAGCCAGCAGGGCAAAAAGACGCTGACGTCACTGTCTTGATCTTACAAGTGTTGTTGTTACCTGAAACAAAACAAAGGCACAAACTTTCCAGAAAAAGTCAATTCGTCGTTCAAGTTTAAGCATCGGTAAATCCGATAAAGAACAACGATTTATGTTCCATATAGCTTACCACTGAAGAGATTCAAGAGAAAGTCAAAAGCTTTTCGTTGTTGTTAATGGAGAATTCGGTGGAGACGACGATGAACGGTGATAACTCAGCTCCGAGCAGATTAGTGGAGGAAAGGCTTGATGAGATTCGCAGAGTAATGGGCAAAGCCGATGACGACCCGTTACGGATCGTTGGTGTAGGAGCTGGTGCTTGGGGAAGCGTCTTCACTGCAATGTTGCAGGAAAACTACGGCAGATTCAGGGGAAAAGTCAGCGTGAGAATCTGGAGAAGAGGAGGGAGAGCGATCGACAAAGGCACAGCGGAACATTTGTTCGAAGTGATCAATTCGAGAGAGGAGCTGCTAAGGAGGTTGATAAGACGGTGCGCGTATCTCAAGTATGTGGAAGCTAGGTTAGGGGATAGGGTTTTGTACGCGGACGAGATATTGAAAGATGGGTTTTGCCTGAATATGATCGAGACTCCTCTGTGTCCATTGAAAGTCGTGACTAATCTGCAGGAGGCTGTTTGGGATGCTGATATCGTCATCAACGGTTTGCCGTCGACCGAGACTTTTCAGGTGTTCAGTGAGATTAGTAAGTACTGGAAGGAGAGGGTTACAGCTCCTGTCATCATCTCATTGGCTAAGGGTGTGGAAGCAGAGTTTCATCCTCATCCTCGGATTGTTACTCCTACTCAAATGATCTATCGAGCGAGTAACCTCCTCACTTTCCCTTACCTGATTTGTAGCTGTTGCTGGTCATTGAAGATGTTGATGGTTATATATATACTTGTTTGCAGCTGGTGTTCCTCTTGAGAACATTCTCTACCTTGGAGGACCTAACATCGCTTCCGAGGTTTACAACAAAGAGTACGCTAATGCACGGATCTGCGGGTCTGAGAAATGGAGGAAGCCTTTGGGGAAGTTTCTAAGGCAGACTCATTTCATTGTGTGGGATAACAGTGACCTTGTTACTCATGAAGTCATGGGTGGTTTGAAAAATGTTTATGCCATTGGCGCAGGTAAGGGGATCCATATCTCTGAATTATATAGCGATTCAGAAGAAAACATCAAAGCTCATGAACCAGTGTTTGTTTTTATGTCCATAGGAATGGTGGATACACTGACAAAGGAAAGTGCTACCAGCAAGTCAGTCTACTTTGCGCATTGTACTTCAGAGATGATTTTTATAACTCATCTGTTGGCCAAGGAGCCAGAGAAACTCGCTGGGCCTTTGCTCGCGGATACCTATGTCACATTGCTAAAAGGTCGTAATGCTTGGTATGGCCAGAAGCTTGCAAAAGGAGAACTTAGCCTTGAAATGGGTGATAGCATCAAAGGCAAGGGAATGATTCAGGTACTCGAATAACATCCTCTGTATTTGGGAGAAGTTGTCGAATTTGTAATTTCATTTCATGTAATAATGTTGATAGGGGGTTTCTGCGGTGAAAGCATTTTTCGAGTTATTAAACCAATCCTCGTTGAGTCTTCAACACCCTGAAGAGGGCAAACCTGTAACCCCTGCTGAGCTCTGTCCCATCTTGAAGATGCTCTACAGAATTCTCATAACAAGGTATCCTCATTTCCTCAGCTTATTAGTAACCTTGATGGGACCTTATTACAATCACAACTTACGCTTTGATGATGTTGTCAGGGAGTTCTCGTGTGAGGCGGTTCTTGAGGCCCTGAGGGATGAGACAATGAATGACCCACGTGAACTCATCGAGATTGCTCACAGCCATCTCTTCTTCCAGCCATTGCTTCTTGGTCAGAAACCTTGAGCTCACTGTCTTTTTGTATAAGTTTGCAGGCTAGCTTGTAATTTGAAGATTATGTATGTAGTTGTGAATTTCCTTACCAGATATACAAAGAGCAGACAGAGTTGTATACAATTTATAGCTGGAGAATTAAATTTGTGCACTTTCTTTCTAGTGGAACTCAGTCTCAGATACCTTATGACTTTCTTATTGGGTCTTCGAAACTGTGGTTTTTAAACAATTCTTTATAAATATCATGAATATGGGAGCTAAAGATATATGCTATACCTATACATCACTTTTTCTATATCTGGTATTACAACTTTCAAAAGAATCATATCATCTTCTCAAACTTGTCAAGCTTATTTACCCTTTGCATAGACCTCAGTACCAATGCCAGGAATATCCCTGTACAAACAAAAAAAGAAACACCAGAAAAATATATCAGCATGTACCCACACCTATACACACGCCTGTACAAGAGATTATCATACCTGCACCAACGAAGGATCCATTAGCAACAAGCTGGCTTCCTTGGTTGCTAAACGTAACCCCAATATTAAGCAGAGTTCCTCCAAGAACAGTATACATTGTCGCCATCTGCAGTATTGTCGCTTTCCTAGCTGCTCTTTCGGACTAAAACACCAAAAAAATTCAAGTGTGTCTCTTTTGTTATTGGAATTGACTAGAGTTAAAGAGCTTCGATTTGGATATATGTACCTCAAGAACTCGAACACGGAGTTTAAGATCGCCTGAATCGAGTTCTTTCACGAACTCTTCTATTCGCTGCACTCTGTATGGCATGGACAGAGTAGAAGATCTAGCCTGTACAGTTTTTTGTATAAGTTGTATTTAGTACATGCAGAAAAAAAGAAAAGCAATTAGAAATGAATTAAGAGCGAAAGCATTACATCGTCCGCTTGCTTCCTTATTTCCTGGACAAGCTGAGTTCCCGACCGCTGCCTTTGTTTTAGATCCAGGAGTTCCTGTTTTTATCAAAGTTCATGAGCCTTGACACAATGATACAGACGAGCAGAGAGAAGATTGTTAAAGATATGGCTTTTGAATGGAGAAAAGTGGTAAGAACCTGCGCATAGGGAGCCGCAACCTTCACAAAGGAGAAATCTGGATCAAGGATGTAGCCAATACCTGCAAGATGAATCGTAAAAATTGTAAGACTTTGTCCAAGTTTTGGATAAAAGAAGAGACAAGAGACGGAATAGGTACCCTCGAGTGTGGAAAATGCTCGGATGACAAATGTGAAAGTTGATGGGAAACGGAATGGCTGATCCTGGGATATTGCAAACAAGTCCTGCCATAGAAATGATGTTTTTTTTTCAATTTTATGATCACAGAGTAACAACTACCATAAATGGTTTTATAAAGAGGATCAGCTTCTTTTGCTGGCACGGTTCCGATCGGTACCTCTCCAATAGCAGCCAAAGTCTGTTGCTGATCTGGAGTTTGGCTTAATAGATTGTCCAAGAAGAACTGAACAGATCTTCTTACCTAACACAAACACGAACAAAGTTGCAATTACATATGTAAACTTCACATTACAGAATGAGTGAGACTATAAAGGTTACCGATGAAAGATCTCCAGTGGGTTGAAGTGCTTCAAGATCTATAAGGTTCTGCATGACCTGTAACAACATTTAGTTAGTTTTCTTGTCTCCCTCAGCTTTTTGAGATTCAAGCCTGTGAACGAAATAAAAAACACCTTTTTGGCATCTTTTTCATATACAGAATAGAAGAGATCAAGCAATCTCGTCCGAGTAAATGTTTTGATCTCTCCCATCATGCCAAAGTCATAGTAGATGATCGATTCGTCTACATCAATGGCAAGGTTTCCTGGGTGAGGATCCGCATGAAAGAATCCCGTTTTGAGTATCTAAAACAGCCAAAACATAAACATAAGTTTGAAACCAACATGGACTTTAATAACTTGTTTGCTGTATTATCACTAACCTGAATAAGATAAGCTTCAATGGCCCGTGATGCGATTCTTGAACGGTTGTAACCCCGTGCAGCTAAGGCGTCTAAGTTGTTGATCTTGACACCTAATTTACACCAGTCAATAAGAAAGTTTATACCACTACATTTTTCTTTATCAATCGAAAATGTATATAAATTGGGTAGCTTCAACACGTACCTGGTACATACTCCAAAGTCAAGACCTTCATGGCTGAGTAATCCCAAAAGACCAACTACAAATGAAAACAAGATGAACCAGAATGAGTGTTTCATTCATCACACTGCCCACAATTACACAACTTGATCTAATGGTGAAACTCACTGGTACGCGGACCCAGCTTATGTTCCGGAAGTCTCTCCGGAATCGGTCTGCATTCTTAGCTTCATTTATGTAGTCAATCTCTTGATACAAGATTCTGAAACCAAGTGGAGAGATCAGTCCTACTACATGGTCTAGAATCACAAGTTGCTGTAACTACTTTCTTCTGTAAAGACTTACGTGGCACATTCTTCGTAAATACCAACCCAATCGTTTGTACCAAATGATTCGCTTTTCTGGAAATACTCAGCGATCAACTTCAGATTTCCTGATAAGAAAAGTAGGCGCGCTTTCAGCATATATCAAGCATCCATGTCCACAAGTTTTATTACATAAACTCAAAAGCTGTTACGTACGTAGATCAATATCGAAAAGTTTCTTGAGTCCGGGTCTTTGTACTTTCACTACCACTTTCTCTCCATTGTGCAACACAGCTCTGTGTACCTAAAGGAATCAACTTCGAAAAATTATAAATACAAACATCAATATGCAGATGAAATGCAAAACAAAGAACAAAAAGGTAAGCAAGTAAGTGTGTTCAAAGATGTCACACACCTGGCCAAGGCTAGCAGCAGCAATGGGTTGGTCTTCAAATTCCTTAAACATTAGACTAATAGGAGCCCCAAGTTCGGTCTCGATGAAGCGCCTTGCTTTCTCTGGAGAAAAAGCCGGGACTCTGTCCTGTAACTTGGAAAGCTCATCCACGAATTCGCGTGGAAACAAATCCGACCTGGTCGAGGACAGCTGTCCCAGTTTGATAAACGTCGGGCCAAGCTGCAACACACTCTCTCTCAGCCACGAAGCTGTCTCCCTTCTTCGGCTTTTCTGTTTTTCTTCTGTGAACCCTCCAAGGTAAGCCCATTTCGCATTGTCGAACAAGACACGAACCCTCAGGGAAATAACAAACGACCAAACATCGATACTCCGTTGAAGTGAGCTGTAGTTCTCATCAGCCCAGCTGAAACCTTCGTCAGAAGGAAGAACCCTAACTCCTTCAACAAGTGGAGGAAGGTACGACTCTGTTCTTTGCTTTGGTGCCTTAACCAAAGTTGACGGCGCACCATTAACGTTTCTACTACTAACCAAGCTCGCTCCGTTAACAACTTTCCCCGCCGATCCATTCACTTTATTTACATTATTCACACCATCTTTCCTTTTGACAACCTCACTAGCCGGAACCATTTTGATTGAACGTCCATTGATTCCAGGCTTGGAAGGTGACTCCGATTGTCGCATCTCAATCCGAAACCTCTTCGACTTGCTACCAAAACACTGAGTGGATTCCCCAGTGAATGAATTCTCAAGAGAGCTACTGAAACCGATAGCTTTGGTGGTTCTTGCGGTCTCACTGCCATAGCAGCAGCTCTGGGAAGCTAATAATGCCGCCATTTCCACCTGATTTACAAGAAACCTATTTAATAAGAAGAAAAAAATCAGATTTTCAACTCTTGTGAACAATATCGAGCAGAGCATCCATTTCATCAAACAATCAACAAAATCGTCTGCAACAAGCAGCTTTTGTATGATCTTAACTATAAACAATACAGAGGAGTCAATAAAGCTATAGTAACAGAGTTCCACTGCATCTTTCACTTAAAGCCTCTTCTAAAGCATCGATTTTTCAACTACTCCTTGAATCGACAAAGAGAATCAAAAACGATTCTTAGAAATTCAAGGAACCCAATTCAGCGTACAACGATTGAAACCTAACTATTGTCTGAATCCAGCCTATAATAGCATAAATAATTAATTTAAAGACAAAAGAAAAACAAATAACAGTAGAAAAAAAAAACGGAACCTTTATTGGAGTCTTGAATCGGGTTGACTTGTGTGACAGAAATCAACCCAGACCCAGATTTTTTTATGTTACAGGAATCTGCAAACTCTGCTGTTAAGTAGAAGAGGATTCTCTTGTAATAGAGAGAGAGGGGAGAGAGAAGAAGAGGAGTAAGTTGCGTATAGTGTCGTCCTTATGAAACGTGTGTTGTTCCTCGGATTTTTCTACCATCCAACGAAATTAAATTTGTCCCTTATCGAAAATACGGAAATTTGGGTTTGATCAAAGAAGGAAAAGAATCTTTGTAATTTTTTTTAGTCCCAAATTTTGAAAAGAAAAAAAGAGCCATGGAAGGACAGAAGGTGCGTGTCCAGCTTCGCCTTCTCACGTTTAATGTGTGGACACTGGACAGTCTACACAGAGTGTTCCCGCATTGTTACAAAGTCTTTTTCATTGAATCATAATTGTAAGGAATTTGTTGGTAACAATCATTAAAGA
Organism: Thlaspi arvense; assembly: GCA_911865555.2. Classification (NCBI taxonomy): domain Eukaryota; kingdom Viridiplantae; phylum Streptophyta; class Magnoliopsida; order Brassicales; family Brassicaceae; genus Thlaspi; species Thlaspi arvense. The sequence continues at coordinate 54,996,687 of OU466859.2, read as the reverse complement.
GTAATAACAATGGGTTCATTGCAAAATGACGAAACTTTATAGCATCTTAACAAAACTTTAGACCTTTTCACCACAATTTTTTTTTTGGTGTTAAATCATAAAAATGAAGTTTCCCCAACTACTTTGTAACTCATTTGTCTAATTGAAAAGAAGGAGAAATTATTAACTCTGTTCTCATCACTGATCTGATTGAAAGTCGGCTACTTTTTAGAACAGCTGCTTCTGCCTAATCATCATGTGATGCTGCCTTTGCGAGTTTGGCAGCAAAAGTCTGTTTCTTGCTCTTCAGTAGCAACTCTTGAACAAGCAATGCCTTCCACTCGTCGCTCAACGCTTTCCTTTCCTTACCTCCAAGGGTCTTCAACTTCCGAAGCATCAGCTTCTGTGCAGGAATACTTAGATTCTGAAACATTGTCGTCTCAAGCACGTCCTGTAGAGCAGACATCTCATCATCAGCATCATCTCCCTCGCTCTCCTTCCCACCATCCTCCTTCTCCTCCATACGTTTGTCAACTTTTTCAGATGGCAATCTCTCATCACAAGAATCGCCTTTTGCTGATCCATCATCATTCTCGAGTTTACCGTTCGTCGCTGCTTCTTCGAGTTCCTCACTCCCCTTCCCACCAGCCTCGTTCTCCCTACTTTTGTCCACGTTTTCATAAGGTAGCTTGTCAAAAGACTCGCCTTTTGCTGATCCATCATCATCTTCTGCTTCATGTTCCACAAAAGCCTGAACCTAATCGAAAAATACAATATTGCATACATATTAAAAACTCATACGCACTTGGGTCACCAAGCAAGCTGACCAGACAAGATAACCAAATGTATAACAGAGGATGGACAAGGTAAGTAATAAGTATAGCACAAGAGCAACAAAGCTACTATAAGGAGAAGGTGATTAACGAACAAACTTACCTTGCTCTTGGACGCATTAGCTTTGTCCATGTTCACATCAACACAATCAGCTTTATCATTTCCCCATATTGCCGCGGACAAGTTGAAAATCTCCGAGTCATGGGAGTTGATAGTGAAGCAGGGGCTTTTCGCCAAATTGTCTCTGAACTTCTGCTTCAGCTTTCTGATCTTAGACACGAGCTGACGCTTGGAGTTTCTTGATGACTCGATGTCATTTTTGATATAATTTAAAAAGGCACCTGAATCAGAAAGGTAATCCACTCCTGTCTCGTTCCGGTAGTTAACGATGCCCTTTTCACAGAGAGAGAGTTAAAAAGCCAAAAAAAAAAAAAAAAAATTAAGCCTTTGTTGAAAATGCGATGATGGTAACACAACAATCCAGATCGAGAGAGAACACACAGAAGCTGAGAAAGCAGTTTAGACGGGAAAAGGAGAAACCTTTAATATGACTAGCTCGTCGTTGAGACTCCAGATTCTCTTTGGATCTTGAGACAAACAAGTAAGTGTAGCCTTCCGCTTCTTCCGACTCCTCAACGAGTCTGGTGTTTTTTCCCCCGAACTCTCCGGCGATTTAAAGACGGGCGATTGAGGTGGAGCCGGTGGAGTAACGTGGGCGTTGAGTGGGGTTTCTTCGTCAGATGTATCCGTGTCGCTTAGAGCATATCGGGAAGGAAGCCGCTTCTTATTAGACATCCTACAAGAGACCTAATTTCCAAGATAAACGTTTCGTCTCCCGTTAATTTTACATTGATGCACAAAATCGATTTCCGTCTCCATACATTTCAAAAAGATTATAGAGAGAAATGCAGACATTAAAGTCGAATTATCAGAGCTGCGATGATTTGAGACGAAGGAAAACGATAACTGTAGTCGGTGAGCTCAGAATTAGGTGAAGATGAAAACTTACGGCGGTAAGAGAAGAGTTAGGGGAAATTGGGGAAGGAAGAAAACCCTCGAGGAACGACGCCTTTGGTAAAGCTCTTATCTGATTTGAGAAATGAAACTTTTTCTTTTCTTTACGTTGTGAGAGGAGATACTCTTTTATTAGAGAGTCAAAGCCAAATAAATGATTTCGAGTTTGTTCTGTCTTATTAGTCCTCAAAAGAAATATAACAAAAGTTGTGTGTAATTTATTTGAAAAGATTCAAACATCATATGCGTAGACCGTAGAACATAGTACAGTAACATCATATGAGTTGATGATTTTTTTTTTTTTAATTTTGGTCAAGACTATATAAGTCGAAAAAAAAAACATAAATTGTATCGTAGATGTGTGTTGCAATAGTATTTCCGATTTTGCAAAGATATACTATTAGAGTCAAATAGTCAATTCATGTGTTTGTATTCACGATATGATTAAATGCTGTTTGATTTTACGACGTACGGAATTTGTATAAACGTTTTTGTACTTAATCGTTTTAAATTGGCGATTTGGTTTGTTTCTCTTCAAATACAGCAAATTCCATGCCGTTTTGTTTGGTCAGTTCCCATGCCGTTTTATTAAATTAAAGCATATTTTACTAATACTTTTTTTTTATTATTACTGGGCCTTAAATAGAGAGAGAGATATCCACCGAGAGAAAGAGGAGAAATCAAACAGAAACAAGTTGGGTCCTGTGTGAGTCATATTCATCTCAGTGGTAACTGCTCTGAGCAAACGATGGAAGGCAAATGGGTTCAGGTAATCTCTTTTCTCTGAGACACAAATCTCTGGGTTTACTTCACTCTCTCTCTCTAGCTCAGTTCCCGAAACCGACTTTCACTGGATATTAATCGTCCGATCAAATTCGGTTTTTGATACATCGAATCGTACGAGTTTATGGGCTATTGAATTTTTTAACTTCCTTTGGAATCTGACCAATTCTCTGAAGTTTTGTTCAAGTTCTCGGTTAATTGCTTTCTGATGTGATCGGTTAAATCCAAGGAATTCTTCTTAATCACTTAATGATCAATTTGGTTCTACAATTCATCTCCTACTTTAATGCTTTCTCTGATCAATACAGGATTAGTGGACGATGAGTTTATCAATTTGGAATTGAGTATTTCTCTCCTCTCCCAGAATTGTTCATACTTGTGTCGTTGTCTGTTTTTTGTTTTTTTATTGATTTCAGCTGATACTTATTGCAATGGTTTTAAAAACAAAAACTTTGTTGACTGAATAATTACTGCTGAAGGGTTCGCTTTCTCTCATCAAAATATTATTAAGCTATTGGATTAGTGGACAATGAGTTCGTCACTATTGAACTGAGCATTTGTGTGCTGACTCACAACTCTTGTTTGTTTGTAATTGATTTCAGCTATTACCTATCCCAAGAAAAATACTCTCTTCATTGACAAACTACAGATTGTTTAATTTTGTAGACATTTGATTAGTTTCTCTTTGTGTTGCTGTCTTCTCTGTGATCAGCTTAAACAGAAAGGAGCCGGACCAGGAGCAAGAAGCTCTCATGCCATAGCTCTCGTGGGAAACAAAGTGTACGCCTTTGGCGGTGAGTTCCAGCCGCGTGTCCCCGTCGACAACCATCTCTACGTCTTCGACCTCCACACTTTATCATGGTCGGTCCAGGAATCCTCAGGGGACGCTCCTCCTCCTAGAGTTGGTGTAGCCATGGCTGCAGTGGGACCCGTCATCTATTTCTTCGGTGGCCGGGACTCGACTCACCAGGAGCTCAACGAGCTCTACTGTTTCGACACTTCTACAAACCAGTGGAAGTTGCTCTCTTCAGGGGAAACCGGTCCGGAAAACCGAAGCTACCACTCGATCGCCGCGGATTCTCAGAACGTCTATGTGTTTGGCGGGTGCGGTGTTGATGGGCGTCTCAACGACCTGTGGGCTTACAACGTTGTTGATCAGAAATGGATCAAGTTCCCGTCACCAGGAGAAGCCTGTAAAGGAAGAGGCGGTCCAGGGCTCGAGGTGGTCGATGGGAAGATCTGGGTGGTATACGGATTCACTGGGGAAGAAGCGGACGATGTCTACTGTTTCGACATAGCTAAAGGAGAATGGAAAGAAGTTGAGACAAAAGGCGAGAAACCGTCTCCGAGAAGTGTCTTTTCGACAGCGGTTGTTGGGAAACAGATAGTGATATTTGGAGGGGAGGTTGATCCGAGCGACTTGGGGCATATGGGAGCGGGGAGCTTCACAGGTGAAGCTTATGGGCTGGATACAGAGACGTTCGAATGGAGGAAGTGGGAAGATGGGTTTGGGTCAGAGGAGCATCCCGGGCCTAGAGGATGGTGCGCCTTTGCGGCTGGATCACGGGATGGTAAGGAAGGCCTGCTGGTTTATGGAGGGAACTCGCCGAGCAATGATAGGCTTGATGATATCTTCTTCTTCACTCCAAGCTCTACTCATGTTATTGGTTAACTTAACTCTGTGGTCTGGTTTTCTTGCTGAATCAATGTTTGATTGCGTGAGCTTTAAGCCACGACGAATCTTGGTGATGAGACTGTATTAAGCTGTTTTCCTTTTGGATTGGGTGAAGTTTATGTTTATCTACTACGCTTTTGTAAATCGAAACTGTCATTAAACAACAATAAATAAGACATCGATATTCTATGTGTAGTTGGTTTATACAAGTAACTACAAGAGAAGACAGAAGATTGAAAAAAAAGAACCCTAAATCCTTCGGCTCATACAGAGAAGAGGATCGAGAACTTGCGTCTATCTTACGTAAACACCAAATGGACCAATTCAGAAATCCGGCTTTTAGGGAAACCATTTGTGGCTTTGTTAGCAAACGCAACGATAGTACTGATCCATACACATCAAAGCATTATTGATGAGAAGATCACCATTGATGGAATCCGTAACCTCGCTGTCTCAGTCAGAGCAGTAGTTGGCCGGGAATTTACTTTCTAAAATATATTATTTTGTGTGTGACTGTAGACAAAATAATATTTATGTGCTGATATGATATCTCAGTTCGCAATCTAACATGTTCCCCCAATGAATATTTATTCAATAGTATATCTCGTTTTGGGGAAAACTTGAAAAGATGTTGAAGTTTGGTTCCTTCCTCACAACAACCTATATATATTTATTACGTGCGTAGTCTCACCGGATCACCCAATGCATGCTCTTTCTTTTTGTTTCCCACAATCACACTGGTGTACAGTAGAAAATTTCTTATTTTCTTCACTATTTTTTTCTTTTTATTTCTGCTTTTTAACTATTTATTGGATTTCCATTTCTAAAAAAATATGAATATGAATATTCAATCAAAAAAGGAGATGAATCTATCAAATGTCAAATATTTTCTATAAATTTTTTTTTTTTTTTTGACGTGGATTCAAACAATAGATTATGTAAATTTGGTACTGTCTATTGGGATTTCGAAACTGTTCTGTATTGGGATTTCGAAACTGTCCTGTGCATTTCATTTGTTGAATTTTGAGTGCGCAAACCTGAAGTAAATAAAAAAACTGTCTACCTTTTAACTATTTATTGGATTTCCATTTTTTTAAAAAATATGAATACGAATATTTAACCAAAAAAGGAGATGAATCCATGATGTGTGAAATATTTTCTAATAAAAGAAAAATATTTAACGTGAATTCAAACGATAGATTATGTAAATTTAGTACCGTTGATTTGGATTTCTAAACCGTTGTAAACTTCCATCTGTTAAATTTTGATTGCACAAATCTGAAGTAAAAAAATTATCTTTAGGTGCAAGTGTTTGGTGGAAACAATAAAAATAAGCCTTAAGCCTCCCTCTTATCCTCTCTAATCATCTGGCAAGCAAAGGGTGTGACTGCGTTCCTTCTACTCCATGTGTTCAGCCGGTTCCATGTGTCTGGTGATTTCAGCCTTCAGGTTGGTGATTTCTCTCTATTATCCTTCTGTTTTGCTTTTGTAAGGTTTTCTTTCTTTTAGGGGTTTTTGGTTTTTCTTGTATGGTTTTGTGATTCATGGTGCCTTGACGTTGACAGCCTTTAGTCTACTACTTATGTATATCAACTTTGATTCCGTTTAAATTAATCTAATAAAAAACAAAAGATAAAGGAAAAAAAAAAGGAATTTTCATTTAGGTCTATTTAACTCTGACTGATTATAACTATAAGCCTTCCTAGCCTCTCTCTCGTAAAGTCTCTTCCTATTCTCCAAAGTTTCCTTAATCCTCTTTAGCAAAAATTTGATCTGCAATTAATCCCTAAAATAACCATTAATTCGTCTCTGATTTCTCTCTGTCTCTCGTTTAGGTTTTTTCCCCCCTCAGCTTGTTGTGTCCACAAGCAGAGTCGCTCGAAACGGTATGCATGTTTCTACGTTTACCGATTGATCTTTATAAGATTCTTTTTGAATGATCCCCCTGCGAATTTCAATTCTTTGTGATTGACTAACGGAGACTCAATTGTGGATAATGATTATTCTTGTTGCAGAAGGTTTATGGTGAATGCAGTTAGCGAGCATACTTCAACTATGCCTGAGAAAGTTGATGTTCTGATTCCCATCTGTCATGATGATGATGATGATAATGATGATCCTAAGGTTGATAAGGAGTACAAGTCGTTTTTGGATCGTCTTGGTAATGGTAACAGTTTAGGCATTCCCTTCGAAGATGACAATGGAGAATGTGAAACTCGTAATTCTAAATTCGGCATGTTTTCTGGTGATTCAAAAAGATCGAGCCTTGGTAATGAGACACCAGTCAACAACAGAGTTTCTCAAGAGAGAAAGAGGAAGAGTGTTGTGGTTGAGGCTGAGGTTTCAAGAGCTTTTCCATTCTCTACAATCAGAGAAAGCATTCACAGAGACAACAGAGTTGCTGAACGAAGAAAGAGGAAGATGGATGAGTTTGAGGCTGAAAAGGTTTCAAGGGCTGTTCCGTCGGTTAGAAACCAACAAAACAGTGAACGAGACAACAAAGCTGGGAAAACGTCAGAGCCAGAGGTTGAGACTGTATGGGATGATCCGTTGGTTAGAATCATACAAGACATCCAACGAGGTATCGAAGCTAGGAAATTGTCAGAGTCAAAGGTTGAGACTTTATGGGATGTTCCGTTGGTTGTAGCCAAAGAAGACATCCAGCGAGACTGCGGAGCTAGGAGAATGTCAGAGTCAAAGGTTGATACTTTATGGGATGTTCCGTTGGTTGTAGCCAAAGAAGACATCAAGCGAGACTGCAGAGCTAGGAGAATGTCAGAGTCAAAGGTTGATACTTTATGGGATGTTCCGTTGGTTGTTGCCAAAGAAGCCACCTTGGGAGACCAAAGGATTGATGAACGAGGAAAGAAGAAAACGGAAGAAACTCAGGCTGCAAAGACTTCAAGGGTTGTTCCTGTGGATCAAGTTACAGAGACGAATGCTGTAGATGAGACTTCAAGGTTTGTTCCGGTGACCCAAGATTTTGAAGGGACAAGAAAGAAGAATGAGGAAAAGAGTAGTGCAGCGGTTGTGGATAAGGATTACATGAGCTACCTCACATGGCTTGTAGACTCTCACAAAGATTCTACAGCTGAGCCTGGTCCGTCTAATCTCGATCCTCCAGTTTTGGAAACTCGAAGAGACTCCACAGTCGTCCCCGAGAAGGATCTATTAGCAAAAGTGAAGATTGAGCAACATCTCAAGTCTTGGTATGATGATGATGATGATATAATTGCGGTTAGTGATACCCCGTTTTCGGATGGAGAAGGTACACCTTTTGTGGTGTCCAGGAGCAGGATCGTGATTGATCTCGAGCAAGAAAGTACAGAGGATGAAAGTAGTAATACTTGTTTTAAGAAGAAGCTGATGGAAGTCCTGGAGAAACCATACGATAAAAGAGAGTTGTCGAGGCTCTCTCGTGAGGTATCAATCAAAAAACGAGTGACTCGATGGAGAGAACTGCGCAAGGGAAGAGAAGGCTATTATGAGACTGATGATTTGGGACCCTCTTATCTCGAGAAGGTGTCTGATTTCGATGAAGAATACAAGCGTGTGGATGGTGATGATAAGGCAAGATTGAAGTTGCTGCGTGGTTTTTTCTTTTACTTGCAAAATGTTTCTCAGGTTGGTGCTTTCAAGCCTTGGTTACCAGAAAACCAAAGTAAGCTCCGATGATAAAAATAAAAGCAATGCTCGCAACCATAAGGAGATGGTTAATCTTTTCGTTTAATAAGCAGCTTCGTGTATTTATGGATCTTCTTCTTATTGTTTTGGAGTCGGATTATGACTGCTTCTCCTTGTTTTTTTTTCTTCTTCTTTTTGTTGTTGTTGGATGGCAATCTGTAATTGTTCTGTATCAGAGTAGTTTCTTGTCACCCAAGACTCTTGTTTTCTTGAGCAGGGTATTCCTAAGCAAACTGTTGATCTCATATGACATAAACTGGAATCAGATTCTTGTTATTGAGTTAAAATGATTAGATTGAGGATGAGGGCATTGTGTTTGAATCAACAATTCAACATTCAAAAGCTGAGACATCCTTTGAAAATCGTCAAGCTTTCAAAAGTAACAGAGAACAAGAAGATATGGAACCAACATCAGAATCATCTTTGTATAAACGCTTCCTACATATATGTACATGGCTAATCTATGTTTGAGGATTACATTTTAGGAATATGAACCAGAGAGCCATCACACAATCCTTTCAGCTATCTAGATGGAGGTATCATAGGGCTCATGAGTCATGTGGTCTCGCCTATTCCCTTCTGAATCAGTAAATCATATACTCTGTCTACTTTACTCGGCTCTACTTTGAAGAAACTATAAGCGTCAGCCTTTTTCTTTATCTGCCCTTTCTTTATCTCGCTTGTTAAGGTTTCCAGCATTTTGAAATAGTGTGCAGGAAGTATTCTGGTCTCGTTGCACATCTTTTTTTCCTGCACACAGCTTCAATCTCTCAAACCATGGGAATAATGCCAAGGAAATCAACAAAATCTCAATTACGATGAGAATCACTAAGTTTGAAAATTTTGTTACTTACGGTCTCCGAGAGTAAGTCCGCCCCAAGGAGACCACTGACATCCCAATTGTCCACTGAGATTGGAAGTGTGACCTTTGACAGCGAGACAGAACCAAAGGGCTGTATATTTCTGGGTAACCCTCTTGGACTTTTCAGTGATTTACTGGCTATACTGCCTGGTGTACCGTGGTTTAGTCGCACCAAACTCTCTTCAGCTTCCTTCTTTCTCTTCTCTTCTATAAATCTACTTGCTTCTGTAGTTTTCCTACAACCAGCAGCTCTTGCTTCCTGCGACATTTACCAAAAGCCCTACTTAGTTCCCGCCTGACCGATTTTCTAATCAATACTCAAGTTTCTGGTAAAATTGAAAGCATGAAACCTGAAGATCCTTGATTCTTCTGAGAATCCGGTGCTCCTCAATTACTTTTTTAACCAGTTCCTTGTGCTCTTCTTTGGAGTGGAACCGCGCAAAGACCTTGCAGCCTTTGTATAATTGTCTCTCCTCTGCTGAAAGGCTCATCTCAAATTGATCAGGGTACAGTAAGTTTCTTTCCAGAACGAATTCTTTCCTCCGCTTCCTCTCATCAAGCCTGCCAACAAAGTCAAAGCACGAACTTGGCTGTAGGATTGGCTTACGACAAAATTCTTCCGACTAACAATGTTTATTCTTGTGACAAGTGTACCTTTTCGAGTAAATATGAAGAACCTGCAACTTCTGCTCACGCTCAGCATCAGTGTCAGAATCCTGAAATTCCATGTCCGCGAGTAGTTGCTCAGCATCATTGTCATGCTCGATCTCAAATTCTTGCCTCTTTAAATTGTAGCCATATAACTCCGTTACTAATGGAACTTTCTCTCCAGGAAGTCTCGGTTTCTTCTCCCCGACACTCCTGTCAGATTGTTGTTTTGCAGCTGAGACACAAGCGGCATTAACTACCATATTAGTTCTTTAGATTTGTAAGTAGATTTACTTTTTGTTCCACAGTATAACTTTACATAAATATTTATTCCACAATATACAAAGTTACAAACCTTCGGACTTGATGCTGTCCTTAGCCTGTGGTCCATTGACTTTTTTCTTGACTGTTCAAAAAATGCATTACTTTAGATTTGGAATTACGGATGAGATTTTATTTGAGGTTGAAGTCTGAAAGACGAATATTTTGCTTCCTAAGCCATAAATCTAAGAGCAAATAACGTCTACAAATTTTTTATATATGAAATCGATAAAAGCAAGTGTCACGTACCTCCAGCTAAGGCAGGCAAAGGTTGATCCATTGGGTCGTCCTTCCCTGAAGCTTCGTGTCTGCCCATTGAAACATTTTAAGTATTAGAAAGGGACCACTCAACATCGTACACATATAGAAGCTACTGTTACAAACAGAAGTACATACTTGATTTCAACTGACATTGGCAGCTCTTCTTTTGGGGATAGCTTCTCGAGTGCAGGTATTTCTGTGACAAACAAAAAAATGAGCTGACAATTTTCTTCTTTCAAGGTTAATGTACGAGTCCCTGATAAACAAGCACAACCCAATTCCAAGCTGACCTTTTTTCACCTCATGCTCTTTACTCATGGCAAGAAGCTCCTCTTTGCTCTTTCCATTTGTATGAGATAAGTCCTACACAGTAGATAGCTTAAGTAAACAAACGAGGTAAAGTCAAGTATCTGGAGATCATGTGTCCTTACAGGAAGCGGAAAGCACGGTGACTGCATGTAAGCAGCATTGAAGTGATCAATACACTCCGTCTTTGTCTTACTGCCAACATAGTTTGCAACTTCTTTCCAATTCCCAAACCCGTATGTTGCAATGGCCTAAAACAATACATGAACTTCCCCAAGAGTCAAATAAAAGCTCCATAAAGTAAAATCACAAAAAAAAAATGAGATCTATTAGAAACGATACATGATTACCTCAAGGAGGAGTATCTCTTCATCCGCATTCCAATCAGAAGTAACAAGCGGAAAAGACAAATTGTCCTGTCATACAAACATTCTCTTTGTTAAACATAATAACAATCTAATCACTAATCAGCTTATGTAGCTTTTGATTGAATTCAAATTATACTACTTGGTAACTAACCATAACCCGATATGGGTGACTGCTCTTGTGACGACTAAGTTCAGCACCGACGGAGAAGCATTCCACACAAAGGTCAAAGTCCACACAAACAGCACATTTGAAACGAACCAAACCAGACAGATCTTTATCGCAATAGTTACAACAATAAAGGCCAGCCTTCTTCTCATTCCCAGCTTCACCTCCTACATTGCATTGTAATGGGTACTATGTAAGAACTTATAGAAAGATCTAAAAATTTAAGAACTTTTGGGAAATAGCAGCTTGACAATACATATACATACTTGTACCAAACAACAGCAAACTGAAAGAAGTTGAGGATTATCTTAAGAGCTCAGGGTAAACGGAAGCATACCGATCGTAATTGAAGCCCCTGCATTCTCAGTACCCGAGGATAATTTTTTCCTTTTCGATTTTCTGAAACAGCTAAAAATTAACAAATTAGGAGATAATACAAGAGACGAAAGCAATACGAAATTAAGATAGAACTCCGCCTCAGATAATCAAACATGGCGATAAACACAAGTGAATTGGAGAACCAGAAATGTTTTCGCAAGACACAGGTAAGCAAGCAGAGAAAAAAACCCTAGACTAATTCGAGCTGAAACGAATGAAGAAGGAAACTTTATACGAACCCTGGATTCGCGTCTTCTTCAGCAGGACGAGAAGCTAGTTTCGAACGACCCATCGAGAATCAACGTCGCACTTCTTCCCGGCGCAGATTGAAGAGACTAAAAGAGCACGAACAAACAAACAAAAAAAAAAAAAAAAAAGAAGATATCGGAGTAAATGACAAAAATACCCTTAACAATAGTCACTAATTATGTTCACGCCATCTTTAAACCCTACCGGCAGTTGTCCCTTCTCCTTTTAACCTAAGCAATCCAAAATTGCCGCTACGGTCGCCGGGAAATTCAGAGTGCTATCTTCTATCGAATTCTCCGGGAAGGTAAATAACACTTCTGTGTTGAATTCTTTTGATTTTTGCTGTTTTCAGGATATTTACTTTGTTTTCTTAAACCCCTAGCACAAATCCGTGAACTTTAAAAATTCTTCAGTATTTGATCCAATTCTCATTCACTACGTCGTGCTGTTGATGTCCGTGTAGTAATGGTGGGCCTTTCTGTTGGGGAGCAACACTTCCTTAAAGGTGGGATTGCTCAAGATCTTCGAGCTGATGGTCGGAAAAGATTGACTTACCGTCCTATCTACGTCGAAACCGGTGTGATTCCGCAGGTATTTGTAATCTCAGATAGCTCCTCTGTTCCGCAGTGTCATGATTCAACAGATTTGCTTATTGTCTTACATTTGTTGGCTCTAGGCTAATGGTTCAGCGAGAGTTAAGATTGGTGGAACTGATGTGATTGCCAGTGTAAAGGTACTTTCTTTACCCTCTCTACTGTCATTGCTGCCTGAGTAGTGCTACTGTTGTACCGTTAAGTGTTAAACCCGTGTAATTGCAGGCAGAAATTGGGAGGCCAAGTTCGCTTCAACCTGATAAAGGAAAGGTTGCGGTTTTCATTGATTGTAGTCCAACAGCAGAGCCAACGTTCGGGGTGAGCGTTTATATGATATGGCCTGGTTTTGCATCTTATCTTCAGAAAAAAATGTTCTCTTGGTGTATCTCTTTCAATTGTGGTCGTAGCTTTGTTCAACTTAGGATTGTGGTTATCATAACCTTGTCTTCAAAGTCTCAAGCTTTATGGTCTCTTAAGTCTCTAGGCGGCTAATACTTTTTGACATTGTTGTTACTCAGGGGAGAGGCGGTGAGGAATTGTCTTCAGAGCTTGCTTTGGCTCTTCAAAAATGTCTTCTAGGTGGCAAAAGCGGAGCAGGTTTGCAATCATGTTTATGCAATTTTCTTTTTTTAGCCTGCGCATTGTTACGGTTTCAGCTTGTAATGTTTATAGCAATTCTTTTTTGGCAACAGGGGCTGGGATAGATTTATCTTCGCTTTTGATCAAAGAAGGAAGAGTTTGCTGGGACCTTTATATAGATGGCCTTGTCATTAGTTCGGATGGGAATCTATTGGATGCCCTTAGTGCTGCCATTAAGGTAATTCCTCATGGGACATTGTTTCGTTTTCTCTCTTAACCCATAGGCCCACGCTTGGTTGCAGGATCATGAGATGATGAGAAAGGAAAGGCTTTAGAAATTAGAATATAGAAAACCGAAAGAGAATGGGGGGTTATATAACCTTAATCAATTTGTCTTATTTGGTTTTTATAGCTTTACGATATGTTGCAAATTGATATAGTTGATTAAACCCAAAAGTCATCTTTACTCAAGGTTGATGGCATGCCTTAATGCACTTGTCGACTATGCTCCTGCAGGCTGCTTTAACCAACACCGCTATACCAAAAGTCCAAGTCTCAGCTGAAATGGCGGATGATGAGCAGCCAGAGATTGACATCAGCGACGAAGAGTACCAACAATTCGACACTTCCAGTGTCCCAGTCATAATCACGTTAACTAAAGTAAATCGCATCTCAAGTCTCTTTTGATGTACATGGACCACCTTCTTAGGTGAAAAAAGTTTACTGATCTTGTGTAAATTGCTTGTCTTTGGTTTTCCAGGTGGGAGCGCATTACATAGTTGATGCAACAGCGGAAGAGGAATCACAGATGAGCTCAGCTGTGTCTATATCCGTGAACCGGGTGGGCCATATCTGTGGGTTGACCAAAAGAGGCGGGTCTGGTTTAGACCCGAGCGTCATTCTTGACATGATCTCTGTGGCCAAGCATCTGTCAGAGAGTTTGATGAACAAACTTGATTCTGAGATATCAGCTGCAGAGGCCTGCGAAGACGAGTCTTGACTTTGCAATCCTTTGAGTCTCAGGGAATCAAAAGTGTTCAGGATAGGTTTGCAACGATCAATTTCTGGTTCAGTCTTGTTTTGTAACTATGGACTTAATCCTTTGTAAACCCCAAAAGGAAAGAAAATCTATGTGCCTCTGAAGTCAGAAGAGAATATTAGTTAATCTAGTCATTTTTCGTGTGGTTCTATAACAAGTCCATGTGCCTCTGAACTCTGAAGTCAGAAGTACTTGGCAATTAGATTTCATTTAGGGATTTACTAAAATGCAAAAGGGCGGGGACCTTGTTAACGCGGCTTATAAGCTTTCTTTACTCCATTGTTTCTGGATCTTTGTTTAAAGTGAAAAAACATAACAAGTTACATGAGGATTGTGATATTTTGGGAGGAGAAATGAGGATTGAGGTGATGAGGTCAGCGAAAATTTAATGGACTTGGGAAGATGAGAAGATTTGTGGTCCACGATTAAACCCAAAGGTCAAATTGATAGTAGTATAAGTTATGTGTATATTGTGAGACCAATGATGATCACGTGTATCTCAGCTTTGGGTTTGGTAATGACTTTTGAAACATTCAACTGTTTTCTTCAAACTCCCAAATCCTGTAATTTAACTTCGCTTCATTTTAATCGACTTTGCATATCAATTTTAAAAGTAATTTGAACATTTGGATGGAAAATCAATTGGTAAACTGGTTGGAAAAGAAAAAAGTAGAAGCAATAAGCTGATGATTTTTATTCTAATTTCTTAATATGTCCACTAGCTCATATTTTGTTCCATTCTGTGAAAAAAAGAGTCCAACCTTTATACCTGAGAGGCAAAAAGCACAGACAGTGTTCATTGCCACTTTATCATTCATTACCTATGAAGCTCTTGGCTTTTAGTTTGTTTAGTTGTAGTCTTTCTTGACAAACAAAATAAAGAGTTACTTAATTGTGATATAAATAACACATATCGGTATTAAATTTTACAGTGTACACTAATTCATAAGCAAAGCATCTCCACTCAACAACAAATGGAAATGATTAATGAAGGCTGTAAGAAAAAACCCATGACGATGATTTAAAATATTTTGAATGTTTCATCTATTTACTTTTGACATTTTAAATTTCTGTCTGTTTGATCAATTCACATTTTCATTTTTTTGTTTAGATAGTTATTGCAATTTACCAAATTAGCAGCTCATAAAAAAATCTAAAAAGAGAGAAACAAAAAGAGTCGTGGTACGGAGGGACGGTGGCGCGTGGTGGTGCGAAAGGCGCGTGGAGTGTGAGAAAGAGCCAAAAGAGAAAAGCACACACTTTCACTTATGGACCCATTTGTCCCCGACCTCTCATCTCCTTCTCTCTCTCTCTCTTCAAGCCCTAAAAATTCACGCATTTTGCACTGCAAGTTCGCTGAATCCCGTTCCTATCTCTCTCTCTCCGTTTGTTTCCCAAGAAATTCACTCGAATCAAAGCTTAAATTTCGGATCTTACAGCTGTCTCTTCGGTAGGTATTGTGACTATTTTTCCCCTTTTCTAATCAGATTGGAGGATAGCGAATCCGTGTTTCCTTTTCCTTCGCTTTCGATTTGCTGTTGCTTTGAGCTTTTTTTATGTAAAATGATTGTGGGTGAATTGTATTGGGACTTTTGTGCAGAGGAGACGATGAGCAGAGAACACCCGCCCGAGCCCCTTGATTTCTTCATCTGGACTGTTGAGGTAAAATCAATCAATCAATCAAACAATCACCCGCTCTTATGTTTCTGTCTCGCCTTTTGAATCACGCCATCACCTCTTCAATTTCGTTAGACTTCTTGTGTTGCAGAATCTCGTGAATCATGTTATTCTAGTTTGATCTGAAATCAGCCAATTTTAACCCTTAACTGGGTTGATTTGATCTATTTCAGGTATGACCCTAGTTTGCCTTAGGGTTGTTGTTTGATCCAATCACTCCGATTAAGAGCTGGGACATGTTGTTTATTATATCACTTTTGTTTTTGAACAAATCTTATTACATCAGGGAAGCTCGAAAGTGCTTTAGGTCTCCTACTCATCGAGTGAACTGAAGTCCCACTAGTGTTCATTTAGCTTAGAATGTTACTTGTAGTCTTAGTCATTTGGCTAGAATTGGTTTTACCTGCGGGGTATCACTGGTGTGTTCAGTGATAGACTTACTCCACTCATGTGGAGAAGCTGGAGCTTGTAGTTGTTGATGGGTTTTGTTCAGTCAGATGCTACTACTATGGACTTTTAAGTCTATTTGTTTGTACTTGATCGTCATCGAGCGTCTTGTAGATGAGAAGATTTTGTTAATTTTCTCCTACAGGATGTTGGATCTTGGCTTGAGGAGATAAACCTTGGGAGCTACCGCCAGATTTTCAAAGAAAACGGTGTGAACGGAGAGTATCTAGAAAGCATGTCTGTGTTTACAACCGAACAGATCCTTCACTTCATAAGGAGGCATCACATGAAATGGGGAGACTTCATCACCCTCTGTAAAGAGCTCAGAAGGATTAAAGGTTCTCTCTTGCTCTTGTCTCTCTATCTCAGCGTAAGTTGCTGCAGAAATTTGACTAAGGAAAGAAATGTGCTTTTTGACAGTGGCTTGCTTGAAAGGGGAGCAGAGAGTTCGACGGCCATGGTGGGCACCATCTTGTCTCTCAGTAGTCTTTGTTAAGGCGGCTAAGCGCAACCGACAGTCTCGTGTTGTATCTCTAAAGCTTGAATCTTGACATTACACTTTGCCTGTTTATGTACTTACTTTACTCTCTCTTCTCTTCTTTTCTTTTCCTTTTTTTTTGATTTGGGTTTTGTTTGTGGAGATCAAAGCCACATGCACTAGGAAGAAACAAACTCAAGCCACAATGCTGTTTGGCTTGGTAGAATCTTGCGAAGGGAAAAAAAAAATTTATGGGTTTTGTGCTTGGGTGTATACAAAGCTTTCTCTGATATGTTTAATTATGGCTTGTGCAATATATATGTGACGGATAATAGTATGTCTAATCCGAAGTAGTATGATTATTTGTGGAAAATCCTTGAAGAGGAAGAAATTAAACTTGTAAATACGTTCCTATGATATTGGACACTAGTGAAATTATACTGTTGAAAAAATCTAGATATCATATATTCAATGGTTTAACATTTCACAGAAAAAAATAGCGTCCACACAAATGGTATTCAAACATTCTGTTGGTCCAATTTCGTGGAGAAATGTGTGAGAGAGAGAGAGACTTTGGCATATAGCTCATTTCATGTTCCCATTTGGAGATTAGCACTTATAGTATCCTCTTGGACGAAAATCGCTTCATGGAGTCGGCGTTATCTTCACAGAAGCGACATACTACTATTGGACAGTTCCGAACAAAACCATATGTTGGGGGGGAAATACTAAAACACTAAAACCAAGCAACTTGATGGTTAACAGTAGCAGTTTCGTAAACATGATCCCAAGATTTTGAATGACAATTGACGGTATAACGTACATACACTGGCGTCGTTGAAGTTTATTAATCACATTCTCCATTAATTTTAGGTACATATATGGCAAAGTAAGCCCAAAAGAAGTACTGTATACTCAAGAATCACATACATCTCATACTCATCACGGCATATGCAATGCTAAAATTTCAGATTTTATTGTAAGTATCGACATGTTTGGTGGCCTCACTTGAGCTTTAATTGAAGTCATGTTCGCATTGTCTAATCAACCGATGTTATATGTCATCGCAGCTGGACACATCACATTTTTTGGTCGGATATCATTATACTCATACCTTCCATGATCCGATCAAATAACACTGTGATGTTGGTACATGTTTTTTGTTGGTGTATCGTTTGGACATTGGTGTCTTTTATTTTTATGTTCTTGTGTTCATTGCACACATTCTAAAGAAAAAAATGTTTTCACAATCGGACCGGATCCGATGGGTCGAAGTTGATTTCAGAAAATGCAGCTTATAGATAATGACCAAATTACCCTCACTGTAATTACCCTTCACATCCAGAAGCTTCGCCTTTGCCCAAAAAACCCTACTAAAACCTCTTGTTTCCGCAGAGTCAGTCGTATTTCTCTCTTTGCTCAGTGCTACCAAATATCATCAACAAAACCTACATCGAGTTTCTAGAAGCTGCGACTATGCTCAGGCTCTCGAAGCGTTCCGTCTCTACCTTACTACGCTCCGGCGACCGAAGCTCCCGCGTCGCCGCTGCCGCGACTTCGATCCCCCGCTCTTCCTCATCTACCACGGTATCAAACCTCAATTTCCCTCGTTCTCTCCTAAGCATCGTTAATTTTTTGAATCTGGTTTCCGGTTTAATCGCCGATTTGCTTTCGTATGATCAGATTGTTACCAAAAAATATCGAGATGTAGTGTGTAACACTATAAGCCATCGCTAGATTACGCTGAGTGATCGGATTACTGACAGTGTCATTTCTGATTATTTTTCTTCTTCCGTTCTTAGGATGCGAGGAGAGGTGACACTGAATCGAGATGGTACTCGTCATTAACCAATGGTCAATGCAAGAAAACCGAGTCCCTGGCTCAATTGAACATGAAACCCAACTGGTTTATGGGATACCGGAACGAATCCAGTGCAGCAGCATCAGACTCTTCGTCTCAGGCTCCCCCGCCGGCTGAGAAATTTGAATACCAAGCTGAAGTAAGTTCAGTTTTGTTTAGTCGACCTTTTGTTTTTGTGATCATGTTTGTGTGTGTTACTGATGTTTAATTCAAACGGCAGGTTAGTCGCCTCATGGACCTCATTGTTAACAGTCTGTACAGCAACAAGGAGGTGTTTCTTCGGGAGCTTATCAGGTATCCTCTCTCGTGAATTTATACTTAAAAATGTTTTTGTTCATTGAGTCCCTTCTCGTCTTTCTTGTTTAACAGTAAACGTCTATTTGTTTTTTCCCACAGCAATGCTAGCGACGCATTGGATAAGTTGCGTTATCTGAGCGTCACAAACCCTGAGCTTTCAAAGGATGCTGCTGATCTTGACATACGCATCTATGCTGATAAGGAGAATGGAGTAATAACTCTCACGTAAGTCATATTAGTTTCTGCTTTGAATGTATAAATTTCGTTTTGAGCAATGGTGAGTGGGGAATTAACATATTGTCTGTGTTTTTTTTTTTCACTTGTTCAGTGATTCAGGTATCGGTATGACACGTCAAGAATTAGTTGACTGCCTTGGGACTATTGCGCAAAGTGGAACTGCCAAGTTCCTGAAAGCTTTAAAGGTCCCTACTGGTTTCTCTGATACTACTACAGAATTTCCAAATTTTTTACAGGGATTCACTGGATGCACTAAGCATTGTTGTCATAATTTCAGGATAACAAGGATGCAGGTGGTGACAACAATTTAATTGGTCAATTCGGTGTTGGGTTCTATTCAGCATTCTTGGTTGCAGATCGAGTAAGTTCCGTCTTGGTGGACTCTGATCATTGATGTGCTCACAGCTCACCTGTCCACCAACTGAATATGTGTTAATTTGTGTATATTTTGAAGGTCACTGTGTCAACGAAGAGCCCAAAGTCTGATAAGCAATATGTATGGGAAGGAGAAGTGGATTCCAGCAGTTATACTATTAAGGAAGAGACTGATCCTCAGTTTCTCCTTCCTAGAGGAACACGTATTACTTTGCATCTTAAGGTTTGTTATGCTTTGGTATTTCTGTTGTAGCTCAATCCAAGTATCTGTTCTGTCATTAGCAAACTATATGCTCTAAACTTTCTCTTTTTTTTTCTTGTGGTGCCTGATGTAGCAAGATGACAAAGGCTTTGCAGATACAGAGCGGATTCAGAAGCTAGTGAAAAACTATTCTCAGTTTGTTTCGTTCCCTATATACACGTGGCAGGAAAAAGGATACACAAAAGAGGTATCAACATGAGAATATCGCCTAAATGCCCTAGTTGCTATGTAGTTTCGTGTCAGAAAACAACTAAGACTCTTATCTTTTTGGCCGGATTTGTATGTTTGGTACTCTCTTGTACAGGTTGAGGTTGAGGATGATCCAGCTGAGTCGAAAAAGGATGACCAAGACGATCAAACTGAGGTATACTTGCTTCTCTTTGCTTGTTCTGAGAATTATCTTGATCAGCATCAGAGAAACATCTCAGAACCAGAGAATAGCTATATGTGCAAGGGTTGTTGGCTTAGAGTTCATGAATTTTGTTTTTAATTTATAACAGAGAAAAAAGAAGACCAAGAAGGTTGTTGAGAGATACTGGGATTGGGAGCTTACTAATGAGACGCAGCCAATTTGGGTAAGGAATTCTCGATGTATTTTATGTGACACTGAAAATATAAAATATGGAATCAGTTCAAGAGTTTATTTCTATTTATTGCAGCTCCGGAACTCTAAGGAGGTGACAACAGCGGAGTACAATGAGTTTTACAGAAAAACTTTCAACGAGTATTTAGACCCTTTGGCATCATCCCACTTCACAACAGAGGTACTTTCGAGTGAAAACATCTGTTAGATAGTATATCTCCATTAAACAGCCGAAGCAGATTCTGCTTTATATCTGTTGAAAAGTGGTGACACCATGTTGATACGCTAATAATATATGGTCTCTTACTGATAATGGTCTTATTGTAGGGCGAGGTCGAGTTTAGGTCCATCCTTTACGTACCACCCATCTCACCAATGGGGAAGGATGACTTGGTCAATCAAAAGACAAAGAACATAAGGCTCTATGTAAAACGAGTTTTCATTTCTGATGATTTTGACGGGGAGCTGGTGAGAGAAGCTTCTTTTGATGTCGCCTTTCAAGAAGCCTATCTTTCTGTCTGTACTTATATCCACTCTTGTGCTTTGTGAACAGTTTCCTCGGTACTTGAGCTTTGTTAAAGGTGTTGTGGACTCGCACGATCTGCCACTTAACGTGTCGCGTGAGATTCTACAAGAAAGTCGCATTGTAAGTGCTAATATCCATTTTTTTTTTAATGCAAAGCCTTGAAGATATATGTTCTGTTTTGTTTTGGTATAAGTGTCATGCTTTTGTTAAGCTTACGTTTTTGCATTGTCTCTCAAAGGTGCGGATCATGAAGAAACGTCTGGTGAAGAAGGCTTTTGATATGATTTTGGGAATATCCTTGAGTGAAAACAGAGAAGTATGCTTTAGAATTCTTGATCCCTTATGCTTACATTTTACCTCTTTTTTTCTGTCACGTTAGAAATTACTGCTATGTTCTGGTGGTGATTTTTCTGACATAATAACAATGTTACACTGTTTACCTACGCAGGACTATGAAAAGTTTTGGGATAATTTTGGAAAACATCTAAAATTGGGTTGCATCGAGGACCGCGAGAACCACAAGCGTATAGCTCCATTGCTTCGATTTTTCTCCTCCCAGAGTGAGCATGACATGATCAGCTTGGATGAATATGTCGAGAATATGAAAGCTGAACAAAAAGCGATCTATTACATTGCTTCGGACAGCATTACAAGTGCTAAGAATGCACCTTTCCTCGAGAAGCTTCTGGAGAAAGAACTTGAGGTGACACTTTTGTTCTTCTTTGCAAATATTCCTTTTAATTCTGAGGTGTTTCTGAGGGCATTGATATGCATTTAGTTGTTGTATGATTATAGGTACTATATCTGGTGGAACCCATCGATGAAGTTGCCATACAGAGTTTAAAATCTTACAAGGAAAAGGACTTTGTCGACATCGGCAAGGAAGACTTAGACCTAGGCAAGTGATCGACGCAGTTCCCTTGAGTTATCATGTTAGATAATCCCACTTCATCACATAATAACAACCTTTGATCTTGTATTGACAGGAGACAAGAACGAGGAGAAAGAGGCAGCTGTGAAAAAGGAGTTTGGGCAAACTTGTGATTGGATAAAGAAACGATTGGGCGATAAGGTTGCCAGTGTTCAGATTTCGAATCGTCTTAGTTCATCGCCCTGTGTACTTGTATCTGGTAAATTTGGCTGGTCAGCCAATATGGAAAAGTAAGATGTAACTTTTTTACCAAGTAAGAACTTGTTTTGTCCTTTATTTTCCTGGTGAACTAACATAGAATATGTTATCTCGACAGGCTAATGAAGGCACAATCAGCTGGTGGTGACACAACAAGCCTCGAGTTCATGAAAGGGAGAAGGGTGTTTGAGATCAATCCTGACCACTCGATTATCAAGAACATAAATGTGAGTCAGCAATCATCATCACTTTGGTCTTGGCTATCATAATAAATCTAGGAGCCGCTTTATATAATATTGACATGGGTTTTTTCTCTATATTCCGCAGGCTGCGTACAAGAGTAACCCAAATGATGAAGATGCGATGAGAGCCATCGATCTAATGTATAATGCAGCACTAGTTTCTAGTGGGTTCACGGTAAAGCCTCTGCTTGCGTTCTATATTTTTACGCACTCTTTCCTTTTTCTCTGAAATGATGTGTGACAAGATTGGTAAGACCTTTGGTTGTTTTGGAATATGTATAGCCCGAGAATCCAGCAGAGCTCGGTGGGAAGATATATGAGATGATGGATATTGCTCTTTCCGGGAAATGGTCAAGCCCTGAGGTCCAGCCGCAGCAGCAGATGGCACATCCTCACAATGCAGAGCTGTTAGAAGCTGAAGTGGTTGAACCAGTTGAAGTGGATGGGCAGAAATGAACAGAAGCCTAATGTCCCTGCCCTACTACGATTCTCAATCTCTCATCATCTTCTTATTTTTTTTAGTAGCAGCAGCATTAGCAACAATTGGCAATTAGCCAATGAAATTCTCTAGATAACAGATTGAGAATGTTGAGCTTGTTTTTGTTTAGTTTTAAGTTGATCCTCCTCAGAATAATCCACTTAGCATTTACTGTCGGTCGGATGTAATAAATATTCGAAAGGACAATTTTTTCATGTTTTAATGAAAATTTAGGGGTCTCATTGTACGAAACTAAAAACTTTTGGGACTTTAGCTGATTGTATAGAGTACAGGTGTTGGATAGACCCGACGCAAACGTTGGGAAAATAGAACGCGTTCAGAAGTCAACACAAGTCGACGGTTACCGGCTGCTCGGGTTATCCGTTAGCCATTAAGAACTGGCAGCTGTCTGTCTTTTTTTTTTTTTGGTTAGGGAAAAAGAAAAAAGAAAAGAAGTTTCCATTTTATCAAAAGCTTTCCCTTTGGTTTTCTCACGGTCCATCTTCCCGTCCTCTGCGTCTCGAGTAACGTTCTCCAGTCATCTCTCCGGTGAGTCTAGTTTTTCCCGGTTCTCCTTCCAACAGGTCTTTCACTTTTCTTTCTGTTTGGAGCCATTCTGTTTTCCGAGGAGAATATATAGCAAAAGTAATTCGATTTTGGGTTGTTGAAGTTCGAGGCCGGTCAAGAAAACCCGGTGACATAGAGAGTCGATAACTTTCTCGATTGAGCTAGGTTCGTAGTTTTGATGGTTGATTCCTTTTATGGATATGTATATTTGGTAGGAGGTTCTTGCAAGAATCAACGAGATTCGTGTTTGACTTTTTTGTAGCGTAGTAGCGTTTAATCAACGAGATTCGATGAACTTTCGTCTAGCGGCCTTCGTTGTGTCACTCTGTCCTGTGTTTGTGTTGTTAAGCTCCCACTAGTGATTGGTCTCAGCTCAATTGAACGTAGGATGTAGTTTTTGTTTGTCGGTGTGGATTTCTACGGCTTATTTAACATAATTAGGGGTTTTCTGGATGAATAATCAATTTTTTAGCTCGGAACTTAGTTTAGATCTTACTTTGAAATTGTTTTTTTTGCAAGGTCTCAACTCTCAATGCGTCATTTTGATTGTCTGGTTTTACAAGAATCTGTTGGTTCTTCTTCTTCTTGCAGTGTTGTGTGTGTGAAAGGTTTCTCAATATGAATTGGGCATTGACGTAATTTGGGTTGTGTCTGCAGCACTGAATTGATGGGCACATCATCTGGGTCCAATCTTCCTCACCAGATGCTACCTCCACGTCAGCAACTACAAACTACTCTTTCGCTTGTATCCTCGGATCCCCACATGTCACGATCCAACTCTGGCATCGTGCGTGAATCTCCAGCTGAAAGTGAGAGCTCTCAAGAGACGTGGCCAACCTCAAAGTCTCTAATGGGGAAGAAGACCGAGAGCGGGAAGACAGGGCCTGATTCTCATGAGCAACCAGTGATCCGCCATGTCTCCATTGCCGATAAAGTATCACTGCGGGACATAGCTAGAGAGAGAGTGGACATTGTCTCCGAAAGAATGCTGCGACTACCGGAAGAGTATCTCGAGGAGTTAAAGAACGGGCTTAAGTCTATCCTTGAAGGGAATGGTGCGCAGCCCATTGACGAGTTTATGTTTCTGCAGAAGTTTGTCCAGACGAGATCTGATCTCACTTCAAAGACACTTATCAGGGCTCACCGAGTGCAGCTTGAGATCCTCGTGGTTATAAACACCGGAATCCAAGCATTCTTACACCCGAACATCAACCTGTCTCAAACATCTCTCATCGAGATCTTCTTGTACAAGAGATGCAGAAACATTGCTTGCCAAAACGAGCTCCCCGCTGATGACTGCCCCTGCGAGATATGCGCTAATAGGAAAGGCTTCTGCAACCTGTGCATGTGCGTGATCTGTAACAAGTTCGACTTTGCAGTCAACACATGCCGCTGGATTGGCTGCGACGTGTGTTCTCACTGGACTCATACGGACTGTGCGATTAGAGACGGAGAGATCTCCATGGGAATATCTGCAAAGAGTGTGTCGGGGATGGGAGAGATGCTGTTCAAGTGTCGAGCGTGCAACCATACTTCTGAATTGTTGGGTTGGGTTAAAGACGTGTTTCAGCACTGTGCACCAAACTGGGATAGGGAGTCTTTGATGAAGGAGCTCGACTTCGTGAGTAGGATTTTCCGTGGAAGCGAAGATACAAGAGGCAGGAAACTATTCTGGAAGTGTGAGGAACTTATCGACAAGATTAAAGCCGGCTTGGCAGAAGCAACAGCTGCGAAGTTGATACTGATGTTCTTCCAAGGTAAGCCCCTCTCGGTTCTGCTATACATTTTATGTATAAAGTGTTGCTCTTTTTGAGTGTTCGCCATGTTTTTGTATGTGAAGAAATTGAACTGGACTCTCCAAAGAGCCTTGAAAATGGAGAAGGTGGGGGAATGATAGCACCGCAAGATGCATGCAACCGAATTGCTGAAGTTGTAAAGGAAACGCTGAGGAAAATGGAGATAGTGGGCGAGGAAAAGACGAGGATGTATAAGAAAGCGCGGTTGGGACTCGAGGAATGCGAGAGAGAGATGGAAGAGAAAGCAAAGGAAGTGGCGGAACTGAAGATGGAGAGGCAGAAGAAGAAACAGCAGATAGAGGAGGTGGAGAGGATAGTGAGGCTGAAGCAAGCGGAGGCAGAGATGTTTCAGCTGAAAGCAAACGAGGCGAAACTGGAAGCAGAGAGGTTGGAGAGGATTGTGAAAGCGAAAAAGGAGAAGACGGAGGAGGAATACGCGAGTAACTACTTGAAACTGAGGCTGAGCGAGGCCGAGGCAGAGAAAGAGTATCTGTTTGAAAAGATTAAAGAGCAGGAAAGTGGTGGAAATGGTGGCGAGGCGTCACAGTCGGTGATGTACTCGAAGATCAGAGAAATGCTTCATGGATACAATGCATCGACACCACGAGTGGATCCAAGACCAAACCAGCGAAATCCTTTCAGATCCAATCCTTAGAATGTATTTTGTATTGTCGTCATTGTTTGTATTCAAGTTGAGCTTCGAATCAATTAAGGTCGGATTTGTGTGTCAAGCCTTTGTGGTCGCTCTGCTGTATTCAAGTGTATAATTAATTATGTTTTGCTTTAATATGAAGTTAATCGGATTTAGAGAATTGGGGTTTCTCAAATTTTGTTTTCTTTGGTACAATAATGATACAAATGTTCCAAACCACTTGACCAAAACAAAAACAAAATATCGTCACCGACTTTGGAAAGAAAACGTTTTTTTCCAAATAGATATTATTTAAGAGTTATTTACAATAAGATCCTAATCAAGTGGTTATAAATGTGAGTGTGCTTTCTTACGGGTTAAAAAGTAGGATAAATAGGAATATTTGGGAAAATAGTGTAATATTGTGGAAGCTAAACGCGTATAAGGGAATTGATAAGAAGTCCACTCGCCGATACATCAATCGACCATCATTGGGTTTTCCTGTTTACCCAAATACAAACCCTAGCGTCCGAATTGCCGAACAAGTTCGTCGGATCCGAAAATTCGAATCGTTGTTTTTGGGTACGCGTTTTTCTGATTCGAGATGTTTCTATCGCCTGGCCACTCTCCACGGCAGATATCTTCTCCGACGCCGTCTTCTTATTCCGATGATGGTCTCCGGTCGACGCCTCGCAGTTCCTCCTCCTCGGAGATCACACCCCGGAACCCCAGAAAGCGGATGAGGGTCCTCGACGAGGACGCGTATGTTGAAGCGATCGAGAAGATCATCGAGCGTGATTACTTTCCGGATATATCGAAGCTAAGGGACCGGCTCGACTGGATCCAGGCGGTGAAAACCCATGACCCGATTCAAATCAGAGATGCCCAGCTGAAGATTATCGAGAGGCGCGGAAAGAAGGCGAATCCTCATCTTGGGGACACCGAGGGTAAAACTCAAACCCCTGGATCTACTTTTCTGAGAAATTTTACTCCTTTGGATGAGTTTGATGGTAAGACCCCAAGGACTCCTGGAGTCTCTGGTAGAGAATTACCTGGCGGTGAAGTAGGTGGTGATGATGTAGATGTCGATATGTCCTTGGATGAGTTCTTTAGGAGATATACAAGTGAGGATAACGATAGCTTTTCGAGGATCCTGGAGAAAGTAAATAAGAGGAAGAAGGAGAAGTATGGCCATCTCCTTGTAGGTGAAGAGGAGAATGGTAATCTGATTGAGGACGCAGAGAGAGACAGGATTACAGATGGGTATGGTACATCTTATCAGCCGCCGAGCACTTTAGAAGGATGGAAATATACGGCAAAGAATCTTCTGATGTACCATCCTGCTGATCGGGGCGAGGCGCCACTAACCGAGGAGGAAAGGGCGGTGAGGTTACTTGGATTGACAAAGGAGATAGCTAAAGGGAACACTCGTTTTCATGGGAGGACAATGGATTCTAGGCCAAGAGAAGATGGTTCAGTCGAGATTCTCTACACTCCAATCGCAGGTTCTTCACCGATGCATATCTCGGGTAGGGACAGGGACAAGTCTAAGAGGTATGATCTGGATGATCTAAGGAAAACCCCGAACCCTTTCTATGTGGAATCAGATAAAAGGGCAGACAACGGGTACAGTTTTGTAAGAACGCCGTCTCCTGCACCTGGTCTTGATGAGTCACCTTTTATAACATGGGGTGAGATCGAAGGGACACCGATGCGGTTAGACGCCGAGGATACACCTATCGATATTGGTGGTAGTGCCGATGGACCGCACTACAACATTCCATCTGCGCCTGCGAGAGACGTGAGGGCACATTCTTTATCAAGGGACGCGTCGCGAAAACTGAGAGAGAGATCAAACAGCATGTTCAAGAAACCCCCGTTGCCATCTCCTCATCGAAGTGGAAGTGCAAGTCCAAATGTTAGGACACTTTCACCCGCTGCTCAAAAGTTTTTCAGACGGGCAATAGCGAAATCGTCATCTACTGTTGACGAGAGTCTTCGTGCAAGTTATCGTGGAGCGAGTCCTGGTGCTGTCACTCCTAAGAGTGTATCCAGATTTGGCAAAGATAGGACCACCTCGGATTCAAGGTCGCCTTGATGGTGCCAGTGTTATAATCATCTCTGTTGTGGACTGCTTTGGTGATCTCACTCTCACAGAGGCAACAAAAATGTATACTTCTTCTTGTACTCCATAAACTTGTGTTAAGTGCTGTTGACTCATTTCAAATGTAATAGTAATCTATCTTTGGATTTGTAATTTTGATTTCCACAGCTTTTCTTTCTCTTGGTAGCTCCTTCTCGGCTCCAAGGCTATTTATTTATCGCTTACAGCATTTCAGTATAAGTGTATAACCGTATGCTACTTATTTATTGAAAAGGAACGTACACATTATGTCAAACCGATGAAAGAAAGAATCTCTAGTTTGTATGATGATTTTGAAAGTTTGTTAAGATATTTTTCAAAGATTGTTTTCCCTTAATCAAATTAAAATTTTGTGTATTGGCTGGCCACATAGAGTTATTGTTTCTCCTTTGCTTTTGTTAAAAGCATGACATCCACATGAAAATATCATTCACATCCAGAACTATTGTCTCACTCACATATCATCCAAGCAAACTATAACTTTCACAAAGTAGATGTAAGTTATATGGCTTTTATTTTTAAATGCTAGCTAGTTTGGATAAGATTAGTGATTCAAACAGTCATGATACTTACATCGATCTATTCCATTACTAGAACAAAGGATCCGTCGAAACAAAAAGAATTAAAATTATTACAGTATATAACACTTAGCCAACAAAAAAAATGAAAAGTTTACAAGATAGCACGGATTTTTCATAAGTGAGAGAGTTATAGCTCAGCTTTTAAAGGATAATTCTGATATTGGCTGATGATATGCCTGTAATGCTAGAAATGAACATTCTGCTCAAGTTTTTAACAATGAAACTACAAACTTAACCTGTACAGAGATAGGTAAATTCATGGCTGAAAGATGGCCATTGATCTTCAGCATGTGGAATTTCCACATGATGCTGATGTGGATGCTCTGTTACTGCAATCTCAAGCTGGTTGGCTGGAATTTGAAGGTATAAAATACTATCAAAGCAAAAGAAGTCCCTTTGTCTCATTCACCTGTGGATCTAGAGACCATAGGAGGGTTTGGATTGTTTCTCTTCAGAAGTGATACAAAGTTATTCGACACAAGGATTCTTTATAAGTTTGACACCAACGATTTTGACGTTCCTCAAAGGTGCCATATTATTGAGGAGAAGACACATTTTGATGTTATTGGAACACATCATATTCATCCAATACCACAATATAAGCATACCTTAAGGAGGAGAGTTACTCCACTAACCAGTTTTCTATGTTTTGTCTAGTTTACTACTCTGCTAACCAGTTTCCTAAGTTTTGTCTAGTTCACTATGCCAAAGAAGTTTTAGACCCAGAAGAAGAAATTATTCTAATCTCAGCAAAGATGAGGAACAATATGATGATGATCAAGATGACATAGCTCCTCTCTTTTTATGAAAGTTCAAAATAAATAAATAAATATAGTGCACTTAGAAGAAAATTGCAAGTTCTAAAAATTAATTCACTTTAAGTCTTCTTTTGCAAATATAGTGCAAATTAACAATGAATATATGAGTTTTTTTCTTCTTAAAATCAAGTGTCCATCCTTTACATGTTTAGTTTAACCTAGTTCATATTTGCTTTTTATGTAATAGATGATTTTATTACAAATAATTCAATTTTATTATATGTTCACAAATGCTTCAAAAGTGTTAAGAAATAGGTAGTATAATATGCATGTCTTTTTTAACTAAAAAAAAAGAATTAAACATATCTCAATGATTAGAAGTAAAGTTTTTAGAGCATACAAAAAAAAAGTTGATTCAACTTTTCCATTGATCCAAATCGAACACTTCAATTTGCATTGATACATGTTAAACATATTCAAGAGAGAACCCAAATAACCACCGAGAAAAGTGCTCAAAAACCCCAATTGGTAAAAATTATGATTCTACATTGTGACTGTAAAAAAATTAGCTGTAAAAATTTGGTTTTAAAAATTATGAATGTTACTTTGAATATTTTTGTAAAATTTTAACAAAAATTGTTGAAACTATAACTGATACTTTGAATTAGTTATTTTTTAATAAAAAAACTATGATTCATAACTTTGTCATATTATATTATTTAAATAATATTTTAGAAGATGTTGCTCATGTGTTGTTCATGTTGACTAAGTTATAAATATTAAATATGTATACAAATCAGACTTTATTACTTATTATATTTTGAATGTAAAGTTACTTGTGTAGTATTTTACTTTGTTAATTTTCCAACCAGACGCAACCAATGTATTAATCTTTGTAAATTTAAATATTATGTTTGATATAGAAACTTGTATAACCTATTAAAACTTTATATGGTTATTCATAGTCAACACTAATATTTTAGAAATCATGAATTTTTTTGGAACTAAATTTCAAACTAATTTTCTTCTTAGATCTTGTTTTTTATTATTTTAAATATCTTTGATGGTAATTTTATATTTTATTTTAATTATCTAATTTTCTGCAGGTTTGATATACTTAAAACATATAAATTTTTAATTAGTCTCTTTTGTTATTGATTTTTCAAATAGGTAGCATATATATTAATCTAATATTTATTACATAAATGCTTTTTCTTTGTTAAATTTACTTTTTAAATTAATTAAAATGCTATTTTGACATATTATAACTGGTTATTCTAAATTTTAAGTGAAATTCTCTCAAAAGCTTATACCATCATTTGCTTTTTAGTTAATATTTGTTTGGTAGTTAGTCTAAATATCAAGCTAATTTTACTTTATGCTTTAGTTTATGTTTTGATTTTTGTTAGTTAAACATTTTTTATATTGCTTTCTTCAGTAATTAGTATAAAGTATCATTTTTGGTTGTTCAGATTTTTGTGTTAATTTTTTAAATATTTCTTCAAAAATTATAAGTTTTAGATGATTTTTTTTTTTGATAATTTAAGATGAATGTTTTTTTTGTAGTACTGATATTTTTAAATAACAATTTTATATGTTTATATGAAAATTTAATCTTAATATTTTTTTAAATAAATTACTCATTTAAAATATATATGGTACATTTTTTTTAATTTAAATTTTTCGTTATTGATTTACATATTTGTTTTTGTTAGTTTAATTTTTGTGACAATGAGTTTTCATTTTATTTTCACAATAGATTTAGACTTTTGACATAAATTTAATTTTATTTAGTTAAAAAATTATCTTAATTTTCCATTCTATTGTGATAATTTTATATTTTTGTATGTTTTAATTTATTTAAATTATTAATAATATCTTTTACTTTTTATGTTTATTGAAAAACGCTGATATAGACTAATCATATTGAGTATATATATCCTATGTGGACGTTCTCATTGGCTTAAGACATCCACACGAACCACAACTAATATATTTTAAGTTAGCAGTTCAGGTTTTGATTGTTTGTCGTGATTAAAATTTTAAAATAATTTAATTATGGTTTTAAATACAGTTTTTAATAATTTTGTTCAATATATATGATTTTTTTTTCATAATCTATTTATATGTTAATTTACCTTTTAATTGTTAATAGAAAAATAATATCTATTTTCAAAACTCTTTTTTATTAATAACTAACTTAAAATTTAGAAACTTTCCTAATAATAACAAAAACAAAATTGATTAAAATTTAGAAATTTTTTTTATAATAATTAAAATAGATTAATTAATTTTAATATACAATATATAATTAACTAAAAATAATGATAATGTATATCTATAAAAATGAATATTTAAATCTTATATAGACATTTAGTATCAACTTTTGTTAGTAATAGATTTTTCAAAAATTGTTTTCCATAATTAAATTAGATCTTTCTCTCTATTCAATATATCGTTTTAATGCTTCCCTGATTTCTAGATTTGATTCCTTTTCCTAAGTCTTGAAATATCATATTTTGGTAAGAAGAGGTGACAAGTGAAAGCAGAAGCCGACAATGCCCACGGCAAAGAAGAGGAAAACAACTGCTAAGAAGCCGACAATGCCCACGCCCCCGGCAAAGAAGAGGAGGACAAGTGCTACCACGATGAATAAGCCGGCAATTCCCCCGGCAAAGAAGAGGAAGACAAGTGCTCCGACTCCGACGCAATCGACAACGCCGATTCCACAATCGCCGCCGCCTGAATCACCCATGATTACGTCGCTTCCCTATGACCTGCTGTTGAGCTGCATCGCACGCGTCTCGAGGCTGTACTATCCGACTCTCTCCCTCGTCTCCAAGGGCTTTCGATCCCTCACTGCTTCACCGGAGCTCTACAAGGTCCGGTCGCTCTTGGGCCGCGCCGAGAGTTGTCTCTACGTGTGCATAAAACCAGGTGCCGGTCACGGTCTTACCTGGTACACCCTCTGCCGGAAACCTAAAAAGCCCCTAATCAGTGAAACCAAGCCAAGTGGGTATGTTTTGGCTAAAGTCCCAATTCCCGGTTCTTCTTGTGCGTTCTTTTCGGGTCTTGTTGCGGTTGGTTCCAATATCTACAACATTGGCGGATCCGGAATCGAATTCATAGTCTTCGGGTTCTACTCTAGGGTCTGGATACTGGATTGTCGGTCTCATACGTGGAGCGAGGCTCCAAGCTTGCGGTTTGAGCTCTGTAGACTTTCTGCAAGCGTCATTGATGGAAAGATATATGTAGCAGGTCGCTCCAGAGATGGTGGTGATTCACGTTTGAAGAACTCGTTCCAGGCCTTCGACACGAAAGCTCAAGTTTGGGATCCCGTGCCCAGCGAAGTAGAAGCCGTAGTTACCGACTCCACCGCATCGATTGAAGGGAAGTTCCACGTGGTGACTCGCAATGAGGTGGTTGCTTACGATCCCAAGGAAGGTGGATGGGACGTTGTTGCAAGAGGGATGAGGTGGTATATGCAACCAGAAGCTTATTGCGTGATTGACAACGTTCTGTACTCTGCTGCGGGGGATGGGATCCGATGGTATGATACTGAGGCAAGAGTGTGGAGAGATTTGTCCGGTTTGGTTGGACTACCTAAGCTCACTGGTACATCTCGTGTTAAATTGGCTGATTATGGTGGAAAGATGGCGGTTTTGTGGGAAGCGGAGGAGTGTCCTCGTATTCGGCGGTTTTGGTACTTCAAGATGAAGGAGATTTGGTGTGCAGAGATTGCGCTTGAAAGGCGCAACAGTTGTGAAATTTGGGGGAAAGTTGAGTGGCTGGATCATGTGCTTACAGTCCCTTCATCGGCTGAGGTTATCAAGGCTCTTGCTGCTACTCTCTGATATTTTTTATAAAGTCTGATTGTCAACAAAAAAAATGTTGAAACTATAACTGATACTTTGAATTGCTTAATTTTTTTTTTTTAAATTATGATTGAATACATATAAATTGTGGGTTTAAGAGAATAAATCCTTTATCACTGCTCTTAAGGCTATAACATAATCATTTGTCTCAATTTTGGAAGATTTTTGAAGATATTTTTCAAAGATTGTTTTCCCTTAATCAAATTAGATCATTCTCTCTATTCAATATAAACCGTTAAATCAGTCTTAAAATATTATATTTTGGTAACCAAGTCAAGTGCTACCACGAAGAAGAAGCCGACAATGCCCACGGCAAAGAAGAGGAAGATCACTGCTGCTTCTGAGAAGAAGTTGACGCCAGAATCGCCCCTGATTCCGTCACTTCCCTATGACATGCTGTTGAACTGCATCGCACGCGTCTCGAGGCTGTACTATCCGACTCTCTCCCTCGTCTCCAAGGGCTTTCGATCTCTCATTGCTTCACCGGAGCTCTACAAGGTCCGGTCGCTCTTGGGCCGCGCCGAGAGTTGTCTCTACGTGTACATTCGCGGCTATCCATCCCGCTGGTACACCCTCTGCCTTAAACCTGATGAAATCATCCTAAACGATGACATCCGTAGAAAGAAGAAGGATAAGAGCAAGTCAAGCGGGTATGCTTTGGCTGCTGTCTCAGATCCCCTTTCTCGCTTTGCGTTTTTTCATGGTCTCGTGGCGGTTGGTTCTGCTATCTACTGCATCGCCCCAATGCCAAGATCCTTAGCCCAAGAGTCAGAACCAAGCCCCGTCTCGATACTGGATTGCCGGTCTCACACACGGCCCCGCTCCAAGCTTGCCGGTGACGCTACTAACGTCGTCATTTTCTGCTAGCGTCGTTGGTCAGAAGATATATGTAGCAGGAACCGCCAAAGATGGTGAATCTCTTTTTAAGGAAGTGGTCAAGGTGTTCGACAAAGAAACACAGACTTGGGATCCTTTGCCCATCCATTGCAGCTCGGCATATGGCTACACAACCACATGTATTGACGGAAAGTTCCACGTGGCGCAATTAGCGCCTTGTACTCGCGACAAAAGGGTGGTTGCTTACGATTCCCAGGAAGGTAGATGGGACATGGTCGCACCGGAGATGGCTGCTTTATGGTCAATAGGTTTATCGGAGTCGTATTGTGAGATAGATAACGTTTTGTACACTGTTTATGAGGGAGAGATGCGTTGGTATGACACGGAGGTTAGCAAGTGGAGAAAGTTGGAGGGTTTGGTAGGACTATGGAAGTTCCCTCGTGATAAAAAAGGGAGTAGATTGGCTGATTATGGTGGAAAGATGGCTGTTTTTTTGGGACGAGAGCTTCTACAACCCTTATCTTCTTATCAGCGCAAACAAGAGGTATTGGTGTGCCGTGATTTCGCTTGAGAAGCGCAAAAATTGTGAAATTTGGGGCGAAGTTGAGTGGGTTGATCATGTGCTTACACGCCCTTCATTTGAAGTAGTTAAGGTTCTTGCTACCACTGTTTGATTGATGAACGTGTGTGTTATCTTGCTAGTTTCATCTGTGTCTTCTTCTTTTTGGTAATACTTTCCTTGTTATTTGGGACGCCATATGGATGGATGGATGATGTGCTTGTTGTCTCTTGTTTCAATTTGATGCCGCTTGTTTATTGTTAACCTTATGTCGTGATCATGATTGTTTGAAACACGTTTTGGTTTCCAGGTAGAAAACTAGGATTAGTTCTGAAGAATTATCAATCATCAATCAAATCATGGGGTTTTTACATAGGGTTTGAGGGGGATTAAGAAGAAAGTAGCATCTCTTCTGTATCAATTAAAAACAACATAAAAAAAGGAAATTATTTATCATTGAGTGAGAGGAAGACATTCAAGCTGGATCTCAAGAACACCTCTCTCGACATTTTGAAGCCTAAGTGAGATGTCTTGTTTCACTTTCCCTTCTTCATGTGAGATTATGCCATCACTCACCAACGTGTTCTCTTTGCTCGCCACCCAACTCCCAAGCTGCATCGATTCTTTTATGCTCGATGTCTCGTAAGCTTTTGCTGCACTCACCAATGGTTGTATGTCTATCTCTGCCTCTCCCATGAAATCATCTGTCGAGAATGTATCCTTGTCGTACACTAGCTGCAATATTACATGTTAAGAGTCTGGTTATCGCTCCGTGTACAGTGTGTTCAACCGAGTTTGTTAGCGCTAAACAACAACAATCAGTTAGAGTTCGGTTTTAACTCTTTAAGCATAAAGCTCTCTGTTTTTTACTCTGTTTTCATTTTTAAGTGAGACCAGATCCACTTCTTTCGTCGACCATTTTCTCATCTCTGATAGGATTCCTCAACTATGTAGCGGTTTTTAATTATTTTTCAACCCATAAGTTAAAAAAAATCTGCACTTACCACTTTGAGAGGAGGCAACTGCTCGGGTATCGAAAGCATTAGCGTTTCATTCCACACTGGATTCAAGTTGTTCTTTATCACCCGCGTTTTCACCGACTTCAACAACATGATGACAAAGATTAAGTTTCCATGAGTAGTTTAGTTTTGAATCACACATGGATGTAGAGAGATTTTGAAGAGAGCTCACTTGTTGGCCAAGAGCAAGGATAACATAAGGATCGCTGGTCATCACGTCTCGAACCGCAAGATTGGTTCCTTTTACCACATTAACCTTAATCAATCCCACAAACTCAACCATACCTGCCTATAAAACACCCACAATAATTTATGATTTATTTTACCAAAACATGTAGGTATGTGTATGTATGTCGGTTGTTACCAGGGAATTGCTTTTCTTTGGTCCTTTGTGATCAGATTCTCTTCTTCCCCAGCTATTCCTAAACGCCTGACCAATACGGTTTTTTGTAGAACGGTGGTTACCAGAACATAGAGACGGTGGTGAGTTGTTTATTCTGCTAGGCTGCTGATAAGGGCACAAGGAACCATCTTTTGGATCCATAAACTGGTGCAGCTCATACTTCTTCCTGCAGATTGGAAGACCTAAAACAATGAGATGCTTACACATACATGACACACTGTTGTCAAACTGTGAGTAAATAAATACTGTAACCTGATGAAATCATTGCGTTCCTCGTTACTGGAATCTGGTTTGGGTTTCTTTGACTGGTCGATGTTGCAGGCTTCGAATCTCTCGTTTACTGCAGTGTTTCCACCGCACCCTACGAGCGTGTCAACTTGATCATCTGTCCACTCATCTAGCTTTACTGATAGAACCTGTGAGTAACGGAGAATCAAGAATCGATTAAAAGACTCTAAAGCATTAAAAAAAAAAGCAGAGAAAGTCAGATTGTTAGATGAGAAAGAAAGTACCTTTGATATATGAACTCCAAGACTTCTGTGTACACCGGAACACTTTATGCAGATAAACACACCGAGGCTTAAGGATCTAAACAACATCAAAAGGAAGTGAATCAATACATCCAGAGAAATGTACAAGTGCACACACGACACAGATATATCTATCAATCAACTTACACCCATTTCGGTTCGGGGGATCCACAGTCAGCACAAAACTTATTCCCAGGTTCCTTCAGCAACTTCTCCAACCGATCTCGCGGGTCTGAAAATGTCAAAAACAGGACATGAGATTGTCTCCAACTAACACTAGCATAATGTTGCAGCAAATCATCTCCATCATTTTAACATTACCAGAAGAAATTGTCGGCAAATCCTTTTGAGGAGCCCCTTTAGGTGTCTCTAAACATAAAAGGTCAGATAAGCAAGCATGCGACCCTAACAAACAAAAGCCAACATTTTGAAACCCTTTAAAAATAGGTTTTCATAGAAAGCCTTGTAAATGTGAATTCAGGGGAAGAATTAGAGGATTTTGTTGGATACCTGAAACTTCGACAGGATCGACATTTTCTTGGCCAAGAGACATTTTCGAACTAGAAAGCCGAGACAAGGAGAACACGCGAATGTTCAGAGAAAAAAAGATATTTCCCAAAATCACGACATCCCCTGAAGAGCCATTGCATTATTTAAACAACGAGAATCTGAATCAAAAAGGGACAAAACAATTTGCAACAATGAAAACATCGAGAATACCGTGAACAAGGGGAGAATATAGAAATCCAAACCCATCAAGGCCTCCTTTCAAAATTCAATTTCTTGGAAGGACCTAAGAACTCTGGAGATCAGTTGAATTTTTTTTTTTTATTTTGGTAGAGACGGAGAACAATTATATTTGCTATAACTAACCGAGGAGGGAAAAACCTAAACGAAGATAAAAGCAACAAAATTACGAAAGAATTTGGAGGAAAAATGGTCTGAGAAATTGCATCATCCTTCAGACAAAGAGATGGAGAAGCTATGATTAGGTGTAAATTCTTGTTTTATTTGTCGGCCAGAGATGAGATGAGAGGAGAAACAACACCAAGGGGGATTTTTCAATTTTTGTGGAATGTGACACGTCACAAAAACAATTATTACAACATTTTTATTTACTTCCCTTCTATTTCCAACAACGGTAGTTTAAGCAAAATCAATACTATTAATTTTAGCAAACAACCTTACAAGTATCTCTCTTTATTTAGAAGCACAAATTAATATAGTATCAATTTTGATATTTTCGGATTTTCTCCGCATTATATAGTTTTGTGTTGGAACTTGGTGGTATAAGGAATACATACGACCAAAAAAGAAAGAATATGTTCTTCGTGTTTTTCCATTTTCTGGTACAAAATATTAAAATATTACTTACGTTTGGAGACATGTCCTTTGATTTGGCTTATACTCGTAGTTAGTTGCCTGATTGCCTCATCTTCTCAACGAACTTGATTCTATTTTGTTTTTATTTATTAATATTTGAGTAAGCCGCATAGCTTTTTGACCCTCAATTTTCATGCCCCAGCTTTAGGTGCTTGACAATATTAAATTCAACAAACCCATAGATGATACCAAAACACATTGCATTTTAAATTAAACAAGCCATAAGACATGATCTCTTTCATTTACAACTTTTCAACATTGGTGACAACAAAAAAACAGAGCAAAGAAATATATAATCAGCACAGTATAACATATATCGAATCCTGAGGAACTCCCAGTAATGGTTTAGCATATGATCATCAGGTCTCACACAGTCCCACTTCCCATTACAAAACATCCCATACGCATCCGCTGCATACCTGTGAATAATTTTCCAAGAAGCATCATGAACAAAACTCTCTCATCAAACCAAAGACTGCACATATTATACTTCCTAGCAACATTTGGACTTCTCTTAAGAATGATTTACATGTACTATATGGCAACACTAAACAAACCCACCTAATTCTCAAATGCTCTTAAACTATAAAAGTTCAGCAAAGATATGGGAAAAAAACGAGAGGAACGAGCACAAACCTGTGCACCAGATGTTTTGTTGAGAAGCATACATATAACCAGCACCCGCCATGGATCATGCCAATGGTCTTCTTGAAGCAGATTACATGGAGATCGTGGAGGCACCCATGAGTTATCCGGCGTTTTCCGCAGGTATGCCTCATTGGTCTTCTGACATTGGGAGAGTGAAATGGCTCACAAGAGGAGTTTTCCTCACCCTTCCTGATGATCTCTCCTCTAGTGTTTCATTTACATGATGGAAATATCTTGATACTTTCACGACCTTAAAATACTGACGCAGATTCCTTGGCGGGTCAGGCTGCTCTGAAGCAGTTGATCCCTGAAAGTATGGTGAAACCTTAGCTTCAAGTTTCCTGCTTTCTTTCCTGTAACTTCTTCCACTTTCACTATCAGAATCGCACCCCTCTCTGTGCTGTTGTGAAACAGTGGATCCCTGGAAGTATGGAGAAACGCTTCTCACCTGATTCTGAGATTCACTGTGAGATCCAAAAACAGTATCATTAACAAGATTACTTATTGTTTTAACTTCCAAGTCGACTCCTTGTCTTCCTCACACCTCTATAAACGAACCCAGAGAATAAATCATCCAAATTGCTACATGAAACGAAACTGCTGCATTTGTCCTTGTCGAGGCAATCACCATCACAGTGAAGAACCAAATTACCGGAACCACGTCTAGTTTCAGTCTCATCCTCAACGCAACCCAAATCTCGAATTCTATCACCATCCTCGCTCAATAAAGGATTCACATCCCGTACCTCGATAAAATCGGAGTTGGGTCTGTCGATAGAATGGGAAGGCGAGACCCGAGGAGGATTCCTCATCAACGAACCATCATCGTCCCTTAGGACCCTTGGATCTCTCCTTCGCCGATACTTATAAATTACTGGAGGAACCATCTCAATTCACACATAGAATCTCCTCAGTCTCAGCAAATACTGAGAGAATCCAAATCCTCGTGAGCTCTCTTCTTCGCCGCCGATGTTTCATCTCCCTTCGCCGCCTCCAAGTCTCCTTTTCTCTTTTCTCTTTCAATTACATTTTTTGTTTTTTTGTTTTTTAAACTTTCCTTTTATTTAGGGGACTCCGTGTGATAGATGATTTTTTTTTAAAAGAATTAAAAATCTCCTATAAGAAAAAGGAATTAGTTGTAGAATAGGTACGTATGCTATATAAAAAAAAATAGGGCTGCGCAACGCAATTAACAACAACAAAAAAAAATAGAAAGCTTCACCGTCTTTTAATTGCTCTTGGATTGCTCTGCGTCGTGTTCGTGTATTGCATATTTGCATCCCTTCTGCGGTAAGTCCTTTTTGAAGATTTGAATCGTTGAGGTCTGACATATATAACGAGATTGCGTTTCCGTTCTAATGTTTTAGATTTAACCCTATAGTACTAGTCGTAATTTAACCCTAACTATTTTAGATTATGTCTAGTATTTTACAAACTCAAGTTACGTCTTGATCGTCTCTTAATTCAAAAGTACTTCGATGCCAATATTTTGTTTGTATGCTTTTTTATGTTATCGGGGCTGATCATGTTCATATACCCGATCCTGTTGTGATTACAATATTTGATTTATTTTATTTTAATGCTTTTCTTTGGCAGTAATCATGGCTGATGAAATTATTGATGTGCAGCAAGAAGTAAGTTTTTCTTTTCTCTTGTCTTAAATTTTTGTTAGGGCCAAAATTATTTTCATCGTTCACTAATTACATGATGGTTACGGATTGTGTCTTTACATCAGCTTGCACCCTTTGACCCAACCAAGAAGAAAAAGAAGAAGAAAGTTGTTCTTAAGGATCTTGCGGAGAGCGCAACAGAAGCACAGATGGAGAAAGCTGATCCAATGCCAGGTCCAGTGAAGAAAACTCTATATATGTTCTGTGGAAGAACTTTATTTGTCTTCAATGCTAATTTTTGTTACTAAAAATGCTTTTGTCTGATTGATTTTTCATCAGTTAACGATGATGGTCTTGAAAGTACACTTACTGGAATGGAGGTTAAGAAGAAGCCAGTAAGCGTTGAATCTAGCTCACTGAATGACGAAAGTGTTGAAGCTTTGGATGGTGTGGTTTGAAACTCTATATTTTTCTTTTGTGCTGATTAATAGTATCTTAGTGCAGTTTCTTTTTTTTTCTTGGTATCCCAATTTCAATCTTACGTACAATATCTTGCATGCAGAGCATGGTAATGATGAGGAAGAGCGGGATGGAGTAATTCTGCAGCAGAAACGTTATCCCTGGGAGGGAAGTGATAGAGATTACCAATATGAGGAGGTGAACATATATCGTAATAGCTCTTTTTGGTTACTAAAACAGTGTAGTTTACATTTATACTGTATTGCTTTGGTTTGGAGGATTCTCTTTCCTTTTCGTTTTCTGATTAGAGTTATATATGTTGGGCAGATTCTTGATAGGATCTCTAACACTCTACGTGAAAACAATCCGGAGCTTGCTGGAAACAGACGTCGTACGGTTATGAGGCCTCCTCAAGTTCTTCGTGAGGGGACAAAGAAGACAGTTTTCGTCAACTTTATGGACCTTTGCAAGACGTACGATGAACAAAAACTCCCCTATGATCTTGGAAACTTGTTTTTATTTTATTTGGTGTTTGTATATGACATGGCTTTATCGTTTTTGTTTTGCAGGATGCATCGACAACCAGATCATGTAATGAGTTACTTGCTTTCAGAGTTGGGTACGTGTGGTTCACTTGATGGGCAGCAAAGGTTGGTCGTAAAGGCGAGATTTGCGCCAAAGATCTTTGAAGGGATTTTGCGGCGATATGTCAGTAAGTAACTCAACTCAATATTTTGACTGCTGTAAAATCTTACTATCAAATTTGGAGTATCATCATCATCATCCTTGTGTTGTTTTCAGATGAATACGTCATTTGCCTTGGTTGCAAGAGCCCAGACACACTTCTTTCAAAGGAGAATCGTCTCTTCTTTCTGAGATGTGAAAAGGTAAAAAAAAATCATTCTCTTACCTTGCACTTTTAATGCAT
The DNA here is from genome assembly GCA_911865555.2 of Thlaspi arvense. Lineage (NCBI taxonomy): Eukaryota > Viridiplantae > Streptophyta > Magnoliopsida > Brassicales > Brassicaceae > Thlaspi > Thlaspi arvense. Next base: position 54,955,629 of record OU466859.2, on the reverse strand, counting down.
CATCTTGATGTGATCCTTTATATCTTTGCCTGATAAAAAAAAATGGGATTTTGTTTTGGCAGTGTGGATCAGGACGATCTGTGGCACAGATCAAACGTGGGTACGTTGCGCTTGTTAAAAAGAGGAAGACTTAATGTGAAGAGAATTTAATTACTAAAAAGAGTAACTAAAGAGCATTTTATGGAATCGTGACATGTGATGATGCTTTTCTTCTTCTTCTTTTACTGCGTCAGATACTTCAAACTTGTCTTGTTTTTTAGTTTTTGGTCTGCTAAATAAATCTTTAATTCTTTTTTTGATAAAAAAAATATTTATTTCTTTATTTATGCTAATAAGATAACACTTATATCAAACGTCCCATTTTAATGCAAAACTTACACTTACGCTTAAGAAATTTTGCAAGTAAATGTATATAGTTTCTCCAAAATTGCAAATTTAATTTCACTGAGAAACATTTAATGCCGGTTGAGTCAGATCCCCCCGAGTAGTGATGTGGGTGAAGATGTTAACCAATGATTTAACTAATTTGGTTCGAATCGGTTTAGGATGAGGTCGGTGTGAGTTTGTCCTGTCCTTGTTGCCAAAGGCAAAACCGATCCATTGTGCAAGCAAAAAGCTTGAAAGCCTAAACCCTTAAAAGCAGCGAGGGCAACCGGAAAATCATATTATTTACCCACAGAGAAAATTGTCTGAAAATCTACAAACCTTTAACTACTGTTTCAAAATGGCGAAAGAGAGTTGTTTGACCAGAATCGTTGCCGGAGTTGCAATCGGCGGCGCAGTAGGCGGTGCTGTAGGTAAACTTTCTCTCCCTTCGATTTCTATATCTACTCTGGAAAAAGACCCAAATCCCTATTTCTTAATTTTATCGATACATCGCCTTTAAATGTCTCTCAAGAATTATCCGGTTTTTAGGAATTTGGGGGTATTATTTTGTACTCGAGTTTGGGTATTGAGATTGATAGATTTCTACTTTGTTGACAAAGTCTTGTGTTTTCAGGTGCTGTCTATGGAACTTACGAGGCGGTTAGATTCAAGGTACGGGATTTCTGATTAGTTTTCTATCGAATCTTGCAAAATTCGAGTTTTTTTTTTGTGAAACGAAACCCTTTCAGTTTTTTCTGACATTGTGATGAGAAAATGCAAACAAGACTGAGGATTTTTCTTGTTGACAAACATACTCACTCTTGGATGATATGGCTTGTGCAATCTAAGACACGCTGCACCATCTCAAGTCTTATGTTTGCCTTCACTTTGAGCATTAACTGATTGACTTACGCATCTATGTCACTGTCACCAGTTTAGAGAACTTTAAGCTATTGTTAGTTATGATTGCTCTTGCTGTGTTATTTGTGAGCTTGAGAGTTTTGATAAATTCCAAGTCTTGGCGCTTTGAGTTACTAGATTAGGAATGGCTCTTGTCACTAAGCGTAAACAATTTTGAAAAAATCTCAATAGATGTTTTTGTCAATATTAAACAATGTGGGATTGCTATTGGATCACTGCTTGATGATCAGTTGTTCCTTGCAGGTACCTGGGCTTATGAAGGTTAGATTCATAGGGCAAACAACCCTCGGCAGTGCAGCAGTTTTCGGGCTTTTTCTAGGTGCGGGCAGTTTGATACACTGTGGAAAATCTTACTGATTCCCATACATTGGTTTAGCTCTAGAAGCTCCAAGTTTGTGCCTTTGCAAAGTTTCCTGGTGAAAGATTTGTTTCTTTTTTTGAATGACATTTGACCTTTTTGTTTAATAAAGTATTGGATGAATCGTCTCATGAGTTCCTGCCGCTATGCGAATCATCATCTGTTGGGTTTTGATCAGTAACAGCTTCGTATTCTTTTTTGCCTAAGATATTCTTGCTAATGAAAAGATCATGTTACAAGGAGTTTATTTTCAAAATAAGAGCATAGAAAGTGGAGTAGAAAGAGCATATTATTTGTCTTAAAACCACCATATGTGCACCCAAAAAAAGAAGAAGCTTTAAATAGTGGAAGTAGATTGATTATTGCACATACACTCAGGAACAGGATACTTTGTAACATCTCTTCCGGCTTTACTAATCCTTAATTCTGGCTGTCCGAGAGATTGCCTGTGTAATTTCCTTATCATCTTATCAAACTCTGTTTCTGTCATTGATGTGTTCAAAAAGTATGGGAGCATGTGCCTTTTGTTCGGTGTTATAAGCTTCTTGTGTCCTTCATAAGCCCTGTGACCCTGTGACCATAAGAATGTGTAAACGCAAACGTAGAATTTGAAACAACAATAGGAAGCCTTGAGAATGTGTAGTACCTGAATCGCATGGCCCATATTCCCTCCATGTGATGCCATAAACACATCACTCTCTTTACACACTATATAGTCGATGGCTGCCATTATCGAAGCTCGTTTTGCGAAAGGTTTGAGTTCAAGTGGCAACGCAATATCGTGCTTGTTGTAAAGATGTGGGAATTCACTTGTCAACGGTTTCAAAGCTTCTTTGCCGCCGAGAGGCTCCCCTCCAGCCCAATAGATCCTGGCATCTCTCGGTGCTCCAAGTGCTCTAAGCAGCCTGAAACACACACAAGGAAAGAAATTGAAAACCGGCGTCTCTCTTTAACACATGAAAAGCCTTAGACACTGTCATCATGTAACCTTGTGACTTCCTTGGCATTTAATGGACAGAGACCGGCGAGTTTCCTCTCGTTAGATGTCATGCTAGATTTGGCTGTTAAGAGCTCAGGCCTCTTAATCCTTTCTGTTTTTGCAATCTCATCATACTTTGAGCTCAAACCGGAAAGGCAGCCTGTTCTCACCCACACATCTTTCTCCATTCGAAGATGAAGCGCAATGTATGGCCCTTTGCTCCTCATCCTCTCTGCAAGCTTTTTCCCAATCTCCATAACCCTTGGCGAGAACTTCAGCGCTTCAAATGCTACCTGAAAACACACTTCTCTTTGTTTAATTGGGACCGGAAAAATGAAAACTACACTTTTTGTTTCCTTGTCAGAATCATACTTTACAACGGAGCTTCTGGAGATCAGAGGGTAAGTCTTTAGACAATCGTGAATCCAGTCTCCTCAAAAGCAGAACTCCTTCCTTATTGAACTGCAGGAAACAACAAAGACCGTTGAGGAGAATGAAAACCATTTATGAAATGGATCAAAAGATGTTGAATGATCTTACTCGCTTTAGATAGTGCGAACGGATCCATTGTGGGGATGCATTGAAGGGCATACCACCATCTTCTGATGGTCTAGTCATTAGTTTACTTGCAGGCAGCATCGAAACTATCTTCACATCATTTGCTAAAACACTCTTGAATCGCTCTAAATCAAATATATCTGAGAATTCACTGCCAAACCAAACAAAAAAAAAACATTCAGAATGATGGAAATGATCATTCTTGTGATACATTATCAGATTGTTGTTGTTGTTCTATTTATACCTCTCGTCACCCCAAATGAGATTGACTTGCAATATTGGGACGACAAGAACAGCACCTAGAATCCTCGCAATCACAGTTGCGTCCACAATCTGATTCTTCTGCTGATTCATCCCGCCGGAGACGACCACCATCAGATACTTTCTCCTCTCTCTGGCAATCTTCTTACTCTCTCTCCTGTACTCAGTGGTGAACTCCAAGCATGGCTTGTAGCCTAATCCATCAGGCTGTTTCCAGAACTCATTCTCGTCATCCCAATCACGTCCATCTCCATCAGAGGTGATCAGCTTTGAGTCAGCACCAAATGTCTCGTTTTTCTCCACACCCACTGCTAAAGATGGATCCTTGGCATTAGGAATCTCGGCTTGAGTACTGTTTGATCGGGTGCCCAGATGGGATTTAGGAGACACGTTTGAGTCCGAGCTCTGAAGTTGACTTTCGTGATATGGGTGTCCACAAAAGCCAAGTCTTAATAAAAGCCCTATGACAGAAAGTGAAAAGAGAGAGAAAGCAAAGAGCTTTGGGTTCCTGAGGAAGTGGAATCTGAGATTGAAGAACCTGCTTGTGTTCTTCTTTGAAGATTTATCATCGAGAAACGTGCGTAGAGACGATGAGGAAACTGAGTTTATGATCTGAGCTGGGACTGAAATGTAGCAAACTTTGTTCTTGTGGCTGCTTTTCTTTTTCCAAACTCCCATCACAACTTTAAGCAGATGATTTCCTTTCAAAACATATAGCAGAGCTTTGTGAGGAAATTAGTTACGGCGGGAACAGAGATGGATCAATCTTTGGGGCACATCTTCTTACAAAACTGTATTCTTCTGGTGCAGTTTAGTTTCCAAGAAGATTCTCTTGTTATTTAAAAATTGGTGGTATTATAGTTCAATAATCGAAATTAGTTGGAGAGAATATCTGTACTTTTGGTGGATTAATGGGTCAATTTTTTTAAAAAAATGCACCCAACAACACACGCAACTTTTAAATGTATCAATTGACTTAAATAAATTATGGACCAACAACATGTTTAGAAAGAAACATGTTATTTTAGTTGTGAAATTGGTTCTTGGTTCAATGATTTGATTTCTGGTTTGGTAGCTGACCAGAGGAAACAAACCGGATTAATGTGTTTTGATGATTTGGGCCGATAAAAAAGGTTGTAATAGGCCCAATAGTGAGCTTGCGTGTGATCCAGTGGAGAAGTGCACCCAACAACACACGCAACTTTTAAATATATCATCAATTGACTTAAGTAAATTAGGGATGCACCAAAATGTTTAGAAAGAAGCATGTTATTTGATTAGGTGTGAAATTGCTTCTTGGTTCAATGATTTGATTTCGGATGTGGCAGCTAACCAAAGGAAACAACCCGAATTAATGTGTGTTCATGGTTTGGGCCGATAAAAAGGTTGTAATAGGCCCAATGGTGAGCTTGCGTGTGATCCAGTGGAAAACTGCTAATTCTAAGAAGTCGTTTACAAACTTACATAAGGCATAAGCTCTCAAATTACAGAGAGAGGATCATGTCATATTAGATTTAAAGTTCAGATCGAGCTGGAGATAAAGATTCTTCGTAGATGTCTCATAGAGTTTTTTGGTACGTACGTACAGTGGCGGTCCCAGAATTTTTTTTTACCTAGGTCAGAAACTAATTTAATATTATTTAATTATATTGTTGTTATAAAATAAAACAAAAAACTCTAATATAAAAGCATTGAGACACACTCGAACTCAGGTTTAGGGAGTTCAAACATAGAAAATAAACCAACTCAACCACTTTTCTTCGATTGATTTAGCTTAAAATTTTAAAATATAATATTTACCCTAGGTCAGGTGACCTCCCTTCTCTATATGGGTCCGCCCCTGCGTACGTATGGTTTGATTTTGCATTTCATTCAGATGGTTTGATTTTGCATTTCATTCAGATGGTTTGATTTACAAAAAAAAAAAAAAATACATACTATATTATAGTGTCAGAACGAATTTGGAGTGTTTAATAACGGTTAGACTTTGAAACGCAAAGTTATGAAGGTTAGTGGAGTCGTGGACTCACGTATCTTAAAAGCAAATCTGATCAATAAAATCAAATATGGGATACCATATTTTTCCCCTCGATGAGAGAATATGATCAATAATCTAATATTAAATTATATCTTAAAAAATGTACGTGTCGTTATCATAACACCTTAGTTGTATTCAATATACATAGAGTATATGGCACTGCAGCACGTTTTAGCCGTCTTAAGTTTCAAAGTTTTGAAACGCATGCACGGCTCTAAAATTAAAATTTGAATCTTGGATAGTCATCATCATTAGTCCCCGATAAAGTAATGTACGTTTATGTGTATGTATATAATATAATGTCTCGTCAATGAATAGTTTTTTGTGGACTTGGTTAATAGGAAACCGATATATAGTAAAATTAATAAATAGCCGAGAGTGTGAATACATATGTAAGATCAAAAAATTCAAAATATTTGAGTGGATAATGTAACTGTAAATGAGAACGTATATATAAGTTCTAACTGGTGACACATAAAAAAGAATATGAATGAAAAGGAAAAGAATGTACTGTATATACATTGTTTATTGCGTCTATTACCAATTAACTTTAAATCAGATATTTTCAATTTAAGATCAGGCATGAAATGTTTTATATTTCTAAATTCAAATCTGGATAATCCAAAATTTATTATTATTTTTTTAAATTTCGCACAAAGTCCTCAGAAAGGAAAGTTCCAATAGAGATGAGAGACAACGTTCAGGGGCCAATTAGTCTTTCACCAAAAAGAGGAGAAAATCATAATCTTAATCTTACCATAACAAAATGATACAAAATCAAAACTTAAACCCAGCTCATTTGTCCCCTTCTACTAATATAATCTAGTAGTCCCTCCAAAATTATTTTCTTTCACTAAATTACAAAATAACTCCATAAAAATTCGAGGCTCACGATTTAACCCCAACTCTATCTCGAGATAATCTCTCCCTTTCGTACATCTATCTCTCTCCTCCTCCAACTTTTTTCTGAATCATCACCTTTCGACACCGAGAGACGCGGGATTCAATTCAACGCTCCTCTGGATTTTTCATTTCTTTCAGTTAAGAATTTCCCTTTTCTTTAAATAAAAACTATTTATTTAGGGGGTGTTTTTATTCTCTTTTTTTCCATTTTTAGTTTCATTGTTCGTCACGAGAGAAGAAAGTGAGATAGAGAAACAAACGAAAACAAAAACAAAAAATCAATTCTTAGCTTCTTTTTTCTGTCTCTGGATTTTTAATTTACTTAAAATTCGAATTTATTTGACTGCGTAGAGGAGAAGATTAGAAGGAAGATAGGAGAGCTTCAAGGCGATAGCGTTTGCAGAACGTGACGACATTAAAATATTGAAAGGTTGCAATTTTTGATAAGATTTACTTTTTTTTTTTAATAATTCAAGAAAGAGACTTCATTTTTTTTTTCCTTTATTTCTATATGTAGCAGCCTCAAGAAATTTTTATTTGACGGTGTAAATGTTTCCGTGCTCGTGCTTGGTCTGAAATTGACGAAATATCCGAGAAGCGAGCATAAAATCTGGAGAAGAGTTGGAATTCAGACAAAAAGTCACAAGAGATTCCGAGGATGTTTGGGATCCAGAGCAGACGGGATTTAACGATGGAGCTGCAGTCTCAGATTCCGATTCTCCGTCCGAGCATCCACGCGAGACGAGCCAACATCGTCGTGAAATTCCAGGACCTGTACGGGTTCACGGTGGAAGGAAATGTCGACGACGTGAATGTGTTGAACGAAGTCAGGGAGAAAGTGAGGAACCAGGGGAGAGTCTGGTGGGCTCTCGAAGCTAGCAAGGGAGCTAATTGGTATCTTCAGCCGGATATTCTCTTGATCGGCGACGGAATCGCCTTGAAGACATCTCTGAAGATCTCGACCTTGACGAATGCGATTACTTTGAAGAGGCTGATTCGGAAAGGGATCCCGCCGGTTCTGAGGCCTAAGGTCTGGTTTTCTCTTTCCGGTGCCGCCAAGAAGAAGTCCACCGTGCCGGATAGTTATTACAGTGATTTGAGCAAAGCCGTCGACGGTAAGGTCACGCCGGCAACGCGGCAGATCGATCATGTGAGTTTTTATCTCATCCAAAGTCTCACTTTTTGTTCTTCCAGGGAGAGTGATGAATTTCATTTTTCCTGTTCGTGTTTACAAGTCCTTGCCTGATCTGTTGATTTTAAAGGTTTGATTGGGTTTTTTTGTTCTTCACAGAACTCTTAGTGTTTTAAGGTAATTCGTATGATTTGATTTTCGCTGATCCTTTTGTGTTAGGATTGATTTGGTCTTTTGGCGTAGTGTAGATCTTATTGTTCATTCTTGTGAGCCTGATTCTGAAAATCCTATCAAAGCCTTTCCCTTTTTGCATCATGTCATAGATAGAAGTTAATATGTGTTATGAATAGTTCATTACATCCCTCTGATCTTGACATTGTGTTTCTCAGTCACTATAGTGCAGCCTCCTCGGATCTTGTCATCGTTTGCCCTTTGACAACGTGTCTCTACTCTTGCAGGATCTGCCACGGACTTTCCCAGGGCATCCATGGTTGGACACTCCAGAGGGTCATGCTGCTCTAAGACGTGTGCTTGTTGGGTATTCCTTTCGCGATTCTGATGTTGGCTATTGTCAGGTACACACTTATCCTTTTTCCCATCTCCATATGAGTTTTTTTTCATCTTAGAAATCTTAAATCAATGCCGTTTTTTTGTTTGTTTGCAGGGACTTAACTACGTTGCAGCGTTACTGTTGCTTGTGATGAAGACGGAAGAAGACGCGTTCTGGATGCTCGCAGTGCTTTTGGAAAACGTATTAGTTCGTGACTGCTACACAACCAACTTGTCTGGGTGCCATGTTGAGCAGCGGGTTTTCAAAGACTTGCTTGCCCAAAAGTGTCCTCGGTATGTCTTGTCTTGGTTCTTGCGTCGCTGAGCTTCACTAGTTTCTCGAATTGTCTAATGATGTTTTGATCACGAAAACCACTCACTAGAAAGAAAAACATTTTACGTTTTTTGCAGAATAGCTACTCATCTTGACGATATGGGCTTTGATGTTTCCCTTGTAGCCACCGAGTGGTTTCTATGCCTCTTCTCGAAAAGCTTTCCTTCCGAGGTTCTTCCAAAAAACACACAAACACTATATGTTTGAATTCTTGGTCTTTTTTAAATTTACCTTTCTTAAGTATACAGAGGTGTTCTGTTTGCAGACAACGCTACGAGTTTGGGATGTACTTTTCTATGAAGGAGCAAAGGTTCTTTTCCATGCAGCTTTAGCAATATTCAAGGTTAATACTTTGTCTTCCTTTTGATCAGCCACTTTTCACTCCCTTGAGATTAGTCTCATTTTTCACGGATCTCTCCTTTATTTGCAGATGAAAGAGAACGAGCTGCTTATGACGCACCAGGTCGGTGATGTGATCAACATATTACAGACCACCTCACACCAGCTTTTTGACCCGGATGAGTTATTAACGGTAAGTCATATATCCTAATTCGAAAGAAAAGAAAAAAACAGTGTTTATATATGATGTTCAAGATTCACATCATCCGTAATATCAATCGTCGTTTTTCTCAGGTGGCGTTTGAGAAAATCGGATCCATGACTACAAACACCATATCTAAGCAGAGGAAGAAGCAGGAACCGGCGGTGCTGGCAGAACTTGACCAGAGACTTCGGAGACTCAACTCTCTTAAAGAAAGTGGTAAGAACACATAAACAAAACAAAAAACTGTTGGGAGAAGATGAGCCAAAAAAAAAAAGTGTACAAGGAGGGAGTCGAATGATCCATTTATTTACCCCTCTTGATGGTTTTTTAAAAATCTTCTTTTAAAGTATATAAAATAGGATTTTAATTTTGAGAGCAAAACAAGAGACCAAGATCCATTTTCTGAGAGACGGTAAATGTCAAGTTTCTTCATCACTTTCCAAGAGGTGTAACTTTGCTTTTGCTTTGTTTGCCCCTCTTTTTGATATACAAAACCAATTGTGATCTTCATGTTTTCACAGATCCAAATTCACTTCTTCTTTTGCTTTTTAGTGAAGTGTTCTTCTCAAAACAAATATTTTATGCCACTCGTAGTAAAAAAAAAACGACGCATCATCATCAGTCGAAAGTTCAAGAAGTTTGAAGTGAAAAGAAGAACAGAAATTCAAAATATATGAATGTGTACCACTATCTACTTTCAACCAATAAAAAACTAATAAAAATCAGATAAATGTACACAACCATATGAGAGGGACGCTGTATCAACTATCAAGAGGACGTCGATTCAATTTTGGAGTTTTATGTTGAACGGTGATCACGTTTAAAATCCAGTTTTTTAAACAAAAACGGGTTGAATGAAAGCTTTTGGGTCATCTTTATATTTATTTTTCAAGGCCATTTATATATTTTTTAAAGTAAAATATTCCTTATCTTCTCTTCAAAGCTACTATAAATGAATAAAGACGATGCATTTTATGTCAAGCCAAACCTTTTTTTTAGTAAACTTTCATCTCTTTGAGGTTTGACTGAGACAATCATCATTATACATCTCAGGATCTGATACAATCATATCATAAGACACATTAAGGAGAAGGAGAAACGTACTTAAGAACAAACACAGACATACTGATTTCAAACGGCATAACTGGACAAAAATCAAGATCGAAGATGAAGGAAGTAAATGTCGTTCTTTGTTCTAGGATGATCAGAAAACGATTCACAATAATATGTTCAACGAAAAAACGAGATAGGGAATGAAACAAACACAACTTCTACTGACGACACATCTCAGGAGAAACATAGTGTTCTTGAGTTTCAAACCGCAGGCCATTCTTTACGGATGTCGAAGCTGTAGTTGATCTCCAAGTAGCACTTATTATCATCATCAAGAAACTGAAACGAGATTTGGCAAAAAAAAAGTAGTAGTTTAAAAAACCAACACCAAAGAATATTACAGAGTTAGATTCTGGAGGTCTTAAACCAACCGACCTTAGTTCTTGCAGAGTATGATCCTCGAGCAAACATGCCGGAAGGAGTGGTCTCTTCAGGCATCACGTGGTTGTATGGCTCTAGCTGAGGACTAAATGTTCCAAGCATTTCCTTTCCTCTGTCCACTGAATCCAAACAAAGATAAAAGTAGTACAAAAAAAAAGGCATTGGATCATCATCACATTGTCTCTAAACCATCCATGGAGATTAAAGACACAAAACATGTGTGTTGTTTTTCACCTTTAACACCGGTCTTCCAAACTGTATTGGTGTACCTAAGACCAGAGACAATGTTGTTGTTAACCTGAAATGTGAATTTCAAGCTGTACTTGCTCCCTTCTTTCAAAGTAAACCACATTCCCTTTGGATTTCCATTCTCCGGAACCATGAGAACAATATCGGGTCTCCCTGGGGATAAGATCGCGAGGCTAAGGATCCTCACTTCAGGGTCAAGAGTCTCTGAAGAAAATGTAAAAAACAAACATTTATGGAATCTAACTTGATGTGTATACCAAAAATCAATGTATAATCATGCAAGGACATTAAACATAGATAGTGAAATCCAAGTTTTTTGTTCGTTTTGAAGGTAACACAAACCAACCAGATCCAGTCTGATCCAATTATCAAACATGAGTCACGGAGACAGGAAACAATCAGCTATGATCTAAACACGAGTCTTAATGTAATCATTTCCAAATGTCCCATTTTTCGAAGAAACGAATTAGAAATATTTGGAATGGAATGAAGGAAAAAGCTACACAGACCTCCAATGTTGGTGACATCAACACTTCCAAGGAGCTGTTCCTTCCACTTCCTCAGGCTCTCGTCATCCTAAACAAAAATCATTCCGAATTCCTAAGAAGAAGAAAAATGGAGGAGAGGAAGAGGAAAAGAAGAGAGAGAGGAGGAACCTTATCCTTCTCGAGATGCTCCTTGATAGTGTACTGAGGGCCCAATTGTAATTTGGAATCGTCGTCTTCTTCCTCCTCGGTAGCGCAGAGAGAGGACTCGCTCATCTGTCTCCCCAAGGATCCAACAGCCTCGTCTTCGTGATGGTGAGAGGAAACCGGTCGGGAGGTGTTATCATCGTCTCCTTCCTTGTTCTTGTCGTCGAACCCCATGTCCCTGGAACCCGATACAGCTCCAGATACCAAAGACATCAATCAGCCAAAAACTCTCTCTCGCCCCCCCCCCCCCCTCAAGCCTTTGAATGCCTTTTTCGGGGATCTAATCGAAGACGACAACACCAAAATGAGGGGTTGGGGAAAATTTTAGGGATTTTGGTTCTGTTAACGGCAAGGAGATGGAGTCATGTGGTGATCCGAGTTATAGGAGAGAGAAAAAGAGAGAGAAAGAGAGAGAGAGAGATCGTGAGGGTCACTAACGAGAATTCCGAAAAGCATAATTGCTATTCTTCCACGCGCACAGGAGACGAGCCTCGAGCCACGACAAAGACAAAATCTTTAATGTCTCTCCTCCACATTATAATTAATTTTTATTTTACCTCACGGATTATACGGATAATTAGTTGTTACTACTATATGAATTACCGATTCTTTTAAGCATTGCAAATTGAATTCATGATATTACCCGGTTTTAAGACAACAACGGCTTCTGATGGAAATACTACTACGTCGTTTTTGTAGTCTAAACGAAATATCAAAATTCAACAAAGACATAAAATGCAATCAAACGATATATATATATAGTATTGAACTCTCTCTTTTTTTTTTTTTTTCATAATCATGTGGTTCGAAATAGGCATATAGCGAAATATCTGATCAGCATTTATGAGGACACTGATTGTAACCTAACATGTTTTGAACCATATCTAACAGTCTTTGCTATATATATCTCTGTACTTTGAAATCATGCATGCAATAGACAAATGCCTTTTCACAATCATATGCTACTTTTTTAGGGTAAATTCTGACTTGGTCAGGCAGTAAATGCTGTTACACATGACCATACTGTGTATCCCAAATTGATTAGTGAACATGCACTATGTTACTACAACAAGTTTCTTACATAAATAACCAGTCTACCTCATGTTTTTCAGATGAATCAAATCAAATCACGAAAAAAGAACCAAACGGTATTAATACAAATCAACTACATATCATCCAACAATTATTTTTGGTCGTTCACAATTGTAAGTTGATATAGATCCAATTACGTTCGCCATCATATACAACAACTTAATAATTCCAACATCACGAAAACTGCTAATTAAGTCTACAGTTAATTTTTATAAAGATGTTTCGATCTTTTTAAAAAAAAAAAAATAACAATAACAAGATGTATAGATCTTACGATGAATAGATCATTATATTTCCAGACGATATGGAATCTTTCCACATGGGTTCGATATTTAGATCGAGGATCGCTATATATATATATATATATAGTTATACACAAGTTTTTATTTTTAGTGAATTCTATATGATTTGTGTGATTTGCGAAAGCCTCTTTATCATCCCTTTATTTTTCCTGTTATGAACTCCATAGATCCATCTATGAATATGCTACGAGATTATTTTCGCGGATTGCTTGGTGGTCGATTATAGTAAAACAAATTCTTATAGTTAACATCGAGATTCCAGACTCTAGTATAAGTAAAGCAGTAAAAGGCCTTGCCGTGTTGACAAATTGACATTTGACACAAACTAAAAACTAAAAAGTAAAAAGCGATAAAACTGAATGGGACAAATGTCTCCATGCATAAATTACCGGAAACAATTACGGCTAAAGTTATGAAATTATATTTACATTTACCCAAAAATTTACACATAGCCCATATATAACCAAGTGATCATACCATAAACGAAACAAAGAACTTGGAAGGAGGCAAGAAGATGCCGCAACAGATTCAATACATAAACTTATACAGCATTTCATATGAAAATAAAAGGATTTAATTAACCACCCTAGATATCTCAAGAATATGTACAAATGGAATATATATATATGACTATATAAATGAGTAAAAAAAATTCATAAATCAAGTGGTGTATCAAACCAAGATAATGTTCCAACATGAACAACAGTGTGGAACCAATTAGGCATACCATCGACTACAAGATCTTTAAATTTAGCCACTTTTGGATCATATGCTACAAGAGCCCTACTCTTATACTCCAACAAGATCTCTCCATCCTCTAACACACACAATACCCGAACCACTTTACCATTCTCAGCGTTCTTCCGAATCCACATCGGTCGGTCAGAATTCTGCTTTAGCCCCTTTGGCACGTAAGTCCCAATGCTATACTCCTTTCCCCAAGATTCCTTAACACCATAATTCTTCATAACCCATATATCCAATTTCCCATAGTTTCCATAAACGACGGCGCAAAGACACCCTTTGAGGTTCACTAGTCTATGGTTGGTCCGGTTTAGCCCACCGCAGTCCGGTTTAGGTATCTCTCTAAACTCTTCATCTTCAAGATCAAATGATACAAACTTACGATCCGGCACGTGCCTACGAGGTCGTGTCACAAAATGTAACCTCCCGTTGACCAAAGCCTCCGACGGACGTTTCAAAAACTTATAAGGAGCTTTCCCTAGGCTTCTCCAAGACAAAGATTGATCTGTTCTTGAAGACAAGGTTAAGATCTGAACCTCTGATTGCTTGTACTGGATCCTACCACGACCCCTGTAACTACTGCTACTGCCTCTGAAGTAAACTATCTTCACGACTTTGTATTCCTTTGTCGCTTGGTGGAATCCGAAGCCGAATACGAGTTCTTGGTCATGGTACTTGTTGGAACATTCGGGAAGCTCTAAGGAGTTTGTGGTGAAGGGGTTGTAGAGGTAGAGTGAATCGTTGTAGAGAGAATCAGATAAACAGAGCAAACCGTTACACGAGCCTACCACGTCGAACTCCGGCATGGAAGCTGCGAATCTTAAGGTGAATTTCTTTGTCTTGATGCGTTTCTCATCTTCTGATAAGTCGAGAAAGTGAAGGCCGTTGCGTATGGGGAAATCGCAGTGGAGGAGAAGACATGGCTTTGTGGGGGAAGACGAAGAGGAAGAGACAAGACCATGTTGAGTCAAAACGGATCTCCAAGATCTGCAAACGAATATAAGCCGAGCTAAGGAAGAGATGGGAAGGCGAGAGAATATGTCGGTGAGAATGTCTCCGGGAAGAGATTCTAGTAGTCCTCCTCCGTCGTCTACGGTGGCGGTGAGGTCATCGTTGATCTTTCTCTTCTTGGAATTGTTCTCTGAAGCCATGGATGATGAAGAGAAACGGAAAGAAGAGTTTTGATCTTGAGATGGAGAGAGAGAAGAAGAAGATGATGAAGATGATAGAGGGAAAAAAGGAGGGGTACGTTGAATAGGCATCACAAAAATAATAATTCTCTCGTGGAAAAGTTTATTTTCTTAAATTTTTATTTTTAAGTGAATGGAACAAGAAAGATGATGATTGGAGAGATCTAGACCGTAGGATGGGATTGGAGCTGCGGATTGTCAAAAGAGAATAAAAAAAAAACGGGGAAGAAAACAAAGGGGAGGGGAAAGGGTGATGATGACAGAGCAACACTTAATTTTAAAATTAGTTTTTTTCTTTATTTTATTTTTTGTCAATAAATTAGTTTTTCTTTAAGGACTTTTATAATAAGAACACAAAAAGAAGTTGCCAACTCATGCAAAAGTCCTCTCTTTTGCATCTCTCTTTCCTTTTACTTTTTATTATCTAATGTTTTTAAAAATCGAATTGTTTTTTAGTCGTTGATATACCACTATCTTACCTTTTTGATTTACAAACTTTTATATATTTCCGAATTTCTATTCTAGTGCTTTCTAAATTGTTGGAAAATAAAAATACATAATTCTCAATTGGAGTTGGAGAGTTCGTTTATGATGTAGATCATCATATTAGACTTTTCTTTTTCAATTGATATAATAAGACCTTTTTAATGGGTGAGATATGCATTTAGATCAAATCCTTTAGCTGAGATTTAAAGATTAAAGTCTGTCTATTTGTTTTGCTAGGTTTCATAATTAGAGTGTAAACTTAAGTTAGACGACGAGTTTGCATCAAGAGATTTTCAAAGTTCTATAAATCTAAAGAGTGATTATACTTACAATTTCGACTTCATATAGGGATTTTTATTTTTCTACATTTGAAGTTTTGAACTATATAATGGAAAATCTATTGACTTGAATCCGAAACGTTCCAGGACTACCTAAACTTTATAACTTACAGTTTGTGTTTTTTTCTTTTTTTTTTGTTGGTTTTAAATATAAGTTCAAATTATCCTCCCTCTGTTTCATCGTAGATCAAGTACAGAACTGTTGAGTTTAAAAGTTTATGATAGCTAATTAAATAACAATTAAGGGTGTTTTATTTAAATAGAGAAATAAGTAAGTAGAAAAGAAATGGTGGGTGGGGGCAGTTGTGCCGTGAGTGTTCTTCAAAGGCTAGAAAGTAAGATATAGTAAGAGGTGCGCAAGTTTCCCACCACTTTGGTTTCTCCCAAACACTTGATTCCTATTATTTTTTGTATTTAGGCTGTAATTATATGATTTAGCATCGGAGACTAGACATTTGTAGGCCCATCTATGTCTCAAAGTTTAAACCTAAGCAATTTAAGACAAGATGTCAATTCTTAATGTGTTGACTTTGAGACCAACTTTAATTTATTTGTTTACAAGAATCGAATTCGCCATCATCAATTACGTGATTGGCCTAGATTCTTAATGTTTCTTTTAGGGTGCATCCCAATGGTTCGACGTATGGAGAATTTTCAAAGAGTGGTCCGTTATTCACGTGTGGATGTATAAACGTGTAGGCACTATAATGGTGAGATGAGATTTTTGTTATGTAAAAAAGTTGAATGATATTTGAACAAATATGTAACAATTAAATTTATGAAATCAAAATACGACAGTTTTTAAATTGATTGGAGATGTTCGTGAGGCTCTTTCCTAGGAAGAACAAATTGTTTATGGAAAGCTAGAAAAAGTAGTGGTTTCGCAAAGGAAGTACCTAAACTTGACGAATTGGTGATGAATAAAAATCAGAAGAACGATGGTTAAGATTCACTTTTGAACATTTTGGTACATCCGACTTTGAGTTTTTTTTTTTACAGTAAACTTTACGGAAAAATGATTTTGGTAAATAAGATTCACATTTGAACATTTTTAAACCGAGAAAATGTTATTGCAACTCACCATGGCAAGGAAGACGTTACAGTAACTGAAACAGCTATAAATAAATATCACAAATATTAAGTGGTCTAATGTTGATGTTACAATAACAAAATTAAGCACACTGAAACCTATCCTGAAATTTATAACTATTTTCTATCGAAGAACTGCTCGCAAGTAACTGCTCACAGAATTGGTTAAATATCTATTAGCTCTATAGTATATACTCCAAGACAATTCTGTATCACCAGTGTCGCCTCACAACCTGATCAGAATCCACCAATTGTAAATAATAACAGTAGTAAAAGTAGCTATAATAATAATTTAAAATGAGAAAATGAAAACAACTTATAATTCAATGTCTAAGAATCTCGACACACAGAAAAAAAAACCAATTTGCATTTGAAAAGGCAGCCAAGAAACCCTCAGAAGTTGCCAAGTATCTACAGCAATGGTTCCTCTAAAACCTCCATGGAAATTTTCCAAGAGGGAGCCCCATTTTCTCACCGTTCCAGATTACTAAAACTTTCATCACCGGGAATACTGACTCTCAGACTAATAAAAAAACACATATCAGACCTAACGTCTCAAATCAGTTGATCATTACCAATGCTATCTAAAGGTGTAACGAAAAGCTGAGAGACTGGTTTTGGTTACCATCAGATAAAAAGCCTTCAAGAAGTCTTGTGGAGTGAACGAAAGAGACGATGCTTCTTCCTCTTTGCGTGTCTTCCAGGACCCTTCTTCATCACGTATGGAACGAAGGCAACCTGTATTCAATAACAAAAAAAACAAAGATTAAAGAGAGAGATCGCATATATGCCAATGTCAACAACAGCGCCAATGAACTCATACTGAAAGAACATGGGATAATAATATTAGAGGAGGTAAACCTGAGAATTGTTCCGGATTCCGACATCCTGAAGAAGAGCGTCGTCGTCAAGCAACTTCTCACCATTGCTCGAAAGGCAGAAGTTTGACCATACATGCTTCCTGCATATTCCCAAACATGGATCTTACATCAACAGGTTTTCTCCAATTCGGAAAAAAAGGAATGGTGGAGAAGCTATTACCAAGAAATGTGACGATGACCCATGCTTGCTTGCTCCATTTCGTTAACTTTCTTCTTGATCAAAAGCTTCAGATCCTTCAAAGTAGCTGAATTCATGACCGCCACATCTGCCAAGGGGAGCAAATCAAAGTAAGGAAACAAGAAACCCATGAAATTTCTACAATGCACGCCACCTGTTCGACAGAATGACCCTGTGAGCATACCAAGTGAAGAGCCATCGAGCTTGACGATGGAGAGACGCATAGCGCTTCCCTTTTCAAGGCTGACGAGAGTGACGACATCCGAAAGAGTTGGATTCCTCGGAACGTCGGCGAGAATCGGATCGGCAAGTAGATGAGAGAGAACCGATTTCAGCTTCTCTCTATCCATCTCAACCGATGACGACGACACTCTATCGCCGCTCCTCCATTTTTCCCTCTTTTTTCTTCTTTTAGGGTTTCTCCTCTAGTCAGGTTGGGTTTTTTTTATTCACTGTTCATCTCATTGTAAGCCCATTAATCATTCAAATGGGTTAATTTATTTGGGCCCAAACGATGTGATACGTAGGCATTTACGGCTTCTGTTGTAACAGATAGTTACCATATGTTTTAAGAGTTAACAAACTGACCTTCACCTTAATTTTTTAGAGACATTCTGCAAATGTTCCTCACTGAATGTGAAATGTATATATGATAGGTAATCAAATTGACACATTAAACATGTAGTTAACATTCAAATCAAATCAAACCAAAATTTATATTTCCTTAATTTCCGGGAATCCAGGTTATATATTCTAAAAACGTAGATATTTCTACATCTTTATATGGCGACTATTATAAATGTTGACTGGCCCAATTTATTTATGTAATTAAGCCCAGTAAAAGCGTTTATACACTATTACAGATCTCAGGCACAGTGTGGCTTGATTACGAAGTTTTGTAGCAATGGAAATGAGAGCTCTGGTTTCGTGTTCTGCCGGAAATGGAGGTTCTGATCCGATTAGCTTCAAGAATGTTTCTCCATGTATCAGAGCAGTTGGTTGTGGTGCAAGTAATACCATTGCCAGAGATTTTCCAACCACACTGAAGCTGCTGGGAAGTACTGTGAGAACATTTAAAGGAGTTTCGCTTTACAGAAACAAAAGCAGAAGAAATGTTTTGTCTCGGAACAAACTGTTTCGCCCTCTGGCTTTCTTAGGAAGGAACGACCCGAGCAGCCCTGATTCAACCGTGTTTTGGGATAATGGTTTGTTTTCTACCTTTTTGCTTATGATTTGCATTTTGCTTCATATGAACTACGCAAAACATTCATGACTATTTTCCTTGTAAAATGATCCACTGTGTCTACTTATGGCTTGTTTTACAGATACATCTGAATCTCAAGCAAAAGTTACAGTTCCTGGTTCCATTAACGGTCATCAAAGTCCTGTAACGGTGTCTGAAGTCGATGAGTTCTGCAAAGCTCATGGAGGGAAAAGGCCAATCCATAGAATCTTGGTCGCTACAAATGGAATGGCAGCTGTGAAGTTTATAACAAGTGTAAGAACATGGTCTTACAAAACATTTGGCTCAGAAAAAGCTATATCATTGGTTGGGATGGCAACTCCTGAAGACATGCATATCATTTCGGAGCACATTAGAATCGCGGATCAGTTTGTGGAGGTTCCAGGAGGAACAAACAATAACAATTATGCTAATGTTCAGCTTATTGTAGAGGTGAATGCAACTTCTTGGGAGCTACTCTAATGCACAAACTTATGCTCTTTTGGAGTTATTCTTCATTAGTCTTTGTTGGTATATTATGTGTAGATGGCTGAGGCAACGCGTGTGGATGCAGTTTGGCCCGGTTGGGGTCATGCATCTGAGAACCCTGAGTTACCTGATGCATTAAAGTCAAAAGGAATCATATTTCTTGGTCCTACTTCAGCTTCAATGGTAGCATTAGGGGATAAGATTGGTTCTTCATTGATTGCACAAGCTGCTAATGTACCTACTCTGCCGTGGAGTGGTTCACATGTAAGTAAAAACTTGTTTAATTACTACTAGAGAATTGTTGACCTGTTTGAAGAATGATGAATTTTTTTCATGTGTGTTTCAGGTTAAAGTTCCTCCTGGTAGCAGCTTGGCGACGATCCCTGAGGAGATCTATAGGCAAGCTTGTGTCTACACAACTGAAGAAGCGGTTGCTAGTTGTCAAGTTGTAGGTTATCCGGCGATGATCAAAGCTTCTTGGGGCGGTGGCGGTAAAGGCATTAGGAAGGTTAGCTTTGTGTAGATATATACGCCTTTGAACTGTTACTAAGGTGTACTATATTCTGGCTTCATTTCTTAGGTTCATAATGGTGATGAGGTTAAGGCTCTATTCAAACAAGTTCAAGGTGAGGTCCCTGGCTCGCCGATATTCATAATGAAGGTTGCTTCACAGGTATTAGCTTGTTACCTATATCTATCTCTTGAGTTCTTCTTGTATTCGTACTTTGCTAGAGAGAAGAGTTTTGACTTTATTTATATTTGTGTAGAGTCGGCATTTAGAGGTGCAGCTTCTATGTGACCAATATGGAAACGTTTCAGCTTTGCATAGCCGTGATTGCAGCGTCCAGAGAAGACACCAAAAGGTTTATTAGTGGTTTAATGTAACAAAGATCACATATCCCATCTCTCTTTTATTACTCCACAATCAAGAACAAGAACGATTAAGGTTTGCTATAGAGTCCTTTCTCTCACACTAAGCTAAAGGCTTCCCACACTAACCAATGGTCAAAGACCCTTTTTCTTATCTCCCCTCTTGTTTATACTACTTTAGTGTCTATCAAACACTGCTCCTGAGAGATTCATCTTTTCCTCTTTATATACTAATTTTACCCTCCAACTGAGTACTCCCCATTGATAAACGCGAATGATTGCATGTGTTCTTACACTATGGTTTTGTATCACAGATCATAGAGGAGGGTCCAATCACTGTGGCTCCGCGAGAAACCGTGAAGAAACTTGAGCAGGCAGCTAGAAGGTTGGCGAAGAGTGTTAACTATGTTGGAGCTGCTACTGTTGAGTATCTCTACAGCATGGACACTGGGGAGTACTACTTCTTAGAGCTTAACCCTCGCTTACAGGTTGGTCCCATGCTGTTTTTAAATGTTACATTTTGTTTTGAACTCTATTGAATGTTTCGGTCTTGAAAGTTGACTTGATGTTTGAGGTCAGGTTGAGCATCCTGTAACTGAGTGGATCGCCGGAATAAATCTTCCTGCTGCTCAAGTTGCTGTGGGGATGGGAATTCCTCTTTGGCAAATTCCCGGTATGGCCTTCATCCTTTTTTTTTTCCTTTTTCTAGTCGATTTGTATGTGTAATGTATCGTCTGTTTCACTTTGATTTGTTAGAGATAAGACGGTTCTATGGTATAGAAGATGGTGGAGGTTATGATTCCTGGAGAAAAACAGTTGCTGCAGCCTCTCCTTTTGATTTCGATAAAGCTGAATCTATACCGCCAAAAGGTCATTGTGTGGCTGTACGCCTGACAAGTGAGGATTCTGATGACGGGTTCAAACCCACAGGCGGTAAAATACAGGTAATATTGTAGCTGTGCAATGCAAAGTTAATAGTCATATGCACTGAGAACGGTGTGGGGGTAAGTAACACTTGTATGAACTTTGTAACAGGAGTTGAGTTTTAAGAGCAAGCCAAATGTGTGGGGTTACTTCTCTGTCAAGGTAGACTTTATCGACAGAAGCTCTGATGTACTATGTGCATTTGGCTATAATTTTTTTGACTTTTTGTTTTTGTTGTGTACAGTCTGGTGGAGGCATCCACGAGTTCTCAGATTCCCAGTTTGGTAAGTGAAATGAAATATTTCGACTGCTAGTTATGTTTTTTTCTTAAGTTTTTACAAATTGAAACTTCCTTTTATATTCTATTCAGGACATGTTTTTGCATTTGGGGAAACCAGATCCCTGGCAATAGCAAATATGGTTCTTGGGCTGAAAGAAATCCAAATTCGTGGAGAGATTAGAACTAATGTTGACTACACAGTTGACCTTCTACATGTAACTTTTCTTCTTCCAACACATAAAAGTTACACTTTGTTTTTGCTATGTACCCTGACAAGATCATTCCAATTGTGGATCAGGTACCTGATTACCAGGAAAACAAAATTCACACTGGGTGGTTGGATAGTCGAATTGCTATGCAGGTCAGAGCAGAGAGGCCTCCATGGTATCTCTCGGTTGTGAGCGGGGCTCTCTATGTAAGAGCCTTTTTTCTTACAGATCTATGATGTGTCTTTGAAAAAATTTATATATCTGATGAGCAGATGTTTTATTTGTCCAGAGAGCATCAGCGACCAGTGCTGCTGTGGTCTCGGATTACATCAGTTATCTTGAGAAGGGGCAAATTCCCCCAAAGGTAGTTGAATCTCAGCTCTCTTTTCTCTCTCTCTCTCTCTCTCTCTCGTAATGATCTTGTAGCTTAGTTTCTTTCTCTTAAACTGCAGCATATATCTTTAGTGCATTCTCAAGTGTCTCTGAACATTGAAGGATGTAAATATACGGTATGCGTATCTGCATTTCTTCTTTTTCCTTTGCCATATTATTATTTTTTGCAGCGAATATATAGTTACAGAGGCTCACTAAACTGAACGTAGGTGTTTCCAGATTGATGTGGTCCGGAGTGGACCAGGAAACTATAGGCTAAGAATGAACAACTCAGAAGTTGTTGCAGAAATACACACTCTACGTGATGGAGGTCTGTTGATGCAGGCAAGTTTTCTGCCTTTTGTTTAATACATCAAAAATAGAAACTTACATTGATAATCTCACCTCCTTGGATGGTTTTCTGTCATTGCAGTTGGATGGTAAAAGCCATGTGATATATGCAGAGCAAGAAGCGGCAGGAACACGTCTTCTCATTGACGGAAGAACTTGTTTACTACAGGTTCCAACTGACTTTTTAAAAAAATGATTTTACCATATTTCGGAATTCATTTTAGTATTAAGTCATTTTTGGCTTATTCAGAATGATCACGACCCTTCCAAGTTGATGGCCGAGACACCGTGCAAGCTGCTGAGGTATCTGGTTTCAGATAATAGCAGTATTGATGCTGATACACCTTATGTGGAAGTTGAGGTCATGAAGATGTGCATGCCGCTTCTTTCACCTGCCTCAGGAGTCATAAATTTCAAAATGTCTGAAGGACAAGCCATACAGGTAAAACAAAGTTGGGTTTCATACGAATTTGTGGAGATTTATTAACTCATACATTATTTTTTGTGACAGGCGGGTGAACTTATAGCCAAGCTTGATCTTGATGATCCTTCTGCTGTAAGAAAGGCGGAACCTTTCCGTGGAAGTTTCCCAAGATTAGGGCTCCCAACGGCAATTTCTGGTAAAGTTCACCAGAGATGTGCTGCCACTTTAAATGCTGCTCGCATGATTCTTGCTGGCTATGAGCATAACGTAGATGAGGTAAACACAATTTAATTTTCCTGTTTGATCCAATTTTTTTAAAAAAGATTATTTTACTAAGAGATTGTTCATATCTTGTAGGTTGTTCAAGACTTGCTTAATTGCCTTGATAGTCCTGAACTCCCATTCCTTCAGTGGCAAGAGTGCTTTGCAGTTCTGGCCACACGTCTACCTAAAGATCTCAGGATCATGGTAAACACTTGTGCATTATTCATAAACCCTATTCCTTTTCCTGCGTTATCTTTTGTGATATCAAGACTTTTTTAATGTTTTTAATATAATTCTCTATCAGCTAGAATCAAAGTATATGGAATTTGAGAGTATCTCCAGACACTCACTGACCGCTGATTTCCCTGCCAAACTTTTAAAAGGCATTCTTGAGGTGATTGCTTATTATTTCTTTCATTTGAGGCATGTCATCCTGTTTTTCACTCTCTGAAATGGCCTCTCGTCGGTTTACTTCTTGCAACAGGCTCATATATCATCTTGTGATGAGAAAGAGAGAGGTGCCCTTAAAAGGCTCATTGAACCATTGATGAGCCTTGCAAAGTCTTACGAAGGTGGTAGAGAAAGCCATGCCCGTGTTATTGTTCATTCCCTCTTTGACGAATATCTTTCAGTAGAAGAATTATTTAATGATAACATGCGGGTAATATATTTGGTTCTGTAGTCTTCCTGGTAACTAGCTTTGTCTGAGGAGTCTTAATGAGCATGTTTTGTTTCTTGAATAGGCTAATGTTATTGAATGCATGCGTCCGAAATACAAGAAAGATCTGTTGAAAATTGTGGATATAGTGCTCTCACACCAGGTCTGTGGTCGTCCTTCTCAGACCATTTTTATCTTCTTTTTTTTATCACCATGTCGTTGAACTTGTATGCTCATCTGTTATTCTTTTCAGGGCATAAAAAACAAAAACAAACTTGTTCTTAGGCTCATGGAGCAGCTTGTTTACCCTAATCCTGCTGCATACAGAGATAAACTGATCCGGTTCTCGACACTTAACCATACTAATTACTCTGAGGTGCGCTTGTTTCCTTTATTTCTGTAACCTCTATTTTGACATTCGTCAGCTGATGAGCCCTTTGTGTGAGTGTAGTTGGCGCTAAAGGCCAGTCACTTACTCGAACAGACCAAACTTAGTGAACTTCGTACAAACATTGTTAGAAGCCTGTCAGAGTTGGAAATGTTTACAGAGGATGGAGAAAATATGGATATTCCCAAGAGGAAGATTGCCATTAGTGAAAGGATGGAAGATCTTGTGAGCGCATCTTTACCTGTTGAAGACGCTCTCGTGGGACTATTTGACCACAATGATCGCACTATTCAAAGACGGGTTGTTGAGACTTATGTTCACAGATTATATCAGGTCAGAGTTAATTTTCTTGCACCTTTTTTATTCAACTACGATTTATTAGACTCAAAACAATCTTGACTTCATTTTAACTCATGTCTTGTCATTAGCCTTACCTCGTTAAAGAAAGCATGAGGATGCAGTGGCACCAGTCTGGTCTTATCGCTTCCTGGGAATTCCTAGAGCATGTGGAAAGAAAAAACATTGGCTCAGACGATGAAGAGACATCTGAAAAACAATTTGTTGAGAAGCCTCGTCGTAAGAAAAAATGGGGGTCTATGGTTATAACCAAATCGCTGCAGTTTCTGCCGAGTATAATCAGTGCAGCATTGACAGAAACAAACCACAGCGACTATGAATCTGCCGGAACTCCTTTATCTGGCAATATGATGCACATTGCTATTGTGGGCATCAACAATCAGATGAGTCTGCTTCAGGACAGGTACTTGGCACAGCTTGACCATTTTAAACAAGCTATTGTCTATCTAATCAGTTGACAATTTGACATTGCTGGTATGTTTGTCTCAGTGGGGACGAGGACCAAGCTCAGGAAAGAGTAAACAAGCTGGCCGAAATATTTAAAGAGGAACAACTGAGTTCGAGCCTCTGTTCTGCAGGTGTAGGTGTGATAAGCTGTACAATTCAGCGAGATGAGGGACTTACGCCGTTGAGACATACTTTCCATTGGTCAATGGAGAAACAGTATTATGCAGAAGAGCCATTGATGCGTCATCTTGAACATCCTCTGTCTACGTACCTTGAGTTGGTATGATCATGATCATGAGTGTAAGTTCTTGTTTTGCATCATTCTTTTTATAGATTTTTTACTGTTTGTCTGATGCAGGAGAAGCTGAAGGGATACTCAAATATACAGTATACGCCTTCACGAGATCGTCAATGGCATATGTATACTGTTACAGACAAGCCAGTTCCAATCAAGAGGATGTTCCTGAGATCTCTTGTTCGACAAGCTACAATGAACGATGGCTTTATGTTGCAGCAAGGGCAGGATAAGATACTTAGCCAAACAATGTTCTCCATGCCGTTTACATCGAAATGCGTTTTGAGGTCTTTTATGGATGCCATGGAGGAACTGGAACTGAATTCCCATAATGCTGCCATGAAACCAGACCACGCACACATGTTCCTTAACATACTGCGTGAACAGCAGATAGATGATCTTGTGCCTTACCCCAGGTTTCTATGGTTGTGTCCTTGACAAGTTATTATGTGTAATGTGTCAGACCTTTTGGTAATAATACTTAACATGTTTCTGACAGGAGAGTTGAAGTGAATGCTGAAGACGAAGAAACTACTGTTGAGATGATCTTGGAAGAAGCAGCACGAGAAATTCACAAGTCATTAGGAGTGAGAATGCATAGGTTGGGTGTGTGCGAGTGGGAAGTGCGGCTGCGGTTAGCCTCCTTTGGACTGGCAAGTGGCGCTTGGAGGGTTGTGGTTGCAAACGTGACAGGACGTACATGCACTGTCCATGTAAGTTCAGCTTACAAATAAATGTTGTACAAACCATACAAAGAGTGAGGGTACACATCTCGATGACTTAACCTGCTGTGATTCGATTTTTTAGATATATCGAGAAGTTGAAGTGTTTGGGAAAGACAGTTTAATTTACCACTCACTAACGAAGAAGGGATCTTTGCATGGAACCCCAATCAATGATCAATATAAGCCACTAGGATATCTCGATAAGCAACGCCTAGCGGCAAGGAGGAGTAACACTACTTATTGCTATGACTTCCCGTTGGTTAGTTACTGAGTTCAGATGATTTCACACATATAGGTTTACTCTATTGGCTACTTCCAACCTCTCTTATGTTATTTCTTTCCTTTTCAGGCATTTGAGACAGCCTTGGAGCAGTTGTGGGCATCGCAACACCCGGGAGTTAAGAAACCATGCAAGAATACTCTAATCAATGTTAAAGAGCTTGTATTCTCCGATCCAGAAAGTTTTTCTCTTATTCCGGTTGAAAGACCACCAGGTTTCAACGAGTTTGGAATGGTAGCTTGGTGCCTAGAGATGTCGACTCCTGAGTTTCCTACGGGACGTAAACTTATCATAGTTGCGAATGATGTCACCTTCAAAGCTGGTTCGTTTGGTCCTAGAGAGGATGCCTTTTTCCTTGCTGTGACTAAACTCGCTTGTGCCAAGAAGCTTCCGTTGATCTACTTGGCAGCAAATTCTGGCGCCCGGCTTGGGGTAGCTGAAGAAGTCAAAGCCTGCTTCAAAGTTGGATGGTCGGATGAAGTTTCCCCTGAGAATGGTTTTCAGTATATATACTTAAGCCCTGAGGACCATGCAAGGATTGGGTCGTCTGTCATTGCGCATGAAGTGAAGCTGCCTAGTGGGGAAACAAGGTGGGTGATTGATACGATCGTTGGGAAAGAAGATGGTATTGGCGTAGAGAATTTAACCGGAAGTGGGGCAATAGCGGGTGCTTACTCAAAGGCGTACAACGAAACTTTTACTTTGACCTTTGTTAGTGGAAGAACAGTAGGAATCGGTGCTTACCTTGCCCGCCTTGGTGTGCGGTGCATACAGAGACTAGACCAGCCCATCATCTTGACTGGCTTTTCGACGCTCAACAAGTTACTTGGACGTGAGGTCTACAGCTCTCACATGCAACTTGGCGGCCCGAAAATCATGGGCACGAATGGTGTTGTTCAGCTTACAGTCTTAGATGATCTCGAAGGCGTATCAGCGATTCTTAAATGGCTGAGTTACGTTCCTGCTTACGTGGGGGGTCCTCTTCCTGTTGTTGCCCCTTTTGATCCACCAGAGAGAATCGTGGAGTATCTCCCAGAGAACTCTTGCGACCCACGAGCTGCTATTGCTGGGGTGAACGACGGTACGGGTAAATGGCTTGGTGGGATCTTTGATAAAGATAGCTTCGTTGAGACTTTTGAAGGTTGGGCAACGACGGTAGTGACTGGTAGAGCCAAGCTCGGGGGAATACCCGTTGGAGTTGTCGCAGTTGAGACGCAGACTGTGATGCAGATCATCCCAGCGGATCCAGGACAGCTTGACTCTCACGAAAGAGTGGTTCCGCAGGCAGGGCAGGTCTGGTTTCCTGATTCAGCAGCCAAGACAGCTCAGGCGCTCATGGATTTCAACCGGGAAGGGCTTCCGCTGTTTATCCTAGCGAACTGGAGAGGGTTTTCAGGTGGGCAGAGAGATCTTTTCGAAGGGATACTTCAGGCTGGTTCAGCGATAGTTGAAAACCTGAGAAGGTATCGTCAACCAGTGTTTGTGTACATCCCGAAGATGGGAGAGCTGCGTGGTGGAGCTTGGGTGGTTGTTGACAGCCAGATAAATTCAGATTACGTTGAGATGTATGCTGATGAAACTGCTCGTGGAAACGTGCTTGAGCCAGAAGGGATGATAGAGATAAAATTTAGAAGGAAAGAGATGGTACAGTGCATGGGAAGGTTAGACCAGAAGCTAATCAGTCTCAGAGCTAAACTGACAGATGCCAAGCAAAGCAAGGCTTATGAAAACATGGTGCTTCTCCAGCAACAGATTAAAGCTCGAAAGAAGCAGCTTTTACCAGTGTATACCCAAATCGCCACCAAATTTGCGGAACTTCATGACACGTCAATGAGAATGGCTGCAAAGGGAGTGATCAAAAGTGTTGTGGAATGGAGTGGCTCGCGGTCTTTCTTCTATAAAAAGCTCAACCGGAGAATTGCCGAGAGCTCTCTGGTGAATAGCGTAAGAGATGCTGCTGGAGACAACTTGTCGTATAAATCTGCAATGGGTTTGATTCAGGACTGGTTCTACAAATCCGATGTTGCAAAGGGGAAAGAAGAAGCTTGGACAGACGACCAGTTATTCTTTGCATGGAAGGACAATGTTAGTAATTACGAGTTGAATGTGAGTGAGCTGAGAGCGCAGAAACTGCTGAATCAACTTGCAGAGATTGAGAATTCGTCGGATCTAAAGGCTTTGCCACAAGGACTTGCCAATCTTCTAAACAAGGTATGAGATGAAACCATAGAGAAAAAACTGAGTTTTTGTATGGCTCGTTTTTTGGAGGCCTAAGTGAATATGGTGCGTTGCAGGTGGAGCCATCAAGAAGAGAAGAGCTGGTGGGTGCGCTTCGAGAGTTGTTGGGTTGATATAGCTATTTGCTACATCTTTCTGTTGTTTCTTACAGTCTCATGGTTGCGTTGAAGTTATCGCTTAGGATTTACATTGGTGAAGGTTTACATGATATTTGTTTGCTTTGGTGAAATTTTACATGATATTCGTTTGCCTTTGTAGTTAAGTCGATATCCATTATTCGTTTGCTTTCAATAATTTAAATGTTTTAATTTTATAATTTATTTAATAATATTTTTAAGTAAAATTTTGTCGATAAATATAAATTTATAATTTGTCTATATCATGTAGTTTTAGTTTTTGTATTGAAAGATTGATAAAATAATAATATATACACTGAACAAAAACTTTTTTTTATTCATGAGGAGCATATAACATATTAAAATTATTATTTTAGCGAATAAAGGCATGTTGTTTTGCAGTATAACCAATCTAAAATATTTTTGTGGTGAAATTTGTGACTACAAAATAAAATGTAAATATTTTTTGACATTTATAGATCATCAAGACATATAGCACAATTATTCTATAGCTTGTGTTTGTTTTTTCTCAAAGTCCCTAATTACAAAATAAACATCTAATCTTCTTAATTCAATTTAGGTTGAAATCTTTAATTTTAAAAAGATTTTAAGACATTATATATTATGTGGTTAATCACATCTTTGAAAATAGACTTATTTGCTTGTAGTATTTGATTTGTGGTAAAATGAATTATGTAGTTGATGATCTATTATTATGGAGGAGATGTGTGATTTTTAGACAGAGTTCGTTTTCAGAAGATGGGTGAAACAAAATCTTTAATAATGTAATGCATACAGGAATATTATATTCGAATTTTATGTGGTAATAAAAATGAGTTATGTTTGTACATTGTTGTATTGTTCTTGCTATTTTTATAGATTTTAGTAGAATCTATATTGCAGTTTTTGTTTGTGTGGATTGTATTTAGTTATCTTTATTATTTTTATTTAGTGTATTTAAATTTATTATTCTTTTTTTTAAGATTTTTTTCTAAATGTAAAAAAAAGAAAAAAAGTGACACATTACCTTACTATATTATATAAATTTTGTTTGAGTGTATGATTTTCGTTTCTGTTTGTTGGATGAAAGGAAAAAAATTAAAATTTGTTTTCCTGTTTGTTTGATAAAAGAGAATTCAATAGAAATAGTTAAAAGAAAAAGTGACACATATCAGTTTTTTAAATACCATGTGTTAGAATATCAGAACTGCTTTAAAAAAAAAATCTTTATTTTATTAGAAATTTATAATAGACAAATAGATAGATTGTTTCCGCTATTTATTGATTTTTGTAGAATCTAAATTGCAGTTATGGTTTTTATTTTATTTTTGTGGATTATATTTAGTTGTCTTTATTACTTTTATATAGTGTAGTTAAATTTCTTATTTTCTTTTTCTTGACCAATCTATAAGAATATCATGTGGCAGAAAATCAGAACTGCTTCTGAAAAAGTCATTACTTTATTATAATAGATAGATTGTTCACACTATTTATAGAATTTTTTTATAGAATCTATATTGCTATTTTGTTTTTATTTTTAAGTGGATTGTATTTAATTGTCTTTATAATTTTTATTTAGTATAGTTAAATTTCTTATTCTTTTTCTCTTAATCAGTATTTTTTAATTGTAAATATGTAGAATAAAAGTATGACTCATGTGAAATTATAAAGTGCTCCACATATCAAAGTTTATTCAAAAAAATATTACTATAATATATAAGATATATATAATTATATTTGTTATATATTATAATAATATCTTTATTGCAGTTTTTATTCTTTTAAGATTATACTTAATTGTTTTAATTATTTTTGTTTAGGTTAGTTGAATTTTTTCTATGTGTTTATAGTTTTTTTCTTTAAATATAAATGATACATTTGAGTGTTAAAAGTGCTATATGGCAGCATTTCAAAACTAACTCTAAAAAAACTTTATATATATATATATTCAGACAAAAATTAACCTCCCAAAAAATTGTATTGTACGAACTAATGCTATAAAGGATGAGTGGAACAAGTCTTTTTGTCTAATAATTAAAACGCTAGTTTCTCGAAATTAGAGAACCAATTATATACATTTATCCTTAAAAATAGGACAAACAACCTAAAAAAAAAGAGACGTTGAGAGAAAATGGGCCTTGGATATCTCTCCATTCAAGACACTATATAAAGCAGCAGATGCATAGTTAAAATCTCAGAAAACCAAAAAAAAAAAAAAAAAAAAAAAAAAAAAAACAAAATAAATATAATATATTAAATAATGGGTTCATATTTCGGAATTTCGACGATTTTGGTTCTATGTTTGCTGGGATTTTCGGCCAATGCTGAGGTGTTCAACGTTCCTGGGTCTCCAGGATCTGATATTACTCCGGTTAGTTTAATACGACTGCTTTTCGTTTCTTGCGAGCCAAGCCATCTATATATAAACCGTTTCTTGAATTGGGGTTTGAATGCAATGTAGGCACTTCTGAAAGCATTCACATCGGCATGCCAAGCTCCGACACCGAGCAAGGTGGTGATCCCAAAAGGTGAGTTCAAGCTTGGCGAGATCGCGATGACGGGTCCATGCAAGGCTCCAGTGGAGGTGACCCTGCAAGGCACAGTCAAAGCTGACGGTGGCTCTATCGCTGGAAAGGATAGATGGGTCGTCTTCGAGAAAATTAATGGGTTTAAGTTGAACGGAGGTGGAACATTTGACGGTGAAGGCAATGCAGCTTGGAGGGAAAATAACTGCCACAAGACCTTCCAGTGCAAGAAACTTCCCATCGTACGTGCTTCTTCTGTCTTTAATATATGTAGCTTTGGTTTCTTGGGCAAATAAATACAATCTAATAAGTTGCTGTTGCTGCATGCAGAGTGTAAGGTTTGATTTCGTGGATAACGCTGACATAAGAGACATAACCTCAATAGATGCCAAGAACTTCCACATAAACGTGATCAGCGGCAAGAACATGACCTTTGATAACATCAAGATCATCGCTCCAGACCACAGCCCCAACACTGACGGTATCCATTTGGGAAGATGTGACGGAGTCAAGATCCTCAACACCAAGATCGCGACCGGAGATGACTGCATCTCGGTGGGAGATGGGATGAAGAATCTTCTTATTGAGAAAGTCGTGTGCGGTCCAGGACACGGAATCAGCGTGGGAAGCCTTGGCAATTACGTCTGGGAGGAAGACGTGACCGGCATTACCGTCAAGAACTGCACCATCCAGGGGACTGACAACGGGGTCAGGATCAAGACATGGCCATCTTCAAAGTGCACCACCACCGCCTCTGGAATTCATTTTGAGGATATCATCCTTAACAACGTTAGCAACCCAATCATCATCGACCAGGAGTACTGCCCGTGGAACCAATGCAACAAGCAGGTAACACGCGTGCATATTTTCTATCACAATCCATACATACCCGTTTTAAGAACATATTATTCTGACTCCCAAAGGCTGTTTCCCATTTGCAGAAACCATCATCCATTAAGCTGGTGGACATTCGCTTCAAGAACATCAGAGGAACATCAGGGAACAAGGACGCTGTGAAGCTTTTGTGCAGCAAGGGATTTCCGTGCCAGAACGTTGAGATTGGAAACATTGATATTACGTACTCTGGAGCCGATGGTCCAGCCACTTTCCAGTGCTCCAACGTTGTGCCTAAGCTTGTCGGAACCCAGAACCCAAAGGCTTGTACCGGACCCGTGGTCAAGGCACCCGGCTCCGCCTAAGTATAATCTAGAAGCTCTCATCCAATTTTGTTTTTTCCCTTCTTTGCAATTAAGGGACACTTATAAAAACTATAAAATTTAAATGTTTCTCTTTGATGCCAACACATATATAGATATGTGTGTGCGCATGATAATGTAATAATACTAAAAGATTTATAAATATCTTCTCCTTACCGTGTTTTCGTTTTTAATTTCTTATCTTTCAAATTTGCATGGACTTCCAAACCAAAACCAAAATCAAAATTAATATGCAATAATTAAATAAGCTAATTTTTTACCTTCTATATCGCTTTAAGTTCTACGTATATCATTTCCCATGCATGTTGGATATTCATCATTCGCCTCTTCAAGATAACGGCTATATTCTAACCAATTTTGGGTCATGTTATTTTCGGATAGGAACAATTTCACAACATTTGGACCGGATCTGTATTGGTTTGGGTCTTTAGGCTTTAATACCATGCTAAGTTTAATGAGATTCTAACTCAACATATTCCTTGACAATGTGCCTCACTAAGTACTACATGTTCCTTTATATATCGTTTAAGGTTGAATCTCACTTCCGATATAAGAGGGCCATTAATTGTGGCCTGAAATGCTCTCAGACCAGTGGAATATACTTATTTCTAATCGAAAACGTTTATTTGCTATTTTTCGTGTACTTGTAATTTTTTAATCTCTAATCGTGGTGCTTTCAGTTTTCACATTCAACGTCGGATATTGGCAAATAAATCTTCGAGATCCATAGCAGCAAAGTAACGTGGATACAAATCGCCTAAGATTTGCCCCTAGTCTTCGAATATCGAAACAGCGTATTTGATGAACTAATATAAAAAGAACAACTTATTTAGTTATTTAGTGAGGCAATTTACGTATTCGATGAACTAATATAAAAACTGATATAGTGGAATTTATTGCTAGACAATACTTTCAGGATGCAATTTCACTATAGTGCAATTTAACTAAAGCTACATCAGTTGTGCATGCAAATTAAAAACTTCTATTGATGCTTGTCAAAGAAAAGAAAATGGTATCCCTAATTTTTCTTAAAGAGCAAGAGATTCATGGTGATATGATGATGCATTTTGCATGTTAGTTGGAAGACAAATATTCGAAGTCTTTTTATCTCGATTATAATCATATGAACGCTTAAGTGACAAAAGTATCTGGCTCTTCCACACAAGTTCGAACATTAATTTCGTGACCTTATTTTTTTTGTTTTACTTGATTAATTGATTAAGTTAAGTATACAAGATTTCTTTCGGTACCGTAGAACTCAGACTTGAACCGAAGCAAATGAAGGGGATATAATCTTATTTTATTTTTGTCAAAAAAGGCATAATTATGCATTCATTGTGGAATTAGATATCATACATCATAGACCATAATGAAGTCGTGTACATATATAGAAAACAAATAATATTGAATGGCTGTTTTAGTTTAATATTTTTGAGCTTCTACTTTATTGGGGCGTAGTGGTCACGGGACCGCTGCAAGCTTTAGGGCTCTGAGCTCCCGAGAGTGTGGGGCTTACGTTTGAGCACTGGAAAGTGGCTGGACCATCAGCTCCACTGTACTTAATATCTATGTCTCCAATCTCCACGTTCTGGCACGGATATCCCTTGCTGCACAATAGCTTCACTGCATCCTTGTTCCCTGATGTTCCTCTGACTCTCTTGAAGCTTATGTTCACCAGCTTAATCGTTGATGCTTTCTGCCAATCAAGAAGAAAACAACTTAACAGATGGAATTCGATTCTCTAACTTCTACCAACATGGCGAATCCTCAAACAAAAAGATAACCGAAAAAGACACGGACTCTATCAAAATGAATGATAAAGATACAATACCTGCTTGTTGCATTGGTTCCAAGGGCAGTACTCTTGGTCGATGAGGATTGGGTTGCTAACGTCCTTGACAATGATATCCTCAAAATGAATGTCGGAGGCGGTGGTGGAGCAAGCTGCAGACGGCCATGTCTTGATTCTCAGTCCGTTGTCAGTCTGTTGGAGAGTGCAGTTCACGACTCTGATGCCGCTGACATCTTGCTCGTTTCCATACCTTCCAAGGCTTCCTACACTGATTCCGTGTCCCGGACCGCACGTGACTTTCTCCACGTGAAGGTTCTTCGTTCCATCCCCAACGGAGATGCAGTCGTCTCCCGTGGAGATGAAGGTGTTAAGGATCTTGACTCCGTCACTTCTTCCCAAATGGATACCGTCAGTGTTGGGGCTGTCTTCTGGAGCGGTGATCTTGATGTTATCCATGGTCATGTTCTTGGCTCCGAGCACGTTTATGTGGAAGTTCTTTGCATCTATCGAGGATATGTCTCTAATCTCAGCGTTCTCCACGAAATCAAACCTTATACTCTGTATAAAAATTAAAACAAAGAAAAATAACATCACTAAGTTGTTTATTTTTAACAAAAAGCCAATTAAACTCTGATATATTAAGCCCTAGAAGTCATATCCAGGGTTTAAATTCAAAATCTGAGAGGCAATTAAAGACAGAAAAAGCACGTACGATGGGAAGTTTCTTGCAGTTGAAGGTCTTGTGGCAGTTATTGACCGTCCAGGCTGCGTTTCCTTCACCGTCGAAGACTCCACCGCCGTTCAACTTGAAACCGTTAAGGTTTCCGAAGACGACCCATTTTTCCTTTCCATTGATAGAGCCACCGTCAGCTTTGACAGTGCCTTGAAGGGTGATCTCGACTGGAGCTTTGCATGGACCCCTCATCTCGATCTCACCAAGCTTGAACTCTCCTTTCGGGATCACCACTTGGCTCGGGGACGCAGATTGGCATGCCGATGTGAACGCTTTCAGAAGTGCCTGCATGTCGGCACAATGGAACCCTCAATAGTTTAGCAAATTAAAAATATATATGGTTTTTGTAGATTTCTTGGAAAGCAAGAAATGGGAGA
Source organism: Thlaspi arvense (assembly GCA_911865555.2). Classification (NCBI taxonomy): domain Eukaryota; kingdom Viridiplantae; phylum Streptophyta; class Magnoliopsida; order Brassicales; family Brassicaceae; genus Thlaspi; species Thlaspi arvense. The sequence goes on along the minus strand of OU466859.2, from coordinate 54,920,398 downwards.
GAATTCGAACTAACCTGGGTAATATCAGAACCTGAAGAAGAACCAATGGTGAATACCTCAGCATTGGCTGAGAATCCCAACAAACAGAAAACAAAAATGGTAGAAACTCCAAAATATGCACCCATTCTTATTTTTTGAAAATCTATTTACTACTAATATTACTATTTATTATTCAACTATGTTTTGTTTTCTGGAATTTGATTAAGCTCATGTTAACATTTATATAGTGAGTCAGGTGGAGAGATGTTCCATTCTGTTTCTTCTCGCCACCTCTCACTTTTTAGGTTGTTTGACCCATGTTTTCGGTTGTTTGACTCTCTCGAAGATTTACTTGCCAATTGTATCGACGTTGAATGTGAAAACACCTTTATAAGAGAGTTTCTATTTTTTTTTAAAAAGTAAACGAAAAATTATAGAGATATAGCCATGACTAGTAATGTGTATCTAGCCTTTAGGTGAAACATTATGTGAATAAAATCTTAAATGGGAAGTGATGATGAGATTGAATCTTGAAAAAAAAATATATATATGTATTTATTGTGAGGCACATTGTCAAGAAATGTTGAGTTGGAATCTCGGAAAACTTAATTATATTAGGATGTTGTTAGAGCCCAAAGACGTACGCTACACAGTACCAATCCAGTCTAATCTTTGTCTTGATCATTCCTATCCGAAACTAACATGAACCAAGAAGACTGCCGATGCAGTGCATAAATAATTTCATAATGCGAAATTGTTAAATAAGGAAGTTGTTAGAGAATAGCCATTATCTTGATGAAGATGCAAATGACGAATATCTTACATGGAAAATAATATACGTAGAACTTAAAGCGATTCTAAGATAAATGAACCAAATTAGTTATTGTTTTGGTTTGGAAGTCCATGCAAATTTGAAAGATTAGAATTTTAAAACAAAAATTAGTTAGAATATAGATCTTGAAGAGGCGAATGATGAATATCCAACATGCATGGGAAATGATATACGTAGAACTTAAAGCGATATACAAGGTAAAAAATTTAGCTTATCTAATTATTGCATATTAATTTTGATTTTGGTTTTGGTTTGGAAATCCATGCAAATTTGAAAGATAAGAAATTAAAAACGAAAACACGGTAAGGAGAAGATATTTATAAATCTTTTAGTATTATTACATTATCATGCGCACACACATATCTATATATGTGTTGGCATCAAAGAGAAACATTTAAATTTTATAGTTTTTATAAGTGTCCCTTAATTGCAAAGAAGGGAAAAAACAAAATTGGATGAGAGCTTCTAGATTATACTTAGGCGGAGCCGGGTGCCTTGACCACGGGTCCGGTACAAGCCTTTGGGTTCTGGGTTCCGACAAGCTTAGGCACAACGTTGGAGCACTGGAAAGTGGCTGGACCATCGGCTCCAGAGTACGTAATATCAATGTTTCCAATCTCAACGTTCTGGCACGGAAATCCCTTGCTGCACAAAAGCTTCACAGCGTCCTTGTTCCCTGATGTTCCTCTGATGTTCTTGAAGCGAATGTCCACCAGCTTAATGGATGATGGTTTCTGCAAATGGGAAACAGCCTTTGGGAGTCAGAATAATATGTTCTTAAAACGGGTATGTATGGATTGTGATAGAAAATATGCACGCGTGTTACCTGCTTGTTGCATTGGTTCCACGGGCAGTACTCCTGGTCGATGATGATTGGGTTGCTAACGTTGTTAAGGATGATATCCTCAAAATGAATTCCAGAGGCGGTGGTGGTGCACTTTGAAGATGGCCATGTCTTGATCCTGACCCCGTTGTCAGTCCCCTGGATGGTGCAGTTCTTGACGGTAATGCCGGTCACGTCTTCCTCCCAGACGTAATTGCCAAGGCTTCCCACGCTGATTCCGTGTCCTGGACCGCACACGACTTTCTCAATAAGAAGATTCTTCATCCCATCTCCCACCGAGATGCAGTCATCTCCGGTCGCGATCTTGGTGTTGAGGATCTTGACTCCGTCACATCTTCCCAAATGGATACCGTCAGTGTTGGGGCTGTGGTCTGGAGCGATGATCTTGATGTTATCAAAGGTCATGTTCTTGCCGCTGATCACGTTTATGTGGAAGTTCTTGGCATCTATTGAGGTTATGTCTCTTATGTCAGCGTTATCCACGAAATCAAACCTTACACTCTGCATGCAGCAACAGCAACTTATTAGATTGTATTTATTTGCCCAAGAAACCAAAGCTACATATATTAAAGACAGAAGAAGCACGTACGATGGGAAGTTTCTTGCACTGGAAGGTCTTGTGGCAGTTATTTTCCCTCCAAGCTGCATTGCCTTCACCGTCAAATGTTCCACCTCCGTTCAACTTAAACCCATTAATTTTCTCGAAGACGACCCATCTATCCTTTCCAGCGATAGAGCCACCGTCAGCTTTGACTGTGCCTTGCAGGGTCACCTCCACTGGAGCCTTGCATGGACCCGTCATCGCGATCTCGCCAAGCTTGAACTCACCTTTTGGGATCACCACCTTGCTCGGTGTCGGAGCTTGGCATGCCGATGTGAATGCTTTCAGAAGTGCCTACATTGCATTCAAACCCCAATTCAAGAAACGGTTTATATATAGATGGCTTGGCTCGCAAGAAACGAAAAGCAGTCGTATTAAACTAACCGGAGTAATATCAGATCCTGGAGACCCAGGAACGTTGAACACCTCAGCATTGGCCGAAAATCCCAGCAAACATAGAACCAAAATCGTCGAAATTCCGAAATATGAACCCATTATTTAATATATTATATTTATTTTGTTTTTTTTTTTTTTTTTGTTTTTGGTTTTCTGAGATTTTAACTATGCATCTGCTGCTTTATATAGTGTCTTGAATGGAGAGATATCCAAGGCCCATTTTCTCTCAACGTCTCTTTTTTTTTAGGTTGTTTGTCCTATTTTTAAGGATAAATGTATATAATTGGTTCTCTAATTTCGAGAAACTAGCGTTTTAATTATTAGACAAAAAGACTTGTTCCACTCATCCTTTATAGCATTAGTTCGTACAATACGTTTTTTTGGGAGGTTAATTTTTACCTGAAATAGTATATTTTTTAATAAATAAGATATTAGCTATGATTAGCTGAGAAATGATGCAATCATATGCTATTTTCCAAATGTATGGATCCTTGATGTTGAGGCTGAATGTTAATCGTTCGAGGCGCACACAGTCAGAAAAGTGAACCCCTATACGAACAAAAACTTGTATATGGACTTTATTGCAATTCTAGTTTACGCATAGGTTTACATTTTTTTTTACGTAAAAATAGCGTGTTTTTTTTTATGAAACCAAAATATTTGTGAACTTTGTCAAACCACAATAAATGAAAATTTTCATGTTCACATAATACATTTCCGATATAAGATCATAACCATGTTAACGTACCATAAACGTGCATCGGAAACAACATAGCGAAAGTAAAGAGAACGGAATCAATAAGCAAATAATCCATCGGGATTCATAAGAATAGTGATCTAAGAAAATTGATGTTAAATAATTATTCTTACTCAAAACATAAGGACAGTGAAATTGATGTTAGATTGTTAGTTAGTCACTGCAATATTAAGAAAGAAAGAAAAAAATAGCATAACTAAGAGGAGAAAGCAATAAAACATAAAAATAGTTTTCTATAAAATAGAAGTACATCAACAGAAACGAGTTTGCTTGCGTTCGCATAAGACATACAAACAGCTTGAGAACAAAATAATCTCATAGTGACTTATTCTCGAAAGCCCTACATGGCTAAATCCTCTTTCCATATCTCACACTATCGAAAACAAAAACAAAAACCTTAAAAACAACAAAACAAAAGAAAAATATATCCTCTAGTACAATCTGCCTCAAAACACAACCCTTAACCATAACCCCAAGAAGAAGAAGAAGAAGAAGAAGAAGAAGAAGAACCATTACATGACAATAAAGAAAACTGAGGAAGAAGGATCATTTCTTTTTTTGTTTTGAACTCTTCTTATGTATTACCGCCTCGCCGGAGACTGATACAGTTTCTTCTGTCCCTCATTGAAAGAAAGAAAAGAAAAAAAAACAAAAATAGGAAAAAGAAAGCAGAAAAAAGCCTAGGAGGATCAATGAATTTAGAAAACCAAACCATGACAGAAAAATCTGTGGGATTTTCTGGTTAGCTCTAGCTGATGATATGATCAAGTTTCGTCCTCATGGGCTTTTGTATGAAAGAGAAGATAATCTAAAAGATTCGCCAAAAGACACAGATCGTTCACCGTGATGGCTCGCCTACAATATCGTGGTAAAACAAAAACGATTGTACTAAGTAGCAATTCCTGCAACACAAAGCGAAGAAAGGAAGAGATAATTCAGAGCGATAAGAAACCAGTCATGCATTTGGGTTTCTTCATCACTAGCTTCTTAGACTTCCCAGAGACTCTGTTTTGAGCAATGAATAAGATTAAGCTACTTTCCTAGCTTCATGAGAGCGTATCTAAAGCATGGGAATAAAACTATCCTCATCGACTTTTAGCATTATGTATGCAAGCAAGTTTCTGTTTCTGAAGAAAAGCCAATTTACTATTATTTCAAGACCCTGAACCATGATGGTGTTTATTCCCAAAATAAGAAGAGGATAATCAAAATAAAGCCAAACTGTGATTTGGAAACTATCTAGGCTTTCTATTAGGAAACAGTGCGTTCTTATCCAATTCCTTTTACTTATCAACTAGCTCATTGCTCATAGAATCACGTGTTAAAAGCAAAGATTACTCTCTAAACTCAAAAATTACCTCTGTTCGACTGTCTCTTGTTCACACTGTAACTGCCAACATAACCTGGAGATGAACTTCTAGCTGAAACATCCGAAGAAGGACCTCCTCCTCCAATCCCATAGCTAAAAGAAGCAGGCACTTCTGCCTCAGGGGTTGGTGATCTCCATGTGGGATCACTATAGACTGCACCATTCCCGTAAAAATCTGCAAGCCCTGCTGCATCGTAACCAGTGTTGTTGGTCGCCGAGGCAGAAGAGAATGAAGATGATGGTGCGGCCTTGCTAGGCCCTATGTTTCTTGCTGCGTATCCACCTGCTCCCAACCCAAAGCCAGATTCACCGTTTCCTCCGTAACCAAACTTCACATTCTCGTTACTAACAGCATTGTTCCCTCCTCCTCCAGGAGCACCCCAATTGACTCCAGAGTTCCCAAACGGACCGCTAAGTGTGTTGTTCCCACTCGTCGATCCTCCCATGTATGTATTGGAATTCGAGTTTGTCGTGTTGTTGTTGTAGTTCAGACCCCCGTTGTTTCCCCACAGGTTCCGCGTAACCGAACTGAAGAAGGATGAGTTCCCTCCTCCTCCATTGCCTCCTTCGTACCCAACCGCAGGACCAAACCGGTTTGTGTTACCGATGTAGTACGGGCTCATTCCTCGGCCATAGTCGACGTTCCCATTAAAACTCGTACCTCCCGTGAACCCTGTGGGCAACCCCTGCTCAAAGTTCACATTCATCCCGTAGCCAGAACCGAAATTTGGAAACCCGCTTCTACCAGCACCGACCGGGCTGAACCGACCATCCATCCTGAGTCCGTAGCCTCCAACTGCGGCGGGGTTGAACCCTTGAGCATATCCATTAAGGAGGTTATTGACCCTATTAACTCCGTAGCTGTAGCCTGCACCAAGCGGGCTGCGAGTTGGACCTGGAGACAACTCCTTGGGAACCGCTCGCTTGACCTCGACCATTTTACCGTTAAGTTCATGGAATGTCTTGAGCAGAACTTTCTCAACCGCCTCCTCGGAATCATAAGTTATGAACCCGAAACCTCTAGGCCTTTGTGTGTTGTGGTCATACATCACAACCACATCCGTAGTTGTCCCAAACTGCTCAAAATACGTCTTGAAATCGCTCTCTGTAACCGAAGAAGGCAACCCTCCAACAAATATCTTCCTTGTACGGCCTGGGCCACCCGGTGATCCTTGGATGCTACTGCTGTTGCTTCTATTTACTATGTTCTGGTCATCTCTCGGAACAGCTTTCTTGGCTTCAACCTGCAAAAACATCAACCAAATTCAAAAAACTAAAGAAACGCTAGTTTCATCTCAAAACCCCAATCAAAGAAGAAAGGAAACGTCAATTCAAAACGAACAAAAAGTGAAACTTTCGAGGGTTGGCTGCAGAGAGAAGCTTCGAAAACAAGTTACATTGTACAGAATCAAAGGCGAGAAGGGAGGAAACGTACCAATCTCCCATCAATATTATGTTTTTCCGTAATAACAATCTCAGCAACAGCTGGATCAGCAAACACTACAAACCCGAAGCCACGGGCACGGCCTGTGGTACGGTCTTTCAAGATCACGGCCTCGATCACTTCTCCGAAGCTGCTGAAATACTCCTTGAGACGTTCCTCATTGGTGTCCCAAGATATCCCGCCGATGAAAAGCTTTCCATTGTCGGATTGCATTTTGCTCTGCACACAAGAGATTCGGATTTTAGAATCTGTAAGAAAACCGAACAAAATTTGGCAGATCAAACATCAAAGCATGAGCCAACAAGTTTTGCTTTTAGCTATGCGGATGATGAATCCAGATTTCGTCGATTCTCAGAATCTGATCAAACGGTAAATCAAACACAGATTTCGTGTATATGTGGCAAAGACCACTCGGATTCAATCTAGGAAGAGCAGATCCTTCGTCTACCGATTAAGGAATACAGAAGAAACAAAGGGAATCTGCGGGAGAGGTTGATCGGATGGAGAAGCAAAAGGAAACAGATTTCCAATCAAACATGTGAATCGAAATCTCAGATCAAAGAATGAAAAGCAGATGTATCGAAAACCCACCAATCAGATTAAAACCCAGATGCCGAATCTCGTAAAGAAATCACTAAGATCTGAGGATAGGCACGATTTGAATAGAGGGCATAATTTAACCTGCCCCTTTCCCTAGAAACGAAAGATTTGAGAGAGAAAAGAAAAGTGAGAATACAAATTATCTGTTTTTGTTCAATCCGATTCAACCCGATTTAACACAATTTCAATGGCGTCAATAAAAACATACTGACAACGCGCAGGGACGCGCTCTAGATAGAGAGAGAGAGAGAGAAAGAGGGAGAGAGAGTTGTAGAGATAGAAAGACAAAGGCTTTTCGGGTGCAAGAAGAAGATATGTCTGTATTATATATATATGTATTACATAATTGGGCAAGTCTCTCTCTCTTTCTCTCTTTTAGTTTTTACAATACAAAGCTCTATGTGCGTATGTAAGGAAATGCGGAGTTTGGTTCTCTCCCTTCAATTTATTACACGCAACTTTTTTACTAATCTTACAAAAAAATATATATATATATATTATTTGGAAACATCTTTAATTAAAAACATCTAGATTAATTAGCATAGTGCCACTAAAAGTCTAGGACTAATTAATTTTTACTACGGTCAAATATTTGTTCTTACATGTATTGTTTTCCAAATAGTTATTACCGCGATCAAAAAGACACATCGAGCTAACCTATTAACATAGTGCCGCGAATGTACTGGTTTCGTCTTTCAGTTCGGTTTTTTTGGAACATTACTTTTACGAGCAACGATTGAACATTGATTTTATAGGTGCAACTTGAAATTCGAAATTCGAAGAAGCAAAATGTAAAACATTATGACTATTTCGTGGCAGATTGAAACACATGAAGAGAGGCTGCGAACATGTCCAACTTTGGGCCCAAAAAGCATAATCATTTTGGGCTTAAGCCCACATTTAAAAAGAAACTGAATATACGATTATTTAAAAAATCGGTTTTAGTGTTTCCGCTTTACAATTCCCTCTAAAAAAATGTTTCCCTCCAAGATGTGAAATATTTCAAACTCTTATCTTTGACAAATCTTCTCCTACAATTTTCTTCCTTCTTCAACCTCTGTATCTCTGCTATATATACGATGGACATGCTATTCACCATCGCCACCTAAATCAACAACCAAGTTTAGCCTTTCTCCTCTTTTCATCCTACAGTCACGATATTTTCTCACTTAAACTCTCTTCCATGGCGGCCCTCAAAGCTTCGTTTATGCTAAGAACCCTCGACAGCGACGTCTCCGGAGATGTTATCGCCGACCAGGTACAACGCGGATCCGGTGCTATTCACGTTATCATGGGCCCTATGTTTTCTGGGAAATCTACCTCCCTCCTCCGCCGGATCAAGTCTGAAATCAGCGTCGGAAGGTAAAAAAAACGTGATCACCATCTTCATAGATTCCAACAGTCAGATCTATGATGTTTCCGACCCGAATTTGGGTTAGAGTTTGCTGATAACCTTCAAATTTCACGATCTAATTTATCAATTTTTCGTCTTTTTGGTCATGTAGAAGTGTAGCGATGCTGAAATCGAGCAAGGATACGAGATACGCGAAAGATTCAGTGGTGACACATGATGGAATCGGATTCCCTTGCTGGGCTCTTCCAGATCTAATGTCATTTCCTGAGAAATTCGGTCAAGATGCCTACGACAAGGTAAATTTTATGGTTTCTGGGTTATTTTGGGTCTTAATTGTGAAGGATTTGCATTGAAATTGTGTTTTTCTCTCTCTCTCTCTTAAAATTATTGGCAGCTTGATGTGATTGGTATTGATGAGGCTCAGTTCTTTGGAGATCTTTATGAGTTTTGCTGCAAAGTCGCCGATGATGATGGCAAAACAGTGATTGTTGCAGGCCTGGATGGTGACTATTTGAGGTGCTTCATTCTTGTGATTTTGACACTTTACTTCAAATTTTAGCAATTTTGATGATTGAGTGTAACTTGACTGCGTGATCCTTTTCTCGCAAAAAATGCAGGAGGAGGTTTGGTGCTATTCTTGACATTATACCAATAGCTGATTCTGTGACGAAGCTAACAGCAAGGTGTGAGGTTTGTGGACAGAAAGGTTTCTTCACTCTAAGAAAGACTTGCGACACCAGAACCGAGCTCATCGGTGGAGCTGACGTCTATATGCCTGTTTGTCGCAAGCATTACATCAATAATCAAATTGTCATCAAAGCTTCCAAGAAAGTGTTGGATTCTGACAAGGCAAGAGCTGAATCTCGTGTGGAGGCAGCTGCTGCTATGGTCTAACTATAAATTGCTTTGGAACCAGTAACATAGTCTATATGATGGTGAAATTTTGTTTTTCTGTTTGCTTTCGTTTCACTTGGGCGTATCCTCAATGTTGTCTTTGAAAATCACTTGTGATGTTCCTTGTATATAATAAGTATGTGTTTGATAATTTCTCTATAGTTTTTGTCCATCTATCATGCATTCTACAGGCTTTTGTTAGCAGCTTGTCTCATTTTATCCTTTCATAACCTAAAGACGTTTCTAATCTCTCTCCCTTCTCCAATTCTGCTTCATTGCATTCCCCAGTTTGCTGCATTGTTCTGCAACAAGGCACTGTTGTCCTGAAGCCAGCGAAGAGGGATTTAAATGATTCAAAGCTCCATCGTCCTCTCAGAAACATAGCTCATGGAGCATCAAGTGCAATAATCTTTGTGACATATGAAAAACAAGGATCTGTTTTGACGACTGTAAAGAGAAGTCAGCCTATTCGAGTCAAAACGTGTTTCAAACAACTTTGGTCACAACATAAGGTTAACAATAAACAAGGGGGATCAAATTGGAACAAGAGACAACAAGAACATCCATCCATAAAGAACACACGCATTCCAAAAACCAAAAGAAGACACTTTGACGGACGCAAATAAAATATCAGAGAGTAGCAGCAAGAGCCTTGATAACCTCAGCCGATGAAGGGACTGTAAGCACATGATCCAGCCACTCAACTTTCCCCCAAATTTCACAACTGTTGCGCCTTTCAAGCGCAATCTCTGCACACCAAATCTCCTTCATCTTGAAGTACCAAAACCGCCGAATACGAGGACACTCCTCCGCTTCCCACAAAACCGCCATCTTTCCACCATAATCAGCCAATTTAACACGAGATGTACCAGTGAGCTTAGGTAGTCCAACCAAACCGGACAAATCTCTCCACACTCTTGCCTCAGTATCATACCATCGGATCCCATCCCCCGCAGCAGAGTACAGAACGTTGTCAATCACGCAATAAGCTTCTGGTTGCATATACCACCTCATCCCTCTTGCAACAACGTCCCATCCACCTTCCTTGGGATCGTAAGCAACCACCTCATTGCGAGTCACCACGTGGAACTTCCCTTCAATCGATGCGGTGGAGTCGGTAACTACGGCTTCTACTTCGCTGGGCACGGGATCCCAAACTTGAGCTTTCGTGTCGAAGGCCTGGAACGAGTTCTTCAAACGTGAATCACCACCATCTCTGGAGCGACCTGCTACATATATCTTTCCATCAATGACGCTTGCAGAAAGTCTACAGAGCTCAAACCGCAAGCTTGGAGCCTCGCTCCACGTATGAGACCGACAATCCAGTATCCAGACCCTAGAGTAGAACCCGAAGACTATGAATTCGATTCCGGATCCGCCAATGTTGTAGATATTGGAACCAACCGCAACAAGACCCGAAAAGAACGCACAAGAAGAACCGGGAATTGGGACTTTAGCCAAAACATACCCACTTGGCTTGGTTTCACTGATTAGGGGCTTTTTAGGTTTCCGGCAGAGGGTGTACCAGGTAAGACCGTGACCGGCACCTGGTTTTATGCACACGTAGAGACAACTCTCGGCGCGGCCCAAGAGCGACCGGACCTTGTAGAGCTCCGGTGAAGCAGTGAGGGATCGAAAGCCCTTGGAGACGAGGGAGAGAGTCGGATAGTACAGCCTCGAGACGCGTGCGATGCAGCTCAACAGCAGGTCATAGGGAAGCGACGTAATCATGGGTGATTCAGGCGTCGACTTCTTCTCAGACGCAGCAGTGATCTTCCTCTTCCTTGCCGTGGGCATTGCCGGCTTCTTCTTCGTGTAGCACTTGTCTTCCTCTTCTTTCCAAAATATAATATTTGAAGACTTAGGTTAAGGAATGAAATCTAGAAATCAGGGAAGAATTAATTTAAAAGGATCTAACGGTTTATATTGAATAGAGAGAAAGATCTAATTTGATTAAGGGAAAACAATCTTTGAAAAATAACTTTACTTCTAATCATTGAGCTATGTGTTTAATTCTTTTTCTTTCAGTGAAAGAAGACATGTATATTATATTACTTATTTCTTAACATCTTTTTGAAGCATTTTGTTTTTTTCTTCTTAAAATCAATTGTCCCAAAAGGGTAACCATTGTAAACAAAACATGTTCAAAAATATTTTTCAGGATCATAACAAATTTACCAAGTCTACTACTACCCAACGAGTCAATGACGATGCATATTTACATAAACACCCTTTATCGCTTTCCATTACAGTATCAGAGTCCAAAACGCCAAAAGGGTAATAATTGTTTCGGGAAATTTTCCCTTTTCGCGCTACATATCTATCTAATTTCTTGTCCCGAATTTACCAGATACTGAAAACCTCCTCTCCAAGTTTCCAACAAATATTGATTAGTTTTCTCTTGCTTTCTTTTTTTATTTTTTCGTTTAGTACTCTCAAATATATTTATCTAGAATAGAATATATTATGAAGTTGTGTTTATATGATAATAAGATATATATATATATAATGGCAATATTAACATAATTCTCATTTTAATATAATGTAAACTTTCTTAAACACATAAAGTAAATATATTAAAAATATATATCGAAATCTACAATATATTTTTTTCGGATTTATTAGCTTCATTTCATAAACTGTCTGCAAAAAAAAAATTTGGCTTCCCAAATTACTAATAATATATCTTTCTTTCCAAGTTACTCTAATAATCTATTTTCCACATTACAAAGAAAAACAATATACAGCTACGGCCGATAGTGTGATTATTACTAATAGGCTAGTAAATTGAGTAAGTACTAAACTAAAGATATAAAAAGAAAGAAAGTGAGATTAATTAAAGTTTTTTTGGGACAAAGACGTTGTCATAATCAGAGTCGTCAACCGAATGCTAAAACTTACTAATTACAATATTAATTCATAATTAAGCAATTCGGAAAATTTTCATAAAGCATCATCGTTCATTCTGTACACACAAAATATTAAGAAGCCCTTTAAATTGCTCTCTCCTTCTCTCCCTCTTGCAAACCCCTCCCGGTACGATAATTGCAACTTAAAATCATCGGAATAACAGTTCTCGAAGCTTAGCTGACGTTAAACAACTTACCAACTTCTGGTGAGGTTTCTCCTCTCTTCTCGGGTTTTGATATCATTTTTACTTCCTTAAAACAAATTCTGTGACATTGTAACCTTAGGATGATGGTCGAATCTGTTTCTGGTACTGTTCAAGCCATCAAGGTGGTTAGGTTTTAGATAATAGAATTTACTAATTATTTTTGATTTCAAACATGCCATCAAAGCTGGATGATGCTATAGAGGCAAGAGGTGTGAATTCCCAAGACTTCATACTGATCTTAGTTGAAGGTGATTCAGCAAAAACGGCTGTTATAAACAGTAGGATGTTTCCGCCACAAGGAAAGCTACTAAATGTAAAAGAGGCCAGAGAAGAGACGATTAAGGGAAAGAAGCAAGTTGCGCAACTAAAGAAGATTCTTGGATTAGAGGATGAAAGTAATTATGATAAGCTTAGATATGGCAAAATCATGCTAATGACATATCAAGTAAGAAGTGAATAAAAATTCAATTGAGTATATATATTAACTTGACCAAATGTTGACCCAAAAAAAAAACTTGATTAAAAAAATTCCTGTTTTAGGATTTCAGTGGTTTCCACATAAAGGGATTCCTGATCAACATATTTCACTGTTTATGGCCGAGATTACTCAATAGAAAGAAGCCTTTCTGAGTTTGTAACTCCAATTTTGAAGGTATGAGTTTCATATAATAATGTCTTCATAATCATATTGGTGGGCATAATAGATATGTGAAATTAATTAACAGTTTCTCTGAACATTTCATCAGTGCACGCCCATAAATGATGGAGGAACACCAAAACAATTTTATTCATTACCTAAGTACATAAACTGGAATGCTCAATTCACCTTTGAAGAAAGACTCAAATGGAATCTTCTAAAATACTACAAAGTCGGTTTTTCGATTGTAAATTAACATAATTTGCAGAGTAAATTGATTTAGGTCTGAGCCTCAGCAATACAAAGCCTCCAACAGATGACTATAATTTTGATAAAACCCTAGCCCATTGCTTGTATATTTCTGATCCCTATTTGCATACCAAGGATTAGCTACCAGTTCAAACGAAGCCAATAAGTTTTTCGAAGACAGTGAGACTTACAAAACGGATATCATTTGGGAGAGTGCAAAGAGTAAATCTGATGTTGATGGACAAGCATTGGAAATTGCATTCAGTCAAAAGCCTAAAGTTGATGCAGCATGTCGAAGAGCTTGGCTCAAGGAACCGGTATGAGTTATCCTAAAATGTTGTATAATTGAGTTATCTTACAATGCTCTTCTTGTACTGATGTTAATATTTCTCCATTCAGGCTTTAGAACTCCTTAACATGTATGGATTGGACAAAATTTGTGTTTCCAACTTTGTTCATAAAGAGCTTAAATTATTCTCCCACGAAAACAATCGAAAGTATTCATGGGAGAACACCCACAATAATGTATTGGACCGTCTCTATGTTCTGGTGACCACCATTCTAAAAAAAATCGTATTGGTCGGCATTTAGATATAGCTGGGGAAAAAGAGAATCTGATCACAAAGGACCAAAGAAGAGCAATTCCCTGGTAACAACCAACATACATACGTGTTTTGGTAAAATAAATGTGGCTAATCATAATTATTGTGGATATTTTATAGGCATGTATGGTTGAGTTTGTGGGATTAATCAAGGTTAATGTGGTAAAAGGAACCAATCTTGCGGTTCGAGACGTGATGACCAGTGATCCTTATGTTATCTTTGCTCTTGGCCAATAAGTGAGCTCTCTACAAAATCTTCCTCTCACATAATGATAAATAATTTCCTTCTTCCTCCTCTTTTTTGTTGTTGTTGTTTGCTACTTTTTTTGTTGATCCACATCAAAACCTATGTAAAACGATCCATGATCATATGAAAAAAAACAATCAAGAGTTTGAACGGTAAATTCTGGCATGTTTTAGTGTTTCACCTTTTACTTTTACCTATTCCCGAATAATCTGTTTTTTTCTTTTGGTGATTAATAACAAGAAATATAGATATGGAGATTTTTGTAACTCAAAATGGATGAATAGTTTGTTCGTTTATTATAGAGTAAGTAAATTTTAAATTAGCTAAAATGTTATGGTAATTTTTTATATATAATGTTGATTATTGTACTTAATCTTTTTATTAGTTATATATATTATAATTTGTTTTAATATATATTTTGATTAAATAAATTTTAAATTAGGAAAAATGCTATGATAATTTTTTATATAATGCTTAATTTTTATATTTTAAAATGTTAAATTGTTTTTAACTTATAACTAATCGCTTTTATTTAATATTTTTGCTAAAGTTACATTTTATGTAAAACTTTTATAGTCTTTCGAAACCATAAAAGATATATAATCTCGTTCGACTTGCTTTGAAAATTGAAAATCTTGCAAGTTGCAAGTGGGTATTTTAACAAACACCCTTATCAGTTTCCATTATACGTATCAAGAGTACAAAACGAGAAAATGGTAATTGAGCTTAAGCTGAGTGAAGAGAACATGGTGTTGGCTCGGCAAGAGGGTTTTTTGAAAACACTCCAATTCACCACGACAATCGCTACGACAAACATGCATCTCTTTGATGCAACGGGTGAAGAAATTTGCGACTCCTGAACAAAGTAAGAAGGGATCCAAACTCATTGTTCAGACTTGTTTTGTGTTAGTCTTGATTTGTTTCACTGATATCTAATCCGCACCTTGCAGTCCTCGAACATTTCTTCGTCCTCGGGCTCCAACACTATGAGAAGAGAATGGTTTTGAAAATGTCTTAATAGATGTTTTAGTTATCAAATCAACGCACTGGTCTTTAACAGTAAATTGTCTGATATGCTTACCGAGAATAATGCTGGCGCAACTGGAAGTTAAGAGGCTGAAACTAGAAAACCGGTTAAGGTTTGTGCGTCTAGTTGAAAGTGGAGAAATCGTGCTGGAGAACAGGAACAAAGACGACCTTGTTCAGGAGTTAATACAGAGAGGGTTTGCACCATTCCCGGAGGAGTAAAGAGCAAAGAAGGCAACAAAGAAGTGACAAATTTTATATTAATGCTGTTCAAACTTTTAACTTTCTACTTGCACAAAAACTTGCGTTACTTAAAAAACCATCCAAGTGTGACACTACTATTCTATGAAGAACTCTGTTTAACGATTTGGTCTGAGTAATCAAGACCGTTTAAGTGTGACACTACTATTCCATGAAGCAAACACATAAAACTTAGAATACACACTAATATAAAAAAGTAGTTTGCAATAAGCTTTCTTTTGTGTGTGTGTGCGTGTGTGCAAAGTTTACAATAAGCTGGCCTGATTGATCTGAGAAGATGTTAATTAAATAATTACCGTATTTTTTGTTTTGTTTTGTTGTAACACATTGGATTCAATTCAATAGTCATTTATCAACAACTATAGATTTCCCAATTGAGCGAGAAAGGAGAAAACAATCTCCGGTTTCAGCTGCGTCGACGAGATCTGTCGTCAGGATCGCAGATTTGTTGCACTCTCGTTGATAATCCGGCGACATGAGTTCTCCGGTACGCAAATATTATACCAGATCTACGAGATTTGGTCGTCTGACTTCGATCTTTTGCGTCCTTCTCTCTTTTTTTTTTCCTTTTCTGTTTCGAATCGTCGTCACTGACCTATGAATCTACTTTTACATTGATTCAGGGAACGGGTATGTTCACCAATTTCACCAAGCTCTGCAAAGGACTTGCTCTGGTGCTTGTGGTGGGGCACATCGTGGTTCAGTTCATTCCCGCCACCGTCCCATACCTTGCTCTGATTCCGGCGAGGTACTTCCTCTTCTCTCCTCCTTCTTCTTCTGTCACTACTAGGTTTCACGATTTTCGTACTGAATGGATTTTGCGTGCGCTAAACTAATTGCGAGGAAATTACGCTTCCTGTGTGCTAAATTCAGTGAGAAATTATATTACCTAGGATGCGAATTTGATGGAATATTACCTGATTGTTCTTCAAATTCCATCGAAACTGTTGTGATGCTCATTGCACAGTGTAATCAGAAATTACTTAGTTTGGGCTTGAACTATTATTGCGATGCTACTTCCTAACATTTGATATATTTTTCTTGAGTATAGGACTATTCCTTTTGCCTGGAATCTGATAACAAGCGGCTATTTTGAACTATCAGTATATGGGGTATGTTGTCTTATTCTTTTTTTCTCTCTATTTCAACTTGTTCCTATCAAATCCACACTTCTCATCTCTAGTGCTTAAGTACACGAGTGACTGTTTGCAATGTTGCAGGTTGTCTTCAGCACAGTTTCTCTCCTCTTTATGGGAAAGTTCCTGGAACCTGTCTGGGGTTCCAAGGAGTTCCTTAAGTTCATCTTTGTGGTGAACTTTCTTACATATCTCTGCGTTTTCGTTACAGCCATTGCTTTATACTACATAACGAGGCTCGAGATCTACCTGTAAGTACTCTACCACCCTTTACAGATTAAGTTTCTGGTTGTTTATTGTATCCTCCCACTTAAATTTGGAGGGATGTCTTTATTATGAATAACTAAGTTGAAATCCTTTGAGCTGTAATCATATTATAACTCGTGTTTGCTTCACTGCTCCGTTTACTTCGATCTTTACCAGTGTACAATGATATAATTCCTCTCTGTTTTCTTTCATTTCATGAACTATAGTAACCTGCTCTCTGTTTTCTCCTGGCTAGATATATGCCCTTTGCAGGTTTTCATGGTGTCTTGGCAGGCCTTCTTGTCGGGATAAAGGAAATAATACCTGACCAGGAGGTATTGCTGTTAAAGATAAAAGCAAAGGTAATATTTTGCCTTCTAGTAAGAAATGATAAAAAGCTTTTGGCATTTTTGTACTTTAACTTTGGCTAGTCGAACAAGTTCTCACATCCTAATCTTGCTTCTGGTTTCTGTGTGCAGTGGTTGCCCTCTATTATGGTAGTTTTGTCAATAGCCTCAAGCTTCTTCACAGTAAATTCAGCAGCGTATCTTCCTACTTTGATATTTGGTACATATATGGGCTGGTTATACCTCAGATACTTACAGAGGAGGCCAGAAACAAAGCTCAGAGGTGATCCGAGTGATGACTTTGCCTTCTCTACTTTCTTTCCTGAACTTCTCAGGTGAAAGAATATATCTCCATCTCTTTTTAACTATACTTTCGAGTTTACCCAGAAATCAATTCTTTTCTCATATTCTGTTTGTTTTTCCCAAATAAATGCAGACCGATAATTGACCCTATAGCCTCAATCTTTCATCGGATGCTTTGTGGACGATCAAATGCCACAAGCGAAGCCCATGGTTATACAACTAGCGGTGCTCCATTACCGGGTTCTGACTCTGCTGAAGCTTCCAGGAGGAGGTAAACTTGTTTTCTTTTGCCTTTAATCTCTTTCCTGCTCCACTTCAATGGTAGTTTGGATGCAATAGGTCCTAGTGCAGATCATCCTTATTTGGGTAGACACTGTTGAAAGATAGATAATATAGGGTTTGGTTGATGCAAACCGCGGTCATGAATGGATAGTACTGGCCTGTCATCACTATTGTCAAAATGTAGAGACTTGGCCTCGTTTGTATCAAACCAAATCCTGAGAAAGCTATTTCTGGTTCTCAAAAAGAAAATCGACCTTCTTGTTGCAGAGAAAGAGGAGCAAGGGCTCTAGAGGAGAGGCTTGCAACGGAAAGGTTGGTTCCTCCAAGGAACAAAGATGAGTCGCAGAGTGATGCTTTGGATAGCGTTTAAAGTGGAACATTGCAACTAGCTTTTTGAAGATGCTGTGTGGGTTCTTGTTTGTTTCAGGTGGACAGTTTTAATTTTTTTTTACAAAATTGACTTTAATACAGAATCAACCAGTAACTCCGTAAATTCCATGGACAGCTCGAAAAAGTAGTGCATTTTCTTGGAAAAAACCACTTAGAAACAATTTTCTTGGGCGAGAGAGAATATATATAGAAATTTATTATTATACACATATTTCACTTCTCCAAACTTGTTATTGTCCTAATCCAGCAGACCAGAACGCACAAAATGTCTCTTTTCGGTCAATCTGAAACAAAAATTACAACCTAAACATGAATTTGTGTATGCATACTTTGTAAATGAAAGATGACCGAGATTATTATAACATAAAAGAACGGAATCATGAAAAGTTGAGAATAAGGAAACTATTAATGAACAACAAAAAAACAAAAATGAAAAAGGGAAATGACGTCAGCATTGACAAGGTAACCACGTCGCTTATTGCGAGTCCCTCCAGATGTCTGGTGTGGTAGTCGCTTTAGGAATCAAACGCGGAGCTCCAATAACAATGGCCATTACCAAACTCTTCAATTTCTCTATCGATTCAAACACACACAACAGACATTCCTCAAATTTTTCCCTTTTCTTGTTTTGGTTTTTCCATATTCTCGTCTCTTTCCTTCTTTCTGTTGCTCTTTGTCACCAATCAAAAAACATCTCCGCCTTTCTCTCTCTCTCTCTCTGTTCTCGTCGTCCTTAGCTATACTACATTTTCAATCCGATAGATTCTGAACAAGAGACCCAGATCCTCCCATTTGAGAGATTCCTGCAAATGCGACTTGGCGATCTAGCTATGGAGGAACGAATGAGAAAAACCAAGATTCGGAGAAGAAATATGTGAAGAGACTAACAACATAAACAACAACAAAAGTGAAATTTCGAACAAGAGAAAAACCAAAAAACGAATAGAGAAATGTCGGTAGCACACGCAGACGACGCCGACGATTACAGCCGACCAACGGGAGAGGCTTACCACGCCGAGAAACCATTGCCGAGTGGAGACTTCTACACAGGGCAATGGCGAGACAATCTTCCTCACGGACACGGCAAATACCTCTGGACCGATGGTTGTATGTATGTCGGAGAATGGCACAGAGGCAAAACCATGGGCAAAGGTCGTTTCAGCTGGCCCAGTGGTGCCACCTACGAAGGCGATTTCAAAAACGGTTACATGGACGGCAAAGGTAATACCAAACCAAGCTGACCCAAATTTCTCAATCTTCTTCTTCTTCTTCTTCTTCTCTGAATCGCAATCTTGTTCTGGTTACAGGTACTTACATCGATTCGTCTGGAGATTTGTATAGAGGATCATGGGTGATGAATCTAAGACACGGCCAAGGAACCAAAAGCTACGTCAACGGTGATTGCTACGACGGAGAATGGAGGAGAGGGCTACAAGACGGACACGGGAGGTACCAATGGAAGAACGAGAACCATTACATCGGTCAATGGAAGAACGGGATGATGAACGGTAACGGGACGATGATATGGAGCAACGGCAACCGTTACGACGGATCCTGGGAAGACGCAGCTCCCAAAGGCAACGGAACTTTCCGATGGTCAGACGGGAGTTTCTACGTCGGAGTTTGGAGCAAGGATCCCAAAGAACAGAACGGGACTTATTACCCTTCGACGTCTTCAGGGAATTTCGACTGGCAACCGCAACAAGTGTTCTATGTTGACCTGAGTGAATGTGTGGTTTGCACTTGTCAGAGAATCCCGGTTTTGCCTTCTCAGAAGATGCCGGTTTGGTACGGTTCTTCCGAGCAGAGTAGTAGTGGGAACAGGACCAAGAACAGCAGCAATGAGAGGCCGAGGAGGAGATCTGTTGATGGGAGGGTTAGTAATGGTGAAATGGAACTGAGGAGTAATGGTTCTGGTTATCTCCAGTTGGATGATAATATGGCAGAGAGTAACAGATCATCATTAGGGCATTTGAGGATACAGCCTGCGAAGAAACAAGGACAAACCATCTCTAAAGGACATAAGAATTACGACCTCATGCTTAACTTGCAGCTCGGGATTAGGTACCGGACACTTTTCTTTTTCTTTTTGTTTTCGATTGAAATTGCTTGTGTTTTGCTTTCTTTGATGCGGTTTTTCTTTTTGTTCTTGCAAGACATTCTGTTGGAAGACCAGCGCCTGCTACATCTCTTGATTTGAAGGCTTCGGCGTTTGATCCAAAGGAAAAACTTTGGACCAAGTTTCCATCTGAAGGATCTAAATACACTCCTCCACACCAGTCTTGTGAGTTCAAATGGAAGGATTATTGTCCTGTGGTTTTCAGGTTAGAACCTGTCTTCCTTTTTTGTTTTCCGGGTTTTCTTGATCTTGCGTGTGTGTTTTGGTATTAAGAGAAACCGATGAAAAATGTTTTGTATAGGACTCTGCGGAAACTGTTTAGTGTGGATGCAGCAGATTATATGTTATCGATTTGTGGTAATGATGCTCTTAGGGAGCTATCATCTCCAGGGAAAAGTGGAAGCTTCTTCTACTTGACCAACGATGACCGCTACATGATCAAGACGATGAAGAAGGCAGAAACAAAAGTAAGTATCACTAGTAAATATACTAAGAGCTGAACCAAACCGCAAACTCTGTTTATCAAGATTCACTCATCTGCTTTTTTTGTCCCAGGTACTTATAAGGATGCTTCCGGCCTATTACAATCATGTAAGGGCATGTGAAAACACTCTGGTTACCAAATTTTTCGGTCTTCACTGCGTGAAATTGACTGGCACTGCACAGAAAAAGGTCAACAACCATTTTATTGCCTTCATGTGTCTCTGTATGGTTGTTATTAGCCTTTTCAATATTAGTGATGGAGAATACTTGCGCCTGCAGGTTCGGTTTGTGATCATGGGGAATCTGTTCTGTACTGGTTACTCCATCCATAGGCGGTTTGACCTCAAAGGATCCTCTCATGGCCGTCTCACCACTAAACCAGAGTCTGAAATCGATCCAAACACAACGCTTAAAGATCTTGATCTAAATTTCGTATTCCGACTGCAGAAGAACTGGTTCCAAGAATTCTGCAGGTGGCTGATTCATTACTTATAAGAACTCTTTTCACTTCGTTAGTGACTAAACCAAATATGACTTTTTTTGTTTGAACAGGCAAGTGGACAGAGACTGTGAGTTCCTTGAACAAGAGAGGATCATGGATTATAGTCTCTTAGTTGGTCTTCACTTCCGAGAAGCTTCATTCAAGGAGTCTGCTACTCCTCCTTCCGGAGCCCGAACCCCAACAGGTACAAAGTCTTGTCAGATCTTTGAGTCAATATTCTCACTTTCCAGCTTAAAAGCTTGATTGAGGCAACTTTCATCATCTATAAGCAGGAAATCCTGAAGGTGGAAACCCTCGTGTCTCCCGAGCAGAAATGGACCGTTTTCTTCTTGATGCCAGCAAGTAAAGAACCAAAAACTCAATGCTTACAACGCAGTTTTAAAAAGTGAGTAAATGGGTCCTGTAATAAAAGTGCGGTTCTTAAAAATGATTTTGCAGGTTAGCATCCATGAGGCTGGGTATAAACATGCCTGCGAGAGTTGAAAGAACAGTGAGAAGAAGTGACTGTGAGAATCAGCTTGTTGGGGAACCAACTGGTGAATTCTACGATGTGATTATCTACTTTGGTGTTATAGACATTCTACAAGACTACGATATAAGCAAGAAGCTTGAACATGCCTACAAATCAATGCAGTATGATCCGACTTCGATCTCAGCCGTTGATCCAAAGCAGTACTCTCGACGTTTCAGGGATTTCATCTTCAGGATCTTTGTCGAAGACACTTGAGAACAATCCATCTAACTTGCACCCCCCAAGGCCCAACCAAGTTGAGGTTTTATTTTTTTTGTTAGAAATTCTTTTCTATATAGAAATATTTGTAAATTTTACTATTTAACCAAATCTTTTCATATAGAGAAAAGTTCATTCTTTTTGTAACTAAAGTTCAATACTCTGCCCTTTTACTTCTTCTTGATACTCTTTGTATTGCGTTTCTTTAAACGTGAAAGGAAGGATGTGTACAGATGTTATTGACTTGTGTATTTCTCATTATCTTATTCCGTCCAAGTTTATCTTTCTATTTTTTTTTCTAGAATTAATTAACCAATATATTGAACAGAACATGTTTCTATTTTTTTCGTTTTTTTAATTAGATGTGGTTTATTTCCGTTTTTCAAATTGATTTTTAATACGTGAGAACAAGTTGACTTCTGGTAATACGCATACTCACAACAGGCGAAGCTCAAAGTCAATGCTAATGGTTTTCAAATTAAGTATTTCGTTATTTCATAATTGATACAGAATATGAAATGAAATGTTTTAAGGCGCTTAAGCAAACACACCTCTAGTCCGGAAGTATATAAAACATATCATCTAGTCTTCATATGAATATATTTATGATGATCACATAATTTATGTGAATTGTATATTACAAATATAGATTAGTGTCGCTATTTCTCATTTTGTTTAATATTATCACCTAATGCAAACAAAGAGTAGAGAGTAAAAAATAATGCCACACACGCAATGCAACAATCTAAACCTTCTCTAACTTAACCTTTGACAAATTTTACCAATCATCCCTCTTCCCTCTTTTATGTTATAGCTTTGCCTACTTTTCACTGTATGTGATTTATACTAATAGTACGTACCAAAAACAACATGTTACTTTATTTTTCGGGTTTAGCGTAAATCATATACAAATTTGGTCATCAAAACAGGTTCGTGGTGGAGTTTTGATGATTTTGGTTTCTTACCGAAACACACAAGCGCTTTGACCACAACACAACAATTAATACTGAAGAGCAACCCAAAGACAAATAATAAGTATGTATGAAAAGGTTAAGGTTGGATTGAAGAAATAACTAACAAAGTTGAAAGTTAAAACTTTAACCAACAAAACTGCTTTTACTTGAGACTTATATTTCAGTTATTTGTAGATAACCTAATTCAAAGCCAAAGTCAATACTTACTTCTTTATTTAGGCCGAGATTAGCTCTTCCATTTTCAGATTTGTTTTTTCAAATATATGTATATATAAATATATAACTTTTTTTCAAATTGTTAGCCAAAAACTGCATTGCCATGTCATCAAATGCGGTAGCGTGTGCATGTGTGAGTTGTGAGCGACAATATATATAATTATATATATAAATATTTTTTACCGGTTAAGCTAATGTAGATTGCATGTGTTTGGGTTTATCCCAATTTATCTGAAATTACTAGACTTAACCGTTACTTCCATAGACTCAATACAGTTTTACTTTCATCTCCATTTTAAACATGCATATTTTCGGATTTATGATGACAAGGCAACATCACTACTACAGAAACCAGTAAATTATAAAATCGCTCAATATATTACCTTTATAAATCATGGTAAATATAATCGTATTTACAAACAGTTCAGATAGTTATATATATATAACTAAATATAAATTTAAAGCTACAGCATGATTAATTTAAAACCCAAGCAAAAACCTACGACATAATCTTGTAATCAATCAGAGATTTGAGAAATTTGAGTAAGTGAAAGATCAAACCAGATTTTCAAAACCTTATAACCTGTAGACTTTAGTCCAACGGTTATACCAATCCAACCAACAAAATAGTGAACTATCCTAAAGAAGTGATGTGAGGATGCAAATGAGCGTAATACATGACGTCATAAATTTTTCAAGAAAACAATTGTTATAAAAAAGAACAAGTTATATTCCCAAAAAACCTTATAGAAAGACAAAGGTGTAACTGAATTGTAAATTTTAGGAATAAAATCATGTAGGATTGTAAATTTTAGGAATAAAATCATGTGGAATAAAGAATTCCATGAAATTCCACAAAATTGTTACCAGAAATGGAAAAGCAAAATCATTCCACTTATTCCATTCATTTCATAAAGGAAAAAACTAATGTTATTGAAAAATAATTCCACTTTAAAAATGTTAAGGAATAAATAGAATGCAATTTTCATTCAATTCCACATTTCTTTATTCCACATAAATTTATTTCTTTTATTTTATTTATTTCAACTTGTTATTACCAGTTACAGCCAAAGTTTTAATTTCATTACTATTTGTATCGTAAAAATGCAAAATGGTTTTCTTTGCAAAACTTTTATGAAAGTTTTTTACGTTCTAGTTTGTAATGTTTATAGATCGTTTATTTTGATTAATGTTTCTCTAACCGACGATAAAACTGGGACGTTGCGAAGCAGATTAAATCAAATGTCTTAAAGTGGCTTTACTGTATAGTATTAATTACCTTAAATAAAGATCATTGTTTTGCAAACGATTTGAGTAATGATGAAAGTGAGGAATTATAACAAACATTGTTCCTCTTAAATTGTTTTCAACCAATACTTCATTTGTCTCACTCTCTCTCATCTCTATAAATATAAGCACTTTTGCATTCTCTATGACACATCACTCATTTCTTTCCTCATCATTCTTTCTACGTCAAACCCAACCTTAATCTAACTTTGAGAGAATCCACCACACACACACTCACACACACAACAAAATGAAAGAAACGATTACAATCTTATTGACAATTCTCTTAACGTCTATTCCTTCTTGTTTCAGCAGCTACCCATTTGATCATAGAGATGAACCTTTCATGTTTTCCAATGCTTTTTATGAAACGAATCATCTACATGGCCACCACATTACACGCAACAGTCACATGCAAAATCTCCATGGGTATGCTCCTGCACCTTCTCCTCGAGCACGCAACAGTCACAAGCAGAATCGCCATGGACGTCCTCCTAAAGCTTTTAACGTCAACAATTTTGGTGCTAAAGCCAACGGAAACGACGATTCTGGGGTATATACTACATATTATTTATTTCTATCGCAATATAACCAAATCTGTTACAATCAATTAACGTAAATGAAATATATGTTTGAGTCGTAGGCATTCATGAAAGCTTGGGAAGCAGCTTGTTCGTCAACCGGAACAGTTTACGTCGTGGTTCCGAAAAATAGAGCTTACAGGCTTAAACCGGTTAAATTCTCCGGTCCGTGTGAATCATCCCTGATTGTTTTTAAGGTATGATATATACGAGAGATAAAAGTAGTCTTAATTAAAAGTTCACATTGTGGAATGTATCATCATCTTATTTATAATCTTTTTTTTTAGCTTTACGGAAATATCGAGGCATGGAAAAAATCATCAGCCTACGGGGATCGTAGGCACTGGATTGTGTTCGAAGCTGTGGATAACCTTCGTGTTGAAGGTGGCGGTCGCATCGACGGTAATGGAAAGGTGTGGTGGCCAAAATCTTGCAAAATCAACCCTCAACTTGTAAGCTATTCTTAATTTGGATCAATATCTTACGTAAGTTAATTAATAGGATTCTGACTAAAGAAAAATACCATTTATTTATTTTGTTAAACAGCCATGCCTACGAGCTCCGACGGTGAGAACCTCAAACGCATTACCTTGATCCCGATTTTAATTTCAATTCTGATGGCTACTAATAAATAAACAATAAAAGGAATAATATGTAATGAAAATAAATGGGTGGGGGCATGCAGGCGGTTACGTTTGTGGGGTGCAATAACTTGATGGTAAGTAACATTAGGTTGGAAAACGCACAGCAAATGCATATGACGTTTCAAGATTGCGAAAACGTGAAGGCTTTGCATCTTATGGTCACATCTCCGGGCAACAGTCCCAACACAGATGGCCTTCACGTTACCGGAACTCGCAATATCCTCATTCAAGACTCTATCATCCGTACTGGTATTTTAGTTATTGAACCCTATAAAAATGCTCCATGTTTGTTTCAATATTCCAAAACATTCCTACAAAAACAGTTAACTTATCTTCTATTTACATATTTTATGTGTTGGGTTTGGTTTTGGTGATGCCCTCAGGTGATGATTGTATATCGATAGTGAGTGGGTCGGAGAATGTGAGAGCGACGGGCATTACATGCGGGCCGGGTCATGGAATCAGGTCTAACCATTTCTCTCCCTAATTTCACCTAAAGTTTTTGTTTTTATCTTATTTTAAGCAATCATACTATGTGCAACAATTACACTTGTCAACTAACTGTTTTTTTGTTTTGTTTGAAAGCTATCAACTAATTTTTATCAACTTGTAATCATTTTTTTTATAGAAAAATGAGATGCTCAAAATCAATCAAATAAATGCTACTCACTCTGTTTCAGAAAGAGTGTCATTTTGACACTTTTCACACATATTAAGAAACTTAATAAAAAGTTTTTTCTGTTTTTCATAAATACACTAAACAATTTTCTCTTTCTAATTAATACACTAAAATAACAAGATTATAATTAGATTTTTAATTAAAAATTTGCATTGAAAATACAAAACGACAGTTTTTGTGAAACAAAAATAAAACTTTAAAACAACACTCTTTATGAAACGGAGAGAGTATAAGTTACTAAAATATACGAGTTTTTAAAAATTCTTTGATTTTTAAAAATATACGAGTCAATAAATGCCTACGTAGGAGTTTGGCTATTCTTTTTTTTTTTAAAATGTCAATGATTTTTTTTTTTTATTGGCTATTCTTTAGCATTGGGAGTTTGGGAGAAGGCAACTCAGAAGCATATGTTTCAAATGTGTTAGTCAACAAAGCGACTCTTATAGGAACCACTAATGGTGTGAGAATCAAAACTTGGCAGGTAAATCCCCAACACTCTATTAATTTTTCAATATTTTCTTCCAACTTAATTTGATGTTTAAAACTAAGAAAAAAACATGATCAGGGAGGACATGGAGTGGCAAAGAACATCATATTCCAAGACATCATTATGAAAAACGTTACAAACCCAATAATCATCAATCAGGACTATTGTGATCGTGTTGAATCATGTCCCGAGCAGGTTTGAACCAAATTAGCAAATCTTTTCAACACAATTAAGAGTTATTATAATAATAAGTAATAAAACTGAGATGGGATACGTGGCAGAAATCGGCGGTCCAAGTGAGCAATGTATTGTACAAAAACATTCAAGGCACGAGCTCAAGACCCATAGCTGTGAAATTTGAGTGCAGCAAGAGCATCCCATGTCGAGGCATCTCGATGCAAAACGTTAGATTGTTCGACCAAACTAGACAAGATGTCTCCAAAGCTTCTTGCTCCAATGTGAGGTTGGACACTCGAGGACATGTTTCTCCTCTTTGCACTTGATCTCTCTATTTATCCACATGTCCTCAGAGAACTAAGTCAGTCTTTTTCTCGACCAATTTTTTTTTGAAAACGTTATGGACGTTTTCCGAGGAAATGGGATTGTAATGTTAATTATAATTAGGACATTTGATATTGGTTAGGAGTGAAACAAATGTGTTCGATTTCTGTAATAAGTCTTTATTTCGAAAGAAACAACAACAAAAACTGGATACATGTATTTTCCTTCTTTAACGGTAGATTTTAATCATATCACTTGAATAGAAGAACTTCATTATGTATAAACAAAAATGCAGAGAAACTCATGAACATGTTACAAAACCAGAAGTGTTGGCATCTCTCGAGGGACAAAAAAAACACAAGGAGTGCCACACACACAACCCACCAATTACAAAAGTTTAGTAAATATAAAAAGAAGAAGAAGAAGAAGATATACACTTTGGGTGAATTCTTCCTGCAAAAATGGGAATAAATGTACAGTCCGAAGGGAGAGGTTGGTTTTGAACTCTCACAAGATGGTGTTGATGTGAAGTGCTTTGAGGAGAGAAGTTGCCATTTGCTTCACCAGAACTTGCCCTCCCGAACGTTGTCCATCACGCCGTTCTTCAATCAGATTCTTCAGTTTCTGAGGGAGATCGTTCTCTACGATCAGCTGTTTTGGCCTTTGATGGTGCTCGTAAACAGCCTGTTTCAATGATTGCCAAAACCAAACACTCAAACACCAAGAACAAGACAGGCAAGAAGTCGGACAGTGGAACGATCCATTACCTTTATGAGTTTCAGGAGGTTAAGTCGAGCAATCGCATCTTGGTGGTCTAGTCTTGAAATAAGTAACGGAGTCAATCCATTTACACCTAATGTCGTGTTTATTCGAGATGATTTCCTGAATTCAACACGGAGAAGGATTAGCTCCATTTTAAGAGGAGATATAGCACTCAGTATCAGAGGACTAGAGAAGCGGCCAACTTCACTCATAGTTCTAACTTTGTCATGACATTGTGAGAACACTTTGGAAAGAGAAGAGATACATACGTGATAATCTTCAAGAATGGCTCCAGTATGTGCACGAAATGTCTCTCTGGACAGCTCTGGAAGAAGTTGACTAATTTCTGAATTGCATCTTTCTTGAGCAATGCCTGCTCCACCTTGCGGTTGTCATTGTCTTGCGCCAAGCAAACAGCAATAGAATCTAAGGCTATCACGGACCAATATTCGTCATCGAGCAAACTCAGGTAAACATCGAGACCGCCATGGGCCCTTAACTGCTCTCTTGAATTCCGAGATGCATGAGCCATATCACATAGTAGTGGCAAAGCATATTGTTTCAGAGGAGAATCCGACATGACGAAAAGCATCAGGTGCGGTATGATTCCATTTTCAGCCGCTTGTTCCTGCCTCCTCTTGTTTATCTTGCACAGGTTGAATAGTGCACTAAGTACCTACACAAAAATACAATTATAGAAACGTCAGTTAAAACGACTAAAAGCAGCAATGGATGATATAAAGACTACAACAAGAACCCAACTATCTCTGTTCAAGTCAAGAAGGTAACCTCATGATGAATCTGATAAACAAGATCCCCATCCTTAAGCTCAAGGTTGGGGATCAAGTGCTTAATTGCATCTGCACGCTGAAGATTCTCCAAGCAGTTTGGATCAGTGGATAAATGATTGGTGCACTGCAGTATCTGGACAAACAGAAGGCACTGTAAGCATGCTACCTAAATATCCTCTAAACCACACATCCTAGCTTCGCCAGAAAATTTATAGGAAGCAGCTACGGAGGGGAAAAAAAAGAGAAGACACTTGATAATATTTTCAAGTACCTTCAACAGAATAGGAGGTTCTACACGGTTGAACATCTGGAAAAGACGACTGAGTAAGCTTTGGCTGCACATGTATGATTTTACCGTTGTATCAGCTCGTGCAAATTCAAGAAGCAGATCAGCCACTTTCTCCAAGTATTCCCTTGCGACGTCTGCACTCAGCGTAGAGACCATATGGGCAAGTAAACCAGATGATGTGGCACTTCCAGGTCTAGCATTTAGAACACCCGAACCTGACAGAACACCAGATGCTGTCTGAGATGCAATCCCAGCGACCCCTTCAATAGCCATAACCTTCTTTGTCATCGTTTTAGTGTAATATCTAGGGGTAGTATCAAGATTTCCGTTTTCCTTTCCACGTCCAGAGACCTCTGAAGACACAATGTAATGAGATAAGGCACAAACTAAAAATTCATATACGTGCTTACAATACGAGCAGCCTTGCTAAATATAATAGAACTTTGAAAATTACCTGCAAATTCGGCCATCAGAAAACCAAGGTCTCCATTGGCTTTCTTTTCGGTTGATGCATGCAAAAGAGGAAATCTACTTTCATGTCTCTCTATGCCAGTGATGTGCTTAACGTAATCCAGTTGACCAGAAAAATGTCTTGAAGGGGGTTCTTTCTCCAACAAGCTAAGCAAAGGTCGTACTTGTTCTTCTGGCTGAGTCGTAACGGGGAAACCATTAGACGCACCCTCCGCCAGATTCTGAAGCTTATCTGTCGATGTTCTGCTGGCAGAGAAAGATATCCTACGCTGTTGTCTAACATCTTCTGTGGCATCTGGTGCAACACTGCTTACTCTAGGCCTATCAGCATCTGGGTGCATGGCATCTGGTTGGTGGACATCTGATCTTTGAGAATGTGAAGTTGATGCACGAGAAGGCTCTTCACCACCCCCATGCCTAGTTTTCAACACATCAGGATGATCCATCACACTGAGTGAAGCCTCGTGCTGACTAAAAATAGGATTGATAGGGTCAAGTTGACCAGAGCGCGCTCGTGGAGTTTGACCATCCCCAGTCAATACGCCCCCTGATATAGATGTCAGTCGAGTTGCCTCATTTAAGCTATAAAGAGTGTTGATCAGCCTAAGAAGAATTCCATTCTTTGCAGCTATTCGGCAGAAATCATTTCTCGGGGTGGATCTTTTGAGTTTAAATACCTGCCACATCCCATCAATGGCTAAGTGAACCATCTCCCTGGATAGAGAAGTCAAAATCAGTAGAGTTTAGTAGCACATAAAGAGTGGAAAGGACCGTAACTGATTAAAGAGAGAAGAACTATATCAAGATGAGAAAATAAGCTGTCTTCTCTTGTGATACATCTTACATTAACTTCTGTGGTTAATATATTTAAAGTATTCCAAACACCATATGAAGACGGTAAACTGTACCCACCTGTATTTGGCATAATCTGCTTCAAGAAATCCCACCAAAACTGGTATTCCACGGCAAGCTATGAACATTTGCAATGTCAAGGGGCTGTAAAGATGCTACCAAATTAACTCTATGAATTACATTACAGAAGAAGAAAAAGGCAAAATAATAATTATTTGATGACTTGTAACCTAGACTGACAAAGCTGCTGCAAGAAGTATGCTGCTTCCTTGCGAATTTCTCGAGAACGATCTCTCTCAGGACCAGCAAAACTCATTACCACAGGAATCTGCCATTTCACTTAAATTAATCAATTTTCATGAGACTGTTTTTTGTCACATCAAAGAAAACAGAGTTGACTATTTAAGAGATAACGACACCATGTACTAATTTAATTATCTACAAATTTTCTCAAAATAGTGTTAGCTGTTGAAATGGATGTTTGAGACTTAAGATAGAAATGTAGACACGAGCCTTTGATAAAACAATTTGGCCAAAAGCACCCAGCTATAACAAGTAACTACTGGTGATTCACCAAGTCCTAACCCAATCGAAAGTAAGAGACTTACGAGACCAACGAGACAAGCATTTTCCTGGAAGTCGGTGTTATCTTTTATAATTTCGTTTATCAGCTGCATCACGGCACATATTATCTGTAAACACACCAGAAAAGATTCACAAGCATAAGCCAGTTAGTATTCACATCGAACTGACAATAAAAAATCCATTGCAAATAAACATACTCGTGATTTAGGAATATCGAGTAGATCCATCAGAGGGAGGAAACCATGCTGTGTCACAAATACTGCTTTCTGCTCAGGTCTCTGACGAAACATGACAACAAGTTTCTGACAGGAAGTTACTATTGCATCTTCTGATTCATTTGGCCTTAGGAAGCTCACCAATCTGCTAAACTCGACTGCCTATAAGAAGTTAACAAATTAATACTAAGATTGGGAATCGCAAAATGATGGAAACAGCTAAAACTGAGTTGATCAGAAACAATGGTTCAGTTCCCTTTTCAACATTTTAATTATGAAGTGGATCAGTAAAGTAGCATCAGCAATAATATAAAGTGCCAATAGATTGCCAAAACTTCAGGGTATAAATTTGCAGAATACAGTACCTGCAGTGGAAAAAGATTCTCCGCAGGCATTTTTTCATCAAATACCTGAGGAAAGAAGATATGAAAAATATGTTAATAGTACACTACTTAACTGATCAAACCTGCATGCTTGAGACAGCATACCAAGCCATCAATGTCAATAACATCATCCTTCAAAACACCCATCATTAACCGGAAAAGATCACCACCATCATTGGATTGCCCCGTTTCACCCTCCATTTGCTTCTGAGCAATTCTAGCCCTCAATTTTGTTGCCAGATCATTCTTGCCACCATCTGCGACGGGAGAATCACTCTGATTGACATTTGAAGCAGGCGTCGATGTTGAGGCTTCATTTGGTTTTCCCTCATGAACTTTATCCAATGGATGAAACAAATCATGCAAAGAAGCATCCCCAGGAGGATCACTAAATCTTGTCAGTTCATTCCCACCAAAACTAGATGGAGTCTTCACAGCCTTTAAGATAGATATAACAAACATAACAGATCTAGTCAGTCTGCAAGTCTTCAACTCAGTATAAGGCAGCAATCAACAACCATAAATTAAGAAACATTTTTCTTAAAATAAAACATTCAGTAATAAACACATATTCACAAAGTGGGAGAGCATTGAGATAATATCTTGTAAATAAGAAGACCACGGCCCTACAACAAACAAAATCTATCTCACTGTTGAATCCTCTAAGCATGGAAGAGCGGAATATGCCAAAGACAAAATCAAATACAGTAGAAAATTGTTGTGTTTCTATCAGTAAAGAAAAAAGAAATTTATCAATTAACACAAAGCACATCGTACTCCCTCCTGATTGACCATATTATCTAAGAAAGTGCTAGGACAAGAACGACGTAACAGCACAACTGACCTTTCGAAGCCCACGATCTTCACCTTTTTGGCCAAAACTATGTGATGTCTGATACACTTGGTTGGAACATTCTTTTCCAACCTGCTTTGTTGCTAAAGTATTTCTTCTACCTTCAGAAGATTCCGTTTCAAGATTTCCAGGTATGTCATCATGTTCAGATTTCCCATCTTGAGATGTCTCCTTTGCATCCGAAGATATACTGCAAGTACCGGACTGAAGAGAAGACTTATCATGGATAGACAACGGATCATCTTCGGAATCCGTTCCTTCTTCACCAAGATCACTGGGTAAAGACTGATCTTTCTCAGACCTAAAACTCGCCACACCTACCACAGGTAATTTGCTTTTCGAGTTCTGGACAAAACAAAAAAAGCACTGGATCAGTAGCTTTAGCAAAGCTCATTTGTAGCTTTAATGCGTATAGTGCTCATCTCTAAATTACTTATATGCCTCTCCAAAAGATCGATTGATGGTAAAATAGAGCTTAGGTTTCTTACGGTTTTTGACATCCCCACTTTTTCTGCTGAAAAGCTCTCAGCTACATCTTGACTACCTTCACCATCCTTCTCTGAACTTGGGGAGGCTTCCTTCATATATCTGCAAAGGATGACGTACCCAAGGACAGCATTACTAACACATTTGCTAAGTCCTAAGATGAGATGGATAATAAATTTTGAAATACTCTTCCAAAAGTTAAAGTAAAATACACAGGTTCTCACCTGATGGTGCCACTATGCCGAAGTGATGACTGCAATGCTCGTCTAGAGTTCCTTATCCAAGGGTGAGAAAGCAGTGTCTTCGCATCAGGCCTCTGCCTGGAATCCTGCAATATACAATTTACAAATAGGAAATGAAATAAATCAAAGTGCCAAAAGTTCAGGTACAGAGGTAGGTAGAATGATAAAACACCATTGCACCAAACTATACCTTCTTGAAGCACTGTCGCAGGAAGTCTGTAATATCTGGAGAGAGACTATCAGGAATAGGAGGGCTATCATCCTAAAACAAAACCAGAAAGGCAATAGTTTGAAATTAATGGCTAACATCTTCTGCATTTTTTTTCAGTGATAGAAGTGACTTGCAACAAGGAAGAATAAGAAAAAGGGGAAGGAAGAGACACTTATATCTAATTGAATTAAAGCAAACTCATAAAATTTTGGGAAAACCTGAACAATACGAAAGAGAGCAGGCATGGGTTGCAGATCATAGTAAGGAGGTACGCATGTCAAAAGTTCGATAACAGTGCATCCAACACTCCAAATGTCAGAAGCTGCACAAACTCCTGACATTTCAATAACCTGAAACAAAGTTTGGGTATTCCTCAGTACACACATAATCAGTTATAAGTTTTCTAAAGGAGAAAACAAGAACAAATCCAGTTTTAGAAATTACATATACGAAAATTAACCTACACAGAATGTGATGATGGAAGATACATGTATATATATTATCAAATGTGTACCTCAGGAGCCATCCAGTAAGGCGTTCCAACCACTGAGTGAGTGTTAACATCAGCCTCGTTTAGTTTAGTGGCAACTCCAAAGTCAGCAAGCTTAACAAGGCCCTGAAGTACGAGATTTTCAAGTATCTAAGAAAAGAATAGCCTAGAAGAATCTTGTGCATCCCAGAATACAACAGACCTCCTTGAAACGTACTGAAGACATGAGATAGAGAAAAACACACCTCCTTCGTTGTCAGAATATTTGCACCTTTGATATCACGATGTATGACACCCTGCTCATGCAGATATACTAAACCTTCCAACACCTGTATTCTCACTACTTAGTGCACATAATGTTTGCAGGAATTTAACTCAACTAGAGAGAGATATATATCCTGACCTGCGCAATGTAAACAGTGACCAACGATTCTGGAAAAGGTCCAAATTTATTTGGTTTGATAATGTTTGCAAGAGAGCCATTCTCAACGTACCTGCAAACAAACACATGATTGGACTTGAATTTCCAGACCACAATCCAGCGTGGACCAAAAACAAACACAAAAGTACTACTTACTCCAGAATAATGTGAAGGTGAGTCTTTGTCTTCAACGACCCAAGATACTTGACAATGTTTTTATGGTTCAAGTTCTGCCTTGAAAATAACATCTTAGAAGGCATAGAGGAAGACTACAATATTTTACTGCGGCATATGGAAGAAAGAAGCTACCTTCAACAGATCGATTTCTTGCTGGAGAAAAAAATCATCCCAAAAGCGGAGAGAGAACCATCAAAGTGTAAAACCAGGATTCAGCAAGCATATCAGTGGTAAGGAAATGAAGAGACCACATAAAGATATATAACCAATAAGACAGATTCTAAAAAGAAAAGATTAACAAACCATTATGGTGTTAAGATCCTCTTGAACAATGTTTTCCAATGAGACTTGCTTAATGGCCACAAAGTCTCCATTTTCCAGGTCCAATCCTATATAAACCCGACCATAAGCTCCTTTACCAATCTCATCCCCAAGCATCTGCGCTCAAAAGTCAAAAAAAAAAACAACCTTGGAGTAACTAAAAGCTCTGGGCAGACGAAGATCAATAAACACAAACAAACTTTCATGGTTTTTAACATTCCAATTTCAAATTTTGATAAGACCCAAATCCCAGGAAATGAAATGCGGAAGCTTTACATATTTGTTGTCGAGAGTCTTTGATTTGTGGAACTGAGATGACGTCATTTGTCTCGCCATCTCTTCTCCTTCACCTCCTCCTCCGTCAGCAAAAACGCAAACGAACAATTGCTACTCAAGAAAAGCGATCCATTTACGAGGGAAAAGCGATTATTAGGGTTTAATTACCAAGAAATTGAAGGATTCGAGTTGCCAGTCCTATTACAGTTGTTAAATATGCCAATTTAATCAAATTATAAATTAAAAAATACCCGAAAGAAAAATATAAAAAGACAACTAAGATTTCTGTTGATTCCTCCTCATACGCCTGTTTCTTTGTTTATTATGCGGCCCATATGTTTTTCTTTCTTTACGGTTTCAACCCTTTATTTCTAGAAGTGTACATTTAGCCTTTTGTCCAATTACTGATTTTTATTATTTTTGAAGTCGGTTCAACTATTAAGATGCTTCTTTGTAGTTGGAGCTGGGATAGTCGATTTTTTTCGTAGCCAATAAAATTAGAATCTCATTAGAATGTGATCTTTGATACAAACAATCTAGCGCCCGTTCATTAAGTTTGTACTATAAACATGATGATTTATGTATGATGCATGTGTGTAAACATGATTCCAAAATAATTGTAGATACCATAAGATAAGAGAGCATAACTCACATTTGAGAGCAGACCAGACATATCCACGTCACAAACATATCACAACAGTCTAATACTCAGCAATTTACTTTCAGTCTCTGAGATGATAATAAACCACTCAAATTTTGGATAGTCACTTGTCAAAAATACCTTTTTTGACTTCTTTGGAAAATACAAAAAGTACTCAAAGACAAGATTCGTTTTTTTATAAAAGCGATTATCTAAGGGAATTTTTCAAGTAAATGCTAGCCTCTGACAAAACCAGACAGGCCCATGTCACAACCAAAATGACGTCTGGGAAAGCTCGTGAATTGATCAATTTAATTGGGGGTAACACTGTGACAAGTATAAATATTTTCTTAGTAAAAGAGATAGAGAAGAAAAAGATGGTCCCTTTTAGCTTATTTCCCTTTTCTTTACTCAGTAGTTGCACTGTTCTGTTAAGTAACTGTAAGTTTGACTTTGCGAAAATTCAATGTCTCTCAGACTCAGACTCACTCACTGAGAAACCTCCAAATCGTGAGGAACCAATCCATAGCTCCAGATCTAGCTCTCTTAGATCTGATTCCATGGATTGCTCTCTTCTTCTAATCTCTCTCTTACTCACAATTCCTTCATTTGCTGCCTCTTCTTATGTGGAAGAACAAAATAGAGACAGGATCATTGAGTTACCTGGACAACCTAGTAATGTCGATTTCAGACAGTACTCAGGTTACATTACTGTGAATGAAGAACGTGGAAGGGCTTTGTTCTACTGGCTTGTCGAGTCTCCATCGACCCGTGACCCAAAGTCTAGACCTTTGGTTCTGTGGCTCAATGGAGGTCCTGGTTGTTCCTCTGTTGCCTATGGTGCTGCTGAAGAAATCGGACCTTTTCGTGTTGGGTCTGATGGGAAAACTCTTCACCCCAAACTTTATGCTTGGAATAAATGTACTAATCCTTCTAAATCTATCTATCAATCATTCTTCTCTTTCACAATTTTCGATTCAGATTTGGTCTCTTTCTCTCTCTTTTTTCAGTAGCGAACTTGCTTTTCTTGGAGTCTCCAGCTGGAGTTGGTTTCTCATATACAAACACCACTTCAGATCTCTACACAACCGGTGATCAGAGAACTGGTACAACTCTTTGCTTCTCCTCTATGCTCTTATTTTCAGGCTCTCTTGTGCTTGACTGATGTCTTATCTTGACGAATCTGCAGCTGAAGATGCACATAGATTTCTTGTCAACTGGTTTGAGAGGTTTCCACAATACAAGCATAGAGATTTTTACATTATTGGAGAAAGCTATGCAGGTTTCAAAATTTCTACCTTCAAGCTCTCTTCATTTTCAGAAATGGCTGATGCTTAGTCTTGAGTCTCCTTCTCTCTCTCGAACAGGTCATTTTGTTCCTCAGTTGTCTAAACTCGTCTATGAAAGAAACAAGGGCTTCAAGAGCCCTGCGATAAACCTCAAAGGCTTTATGGTAAAGATTCGGAAAATTTCAAGACTTGTTTTTTACAAGATTGTAATAGACTTTTGGGATTTTTAAATATCTGCTTATTCAGGTGGGAAATGCTGTTACAGATGACTACCATGATTATATAGGAACATTCGAATACTGGTGGAATCACGGTCTCATATCCGATTCCACTTATCACCAACTAAAGACGGCGTGCTACTCAGTATCATCTCAGCATCCTTCACTACAGTGTATGGAAGCTTTGAGAAACGCCGAACTAGAGCAAGGAAACATCGATCCGTATAGCATTTTCACCAAACCCTGCAACAATACTGTACAGCTCAAGAGCTTCTTGAGGGTAAGTTTCATACCTTCAGAAAGCATTTCGGATCATTTGTTGTTTGTGTTTTATATGGGCTAATGCTACATTTTGTGTTGAAAACTCAGCCATGGATGTCAAGAGCATATGATCCTTGTACAGAGAGGTATGCGAATGTGTACTTTAACCGCGTGGAAGTTCAGAAGGCTCTACACGCAAATGTCACTCGCTTGCCTTACCCTTGGAAATCATGCAGGTCTAAACAATTTCTACTTCTAATTGTATCAAAATGGTACTGGTGTATATAGTATACTTTGATTAAAATTTTGTTTCGGTCCCTTGCAGTGACATTGTAGGAAGCTATTGGACAGATTCACCTGTTTCTATGCTACCAATATACAGAGAACTGATTGCTGCAGGTCTCAAAATATGGGTCTTCAGGTACCAATTTGTAACGAAACGTTGTGTGCTTGTATCCCTTAAATGCAAATGAAAGGTTGCTTGATCAATCTGAATATGCAGTGGAGATACAGACGCGGTGGTTCCTGTGACTGCAACCCGATACTCTGTAGATGCACTGAAGCTGGCTACCATCACCAACTGGTACCCTTGGTACGATCATGGCAAGGTGAGAAAAAATGGAGCTTTCCTCAAGTTAATATAATAATATCTATGCAGAAAGCAGGAATTGATCTGAGGGGTCCATGTATTGTGATTTTGTAGGTTGGTGGATGGAGTCAAGTGTACAAAGGGCTTACATTAGTGACAGTAGCAGGAGCTGGTCATGAAGTGCCTCTACACCGTCCTCGTCAAGCCTTTATTCTTTTCAGATCCTTTCTAGAGAATAAACCGATGCCAATGACCTGAAAAAACAAACCTTGAACTGATCTCTACCCCAAGATTCCTATTCTTTCTTCTTCTTCATCAATAAAACCAATGTCTCTTCTTCATTCATTGTCTTCCTTGGTACATCCACACCATTGGTTAGCTGTTTAGCACAAGTCATAAGCCACTCTTCCTCTCTGTGTAAAATCTTTATTTTCAAACAGTGTTTCTATCAATTCTCCAGATTTATAAAAGTATACGTTGCCGCTTACATACGCACTACAAAATTTCGATATCATATATCTTATCTGTTTTTAGAATTGTTACCACAACTAAACCAGAGACGCAACCACGAGCTGATACAACGATGCGTGCTGACTCATGTGTGTTTGATTAAGAGAGTCTTTGAAACATTCACTAGGAGATGCTTCCATCACTTGAAGCCTCTCTATCTGTCTCTCTTGGGTTGTTTTCCAAAACGCGGAACAACCACAGGACCACCACGCACCCTTGCAAGGGCAAAACTGATTCTCAATGGCCGACCCAATAATCCCTGTACGTAACAAAGAACTCACTTAACAACACCATTCACCATTCATAGTCAAAGCAAAAACAAATCCTTTCCTTTCTTGTTTGCTCTTTACCTTCCCATCCATGGCGTGTTTCGCAGATAGAGCATCGTCCTCCTCTGCAAAATCTACAAAGCCGTATCCTCTTGATCTCCCACTTCCTTTGTCGTACGCAATCCTAACTGAAAACACAAATACATTTTACACATTTAAGTGGAAAAATTGCAACTCAACGCTCTTCATTGTCAGGCATTGGATTTCCAGGTGAGAGAGTAAGAGCAAATCAAATGTCCCAGCCAGAGACTCACTGAGACATTTCATCGAACACCTGGAGGAGTTTATAGATGATGATCACAAAATGCTTACCTTCTGAAACCTCCCCAAAGGAAGAGAATGCGTCTTTGAGCGATTGCTCATCCACCGACCAGGACAATCCTGCATACGGGTATCATCAAAATTCAGTCATTTTCATTGTAAATATGTAAGTGTTCGGTTCCATACTATATTAACTCATTCAAACCTCCGATGAAGAGCTTGGAACTGGGTGAAGCAGAAGAGGATGAGCAAAACTGAGGAAGAAATCGGAAGGTAGAAGAAATCGAGTGTTGAGGTATCGCTGAAACTCGTCTCACCAGTAGCTCAATTCCATTCCTCATGATCAATTAAAAATTTCACCTTTGTTTGTGTTTTTTAAAAATATAAAGTTTGTATTTTCATTTCTTAGTATTATTCAAATTTCCTTTAAAAGAATGTGGCTGAGGAGGACCAGCCGAAAAGGATAAATCATTTTCGCCAACATCATCCACTTCTTCTTCTTCTTCTTCTTCTTCTTCTAATCTTCGTAAAGCCTCCTCCTTCAATGGCGACGCTGGGTTTCAACGCCACTCGAATCCGGACACCTTCACTTCCCAGAATCCCTCGATCATCTTCTTTTACCAAACCCATCAAAACATCTCTCTTCTCCTCCGAGTCCCTCTCGAAACGCTGCCGTTTCGTCTCTAGATCCTTACCCGAGAGCTCACTGTCGATTACAAAAGAAGAGGCAATCATCAAACAAGAGGAAGAAAGCCAAGTAGAGGAAGATGATCCGACATCGGAGCTGAGTTATCTTGATCCGGAAACCGATTCAGAGGGGATAAAAGAGTGGGAACTGGATTTCTGCTCGAGGCCGATCCTCGATTCCAGAGGGAAGAAGATATGGGAGCTTGTGGTTTGCGATGCTTCACTCTCGCTTCAAGTGACCAAATACTTCCCCAACAATGTCATTAACAGTATTACTCTCAAAGACGCCATAGTTTCCATCACACAAGACTTGGGTGTTCCCCTCCCTGAGAAGATTCGCTTCTTCAGGTGGATATGACAAGTTTATAAAAAGGAGTTTTTTTTTATATAATGGAAGTGTAATCTTAATGTTGAAATTGTTCATTTTGCAGGTCACAGATGCAAACCATTATCACAAAAGCTTGCAAAGAACTTGCCATAAAGGCTGTGCCTAGTAAACGGGTGAGCAATGTTTTCTGCTGTACATTTTTCTTTTACATTAGAACGAGTTCGTAACAATAAACTAAATTCTGGATTGGCAGTGTCTCTCTCTGTTTCTGTGGTTGCAAGAACGTTATGACACTGTGTACACGCGTCATCCCGGATTTCAGAAGGGGTCATTGCCTCTTCTATCTTTAGACAATCCCTTCCCAATGAATCTTCCGGAGAACTTATTTGGGGAGAAATGGGCATTTGTTCAATTGCCTTACTCAGCTGTTAGAGAAGAGATCTCATGCTTTGATGAGAAGTTTGTGTTTGGTGCAACCTTAGACTTGGATTTGCTTGGCATTGAAGTGGATGAGAACACACTGATTCCGGGTCTCTCTGTTGCTTCTTCACGGGCTAAACCTCTAGCAGGTGAGTGTGTGGTTTCTTGCTAAAACCATCTTGAGCAAGCTAGTTTTTTTTTTGTTGCAATGTGGTTTTTGATCCTGAGTTTTTTTATGTACATGTGTCATTATAGCTTGGATGAATGGGCTTGAGGTATGTTCGATCGAAGCAGACAGCTCCAAAGGATGTTTGATTCTATCTGTTGGGATCTCGACAAGATATGTCTACGCTACCTACAAGAAAACACCGGTTACTACTGATGAAGCTGAAGCTTGGGAATCTGCAAAGAAAGCAAGTGGAGGTTTGCATTTTCTTGCAATTCAAGATGACTTAGATTCTGATGATTGTGTTGGCTTTTGGTTGCTTATTGATTTGCCACCACCCCCTGTTTGATTTCAATTTTATAATTGCCGGTTCAACCCGGTTCAATCCGAGCCGACCGTGGGATACCTTCATTTATAATAACCAAATCGCAAAATAATCATTTTTCTTTGTTCAAATCTTTACACACCTACAGTATATTAATTCCTGATCAAATCGTTCACAAATTAAAAGACTAAAGCTGATAATTTTTTGTTTGATTTCATCATCTTATTACATTAAGATATTTCCACAGCCTATGTATTTCGCCTTAGATCATAAGCCACTTCGAATGAAAACAGATTCGTTTGGGTTTCTCAAATCTTCTTCATGTGGCTCGCACACAAAAAGTCAGTGACTAAAACGCTGCGTGATGGTCCGTCCAATCAACTCCTAGACCTCTTTTGCTTCTGCGGTATGAAGCGGACACTGTGCTTTCCGAGTTCAAATGTCTTGATGCTTCCATCATCTAGAGAAACCGACAATGTGGATGAGTCTCCAATAACGTCTGTTACTGTTCCTTTCTTCCTTTTAACAGTAAATGTATTTATTAGTTTGAGATATTGCATTTGGATGCAAAGAGGAAGCCAAAACATGAGAGTTAAGAAGACCAAACTTGGTACTTACCATGAGTTTTGAGATCCAAGGACTTCGACTCTCTTTCCTATTGAATCTTTACCCAACTTTTTCAAAATCCAGTTAGCATCCATCATCTCATCGCTCCTTGAACTATCTGGATGAGAATGTGTTGTAGCTTCACCGTCTTCCTCCAAGGAAGCCTTATCCACTAAGCTTGACGGTCTCTTTCTCTTCGATCTTTGACCCTTTGCGGAACTCAGTTTTTCATCCTCAGACTGCGTTGTAACCAAAGATGTCTGATCTCCCGAATTAGGTTTCCTGAGTTTAAATTTCAGCAGAGGCCTTGCTTCTTTCTGTAAAGATGGTGAGGATGTTTTGTCATCCACATGACTTGCTTCACATGTTGATGCAGGGAACTGCGTGATTACCCCAAATGTAGCTTTACTCCCTTCAGAATGAGTTTTGCCAAACCTTCCAGAAATCTTCAAAGTTCGTACTTCGCTTGAAGACTGATCTTTTTTGTCCCTCGGTAAATGAGATACATCATTGGACTTAGAAGAATCACTAACATTAATTTTCCTAGCACCAAGGTTAATGACCAACTTCTTTCCCTTCACAGATTTCTCCTCGCCTGCATTCCTTGAAATATCCTCGCTATCAGAATCGTGAGGCTTGCTACACTTTATTCTGACTATCCTTGATGGCTTTTCCTCATCAGTCACCATAACATCATCAAGCCTCTTGTGTTTCACAATCCTCGGTTCATGTGTTGAGCAAATTCCAGCTACAGAGGATTGAACATCAGATCGTTCATTTATCTGAAACCCCACACTATCTACTCTAGCGCCACCTAGCCTGCGTCTCTGAGATTCAATC
This sequence comes from Thlaspi arvense, assembly GCA_911865555.2. NCBI lineage: Eukaryota > Viridiplantae > Streptophyta > Magnoliopsida > Brassicales > Brassicaceae > Thlaspi > Thlaspi arvense. Next base: position 54,877,990 of record OU466859.2, on the reverse strand, counting down.
TCCTGATGAACTTCAGAATCCTGTTGGGGCTCTATCTTGGTGTGGTGACCTTTTTTACTAGCATGTTTTTTGTTAAAGGAGTATTTCCCATGCTCCTTGCTTTTCTTTGAGGAATTTTCCACCAAGCCTTTGATAGAGAGCTTCAAAGAGCGCCCAGGTACGGGACCACTTTCGTCATCATCTGAAAACGGGAATATCGAAAATATTTCTTCCTCGGTTGGCAAACCAGCAGCAGCCCTCAAAGTAGCAACCAAGTCTTTGTCCACCACATCTTTTTTCTTCCAAAGTTCTTGAACTGCATCCTGATGATCCTTCACCTGCGAGACAAGACAGAATTTGCAAACCAAGAAAACTTATCTGATTAACACACTAGCAAATTGCACTGTTTATAAGAATTAGACGAAACAAGAAGAATGATCTGAGTGACTACGAAGCGAGGATACTCACAACAGGAACATGCATACCTGATAACACTCCCCACGGCATGTGGCACATTTATATTGTAGGTTTCCATCAACTTGAAACTGAAGATATTTCGCATCACTGCATGACAATTTTCAAAAGCAAACAATTCCAGATTTAATATGACTGAAAAGCATTTTGCTCTGGATGTTTTTAGTTCCCAAATCAAATACACAGATGCAATTGCGATAACAATATCTATAATATATAATGATGACGAACCTTATTCCATCGCAATGACAATGCACCCAGCTTTGACAAATATCGCAGCATACCATTGGTGTTGATTCTGAATCCCTATACACCTATACAAAATAAGAACCTTGGTTAATGCAACACTACTAAAGAGGCGCAGATTTAACATAAACTACACGTTTCGGCCAAGGCCAGCGCGCAGTAAAATAATAAAGGCCATGGTAAAAAATACCTTCAAGCATACAGGGCAATAATTTCCCTTCACAAACAATCTGCCACAAGCATCACAGCAAGTATATGATAAAAACCACCTGTTACATTAAATAAAAAAAGAGAGAGAGTAACTGATCAGTGCAATTCCCTAACTCCCCAAAACAAAGTGTCTTGTTCGGCTCACTTATAAGCTAACCAATCCTGCAAAGGACTAAGAATGCACACCTGACACTTAGGCCATTTCCAGGGACAGTAGAATCACAGCTGTGGCATCTTGTATGCTTTGGGCACAGATATGGCCCGGAACTTACATTCTGTGCAGTCCAAATAAAATGCATAAGCCAACGTACTTAATATTCAAAGATAATAGCATGAACAAGCTATCTCTCAAGTACCTTGTGTGGAGGATGTTGGCAATAGCAGTGGTAAGCAGCATCACACCTTTTGCAGAAGACAAACTTGTTAGGATCTCCTGTTCTACGGCAGACCTGAGGAATGTGAAGACTCACAGTGAGGCAAGTTCAAAAACGATAGGCACACATAGTGAGTTTTTTATACACTACACACACTTGGAAACAAACTCTAACTGACCTCGCAAACCCGGCACGAGGGACAACTCCATGAACTCCAATGAAATAAATCTGAAACTTAAAGCAATTAGACGAAGAAGCTGAAGCCTAAGCAAGCCAGCAATAAAGGACAGCAAGGAATTGAATGAAGTACCTCTATGTTGGGCCCAAGACTTTAAACAGTTCTTGTGATACTTCTTGCCACAGTCTTTACAAGAGAGCATCCTCCTTGCTTTCTCACTTCCTTCGCCTTCTCCCAAGAAGCACATTCTGCACATTATATTCATACCGGACTGAGCTAGTTCCTCACCAGCTTGATCACTTGAAGGAAGCTGTACAACGATAGACAAAAACAAAATCAGGTGAAGCTAAGCCAAATAGCCAATACAGAAAAAGCTTTGGTATTACAAAATTCTTCATATCGTCCTCCTAAGAACAAGAATAGTCAATGCAATTGCCAAGGAAAGCTCACGTGGGGGCAACTAACTTTGGTACTGAGGAGAAACCAAATTAAGAAGAAAAAAGGTTACCTCGTTGACACCAGATTCAAACCTCCGAGCGTAATCCTCGGCAGCCTCGACCGTAACGGCGGCTTGTCTCTGAAGAGCAAAACGCTTCTTCTGCGCCGAAGCTTCCTCAGCCGCTTCATCAATGCCGCCATCTCCAACCCCCAAAATCGAAGCCGAGGAAACCGAATGAGGAGCAGGGGCGACCTTAGGAACCCTAACCTGAACCGTAAGAACCCTAGAAGAAGAGCCCCATGGATCGATTAGTAAATCCTCAACTCGATCAACCTCTTTCAGAAACTCCTCCTTGGCATTGGCTCCACGGAGATCCCGAGAAAACCCTAAGGAGCAGGAGCAAAGCCGACGGCTGCAACAAAGGACGGGGTTAACACACACCAAATCCAAAAGAGATGGAGAGAGAGAGAGAGAGAGAGAGAGAGAGAGAGAGAGAGAGAGAAGTGAAGCGTTAAAGGGGAGATTAAAGAGAGATACCATGTAATTGGGCAAGCTACGTGAAAGGCCATATATCCCTCCCCACCCGAAGACAATTATTCCTCAGCCTCCAAGCGGAAAAAAAATTCCAAGATTGATTTTAGAGATCGCTCGCTCTTTTTTTTTTTAATTTATTTTTCATATAAAACAAATAATAGTAGTATTACCGATCGATATAATACAATTAATTATTATTAAGTGTAGAAGAAGGTTTGTCTCCTATCTTCTGTGCGTTCTGACTTCTGAGTTTAGCTTGGAGGCAAGAGAGAGGATAAGATTGCTTTCTCATCTCAAGCTTAATCAACGGTGTTTAAAGATGCACCTAAAAACAGAGTCCCTTGTTACTTCCTCCAATCAAAAGCATCCACGTCATATATCTTATAAAGATTAAAAAATAAAATTGCTTCCAAGATTAATCGTTATTTTAATTATTTTATTCAAACCTTTGGAATTTTTAGAAATTCTGCGTAATTACGTGAGATTTTAACGCAACAATAATAAAAAAAAAAAAAAAAAACTGATAAACTGATTAAAAGAGACCAAATGCCTAACAAGAAGAAGATTGGTTCAGTGGCAAAGCATAAAACCCCCAAAACCAAAAGGTTTGAAAAAAGGCTTGCACTAATCTGAGTCCAGAATTAGATGGGCTCAAAGATATTCTGGTCCAAAGTCCCATAACTTCTACAAAATAAAGTAAAACGTATTCTTGGTCCCAAAGTCCAGAATTAGATGGGCTCAAAGATATTCTGGCCCAAAGTCCCATAACTAGCACAAAATAAAGTTTGTCCCCAAAAGTCACATCATGTCCAATATATATGATATGGTCGTAAAACAACACATTACGATTTAATCCGCTGTAAAAGATAATAATGCGAACGGAAGAAGATGATGCAGAAGCAATTCGTAAAATAAGAATTTAGCAACATGGAGCAAACGCAGCCGCATGGGCGTTAAGGCATCGAGCGGATATCATTAATAGATGGAAAATGGGACCCACAATATCGTAATGTTGTGATGTGTTACACTAAATATTCAGTTGATAGTCACATGCGCTCGCTGACTATAACAATAACCTCTCTTCTCTATAGTCATAGTATTTGCACATGGCCTCTGATTTTCTTGCCCTTGCGTGTTTTATTAAATCCCCTTTATTATTGGAACCAGCCAAAGCCAGAAATTGCCAACACCTCACCTCACTCGCTCCATTATTACAGTTGCATCTGCCGCAATTCCCGTTAAGGAATATCAAAATGTGGAGACAAACCTGAGATCCTATACAATTCTTATACGATGTTTGTTAAATTTTACAATTTAGAAAAAGAATCTGATTTTCAAACTATTTGCTCTGTTACCGACTTCGAACTATTTGCTCTGTCTGAACAATTACAAAATAAATTTAACATTTTACCCCAAAAAAAACAATTACAAAATAATACAGTAACTACTATAATTCGTCTCAGTTTTGATATTACTATACTAATTTAACAATGGAAAACCTAAATATCTATAGTTGGGGAGTGATGAAAACTGAAATAGGCACAAGTGCCGATACGAGATTAGAGAGCATGAATCAAGGAGAAAGTCGGTTTCAGCTCAGCAAGACAGACAGACAAAATACTTCAATGGGGTCCCATTTCAACTTCCTCTTTCTACGTGATTTCCTCTCTCTCTCTCTCTCACTCGCTTTAAATCCTGTTCTTCCCACTTTTCCTGTATAAAGTCGTAGCATCTCGAGATCGTCTTCCTCTCACAATCTCAATCTCTCTCTCTCTCTCTCCCGAAGCTCCTCACTCACTCTTCTCTGAGTAAGGAAAAAAAAGAAGAGCAAAATGGCAGTGCCTAAAGCCGTTGTTCTACCTCTCTTGCTAATCATCTGCGGTGCTGCTCTTGGAGCTCCATCTTACGAAGGTAAATCTCTCTCCCTCTCTGGATTTGCTTTTGAAAAGTCTTGATTTGGGAAGATGGGTCTTCTCTGCTTAGGGTATCTGAAGCAAGATTTGATCTTGTTTAAAAGAAATACTCCATATGTGTCTCTAGATCTAAGATTTACTTGTACCAATTTATGCAGGGTACCTTCGTAATGGAAACTTCGAGGTGTCCCCAAAGAAAACCGACATGAACAAAACAGTTCTAATCGGCAAAACCGCCTTGCCCGAATGGGAAACCACCGGTTTCGTCGAGTACATCGCCGGCGGTCCTCAACCGGGAGGCATGTATTTTCCGGTGGCTCATGGGGTCCACGCCGTGAGGCTCGGAAACGAAGCCACGATCTCTCAGAGGTTGAAAGTCAAGCCAGGCTCTCTCTACGCACTCACGTTCGGTGCGTCCAGAACCTGCGCACAGGAAGAGGTTCTCCGAGTCTCTGTGCCTCCTCAGTCCGGTGACTTGCCGCTTCAGACACTTTACAACAGCTTCGGAGGTGACGTGTATGCTTGGGCTTTCGTTCCCAAGACTTCTGAAGTCACTGTGACTTTCCATAACCCAGGGGTTCAAGAAGATCCTGCTTGTGGTCCGTTGTTGGACGCTGTCGCCATCAAAGAGCTGCTTCCTCCAGTGTACTCCAAAGGTAAGCTTTGGTTTGGTATAGTTTTAGTTTCATTTTTCGGTTTGCAGAAACTGAAGTCAGTTTAAAACTTTAAACCATTCCAAAAAATCAGTTTTGGTTGAGATTCGGTTTTGGTTGTATTTGTTTTCATTTATCGGTTTATTTGGGACAAAAAAAAATGCAGGGAACTTGGTGAAGAACGGAGGGTTCGAAGAAGGTCCTCACCGTCTAGTGAATTCGACACAAGGAGTGCTTCTCCCACCTAAGCAAGAAGATCTCACATCGCCTTTACCAGGATGGATCATAGAGTCACTCAAGGCAGCGAAATTCATAGACTCCAAGTACTTCAATGTCCCCTCTGGAAAAGCCGCGATCGAGCTCGTTGCAGGCAAAGAAAGTGCCATTGCACAGGTCATTAGAACTACTCCAGGTCAAACCTACAGCCTCTCCTTTGTCGTTGGAGATGCTAAAAACGACTGCCATGGATCCATGATGGTTGAAGCTTTTGCAGCCGGAGATACGCTGAAAGTGCCACACAGTTCCGTTGGCGGTGGACACTTTAAGACCGCGAGCTTCAAGTTCAAGGCGGTCGAGGCAAGAACTAGAATTACTTTCTTCAGTGGCTTTTACCATACCAAGAAAGCTGATATCGGATCTCTCTGTGGGCCTATCATTGATGAGGTTGTGGTTACTCATGTTCGTTAGATCGATTTTTAAGCGTTATGACCACTGAATCTTGTCTTGTTACACTCTCGGCGTTAGACTGCTCCTGGACTTGGTTCTTTGCTTCCTATGTCTTGCTCCTTTTGGACTTAAAAGTTCATTAGTGATATAATATATATTGTGGTATGAGAAGTTTTATGTTAAATGAAGAGTAGTAATAAACCAAGAATTTAAAAGCTGGAGCAAAATTTGAAATCGTCCCCATGAAAGTGTAAAGATTGAAGTAGTTGAAAAACTTTAGAAAGCACTTCTAAAAGTGAAGCTGATAAAATGATATTAAAATTGACAAAGATCAGTTTTTGAAATTGGAACCTTATTCATGGGAAACCATTAAAAAGGACAGTGGAATATCTTTGTTGTTTGAAGAAGATTTAAAACTTAGAATTGGTTTGACTGAATCTTAAATTTAACATTGTTCATAATTTTGTTTAATTTTCGTATATGGTTAATACTAGGGTTAATAAAGTATATAACTAAGTTCTGGGTCTTAATTAAAGAACTAACAAATCACACTGCGCACTCTGTAATTGAGAAGTAAACGTTTGGTCCAATTATTTTTATCTGAAAATGGTAAGATAGATAAACGGTCTTTCGAACAAAATGTGAAAACACGAGAAATAGAGAAACCAAGAAAACGAAAAAAGATACATCTCATTATATTTAGGTTATAACTAAGTCCTAGGAAGATGAAGGAGATCGTCCACGCAAGAATTTCCACGGTCCAGTTCCTGTCGCTATCCTGCATATTTTTTTTTAGGAACACGAGTCAATAAATACTTCTGTCTTCTATAATGGGCTGGATACAAATTATTGAAGGCCCAATTGAATTACCTGGCAATTCCAGTAATAGCTCGGAGACCCATATAGATGGTAAGAGCTATCCATAATCCTATAAAACCACTGGACTTTGCCATGTATATGATTGCTGCAATGCTTATGGCCGCAACTCCTACCTGATTTATCATAATTAATTAGGTGGAAAAAAAAAGAGAGTCAAATTCTAAGAAAAATATTAACGAAACAAAGAATTAATCATTTGAAAGCATATAACAAAATATATGAATAATTAAGTAAAATGGTGCGTACCATGGAGTATGCAGTGTAAGCAAAATCAGATGCTCCAAAATTGACTCCGTCCAATACAAAAGCGAGTGAGTTTATTGGCTGTGTTGCTGCTACAAACTGATGTCTCACACATAAATATATAACCTCTTATTAGTCATTACTACTAGGGTTAATCCTTGTTCTTTTTTTTAATTTTAATTAATACTTCTTCAACTAAAATATTATATCACTGTCGATCTATTTCTATAGTATTTATTATAATGGTTTAATGGTATTATTATTAGTACCGGTATTCCAATGGCTATGAGGTGAATAACGGTAGGGTCCTTGGTGAATATTCCGGCACCAAAGTATAGACCAAGTCCAACGAAAACGGACAGTCCAAGTCCTAACATAAAACCCATCTGCATTTCAAATTCGTCTGGTTTAGTTGCAAAACTAATAAATTGTTGATATTTGACCCAAAAAAGAAGAAGAACAATTATTATATATATATATATATCCTAGGTATAGGGATTGGTATCGTTCAATAATATATATACGTATAAGAAGAAGATCGACACATAACCTGTAGAACACGGGATGTAGCAGCAGTCACTTTGTTGTAGTCCTTCTCGGCAAAAGAACAAGCCAGAATCGCCTGCAAAAGATTTTAGATTAAATGATGATTTCCAAACACAGATATTAATCAAACCATATTATATACACACATGATTAAACAAGGGTATAATTACTATACCTGACCAGCAACGGCAAGACCATCGGCGAGGAGAGAAGAAGTTAACCAGACTTGTAAACAGATCTGAAAAGCAGCCATTGGTGTTGTTCCCAGACGAGCCGCCATTGCTGCTGCTAAGGTCTGACAAAACGTCACAGCTATGGTCCTCGCCAGCAATAGTGACCCTTTTATATATTATTACTTGTTAGACATCCACATTTCTGTATGTTTTTTTTTCAAATACTTATTATGTAAATATATATATATATATATATATATATATTATTCACTATTCCAAAATCAAAACTTAAACCATATATGTTAACCTACAAACTTGAATAATTTTTGTTTCTTTCCAAAAAATATACTTGTAAAACTTGAAAAATAATCATATTTTCATTATACTTAAAATTTTTTTTTTTTTTAGTAATAAACTTTACTTTCATCATTGCATGAGAAAACAACTTTAGTAAAAAAATGTCCCTACCATTTCTAAGGAACTTTCCGAACTGCAAATCTCCGAAGTTTGGTGGCATCAAATTTACTTTCTTCGCTAGGCGGATGAACAGGATTAGAGTCATGGAGTACCTTCACACAAAGAAACACATTAGTTTTAATTTTTAGTTTTTTTTTAATCCTATAATCGAAAATCTTGAATAGTTCCCGCAAAAACACAAAAAATGCGTCTTAGGTTAACTAGCTTCAATTTCGCATTTGCATGTGTGAAAAAAGTTGAGAGCTTTCTCTTACTGAGAAATGACATGGGCAATGGCGGCACCGCTGACGCCAAGACGAAGCACAAAGATGAAAATGGGGTCGAGAATAATATTGATGATATCCGCTACGACTGTTTCATGCATCAAGATGATATGTATTAGATTAAAACTCATGATGTGCATGGTAATATATTAAATATAATAAGAAGGTTAATTAAAGATGAACCAAGACAGTAACTCACGTGTAGCATAGAGAGGAGTTGTGGTGTCCTTGAAGCCACGAAAGATGCCTTGCATTGAAAGCGATAGAAGCAACGCAGGAGCACCCAATGATCGTATGGTCAAGTACTTGTGCGCTGGTGACAACACTGCCGAATTCTGATCATCGAAAGTCAGCTCAAGTTAAGTCAAACTTTTTGTCCTAACCAACAATATGTATATGTGCATGTCTATATCTATATATATAATCTTATATATACCGGTTTCACTCCCATGACGCCTAGAAGCACCTTCGAACTGAAAATCAAGACAATAGCTTGTACAAGGCCCAAGATTAGCCCTATGATCATGGCCGTTGATGCTGATTTGATAGTCTTCTTTCCTGTTTTATTCGCTTTGTTTCCGCTGCTTGACTTTGTTACCGAAGCTAGTTTCACAACAACAACAACGAAAATTACATTTTTTCAAACACTGTTTAGTTTTTTGCGAAAGATTTTCTAGAAAAGTGTAAACTTTATCTGTTCTTAAAGAAAAGTGTAAACATAAACGCCAAACACAAACAGAAAGATAATCCGATTGCATTCGACGTTTACGCTTATAATTAATATATTTTTTTATATACAGGACTCTCTTTTTTTCATTTAAAAATACACACGCTGAACATGAAAGCAAAAACAAAAGCAAAAGTTTATTAGAAAAACGAGAAAAAAACATACGCAAACGATTATCAAAAGAGCGAAAGAAAGAAAAGCAAAAACAAGTGCAAAGTAACGCTAGTACACGATATAAACACTTATACAGTTAGAGATGGTATAATTTGGCCGTTTCAGGATTTTACCTGGCGTTTGCTGCGTCTGGCTAGTGTTGTTACTCGTGGCTGACGCAATACCTTTTTCCAAGGAATCTTGAACAAGTAAAGTATCTGCATGATTGGCTTTGTTTGCTTCTTCTTCTTTCATCTTCTCCATCGTGTCTTCCTCTGCGACAAATGAAGTTGTGACGCTAACAATTGGGAATATCGTAATTCTAGAAGCTTGGTTGAATATCGCAATGGATACTCCAACCGCTGCTAGCTCAACCGCTCCTAAACGCCCGATAAAAGCGGTGTCAATCAGAGACGCTATTGGATCAGAAGCTAAAGCCAAAGCCGCCGGAAACGCCATGCTTAGTATCTCTCGTCCAATAGCATCCATACTGAATACATGTCTGCAATTTTATATATAGATAAATGTTATGCATCACTTTTTTGTACTCATGTAGTATTATATTAACCAATTCATATGAACACACACTTACGTTAAATCTTTGAAGATAACAAGAAATGGGATCGGCCTGATCACGCTGGTCGGAACCGAAGTAAGATCACCAGTTTCCGTCATCTATCTTCTCCTTCGAAACTGTCCCTGTCTTAAGTTTGTCTTGTCTGAAAATATCGCAAGGTGTATTCGAAGAATCGGATCAGCAAAGGGAACGTTTATATTATAGTGACTATGTACAAATGTATGTGTATTTATAGACACGTAATGGGCATGCATATCTTTAGTATTTAATTTGAACAAAAGATGCTTGATTTCTTCTATTTTTTTTTTCCTGGAAAAAAAATGTTTTCCTTCCCTAACTCTTTCATGCTCTTTTATTTCCGTCCAAATTAAAGACACCAATAATATGATTTGTTTTCTTTTTTTATTGAAGTGAAAATAGGTACAAATAAACATCGTATTTAAATACTTCCATTATAACATTTGGCATACCCTTCTTAACTAAATATTCTAAGATTTTTTTAAATAAATAGAGAAATATGCACTCATGAACTATAACAAAAGTATATAATGATAATGAACCTGAGTGTGAAAGGCAGGATATATCTTTTTTTTTTCATTGAAATTTTTCTTACTTGTATTCATTATAGTGGGAAAGAGTTTCAATTTCTTCTTAGATCCTCATTTAATTTTTGATATCTTCCACTTAAAAAGTGATTCAAATTTCATAATTGAAATTCACTAGTTGCCAAAAATGTTACTTTATCATTTAATAATTTGAAAGCTTCTTTAATTTTCGACAGTTAGAAAAACTTATAAGTATATTTGTATTTGTTAAATCCAATTTTAATATTAGTTAAAGGAAGGCGATAGCTGAAAAAAAATAACATAAAAGATGGCAACACAGACCAACACAGGTGATGATTTGTATTTTGTATATAGTGCGTGTCGTGTATGTAATTGTTCCGTAAGATAAGGCCTTCTTTCCTAAAGCATCCACGTCTATTTCATTACCAATAATAACACTTCCCCTATTCATATATATATATTTTTTTTGACAACACCTATTCATATTTTTTAGAATTGACACATATCATAATATAGTTAATTATGATTTCGACCAAAAAAAATATAGTTAATTATGATCATTTTTATTTAATATTATACATGAAGTAATTTTAGTTTCATTAGATCGTACTATATATGTCAATAATTAACTATTTTGCAATCTATGTTAATTTAAGAAAAATAAATAAAATAAGTTGTGTCTAATTATATTGAGTTTTATACATTGTTTAGAACCCATTGACAATGAAGACGAAAAATATATTACAGTCTAACATCCGGCATAGTGTTCATATGATTTACTGAATGTTGCGAATACGTCAACTACACTCTAACCATTACGTTTCTTCAAGTTCTATGTTTTGGAATCTCTCAAACACATTTTAAGAAATTATTTGCAATTATTATCAAATATAACTTTACTCTTTTAATTTGTTAATATTGTCAAGATTTGTAGAGTTGTAGTGAGTTTAATTGGTATGGGTAAAATTAGCCAACTATTTTTTTAACCAGACGTATTAACTTAAACAGTAGCACATATTTTAAAGCCTTTCTCACCATCATAACTTCATAACCATACAATAGACACATGATGAAACTGTCATTATATATGTTGAGATATATATATACAGTTAAGAAAAAATATATGCTACTCAAAGAAGCAATCATAGAACTATATATCATGGAGGAAAATATATTTACCTGTACGACGTAGTCAACGCTTGTATAAGTAATCACGTGAACTCGAGATGAGGAGTGAGTGAGTGAGTATTTGGGAGAGTTTAAAGGGGATAATTAATAGGCGTGTGCCAGTAGTAGTACTTGGCTCCAATTTAATAAGTGTGTGTCAACACTTGGCTCCAATTTATACACAAATTCCATTCACATCCCTCTCTCTCATTTTTGTCCATACGTTCTCCAAACTTTTCTTTTTGAGTATAAAGTAACCCACATCCTACTTTATTTACTTTATGTATATATATTATTTTTGTTTTTGTTAAAAGTTGGGTAAATTCTCAATTATCGACTTGTAAATATATTCTACTAATTATTTACAGCTTACAACACACTCAAATGTTCTCAATTTTTCCTACAAGATGCGTACAACTTCATCATATAAGGGTTTTAAGTTTTATGCATGCAAATTTTCGGAACTGCAAATATATGCTACGTAGCTACACCGTCCTGACTACAACGATACGGTACAGTATTAGTCATCGATCGAGACCTAACCAAATTTTGCGCACGCGGCACGTACACTACACAATTAACTACTCCATATATAAGCTTGTCCCCATGACCATTAAGACAAAGATAACTCGACAATCATATAGGAAGTAACACCAAACCTAATTAATCGAAACGCATAGGAACTTTCTTGATACGATTCCGACTAATTTATTAGTCGGTCACTGTTAATTGGTAAACTAAATTAATCGATCGATTAGTCATGACTTGGTTTATTGATTAGTCGGTTTGATCATCTACTAAGCGATGAAATAAATTAATTAAGAATTTGTAAATTCTGGCGAGACTAACGGTTAAGAGAATTGGAGTATGAAATGAAGTATTCGATTTGCGTATGAAACCAAAATCATATAGTGAACAGAAAACGTATGAGAGACGTGACGTAGTCGCTGAAGTCACAATCAACGTAACAATCACAATCAATGAAACAGTTTATACAACAAAAGTGGGCTACGTAGGATTCCCAACTAAGATGCAACAATGATCAATTAGTTTAACATTCATTTGTCTTTACTTTCGCATTTTTTTTATTACTTAATACAGTTATATACATATCTTGATTGTCATGCGCCTTCACCTTACCTAATATTTTTTTTCCATCACGATACCCATCGAACTACATTTGATACCTCACGTTTCTTATCATCTACTTTTATAAGCTATCCTATGTTTAATTAATTATTTAACTATCTGAATATGCGTTGATTGAATGATTCATTTCTCAAACTATTGGCGGATGATAAGCAAAAATGATTCGTGGATGAAATTGTTAGATTTTTTCTTTCTTTCTGATCTTCTTTTTTGAACATTTAGTTATGTAGTGCGCACTCTAATTTCAAAAGACACCCTTAATACTTTATATAAAGAGTACATGAAAAAAGTACATATGTACCATGACTTAAAATATTTCAAGAAAAACACTCGACGCCTCTCGGAAATTCTTTAATTACAAAGACATTAACACTCCAGAATGACACCATTATGTCTAGTCGCACATCGGGCACGAGCACCTATTTTTATATTGTCTGGTTGCTTTGTTATAATTAGTATTATAACAAATATCAATTTTGACATAGACAATCCGCAGTTTACATTCTATGGGTACGAAAAGACGAGAGTAGCATATTGTATATATACAAACTCTGTAATAGTCGCATATCCTTCAAATAAATCAATAAAAATTAACCATTGGCTGTATTTGGTGGATTTGGAGAGCGAGCCTATGGGCTATGTATACAAACTCTGTAATAGTCGCATATCCTACGTAGAAGGTGGGAAGACCGTTGTTCACGTATGACCCCAAGTGAGACTATCGTTTGTAGATGAATATTGATCATTAGCTGGGAACTATGAAACTATACAAACAAAAATGTGTCCGACCATTCCAAAGAGTGGTAAGCAAGATCGAAAGTAAACCTACGAACGTTTCATTACCTGAGTGATATAAGTCAAACCCTTTAAAGAGGTTGTTTTGAATCAAAACAAATGTAATCAAAGTTAAATATCTTTTGTGTAGCATAATAAATAAATGAAAAAATACATTTGATGTAACAAAAATATGAGAACTATTGACAAATGACAAATCACTTTTCCTTTCCAACATAGACATTGCCATATATGAAAGGTTTGATAGTTTAGAAAGAAAAATGATGTAAATGAGAAGCAAGTTTTTCTCATTTATTTTTCCTGAACAAAAGCAAAAGAAAAATTAATTACTATTTTTCCATACATAAACAAAAGGATGGATGGAATTAATATGAAATTAAAAGAAAAAATGGGATATAATCTATTAATCTGCATACATTTCAAGTGGTTTACTATATATTTTGTAAATATGGTTTTGGTTTTGTATGCAGATCACAAGTTGATAAGATGTGAGATTTGTAATTCATCACAAAACAATTGAATAAACAAAATTACATCGGAAGTTCATCATGGCATCTGAGTTGCATGGTTCTAATACTTGCAAATGCCTTTAAACAGAATAATTTCTGATTAAATTAAGATACCAATCTGCATTTTTCTCTTACTAATGTAACTTGGTTGTGTCCCTCGTTGTAAGAAAGAAGCAATAAGCACTCGACATTGTGATGGTACTTAGGGTTTATAATATTCCAAACAACTCGAAAGTCGGAAATTAGAGTCATCCGTAATATTAGGGGCAATCCAGCTTTCGACTGAAGCATATCCTCCATCTCTCTTCCTGCCCCATACATCGCCTGGTTCTTTGTTCCAATATATAGCCGAAATGTTGTTGACTCATGGCTTGACGCATATAGTTTAGTTCCCTAACCGAAGAAACAATCGATATACTTATAACGTAAGTTGATATTGAATTTATACATTATTTTAATACAAAAAATACTTACTTGTGTCTTTGCAAAGTTTAGTGGGCCAAAAAAGAATTTGATAGATGGAGGATGAAGATGAAGGCCAAATACATTAGACTTGTTATCTACTATGAGCTTTGTAGAGCAATTGCAAGTGAGTAACATAGTCGACACTCCATGTGAATCCACGCCTTCTTCTAATAGAAACTGGTTTAATCTTCCAATCTGTGAGATTACATACACTATTAGGTAGAGTATACTATATACAAATAAAGCCATATAGTCACTAGCTTGGTCTGTTTTTGGCAATAGCTAAGGTGCATAATTAATTTATTACTCGAAGAGAAATGTTAGGATGAGGAGGCTGAGTGGCAATGTAGAAGACCAGAAATGCCACTCCAAAGCTAAACAAAAACCTCCACAATATTTGCAGAGCGATCCACCAACCCGAATCGGGGCTCCGAAATGGCATCAACCTCTTTGGATCATCCTCGTACACGCACTTGTTTTCCGAGTATCTAGGGAGTTCATCAACGCGGGCTAAGACCAATGGCGCTGAGTCAGATCGAGATGGGGACTGGAATTCGGATTCCGGGTCGTGGAAACCCGAAGAAGGGCTTTGGACAAAGTAGTTCGTGTAATGTTTCTCTCTTCTCTCCATTGTTAAGTTTATTTACTTGATGTTTTGTGAGTGTGTGATATGAGAACAATTATGTGATCGATGGTTCATATATAGTTCCGAGAGATACATATCATCATATGATTGATAATGACTATATTTTAACTGTTTGATAGATGTGTAGTAAATTAAGCATCAATTATGGCGTTTTAAATTATATGGTGGAGAAAACTATAATTACACAAGTCATGATTTGGGTTTGTTGTTTTTGTAATCCAATTTCCTTCATGCTTAAGTTTAAATAGGTGTGATAACTACTTCACCAATCATTCTACCTAGGAAACTATATATATATATATATATATATTCAGATTTCTGTAGTACTTTACATTATATGTAATTATATTATTTTCTTAATTTTATCGTACTAAATTTCTTTTGATAATTAGCTTGGCTTCAATTTTAATTTTTTTTTTCTTTTGGCACCCATTTCTTCATCGGATCCGTTTGATTTTTGTTGTTGTTGCTGTTTCTCTATTTTAAGCTCCGGCGAAAGTGAAAAAAGTAAATGAATTTAGACGCTACTGCTAAGTGCTATCGTAACGATGGCCAAAAGAACAGGGCTTAATAACATTTGAAAACATCAGAAGTAAAAGCAGACAAAACATTATTATTAGTCGACAGCAAATCCAAAAAGAAATATCACAGCAAAACCGCAAAGAAATAACTTGATCAATTTTTCATTTTTTTTTTTTTTTGGTATTCAACAAATCATTCAGAAATCTCTTGGGGCAGGCCGCAGGGGTGGGCCGAACAAACAAACCGAATCAAATTTAATATTAAGCCGAACGTTATGAATTGTTATACCAACCAAACTAAACCGAACCAAATCTGTTGCAGCCGTCAAAACCGATAAATTGTGTAGTTCTTTTAATCCAACACCATCCGAAGGAATCTAAACCGGAGTCGAATGATAATTCGAACAAAACCAAACCGAACTAAGAAAAGAATAGTCAAGTTGTAGATGTGTAATGTTTATTTTGGGCTTGGAGCCTCTATGGGCCAATAAACTTATTTTATACGAACCAAACACATTTATAGTTTTCTTCATTAATTATAGACATTATTATTAGGCAAACCACATTTTGTTATACACACAATAACACATTATACCTGTTCCTTTAAGTATACGTCTTGAGTTTTTCTTCGCAAAATAATATTTTAAATTTTCTCAATACCAATAAAGTCAATAGATATAGTAGGGAAATCTTAATTTAATTGAAAAAAAATTTAGTTAGTAGAGAAATGATAGATTTGGTATTGTAACTTGGATGAAGAAGATGAGAGTTTATGGCATTGTTTGCAATATCTCTCAAGCGATAGAATATTGTCGTAAATAACTCGAATTTTAGGTAGATAGTGAATGAAAGAGATAATGCTTTCTTATTACGAAACCGTGTTTTACACATCAAACTCGGATTTGTACACAAAAAAAAGAATTGAAAAGAAAGAGAAAGCTATACAAATAAACCAACTAATCACCTCATCGAGTGGGCCAGTATATAAGTATTTCCGCAGCAAATAAAATCTAAATGTACCTTTCTATTCACATTTCATGTACTAAAGGAACCATGCATGGTGTGACTAGTTCCTCCTCCTACAGATATAAACTATGTATATGCATACACCTCTCGCTTCCATTAACAATATAATTGTGAATAATAGACATATGATGGGAAAATAGAGGGAGAGAAGAGAATAGACCAAAGTTTATGGAAAGAAGACTTTTTGCAAAAAGAAAAAAAAATGAGACTCTCGTCGAATAGAGAGGACCAACTTCAACTTCGAGCTCCGTAGTGGGAGGAAGTATCTGCTCTCTGATAACCGGTTCGTGAAGTTTATTATTGAAAAAGAATTGTATATAGAAGAATGAATAAGGACGAATGAGTAAAAAGAAGAGAGAAAGAATATTTGTCAATCAATTTGGAAATCAAGGAAGGGGAAAGAAGAGTTGTTATCGATGAGACCATCCAAATCCCAATCTCCGATTTTAGGGTTTTCTATTTCCCACGAACCATTCTCCATCCCCAACATGTTCCCTACCTTGAAGCTTTCTGAATGACAAAGACTTTTGCTATTGAGGCAAGGATCAAGGACTTCTAAGTTTAGGTTGTTGCTTGTAGTACAAGCAATAACATTGGTATTCTCTGACGAGGGAAGAAACCACTCACCTTCTACTGATACCCTCTTGCTAATTGGATCAAGAACTGGGTTTCCATAATCTCCCAACCCATTAACGTTGAACAAGTTCTCTGTATTTCCCATTTGTTGATAGCGGCTATGATCCGGTACTGATATTAATGGATCAACAAGCTGGTTTAAGCCGACGCCACTAACCATGGGTGAAAAATTGAATGAACAAGGGTCCATACGCATGGTGTTCCCCACTAACATCATGTCATCATGATGATGATGATAGCCATCCATCATTGGATTTGACTTGCCGCCTCCCATCTCCACATGGTTATCTCTTGGGTCGACCAAAGAATTGCTATTACTATTGTTAGGTGATGATCCTGAAGAAGTATTATTGTTGTTCTTAAGCCTCTTCTTCAGTGTCGAGTTCCAAAAGTTTTTGATCTCGTTGTCTGTCCTTCCTGGAAGCCGAGTAGCTATTTGAGACCACCTGATAAAATGATAAAAATAGTTATGGACAAATAGAAGACTCTTATTCTTAAGGCTCGGTTGTTTCAATGCGTTTACATGTGAAATTTTTTTACCTGTTACCGAGAATGGAGTGCAAATGGAAGATGAGATCTTCTTCTTGAGGAGAGAAGGAACCGCGTTTAAGATCAGGCCTCAAGTAATTGATCCAACGAAGGCGACAGCTTTTGCCACAGCGTAAGAGACCAGCATTCCTAGCAATGTCACTCCAGCATCCTTGTCCATTGGTCAGCATATACCTTATGAGCTTCTCGTCTTCATCAGGCGACCAAAGTCCTTTTCGTAGCTTCGGTTTGTTGTTATTACCACCACATGCATGATTTGGCTTGTTCTTCTCTCTGATCGTAGTAATGTCCGGATTCCTCATCATCATTTGGACTGGTGGAGCCTTTCTTAACAAGACTACACAGAGAGAAAGAGAAAGAGAGAGATTTAGAATTTGGAGGGATTGTAAGAAGGAAGTAAAGAAGGATATGGAGAGGATGATTTGATTTGTGGGGATTGCTTTGGAATGATATGAATATGTGTAATGGATATGAAAGAGAGAGAGAGAGAGAAAAGTGTTTGTTGGGATTGATGGGTAGAGTAGAGAGAGTCTCTAATAGAGAGAGACAGAGAAGAAATGGGGATGTGAAGAAGAAGCAAGAGGTGGGTCTTTTTGTTATAAATTAATAATAAAAAAAATATTAAATATGTCTTCGTTAAAAACATGATGATAGACTTGTGAGTGAAGAAAAATGCATCGAAAAAGACTGGTTAGAGTCAAAGACAAGAAGAAGACCAACCTCTCTCTCACCCCCACACCACACACGTGTGCTTCAAGTATCATACTATATACTAATATATACGTGAGTTTTAACAGATTTTTAATATTAATTTTCTTTTCTTATTTTCACTATCTAAAAATTAATACTGTATATGCCGACAAAAAAGAAGAAGAAGTAATGTTGTATTTCTCTGTAGGCAGGCTTATTTTGAAGCAACTTCTATTCTACGACACAATCAACCGAATCTAATAAATAAAGAACATTAGAAGCAATTAAAGATCCTTCGACAAACATATGTAACGTAATAGAATATTATCATAGGATTGATGAAACAACTAAAAAGGAAGAAAAACCCAAAAAAGAAAGCAAAGCCTAACACTTCTAAAACATGTTTTATTTTCAGAGTTTAACATTTTCATAGATTTTGAAACTGTTGCAATCTCGATATTTGAAATAAGAGACAGGTTAAATAATAAAACTATTTGTGCCTATATGTAACAATAAAAGACAAATCTATAACGAAAGAATGATGATTATTAATTGGTGTATCGTGTTTCCAAGTTTTTATGATTCAACTCATACTGAATTGCAACAATTCATTGTAGTGTTTATAGAAGAGGTATCGCACACACCATGACACCACCAAAAGCTACTACATTCCATTAATTGGTCTAATATAAATGTTTTAAGTCAAAGGTTGTCAACAGTCCGTCGTAGTCTAGCTGGTTAGGATACTCGGCTCTCACCCGAGAGACCCGGGTTCGAGTCCCGGCGACGGAGATTTTTTGGTTTTCCAATTTTATTCTTTAGTTTTTATTGGTTTTTTGGTAATTTAATTAGTCATATTTTAGCAGCTACTACGACGGTTAAAAAAATATGACTAATTGAATATCCCCATGGTTAGAGTCAAACATACTTTGGGTCTATAACTCTCGTTGGGCTAATTGAATATCATGTATATATATCCCCATGGTTTTTGCGCCATTAGTCTCTTTTTCACTTGAATCGAGACTCAAACATACTT
Organism: Thlaspi arvense; assembly: GCA_911865555.2. Taxonomy (NCBI): domain Eukaryota; kingdom Viridiplantae; phylum Streptophyta; class Magnoliopsida; order Brassicales; family Brassicaceae; genus Thlaspi; species Thlaspi arvense. Next base: position 54,858,531 of record OU466859.2, on the reverse strand, counting down.
TGGGTCTATAACTCTCGTTGGGCTCACACTTCCTATTGGGCTTTCTTGAATGGTATATACACCATGCTGTAGGTCATACGTGCTACTGAAGATGTAGCAGCTTTTGTAGAGAGTTTGACAAAATACTGATTTACTCAAAGCAGGTAAATAATAATATCTATGCTTTTCAAGAATTTAGCCTCTATGCTCCAGAGATTATATATTATTCGATGGGCTTTTGACGTTTTGTTCTATAGAGCTCTCATAAAATAACAATCGTTGATCAGAACATAGAAAAAGAACAATTGCAAGTGGTTTTCTATGAGACAAAGACCATTAGAAAACTTATGCTCCTCACGTTCCCCCCACGAACGTTTTCATTGATTTGCCCTATAAAAGCGACGTTGGCGTTACAAAAAGAAGCCAAACCCAAATTCAGGAATTGGTTTGAGAGGTCAACATGGCTTCCTACGATCAATACACAGCGATGGCTGTTTTCGCCACAATGACCTTCTCCTCTGCCTTCACCGCCTCCGCACAGTACGATTCAGAGTCACAGACAGGTGAAGCCTCCTGTTTTCCGGGAATGTCTATATTCATGATCATCTCTTCTCTCATCCTTTCTGGATTTGCTATTCTCAGATGGTAGACCAAATGCCACTTTTCTTTGATGTTCCTCTGTTTTTTACTCCTCTTGTTCACAAATCTCAATATATACCAATGAAGACATCTCTCTGTTCTCTTCTCATACCTCTTTTTTTTCCCTCTGTAACATTAAGATGTTCTTAGAGGAACACAAGATTTTAACATCTCAAAAAACTTTCACATTATTATTTACATTATTTGTTGGGTATAAGTGTAACCAAGCGCAACGCATTGTTCAAACAATTTTATCTTTTACATAACTGTATAGTAGACCCCTCCCTATCTAAACATTATTGTACATTGAGTTTCTTCTATGTCCTGATATCTTTTGAACTATGATCCTCCCTGAGCATGTCTCCATCTCTAAATTCACAAGATATTAGCTTGAATCAGCCAACCAGGAAGATTCTAAGTAAGATAATCTGAAAGATAAAGAAAACAAAAAAAGGGAAGAAACTGCTTTCACCTAATATCAAAGGATCACATGAGTTTGGAAAGAAAATAAGTTGTCATCAGCATCTGTGTTCTGGAAAGAAATTTAGTCATCACTCATCAACACATGGAACTCTAGAAAATTCCTGATGGGATAGGAACTTAACTTACATTTTATTTCTCTGGGAAAGAATATTCAAATCTGCAGGCCACCAAGGAGCTCTGATAGCCTGAAAGTATTATCAACACATTAATTGATGTATCAAGTTAAATCAGATGTTGGAATAAGAGGGAAAGGAGGAAGCAAGAAACGTTACCTGATAGTGTCTGCTACTAGAGTTTCTCCCTCTTGAGAACCAAGATGCCGTAGAACAACTTCTTCCAAGTGGCCATCAGAATATGCATGCTATATAGTAAGACCAGAAAACGATTTTGACTACAAATCATTCGTCTGATGGTTTTGGCAGGCGATATAGAATAGCATAATTTTATTAATACCTTGTAGAAACAACTTCCTCCAAATGGGCAGTTCCCGTTTCCAAAGTTGAAGTGCTTACAGTCGATGGACCTGCAAGATTGGAACAGAAGGCTCAACAATGTAGCTACTAAGCATACCAAATGGGCAAAAGTTTAGGCAGTTAACCTTAGTTTTGCCTTGTATATGTCGATAATGTCCTTTTTCTCTTCAGGAGTAGAGTACCAGACAACGCTGGGGACAACAAAATAAGAGAGTTTGCGACATATAGGACACGCTCTCAAGGTGCTGTTCACATCCATTCCCGAGACAGGAGCACTGCTGCGCCAGTTACGGATGCATTGTATGCAGAAAGGATGATGGCACTCCGTCAGCAGCCCAAACTTCCTTTCCCCTGGAGTGGCTTTTGACAAGACGCGATCCAAACACACGCTACACTCGATCTCTTGGCTTCTCTTCAAGGCCTCCATGCGCTTTTGCTTCTTCTCGCATTCCTTTGTGTGCTCTTCTCTTTCTTCGGGTCTGAAAGGATGCAAACACTTCTTGCCGCAGGTGGTGCAGACGTCACCGTGCATGTGCGGGCACTGGTTCCCTCGTGGGCATTCACCAGCTGCAGCAAACGAGCAGATTGGGTATTCTCTTGGGTGGACGTAGTAAAGGTTGTGGGATTCGTCGTCACCGTCGTTATTGTCCCTTGCAAAGGCATTTGCTTTTTCGTGCGGAGACTGTGGCTGAGAATCCGAGCAAAGAGGTGGTCGAGGAACATTGGAGGAAGGTAAAGATTGGGTCCTGACATGTTCATATCTACATCTACTTCCGTACAAACATATTCCTTTCTGATAGAATGTGCAGACCTGATCAATTGCATTACCAAGTTTGATTCAGAGAACCCTACATGAATTATACAAGAAGGAAAGATTCTTGAGAAAGAGATTACATTACATTATTCGCGGGATCCTTAGAGTCGTGAGAATATTCACAATTTTCCCCTTTCAAGCACGAGCCATGGACAAAGAACTTGCAGAGTATCCTATAAGAACAAAATCAACAATTTAGCCTCCGAGAACCAACAAAGAAACACAATCAAAAAGAGTCAATCTTGAGATTCAAGAAGACGAAATCGAAGAGGCAGAGTTTGATCAATCGAGAAGTTGGATTACACCTGTCGGACATCTGGGGATTGTGCGAGGAAAAGGGGTTGAAACAAAGGTGAGGGAAAGAGAAGAGAATCCACAAGGAAAGGCGGAAGCTTTTTATGTGGGGAATTGAATTTTTCTGAGGAATTTTCTACGGTTTTCAATTTTTGAGGTTTTTAGATAGAGCGCGCTTCACCACCTCCACCAGCTCTCCTCTTCATTTTCGTCTTCTCTTTTTTATTTACTATTCTATCCTCTTCATTATTATTTGGAAAAACTCGAATAAAAATGACCCAAACAGAAATCATAATGATGGTAACCAAATTTGGGTTTCGTTAGTATACAAACAAAATATAGATCTCGTAAGAAAACTAATAATTGAAAAGTAGTAAAATGGTAAAAGCAAACCACAATCATGTTGATAATAGATTCAAATACAGTAGTGTTACACGAAAGCTTCAGCTACTATATACTATAATACAAACAACACAGAAGACAAGACCGTCTCTCTTGCCTTTTACTGTACACGATATTACACGCAACAAATCAAGCAAACATTCTCTCTCACACACACACCAAACCCTCCGAATCGAAATTCACAAGCTCGTGGAACTTAATACTTAAACAGTGTTTTGACCCAATACCGTATCTCAGTTTTCACACAAACTCGCACCTCACGAGAAGCTTGACGGATTTGTACTTGTCCCCTTTGCGGCTATGCAGAGGATATGCTCTTATTCCTTCCTGCAGCTCCCAAACCGGCAAGCATGTCTGTCCTCCAAAATCATCTTTCTCAGACATGTCATACTCATGCACTTCAAGTCTCAGGAGTGCCAGCTCTGGAACGGTTAACGGGAACTCAAACACTTCATCCCATGCTGGTATCCAATTATCCTCCAACGTCTTCGTCTTCTTCATTACTGTATCCGCGGGAACTCCAGCTATCCCAACCTGAAATTTCGTATGAGACGAGGAACGTTTCTACTGCAATGCATTTTGTGTGGGGGCTTAAGGGAATTGGAATTTACCCTCGTATAGAAGTCAGGCGGTGAGTATTGATCGAAGTGGGTGTGGCGGAAATCAAAGTACCATCCTTCTCCCATGTATATAGTAACCTAGAGATATATATATAACAAAGAGTTCACTGAGTTTTATAGAACTTGCAATGGAAAAGTCCAAACAGAGAATCAGATATCCCACCCTCAGTGTTTTTTTTACAGGCAGAGTAGCTTTTGGGTCAAAGATGTCACTATCCGAGCCACCTTTCAGCAGAATATCGGGTTTCTTGATGTATCCACAACCGCCATTGGCTCTAAACATTCCTTGCATAAGCCACAATGATCTTCCATATCCCTGCACATGGGAAAATCGATACAGAATTAGCTGAGGAATAAGCTTGACGTCCATAAAAATGATTTTTTTCTACTACTCTGTCAAAAGAATTTGGTGATTACCTGCATATTAAAAGCCACCATTTGAGCACCGTGGCTCCAGCCGACCAACGGGTTGTAATTTGATGAAGTGACTCTAGTTCCTTTTGGGTAAATCCTCAGCAAATTTTGCTGAGTGAACCTGCACCACGCCATGATTAGCATGATTCACACTGAATTCAAAGACTGCAATTGTTACTCTGGAAAAAAAGTATTCAATTGATGAGATTACCTCACAATCTGTTTCGCATACTTTTCCGCTGCCTTTTCTAGTTGTTCTTCGCTCAAGCTAAGGCGTCTCACCTTGTCAGGGTCTACCTTCAAGCACTCAGTAATTCCGCCTTTTGGTTTCCCAGCGTGGATTGCAATCAAATGTTTATACTGTGGTGGTGCATTCTGCTTGGACTTGTCATCATCGTCTTCATCATCATCGTCATCATTGTCGCCTAAGTCATCCTGCAACAAGAGAGAGAGTTAACAGCTTTTGTATATGAACACACCAACGGGACTGAATTGAGAAGACTTTGACTCCACACATACCTTGTAACCACTTTTGTTCCTCTCAATAAAGCTCGGAACTTCTCTCCCCCAAACTTCTTCATCACCCAAGGATTTACCTTTCTGCACCGCCTCCTCATCTTTTCCTTCCTTGTACTCTTTCGGGGGTTTCGTTGAGATGATAATCCGCCTTTTCAATGAGTTTGGCGACGGAAACTCCTTCAAAGATTCTCCGACAGGAGGTGTAAACAAGATTTCCCCAAATATCGCGGTAACCATCTAGAAGACAGCAAGAACAGCGCATCTCTAAGGTTAATGTAATGATCTATTAAAACTGGGGAAAGAAAAAAATCTCAAAGAAATGCAAAAATGAGGATACCTCAGCAACTTTGGACTGAAGTTCTGGAGTAAGATGATCTTCAAGGGTCACAACAACAGGATAGTCAGATACATCAAAGGCATGTGCTTTGATAGCTCTTAGGCATTTGATTAACTCCACAGGCGCAGTGAGAGTCCTGCGAGAGAAGAATGGTTCAGTACACAAGTAAACGACAAGCACCTAATCTTGACTTTCATTCAATTAAATTACAGTAGAATATACCTTCCGTGAAGAACATCAATATCATTTTTGTTGGAGTTGGGCCATATATCCAATTCAATCACCCTGACACCTTTCTTCAACGCATCTATGATAGGCACTTCACTGCAGTCACTGCTCAGCTGATTACCGGTCAGGTAAGAGTTATGACCAGTGAATATGAAATAATGCGATATAGGAGCATCCATGTCTTGATGCACCTGAAAAAAATACCATACAATGAAATTCATTTAGAGACAAGTGGAGAATCAATCTACTGTAAATTATGCGATTTTAAAGCCAGGGTTCCCAAAAGAGGACGTAATTGCCACTTGCCTAAAAAGTACATAACTTCTGCAATTTTATTTTTTTCACAGTAGCTATCTATATAGCTATTCATCATATAAAGAAAAAGAATTAAATTGTTTTGAACTCTTGAGTCAGACCCAGTGAAACACCCAACACGATTATTGTTCCAAAAATCTCCCTTTTCCCCCAACACCATTTCCTCAGATAGCAGTGAAGTAAAACGAGTAATCTCAATCCAAAATCTTTGTCAATCAAATTTAGAAATAAGAAAAATCGAAAAAAGAGAATAATTACCTCATGTAGAGCAAGAGGAGGGTTATTATCACCGAAAAGGTACTTGAAGAAAGCATCAAGGTGGAGACCATTGCGGTGAAGAAGAGAAGAGGCGGCGTTGATAATTGACTGTGCATCCTCTCTGGTGGCTTTCTCTTGCTTCTGAACATCGATCAGAAACCTGTGGAGATGATCGACGGTCATAACCCCATTCTCCGAGTACTTTTCGAAAATGGTCTTGACTTCACGCGGTGCCTCCGATGCGGTATACCGAAACCTCCGGCGAAAGCAGAAACACACTTTGTACGTTTGCTTCGACATGAGGAAAGGAAGGACGGATCCTTGGGTGACGATGGGAGAAGAAGAAGACGATGAGGCAAGTCAGAATAATTCGTTTTGTTTTTAGGGTTTGCGTTGAACCAGAGTTATCTTCTTGTTGTGTATATTTAATGAAATGTACCCCATGTAATCATATCTTTCAACCTTCTCGAAGAGATCGAGCTTCAATCTCTCTCTCTCTCTCTCAAATGCGAATATCCCCAAAAAGGCAAACAATTATTCACACGACAACGAAGCTACGAAAACTATGGGCTTTATTGGGCCTTTGAATCAACAGAGCCCATAAAACGAGTTTCTAGGGTTCTGGTGTCATTTAAAGGAGCATATGAGCACATTTCTACAAAACCTCTCTTACTTTCTCCGCCGCTCCTTTCCTGAAATCTAAAACACAGTCTCGGAGAAGAGCAGGGCATACCTTCTGTGAAGCCAGCAGCATGAGGGCTAAGGTGAGTAATGAGTTTTATGTTGTGGATTTATATAGTTCTGAGAAATAGAAGTAGTGTGGGTTAGGATATTTATGGTGTCAATGTTTTTGGCTTGTATCAGTGGAAGAAGAAGCGTATGAGGAGGTTGAAGAGGAAGAGACGAAAGATGAGACAGCGATCTAAGTAGTTTCGAAACCTGCTTTGTCTTTCTTCCTTTTAAAACCAGCATTTGTGGGAGTTTTGTTGGTTTTTGTATTTGAATTTGAATGTTTTGTTGGACCAAATAGTTTCTATGTTTTCTATTAGAACTATGTTTATCACATGAAGGGATCCCCGTGGATTCTCGATTTATCAGTTATTTTCTACAATCTGCTTATTATTGGTATTCCATGGTGATCTTCCCGCTAGTGTCTTCGCAGGATTAGTTTTATATCATTTTGATATTTAGAACACGAGGGCGTAAGATTATTGGGACGCTTATTGATTATAGGAAAGTAAACAATGCTTATTAGATGTAGTTAGTGTATGCAAGTACTCTTCAATCTCAACACGTCTCTATCAAATTAGAAAATAATGTGGATTGAATTCTGTTTACCAAAAACCTAATTTGATGTAGGAGAAATAAAAGAACAATTCATGTTTGAGTTTCACGTGAAATTAGTTTCTTGATGGTCGGAATGTTATTGCCTCAGATACCTTTTAATTTTTGTATGTGGGTTTTTGTTCAAAACAGTTTTCATTAATCTTAACCATGTAGACTACAATGAAGCAGATAGTAGAAATCGACAGCATTAGAAACTAAGACAGCAAAAGCAACATAAAAATTAGTTTCCTTGTTCATCTACGTCATTCTGCTTGTAAGTATTGCAATGTGAAAACGAAGTTTCATAATAGGAAAAAGATATGTTGCTTGATTATATGATGCTAAACATGTCAGTAGAACACATCAGATCTGTGAAGGAGCAGTCATTCTTGATGATAATTTATTAAATGGAAATCAATGTATAATCGGAGAACACAGCAAGGTGCAATATATCGAAAAGAAATTAGGGGTGGACACAAAAACTATAACTGAAAAAATCAAACCATACTGAACCGAAAAAAGTGATATGGTTTAGTTATAGTTAAACCTAAAAATCTATTTGGTCATTATTTTTTTATAGTTTTGTTTATGTTTAGTTTAGTTAAAAACCTGTCAAGTTTTTTCAGTTTTTAAACTAAATTTTAAATAATTTATATTTTCCTAATTTCTTAATTTAGTTTAGGTACATATTTTATTATTAAGCTTAGTTATCTTTATAATTTACTAACTTAACTCATAAATTTAAAATATAATATTTATAAAAAATATCTACATATAAATAATAAAGTAAACTTTAATTTCTCAATAAAAAAATATGACTCCTTTTTCTTCACATTCAAGTCTTTTAGTTCTAGTTTCAAGATTATAGATATTAAATTTTAATCTAGATTTGTTTATTGTTATATAATTATTGATTATAAAATATTTGATAATTTATTTATTTCTCTGTTTTAAAATCTGTCATTATTGATAAATTTTTAATGACTTAAATTCTATTTTTTGAATTTATTGTTTTATTCATATTTATTATTATTATTTCCATTAGTTTGAATCAATTTCATAATAGTATAATTCCAATAAAACCGAAACCAAATCATATCAAACCAAACCATAAAAAACTAAACTATACTGAATCGAAATATATATGGCTTTTATATAGTTTAAATTTTCGTAAAACAGATAAACCATAAAATCGAAGAAACCGAACCGAAACCAAACCGAAAACCGAAGTGCTCACCCCTAAGAGAAACTACAAATTCATTGAGTGAAATGTGTCTACAGGAGTCTGTTCTCCTCGCAAGAAAAATGGCTTTGAACAAAAGAAAAAAAAAAAAAAAACGACTCATCTAATCTCCAAAGAATATTACAACGAAAGTAGGTAATATATCCACACACCTCTAATAATATCAAAAAAAAGGAACACCTTTCTTTCACCCAGACTCTAGGGGCTTGTGATAAATTTGACGGACAAACTAATCCAAATGTGGGGGGTTAAAACTTAAGTAGAGTGTGTCATGTCTTAGTAGCCACCCATTGGCGGCATTCCATATGGTGGCATGGGAGGCATTCCTGGCATTCCGCCCATTGGTGGTGGCGGACCATACCCACCACCACCTCCCATTCCGGGCATAGGTGGTGCCGGTAAAGCAAGTGGCAATAATTGGGCGTACATGTTCTGTTTTAGCAAACAAACAATTATTAACACCATAAGTTTATTTGTCAAGAGAAAGACTCGCCATGATATGTATCTGAGTGTAGCTGTGAAAGTTACCTGTTGAGACATGACATCCTTCTCTTCCTGCTCTTTGGCCTTCACCTCTTTCTGTGCCTCCAGCTTGTCCTTGATTAGCTCATCCACTTTGCCCGAGTACTCTCGGATGAACTGCAAAATGAAGGGGAAGGGGATTACGAAAGTTCAACATTTGCTTCAGAATCTCATCAAGCAGAGAGTATCTGAGGGTTAGGATAAATCACCTGGAGTAGATACGGGAAGGCAAAATCGATCATATTGTTGATCCACGCAAGTTCTAGAGCAACGTCTGGTCGGACTAAATCATAACATACAAAGAGACATGTAGCAAAGCATTCCTTTTTCCCCTGTATAATAAGCACATGGGATGTTAATTTACCATTAGGTTTTTTTTCCTGTTTTACCAAATAAATAAATAGCTTTTTTAGATGTATCCATTCCATACCTGTTCAATGAAGTAAACCAGCAGTTGCTCCGCAAGTTCATGATCGCCGGATTGTGAAGCAGTTTCCATACAGTCTTTGTACATGCTATCTTTCTTTGACAATGCAATTGATTGCTTCCATCTACCCGCTTTCTTGTAGATATAAGCAGCCACACGTCTCATTTCAACAAGCTCGTGCTTCTCGATCTGTTAGCACCATTCATAGGAAACGTTATATCATCGTTCAGGCCATCATACTTTTTGTAAAGATAGAGGTGTAGTAGAATTAAACTTTACCTTCTGAGCGAGGCCTATCTGGTCAAAGCTGTCATGTAAATCAATAGACTCGCGCAACCTGTCATAGTCTTCTTCTTCCACGTATATCTCATTCAGGGCTTCATTAACAGCAGAGACATTGTTGCTCTGAACTGCAACCATGTATGGCTTGATAAGACGCAACTGACCAGCCTGAGATCAGGAGAAACCGATTGTTCTGTAAGACAGTTGGGCTGTTTTTAGGGGAAACAAAGAAAGAATCATTGGTCAGTTTCTAACCTTCCGCATTATATCAACAACACGTGTGTGATCTAACCGCAAAGCAAGCACGTTGAGAAGATCGTTGATTATATCAGGATGCTCTTGTAAGTAGAAATGCACAGCCTTGTAGTACAGCTCGACATTCGCAACCTTGGCAACAATGTCTTTGAATTGCATGTGCTCCCATGCTTCAGGAGAATGGTTCATGACAGTGGTCGCGGCATTATCAAACTCATCATATTGAATGTACAGATAGGTAAGTTCCTGCCAGTGCTGTTGTTCATCACACGCCCGTATAAGCTTGGGAATATTGAGGCGAGTGGAGAATAACTTGATGTGTTCCATAAGTTTCTCATAACGATATCTAGCATAGAGTACACCCAACTCGGTGAAGATACCCATGTGAGCACGTTCCAGCCCAAGTCCACTCTCCATAAGTGAGATTAATTCATTGAAGCACCCTCTGTTCTGGTAGAACTCGCTGACTTCTTCCAGGTCATCCACCTATCAAGCACCAAAAGATTACCCGAGGTCCGGGATATATATACATTAGATACATCGGGGTTTATAAGTAATATCAAAATTTAAAACCCGTACGAGGAAACTTGTGTGATAACGATCCACGGAACTAAGATCAGCTAATTATTCACCTGAATGATAATGTTAAGGCCACAAATCTGGGCCAACCGGAATTCCTCTGCATCAACACAAGCAAAGCAGACTTCCTTCCATGTCTTTGCACTGTTTGCTTTCCTTGCAGCATCAACAGCACCTTGGAACTGTTGCAACTTCACAAGGGTGACAGCTAACTTGCCCCAGTTTGATATGAACGCGTAGATTATTTTTGCAGCCTCGTACAAAGTTTCGTCATACAGGCGATCACCAACATTTTGTAGGTTAGCAACGTTTGGCATCAGAATGAATTCTTCAATCTCACCCAACCTATCGATCTTTGCATATGCATAGATGAGCTCACTATCAACCTTGGGTTCCTTCACCTTTTGTCTAACCATCAGAAGGTATCTAACCAAGTCATCATAGACATTAGCATCTTCAGTAGCACGTATGACCACCAAGAAATGAGTGGCGTCATCAGCACGGATAAAGGACTCAATTGCATCACTGACCAGTCCTTCCCTGAGTTGAGCCTTTGCAACTTGGCTCCAGACAGAATCTTCTTCGACCCGGAAAGCAAACTCAACAGCACGCTCAATGCTTTTGACGTTATCTAGCAATACGTTGACAGCCTGAACATTTAAGTTAAACTTCTTGAAAATAGAAAATGCTTCCTCAAACAACTCGGCTTCAACTGCCACTTCTCCAACAGCAGGTCCATCAAAGTTGTCCAGCCTGTTAATGTAATCCATAACTCTAGATGGATCAGCCTTGATAGCTGTCAATATAAGAAGATTTTGCAAATTGAAGTTTCCACTGAAGGCAGAGTTTTGAAGCACAATCTTTTCAAGAAGCTCAATAAGCTCGTGCGGCAAATCAGCAGTCATGAATGCTTTAACAGCAGCAGAAACTTGGTCTGGGCTCTTGCTTTCAGGCAAAGCAGTAGACACAACTTGGTCAATAAGTTGTCTTCTATAATCATTGTTTTGATCAAGAACCTTATCCCAGAGTTCACCATCCATCCTCTCCACTACATACCTACAGTCGAAAAATCGCGTATAAAGCAATCTACAGAGTAAGCACTGTGAAATAAGCACGAATTTTCGTAAGCAATGATTAAATACCTGGCTTGTAACTTGAACAAAGAATTTTTGTTGGTGACATTGATGAGTTCCTCATCACATTGACCTCTTCTGTATGCCACAACAGCCAGGGTAGGATCACGTTTCTCGCAGTACTTACCCACAACCCGAGAGTCATAGTACGGGTTGGTGGTCAGGAAATGCTCAGGGTTGTTGTTACTGTCGATGATAATTTTACCCAAGGCATTATGTACATGCACATCTTGGCTTCCCTCGCTAACTAGATGCTCCAAGAACTGAGTGAGGAGACGGAGTCGATTTCTGGAAAAGCAGAAATTTATTTAGAGCTTCAGGAACAAACAGAAATAGTTATGAACGGAAACATGAATGACCAAAGGATTCACCTCTTCTCGCATTCCTCGACAAGGGGTTCAACAGGAAGCAATGAACGAACAGAGAGAATGAGGCCTTTTATGAAATCTTCAGGACATTCATCATCAAGCAACTGCCCCACAACTAAGGGAGCATTCCCAGGGTTTACCTTTGTAAGGAATCGGACGTATTAGTATCTAATGAAATACTGAACTCCAACGCATTAAAAATAGTCACAAAATTCCATACCTTCTGAACGTAACCTTCAATGTAACGAAGCATGTTGTTTGTGTAGAGGTAATGTGTAAGATCAGGTACAAAGCCGAAACGGTCGCAGACATTTATCAAAGGTCGAGCATCAGGAAGCTTAGCTTCCATCAAAAAGTTCTTCGTTTTTTCAGCATCATAGAAGTTAGACTCTCTAGTCACACGCTCAACCTCCTTTATTTGACCAGTCTTCGCAGCTGCTTCAATGTACTTGAAGTGAATCTCAGGATCCTCACTATTGTACAGAGAGAAAACATTGTCATCATCAGCATACAAACACAAGACTCGTGCTTGTTTACAGGACAGTAAATTCTATATCATTCACCTCATACTCAGATATGAGCCTAGGAAAAAGTACAGCCCTTCGTATGATTTAAACTGCTCAAAGAGCTTAATACATGCATCAACACCAAGTTGCTCGCAGTACTCCTTGCAAGCCTGCAATTATATGGACACACGTTAGTGTCACATTAAACAATAAAAATTCATCATACCATACACCACTTACCTGAACGATTATCTGCAGGTTGCCCCTCAAGTTGACCAGCAAAAGATCCTTCATGCACTCCATAGCCCAATCGCTAGAAAGAGTACCGAAAAACTCAACAAGAGCCTGCATTTTGACAGAGTGATATTCAACAGCTAGAGATCCAGAAGTTTAGCACCTAAAACTTATTTCAGAGGCATTACCTGTGGCTCAATAGCATGTGTGTTCACAATGACTCGTTTTATATCAGGTAGTTCTGAGTAATGCTGCAGAATTCAAAAGTAAAAGAAGTTAGAGATGAAAAGATAATCTAATTTGGCCAAGGTAAAAAAAAACAAGACAAAATGAACGCCAACCTTTAAGGACTGGATATAAAGTCCAGCCTTTTCACAAAGTTGAGCAATACGAGGCCGGTCATAATGGGTGAACATCCCATTTGCTAAAATCGCATCAGCCACGTTAGGAAATGTTACCAAATTGATCTCCAGAACCTGTATTGACAGTTGATCTAAAAAGTATGAGGAAAAAAGATGAATAGATAAAACATGGAGACATACAAGGTGGCAACTATATTCAACCTTAGTTTGCAGAAAAGCATGCTCAGGTAAATTTGGCTTCAGCACATCCAAAAGGAAAGCAGTAGCTTCTCGGATCAGGTTTCTCTGAATATGCAAAATACATAAATTAGCCACTTGTTAATGGTCATGCGCTGTATACAGGAGTAGAAGTAATGAACACAAATTTATACTTGTTCACCTACCTGAAGAAAAAGATCAGTGATGGTGTTGTAGTCAACCGGACAACCTCCTTCCATTTGAGACATCATTAATGCAAAATTTACTGCTCCCTGAATATTGCAGATAAAAGATTATTGATTTCAATACAGGGGAAAATATTTTTGCATCTGAAAGACTTTATAGCTTAATACAGTAGGAAATATTTTTTGCGTTCTATAATAACGTCAGATCAAAATTATTCAACAAGAAGTTAACTGATATGACTCTTCTTGTGCTTACTCAGAAAATATCTAGTAAACCAGTTCTTTAAGAACTTGATATGTTGCAAGTATCATCAACAGTGCACCACACTAACCTGAGGATCCGTACGCAGTATGGTTTGCAGAAGAAACAGGTAATCAGGTGTGTACCCAACCTAAATTCACAATATGAAACAATGATTCTTCTTGAGCACAATGAACTTTAGGGTAAGCATAACAGGAGCAAGCAGACTTTAGGTATTATTATTTACCTGCTTTGAGTAAATCAGTATTTTGTCAAACTCCCTTCTTTCTGCAAAAGCTGCTACAACTTTTGGAGTTGCCCGGGCTTTGATGTATATTTTCAGAGCAAGGTCATTATCCACAGTCTGGAAAAGAAAGTTGATCGTCACAACATAACTAAGGAGACATATCACATTTTAAAGGAAAATAGTCCATTTTCAGATTACCTTGACAAGGTCTCCAAGTTCTTCACTGCATTCTAACTTATCCTCTGCTAACCAGTTTTCCAGGAGGTTCTTCTTGTTTTGATTCACAACAAGCCGAGACAGTTCCAGTGACTCATATGCATTTAGCTTCCCTTTAGTCAAAAGAGTCCCAAAATACTGTAACAACGGAGGAGTTTGCCCAGCTTGAACAGGAACACTCTGCAAAAATTATATAGTAAGATGTTGTAGTTTCAGGTTGGTGTTACCTAGAATTTAAATATAGATAAACATATTCACAAAAGATTAGTTGCTTGAATAAGATATAAATACCTGGAATTTAGCCACCGTATCAGGTGTCCTAAGAATTCCTTGAGGGGATTCAGCAGCAAGCTCAGCAGCCTCCTTGTACTTTGTTTGGGCAAACAGCTCTTGGAAACGCTGGACAACCTGCAGCATCGAAACTGAATATTAGAAACTTCACATTGCCAAATAACTTTCTTTTTCTTCAAGCTGGCATCCCTCGGAGAGAATTACTCCAGCAAGATAACAGATCCAAGATAAACATCGCATACCAGATTTTCTGCACCAGGGAGGTTTCCTCTTTTAGCAAGATTTACAGCTAGCTCCAAATTGTTCAACTGTGATAAGCAAAGTATTCTTTAGCATGACATAATGACACGGGGTAGCTTATATCGGCAAAAACGGAATAAAAGTTAAACATACTTGACCACTAATAAAAGGTATTATGGTGGCCTCGTTTACTGTAGCTAAAAGAACTTGTCCTCGCCTATTAATGGCATAGAAACCTCCAACCGAGGAAGCTTCAGAAGTCAAGAAAATTGGGTCTGGACTTATCCGATTTCTGTATACAGCAGAAGCAGACTCTAGATCGTATACAAACAATAAGCCAAGCTTAGTGATGACATATATCAAGCTAAATTTGTGAGAGATCTGTCAGGAAAAAGAGAATTCAGTGTCAAGAAATTTTCACCAAAACTAACTGAATGTAACTGAAATTCTTATACAACAACAGACCTGCATGGCAACAGGAAAATCATCTGCAAAATCTGGCGGGAAAAAGAGATCTGCTTGTTTTTTTGTAAATGATGGTTTTCCTGAAAAATAATCACCCACATTCAGACATCAGATGAAGATTGTAAGCAAAGGCACTAATTAACGGCGACAATATAGTTTTCTGCCGAAGATGCTCACCGGGTTGGGCACCAAGCTCAATGACATGCAACTTCGATGTTATCTGCCCAGCGTTAAAGCTCTTGTTTGCAAAGGATATAAGAATAGAAGGATTCTCGTTCCCAGGGACCTAATATTAATAATGTTGCAAGTCATATTACAGTTCAAAACTAGACCTCAGAATGAGCTCAGAAAAGAACCAAGTAGTTTACCTTAAACTGAGCAAATGACGCAGCATGTGCGTCAAGGGCCTGGCTCTTCTGTTGATCCACAGAATAAAGCTGCATATTTCCTTTTACCAATTGTGCTCTCTACAGAAGATAATAATGACAAGATCAGTCAAGAATTTAAAACATGACTGCAGTTTTTATGTCTTTATTTAACCTAGTATGAGGCGCAGTAAACCTACCTCAGGAGAGCCAGGCGCAATTCCAATTAAAACCAGCCACTTCTCGTTAGGAGAGCACTTATAGTTTATAATTTGATTGTTTGCCAAATTGGCCGTTCTGTCAAACATCTTAACTGGCTCAGAATCACCTGGGAAAACATCGAAGCAAAATTAGAATCACATATACATGAAAAGAAGAAGAGGACAGTATGCTAAAGATATAGAACCTTCAATTGACCAATGATACACGGAATTTTGTGTGACTAGCCCCAACATCTTTGGTGTAATCCACTTCCAAAAGACAACCTATAAAAAGAATGAAAGATTAAGAATATCCCAGAAATAAAACCCAGGACGAAAGAATCATTGTCTGAATAAAGTCTACAACAGGAAAGATAATGGGGTTACAAAATCTATGCATCAAAACTCACCTGCTCAGGCATCTGATGAGATTTCAACTTTGCTTTTGCTTCAATGTTAAATATCTGTAGATGATCCTGAGTAGTTCCTGGAACTTGAGCTATATACAAAATTGAAAGAAAAAAGTGATAAACAAAGTATGGAAGAAAAAAAAGTAATAGCCAGTACAAGGAAACATCTACTACAAACAAGATTCCTAGTCTAGCTATGCAAGGCGTGAGACACAACAGAAGCACGGGAAAAATAACACATGTCGGAATAGATATTGTTAGTGGTTTGTATGCCACTGGATTGCACTGATAATAAGCTCCATGAGGGTAGTATACGTGACAGTAGTGACTCATTACAACATGAATAGATATACTGCTACAAACAAAAACTAAGACTGGCTTGTTTATACTTGTATATCATGTGGATTCAAGATGTTCTCCTATCCGAAGGCCTGAATAAAAGTTGAGTATCCGAAATATATAGCATGTGAGGTTAACAAAACAAAGAAGGAGTTGCCAATGGTAGTTCTAATAAGAAAACTTTATAACTGATAAGCACAGCGCAAGCTATTCCTCTAGAATGAAGAGTCAAATATACCTTTTAAGGCAAGGATCCTGGAGTTTGGGTTCATAAGAGCAGAATCTGCAGTAATAGGCCTCCTTAGAGGCTGCATCGGCATATTCATATCTATGATTACAACACTGTTTTGTGGTGCTGTTTCTCGTACGCATATGTACTTGTCAGACTCCATAGTAACATTTGTAAACGTGATGAATTGCTGATTGATCCCAATGCTCGGAAGCTGGACAAAAAATCAAAACACCAAGCGTTATGTCACATTGCTCAATTACTTAGTAACGAGATCCGAGTGTATCATCGCATTGCAGTACACAGTAACTTGAAATTCGGGATCGTATAACAGATCTGGGCATATATAGAGAAATCTGATCGAAAACATGCATTACACAGACTAGCCATCCGGAAAAACTAGATAGCAACGCAACGATCGAGCAGAATTCGGAATAGTTTGAAACTTGAATCAAACAAACAACAGTCTGAGCCGAGCTTAATCATCAGAAAATAATAGAGTGGAGAGCTACGAAAAACGTCGTCATAAATCGACCAAAATCAAGCTCGATTCCACGAGAAGAAGAACTCACCGTCAGGACCTCCTTCATCGTGATGGGGGCGTTTGCTGCCGCCATGTTTGACCTCGGATCGCGGCAAGTGAATCCGGGGGCAGAATCAGATCCGTGGCCGGGACGAGAGCGTCAACGGCCAGGAGAGAGAGAGAAAAAGAAGCGAGGCGATAGAGGCTGAATAAGGAATTGAAATCAGTGCCAGATCTGAGTCTAAGTGAAGGAGAAAGGGAGAAAACAGGAAAAACGAAAAAAGGGAAGAGATTCTTCGTATATAAGTAATGACGAGAAGCGATCCAATCGGAGCCACGCGTCTATAACATACGGTGGAAAGGAAAGTTGAGGAATGATGCGCTTTTGCTAATTAACGGGTGATTATCATTATTGATAAATTAAGTAGCTACATAATTAGTTGTAGATGTTTAAAAGATTGTTCCTAGTGAGGAGTCTATCGTCTACTTGCAACATGCCGAAATGTTAAGACTTTCAAGTGCGTAATTGGCAGATGAATCGCATAAACAAGCCAACGACGGTTCACGGTTGTTGAAGGGAGTTAAAATAGATCATGGTTCGAGTTAATTAGTACTAATATAATCAAATACAATAGTTAATCTCCTCCAGCTGCATACATTCGTGAACCCAAAGCAATATATTGCCCATTCTACTTGATCTTTTTTAAAAAGTGTTTAGAATGAATGTTTATCACGAAGTTTTTTTAATCGTTTTTTTATATTTTGTAGCAAGAACGATGCAAATGTACTTATGTCATACTCCACGTAGCAAGAAGTAAGTCATAACATTGGAATCTGAAACTGGAACAATAGTTTTAGACTATTCTACCAAAATTCACTTTTAATAGAAGAAAACAGGATTAGAGATGTTTAATTTTGGGATTTAATATAATTTCGGTTTAAGCTATTCGGTATTTTGTATATCTCCACTTGAGACAATACCAAATCAAAACAGATTATGAATCAGTTTGGTGCGGTTGTGGTTCAAGTTTCAGTCTGAAAACCAATTGGTCTCAGATTTTTTTCTAATCGGAATGGGAACATTCTCATGCTTTTCACAAAAGCGTAGAAGCGACGAAATGTTTTAATTGGTGGTTTCCTAAAAACGTAAAGTTGTCTTCCGTGGACAAAGATGGGGAAAGTAGTAAGAAGGAAGAAATCCCAATTTTTAAACACAACAATTAAGAGAGGAGAAGAGATGATTTGATAACTATAAAAATAGGGTTCAAATTTATAGATTAGATCTCAGAATCAGACAGCTTCCTCATTCTAATCAATTTGTTTTTTTTTTTTTTTTTTGGTTCTAACCAATTCGCTGAGCTCGCCATGAAATCGACGATGCACCACCACAGAGCTCCACTGATTTCTGCTTCTTCATCTTCTTCCTCTTCTTCCCCAAGCCACTCTTTTATCTCCAGGCTTCTTCTTCTGTTGACTTTACTTCCGGTCTCCCTTGCCTGTCTCGCCTTCATCCTCCAATGGCGAGGCGGAGGGCTTGCCGATCCTGCCTCTGCTTCTGTTGGTTCCTCTACGGCGGTTCCTGGCGGCTCCGATCTCAACCACGAGGTGTTTCCCGGCATGGAGACTGTTTCCTCCGTCTCCCCGAAAGCTCACCAGTCCTCCTCCGACTGCTCAAATCTAGCTCGAAGCTCTTCCCCTTCCTTTCCTTACTATGGTGATTGGAAGTTCGGTGTTGATACTAGTCTAAAGCCCAAGGTAATCCTAGTTTCCTCTTGATATAAAGTTTCTGGATCCATCTGGACTTCGAATTTCTGTTCTTTTCTACTCTAACTGGGCTCTTGTATTGATCTTCTACTCAAGTCTCAATAACCAAATTGTTCATTCATCAGATCTGTCTTTGGATTTTCACTTTGTAAAGTTATCACTTTTATGATTCGGGCATTGCTGCTTTTACCTCTTATTTACAGATATGTATCACGACTAGCACATCAGCGGGATTGGATCAGATTCTACCATGGATGTTCTACCATAAGGTCCTAGGCGTCTCCACGTTTTTCCTATTCGTAGAAGGGAAAGCTGCTACTCCAAGTATTTCAAAAGTGCTCGAGTCTATTCCTGTGAGTTGAACTGGTTCCATTACTTAGGTTTTTGCTTGTATACCTCCAGCTCTTTAGTCATGTAGGTGTATAATTTATAATTGTATTTGAGGCAAATTATTCTCCATAACATAGTTTGATGTCTCTTCCAGGGGGTTAAGGTAATATACAGGACAAAAGAGCTGGAGGAGAAGCAGGCAAAGAGGTCAGTAAACTATGCCGCTTTGGGAGGCACTAAGCACATGTTTTGTCTTTGTATGCTCTGAGAATTTCTTGCATTGTTGTATCTTCTACTACTGATCAGTTTAGTGTCTTTCTGTTTTTCTCTTCATCAGCCGGATTTGGAATGAGACGTGGCTATCTTCTTTCTTTTATAAGCCCTGCAATTATGAGTTATTTGTCAAACAATCTCTCAACATGGAAATGGCTATCGTCATGGCAAGGGTAAGCATTTTTATTGACCTTCTTTTTGTTGTTTTTTTGTTCACATCTCATGTTATAATTCACTTATTTTGTTTGTTTGTTTGTTTGTTCTTACTAAATATCAGGATGCGAGCATGGATTGGATACTTCATCTTGACACAGATGAGTTAATATACCCAGCAGGTGCTCGTGAGTACTCATTGAGACGGTTGCTTCTTGATGTTCCTCCAAATGTGGATATGGTTATATTTCCAAATTATGTGAGTGTCATGTGATTCACATTTCTGTCATCGCTTATTTTCAGCTAGTTTTGTTGGGGGTGTTAAGAGTTGATCCGAGCTCGGGGATGATTAGTTGTTTTGAATTTTGTTTTTAGGAAAGCAGCGTAGAGCGAGATGATATCAAGGATCCTTTTACAGAGGTATAACTCAGTTTGTTCCTCCTTTTACCTAACAGTAAATAAAATCGAAGAGCTTTAGTGTCAACAATTTCCTTTTGTTTATGTGCGTTCTACTTCTGAGATATGTTTGATGCGAGCAGGTTTCAATGTTCAAGAAGAATTACGATCATCTGCCAAAAGAGACATATTTCGGAATGTACAAAGAAGCAACACGAAACAATCCAAATTACTTCTTGACTTATGGTAACGGCAAATCAGTTGCTCGGGTTCAAGATCACCTCCGACCAAATGGAGCACACAGATGGCATAATTACATGAAAACTCCCAAGTATGTATATCATATATTCAAACATAAGTACATTTTCTATTGGCTGAGGAACATGATAAGACTTGAATTTTAGTCTTTTTATAGAATCATGTAAATGGTATAAGGGAGTTTGCAGTGGAGTGTAGTTACGGCTCACAGCTCATTTATTTATTTTGTTTATGAATCCGAATAACGTATTGTAAATATGAACCTGTGTAGTGAGATCAAACTGGAGGAGGCTGCTGTCTTACACTACACATATGCCAAATTTTCTGACTTAACATCCAGACGTGACCGATGTGGCTGCAAGCCTACAAAAGAAGACGTGAAAAGATGCTTTATGCTGGATTTTGATAGATCTGTAAGCATCTTTTCTTAATATCTCTATAATTCCTCAACCCCATTTCTTAAAACACCTGTGTTTCGATTCCGCTTACTACTTTATGATGCCGTCTGGATGATGAACATTGTAGGCATTTATCATTGCGTCAACAGCAACTGAAGAAGAAATGTTAAGCTGGTAAGAGCCTTAGCTGCAGAATTGAATTCTTTCTTGAGCACTTGTGTGATGGAGAACTTTTGACACTCATTGAACAAGTTGAAAAAGCTAAGATCATGTTTTGGTTTTACAAAAACTAGTCTTGATGCAAGTGTAATGTATCATGTTTAGGTACCGTGAACACGTTGTGTGGGGAGACAAAGAGGTGAAGATGAAACTCCTTAGAAAGGGCATTCTGACTCGCATTTATTCGCCAATGGTAAGAAAAATACACATCAGCTCATTGCATAAATCTCGAGTTCTTGCAAGTCAAGAGTAGAAAGGGTTAATTACTTTTGGTGGTAAATGCAGGTTGTTATACAAGCATTGAAAGAGTCTGGTGTTTTCAGCTCGGTTGTCTCATCAGCTTCAACAAATCTTTCAAAGAAAAAGTTCTTAGCATCAATGCACAAAAGCAACTCATCGAGATCTACAGCATCTGGATCCCTTCCATCAAAGGAAAGCGAGTCTCAGGGTATCTCTGCAAGGCACCTTCTTGGGATTGAATCAGCCGTCCCTCCTTTATCGCCTCCTGGGATGGAACACGCTAGACTTGTCACAGAGGATTAGCAGGTTTTTAGCATCGAGCTGATGTCTTTGCTTCCTCCTACTTACAGAGTGATATTAAAACTCGATGCAATGCTAGTACCTGTGTGGCTAGCTTTAGGAGCGCAAGTGAAGAGAGCGGGTGATCAAATACGGAGAGAGAGAGAGCGAGAGAGACATTCGTTTAAAGATGATCAGGAAAAGCGGGTTTGTATGATTTTATTTTTGTAATATTCTTCCAAATTTGGAGTTGATTTATATAATGTGGAAATATATATATGTTTACTTTGACTTTTGAAAGTCTTCGTTTCAGTTTTAGTGAAAATAGTGAACGAGTGACTCAAAATCATACGATAAAATGCGAAACTGCAATTGTAAATCTGGATGAGTTGGCAACTTGGCATATGTCTAAATATACAGCAATTCGTTCAAATGCATGGTTGATCCAAGACTTTAGTGGAATAGTGGGAACCACAAAATAAACGGTGAGGAATATTATTTTCTGATTATGTAATTATTGTAGCATTATATTTTGGTTCATTGGACAACATGTATACTTTGTATAATAATTTGCTAATGTTAAATCGTTCTCGAATTTATATGATTTGAGGTTTGTCGTCATTGTTTTCTGATTTGCGTTTGTAAAAATGGCTAGGCTTTCAAAACAGATGGTATATTCTAGTGTTGCAATAATAAATCACGAGTTATTCAAAAAGGAGTGACGAAAATAAAAACTCAATTAATCCAAAATTCTTTAAAATCAAACAGTCTAACAAATCCGTTAAACATAAATTATTCAATAAGGAAAAGAAAAAAAGTTGGCGTCAGAATGATATAAAATTTGGTTTAAGGCTCCTGTATCCCTAAGTCTCAAGGGAAGAAAATTTCATCAACATCTCAGTGTCTTGCGAGTCTTAAACCGCAGTTAAAATCGGAAAAGGAGAAAGAAGGCGAACCGATGCTTTAGGCACCACCTGATCCGTACTTCTTACCGAACACAATCAGCTGCAATTTGTCGTAACCGGAGAGCACACCAGCACCTGCGACAGCACGCAGAATGTTGGCACCAGCTCCTTTGAAGAGTGACTTGGCTCCTTCGTTCTTGAGGATCTGAGTGAAGGCGTCCATCGAACTCTTGTACTTGACAGCTTCGCCTGACGTCATCATCATTCTTCTGCGGACTGTGTCAATAGGGTAGGATGCAAGACCCGCACCGTTAGTAATGACCCATCCAAGAGCGAAACTAGCAAAGAAACTGTCCTGAAATGACCAAAAGATAACGAACACAACATGTCAAAACCAGGTCAAAAACCAACCAGCAGTAACTAAGAGAACACACAGATCAGAGAGAGGGAGAGTACGACGAACCTGTAAGTCTCCGGTGAGAAGAACAGGCTTCACAGAGTCATAGAGTCCAAAGTAGAGACCACGGTAGACAATGATACCGACACAGGAGATGTTGAACCCACGGTAAAGACCGGCAACACCATCAGACTTGAGTGTCTTTCTGTAAACGTCCACAAGACCATCGAACTGTCTGCCACCACCTCCTTTCTTTGCAGCCTTGGCGTCATTGGCTAGACGGGTACGGGCATAGTCAAGGGAATACACAAAGAGAAGGGACGAAGCACCAGCAGCTCCTCCAGATGCCAAGTTACCAGCAAACCACTTCCAGTAGCCATCCTTGTCTTTCTTAAAGTTGAAAAGCCTTTTGAAGTAATCTTTGAATGCAAAGTTCAAGGCCTGGCATGGGAAAAAAAAACAAAAAAAAAGGAGATTAGCACAAAACTATTTGGTTGCAAATGGGACAACACAAAGAGAGTATGAAACTCAACCAACCTGAGTGGGGAAGTAACGGATGACATTGGCGGTGTTTCCTCTCCATAGAGAACCAAAGCCTTCATCCTTTATCGTCCTGCCGAAACAGTCACCAATACCCTTGTAGGGCTCAGAAAGCCTGCCGGCTTTAATCATCTCATCCTGGTTCTGAATCAAAAGCTTAACACGCTCAATGGGAGCAGCAGCAGTCTTGGAGACGGCAGCAGAAACACCACCCATCAGAAAATCAAGAGCAAAGTTAGTGAACCCTTTCTCTCCTGGAGCTTGGACAAACACGGGAGAAGCATTTGCTGCCATCAGGGATGTGGGGTCGAGAGGACATTGAAACGCAGCATTGGAGTAGTTTCCATAGGATGATGCATGTCGTTGGTACATCGAAGGCCTCTGGTGACCCACTTGGATGTCCCTAGAAACACTGGAACGTAGGAACTGGCCAGCAGCTTTCTGCGCGACAGAAGAGTGCTGAACTTGATCAACCATTTTGAACTCTGCAACATTTACAATACCATTGATGAGAATTCCAACGTGTGATGAAAGGAAAGCTTTGAAATACAACACAGACATCTCACTTACTAACACAAGTTTATATATTTCATTGCACAGAATAACTCATCCAACAAACCAATTACCCAATCCAAGATTATCGGAAACACAGAGGACATTCCAAAGAGTCTGAGTCAATTAAAACATTCATCATTTGGAGTTTAGATACCATTTTTAAAGCGAAATTGCGAAATCGATTCCTACTTGTATGGTCCAGAGCGAAGAATATAAGAACTTGTAAATTCTATGAACAAAACAGAATCACAATTTTCATTAATGAGGTCGCAAAAACAAATCGGATACATTTTAAACAAATCGACACAAGATAAAAAAAAAACCATTTCAATGATTTAATAACCAGAAGATCAAAGAATCGCACAAAAAAGTAGCAGATCCATATTCCATAGAACCGAAACATTAGGGATTCCATCAGGAGCTGAATACATTCCGATTCTAAAAACAGGCAAGCAAGTATCACCATTTCTCAATAGAACAAACGGATCTAGAAAACGAAACATCTCTCATTCACCTGACAAAACTAAGGGAACGATAAACAGATGGCCTGAGACTAAGAACAACAATGAAATGAGAAACAACGGGAATTTAAAGCGATACAGGTCTAAGAGAGACGACTCTTACCAAAGACAACCGATGGCTGAGCGAAATATCTGGAGGGAGACTCCGCCTTTTTCTCAAGAATAATGAGAGGCGAAGTAAGAGAGGTGAGATTCTCTGTGGTGAAGAGGGCGAGCTTTTAAAAGAGAGATGGTTGCCCTTTTATCGCCTCGAGAAATAGGGTCGCGGGTCGTCACTGACCAGTGAGGATGGGTTAATAATAATCAAACGCAAACAGAAGCATTTGGGTCTTTGCCGCAGCACCGTTGGATCATTCTCTTTATAATCTTAATTCCTTAATAACCGTCGATTTTGTTTACTTTCTTTTACAATAGTTCTTTTGCGATGGTACGACTCTGCTGCTAGCCGTTAGATCCTATCGCTTCTTTTTTTATTGTGCTAGGAATCTGAAACGTCACTTGGGCATCGTTGAGGCAACTCGTGGAGGCCTGGAAAGGTAGCGTGGGATAGTTTTATTTTGCCTGCGATGCTACCATACCGAGTCAGACCAATTTGCAAATTTTATGTCATTTTTTCCTATTTTAAAAAACTTAAATTATACTATGAGATATCTTTCTGTTTAAATTCGATGTGATATTCGCCCATGTGTCCGAATGTTTGTCACTGCCACTCCTTTAACTTCATGTACATCGTTTTGTTATTCTAAACAACCTTTTTAATTCAAAATTATTGTCTGACGAAACAAATACATCAAATATTGTCTTTAACTTGCTTGACACACACGGTTAAAAAAGTATGGCTCCCCAAAAATCACGAGCCTTATTTTATAACACGAGAAAAAAAAAAAAGTAACATAAACCGAATAATAGATTAGAGAGGCTCTCGGGTGGGACTTGTACAGGGAATAAACATCCACACCATCATTACTTGTCGACCACTTCAATCAGACTCGGCTCATAGTCGCCCGGGGCCACAAATCCATGGAGGTTCATCACCGTGGCAGCTACATTCGCAAGCCCAGGTGTCTCCAAATCCTTTCTGAACCTAACTCCTGCTGACAAACCAGGACCTCCTATGGCAATTGGCACCTGCAACGTACATCATGTCGAAAAAAATCACAAAAGACGCAAAAAACCACTTCTGGTAGCACAAAAGCTTCTCATCTTAGTCTAAATCTTTATGATGCTCATTTGCAACTTCCACATTATGGCCATAATAACACAGATAGGCTTTTTTTAGTAGTGGTAAGACTTACCGGTTTCAGGGTGTGAGAGGTGAGGATCTGAAGGTTGCCTTCCTTATCGAGAGCGGGCTTACCAGCTTTGTCCCTTTTAACCATGTCCTCGGCATTTCCGTGATCTGCAGTCACAACATATATCCCTCTCACCTGTTCTATGGCATCGAGAATTGTCTGCAAACCCAGCACCAACAGCACTGGTGAGTCATATTATTACTAAGACTAGTTTCTCACATTACAATGTCAAAGGAATAACTTGAACCATACCCTCACAGCAATATCAGCAGCTTCACAGGCAACAACAGTTGCTTCAATATCACCGGTATGACCCACCATGTCTCCATTTGGCAAGTTAACACGCACCTGAACAAATCATACGAACTACATTCAGAGACAGAATGTTTTAATGGGTTGATACAATATGGTCAGATCATACACCTTACCTGGTCAAACTTGCCACTAAGGATAGCATCCCTTGCCTTCTCAGCAATTTCCAGCGCTTTCATCTTTGGCTGGGCGTTGAATGATATTCCACTATCACTCGGAATCTCAACATACTTTTCTAGCTTCTCGTTGAAATACCCAGAGCGGTTTCCATTCCAGAAGAAGGTAACATGGCCAAACTTAACAGTCTCACTGTTTCAGTAAAATATATGAAGTTTTTTTTAATTGTTCAGCACTCATTCCAAGTATCATACCTCCCCAGAGTATAATCACATCAAGAAAAAGATAGCCAGGACATTTCACCATTTTTAAAAAGCAAGAAACCACATGCGTAAACTAGACCGCTAACGAGCAAGTAGAGATGAGATGTTACTTACTTCACAATTTCATTCCAATTCCAGTTTACTAAAGATTTCCGTACTTAGAGTATACAACATTGTAACTGAGAAAGCAGACACAGAAAGACAATATACCGCCGATGGAAAACAGGAGAATATAAAGAATCAAAAGATTTCAAAAGCTGACCTGCAAGCAAAAGTACGGACGCCATTGTGTGCAAGATATTCACCAGAAGTTCTATCAATCAATGGTGGAGAAACAAGATAGTGGCTAGGAAGCTTTAGCTCTCCATCATACTGGAGCATTCCTGCATAACGTATCTTTGGGACACGTACACGATCAAACTTATCGAAATCTTCATATTCAAGCGCCTTTGCATGCATGACCATTCGATCAGCGCGGAAATTGAAAGTAACAACCGCGTCACCATCAACAATTGGACCCACAGCCTTTCCACTGTCATCAACAATGACAAAAGGAGGCAAATACTGGTCATTGGCACCAGGTTCCGCCCTCAGTGTCTTAACAGCTTCAAGAGCGTTTTTGAACTTGTGGGGAGCTTCTCCAAGGACTTGAGCATCCCACCCTCGTTTAACAACATTCCAATCATTCTGCAAGGGAGGAAATCAGAATTCACCATTAAAGCAAAAGCAGAGAAACTGAAAGCTACGCCTAAATCCATTTCCAAAACCAGACAAAAGAGCTCAGAAGTCCTGGATTCTATATCCTTAAATGACAATGGACTCTCACCTCATAACGGTCCATTGTGACATTCATACGACCTCCACCAGAGGCAACCTGAGCATCAACACCTTTGGAACGTAGCGCAGCGAGGTCAGCTTCAAGAGTCTCCACAAATCCGACACTAGAGCCATCCAAAACATCACGACCATCGGTAAGAATATGGACGCGGATTCTTTTAGCGCCACGTTCTGCGAAACCTTTTAACAGCAACTGCATTTTAAAAAGGAAAAATTAACAAACGCCAGTTATTTCAAACACATTAAAATTTGGAGGTGTGAAAAAAAAAACAGAATTGGGTACCTGCACTTGATCGAGGCGTGAGTGGACTCCACCGTCGCTTAAAAGTCCGATAAGGTGAACGGTGCCTTTCTCGAAAGATTCGGAAATGTATTTGAAACCTTCATCTTCGTAGATTTTCCCTGAAGCAAGGGCGAGATCGACAAGCTTCGCACCCTGAGCGTAGATTCGACCGGCTCCGAGAGCATTGTGACCAACTTCGCTGTTTCCCATGTCGTCTTCGCTGGGGAGACCAACGGCTGTGCCATGGGCTTTGATTAGCCTCCACGTATCGGGTTTTCCCTATGGAGAATCAAACCGTATAATCAGAATCTAGAGGAAATCATCGAGAAATATAGGGGAAAACAAAGGAAAGAAGAACGAAACATACGTTTTTAAGGGAATCCATGGCAGGAGTTGGAGCTTTGTGGATGCAATTGTATTGATCAGGTTCAGATTCACCCCATCCATCGAGGACAATTAAGCCGATGGTTTTGCCCTTGGGGAGCTTGGGGTGGTCCTCAAGTTTCCAGTTAACGTCGCCGGAGCTACACATAGCTGGATTCAGATCCACTCGGCGATGAGAAATCAAAGGTAAAAGGAACAGATCTGAGAAGTGCGAGGCAGAGAAAAACGGAAGCTTACCAGCGGAGAAACAGAGAAAAGCTCAGAGAGTCGTATGGAGATTCGCAGAGACGAAGAGGTGATGTGGTGAGGTATGGTAGGTTGAAGCTAACACTGACACACAATATGAGGTTTTTAAACGAGAAGGTTCGTGATGACGTGGTGAGCTTAAAATGGGCTTTGCCTTTGGGCTCACGTTAACATTTTTCAAGCCCTTATCAAAGCGAATGTTCTAGTTTACTTTGTCACGAAGGTAAGCGATCATGTGACGATGCGACATGTAAGAGTTGGATACAAATTTACAAATTTTAATTCTATATGATTCAACGACTTCTGTTAACATTTATTTTATCATTGGACGGTAAATGCTGTAACATTTTTCTCTTTCATAATTTATGATGCATGATCATTAGTTGGTGAATAAATTACCAAATCGATGATAAAATAAATTACTAAATAAAAAATAGGCTATAAATTTAAAATGATCAAATAAAGTTTATATTTTCTTCTTTTATAGCTTTAAGCCACTATTTTAATTGGACCGGGCCTGGATATGACCATTGACCATGCTTCTAAATACTAGATGGATGTTACTAGGTTTAATTAGATGGATCTTGTTCGATTCAACGAAATGATGGCTATCGGACGATTAGACCGAACCTAGAATGTGAGGTCTATGCCAACATGCAATATCTAGAATGTTTTTTTTTTGTTGTTGGTCAAAGCAATATCTAGAAGGTATCTACAACAACTCTTAGATTTTCTTTAAGCATATTATAATACAAATTCTTCAACAGACAATAATTACCATTTATCACAAGGACCATAGTAAAACAGTTCAATCTCTACTGTAATCTTTTAAAAAGTTCGAAATCATAAAAACGGAAGTTCATACATGGTAGGAACGTCCACTAGTCCCGGTCAAAGTCTCAATGTAGCGTATTAAATGCCATATCGGGTTTTAATTATCAGCAAATGAAGAAAGAAAATCATAAGGCAAGAAAACTCTGACTATTGGAACAAAAATATTAATCGAGATGAGCAATTGAGTTGAGCAGCATATTACTAACGTTTCAAAAAATCGATCACTTGGTTCCAAATATTATTACTAAAGTGCAAGATGACTTTCTTTCATCATAAGGTTCGTAATGGGCTAGTTAATAGTTTCGTTTATGGGCCGCAGACACTATGTTAGGAGCTCAGTAAGTCCACATATTCATGGTTTCATAAGCCTGAAACTAATTGTCGCAGTTAGACCTACAATTTGAGTTTTGGTCAAAGTAGATTGGGCTATAGGATAAGGAAAGTATTTTTGTTTTGATTTGTATTTTTTTGGATAATGAGGGTATAAAAGTAGTTTTATACGGTTTATATGAAAAAGATACTACAGATACAGATAACAAAATAGGGTAGACGGACAACTGTTACGGCGAAATTGAATGCCGCAATGTATCAGTATGATTGGTGGAAAAGAAAAGTAAAAAAAAGATATGAATGAGAAGCATATTTTATGGAAAATTATTACTATTATTTATTTTTAGTTTAATGGGAAAGGAGAAAAATCAGATGAACAGGCTGTATAATTTTGTGAACAAATGGGACTGACGACAACACTCTTCTTCTCCTTTTTGTCCTTTTGGCTCTCTCTCTCTTTCTCTCTCTTTCTCTTCTCTCTCTTTTCCACCGGCGACCATTAATCCTCTCTTCTCCGTTTCCCATTGCTGCTGCTGCTAACCCTCATTCCTCGATTTGTTTCTTCTCTCCCCCAATTCTCTCCTTTTGCTTTGAAAGCTAACACCAAATTTCAATTTTTGCCCTTTTTGAAGTCTTCACACTCAGACGTGACGGCGACTTTATACTGAGTCTCACGGCTTTGACTCGCCCTGGGGATTTTTGCTCCAGAGGCGAAGAAGAAGAATCACCCCAACAATGGGGGTTCTCTGTTGTCTCCAGGTGCTTCTGTTTCTCTCTCTCTGCTCCCATCGTCTTCAGAAGCTCTCTGCTCAGACTCCTCCGACCAATGCGACACCTTCTTCTCTCGACGCCCTTCTCCAAGATTACTCTTTCAGAGCCTTCGTTCGTCCTCGCACCGGCATTCTCTACGAAGGCACTGTTCCTTCCAATTTGACTGGGATCAAAGTTGCAGCCATGAGACTCAGAAGCGGGAGCTTGAGAAAACATGGAGTGCCTTCGCTTAAGGAGTTCTCAATTCCTACCGGCGTCATCGTGAAACCGTATGTGACAAGGCTCGTCCTGGTCTATCAAAACCTAGCCAATTTCTCTCAGTTGTACTACCCTTTGCCTGGCTACGACTATGTGGCCCCTGTGCTGGGTCT
The DNA here is from genome assembly GCA_911865555.2 of Thlaspi arvense. Taxonomy (NCBI): domain Eukaryota; kingdom Viridiplantae; phylum Streptophyta; class Magnoliopsida; order Brassicales; family Brassicaceae; genus Thlaspi; species Thlaspi arvense. The sequence continues at coordinate 54,828,102 of OU466859.2, read as the reverse complement.
CCTCGCTTACGATGCTAAGAATCTCTCCGCGATTAATCTGCCGGAGCTGGATTTTAGGGTAACTAAAGATCCCATCAGGATCGATTTCTCTGATCTGGAACGAATCCCACAAGGGTCTAGTGCCAAGTGCGTCAGCTTCGATTCGCAGGGCAAAGCGAGTTTCAGCGAGTCGATTCAGCCTGGAAACACATGCGAGACCGAGCGTCAGGGGCATTTCTCGGTGGTGGTGAAATCTGTGGCCTCTGCTCCGAGTCCAGCTCCTCCGCCGACTGAGAAAAGGAAGGAGAAGAGCTCCGAGTCCAATTCCAGGACTTGGATTATCGTTGGGTCAGTGGTAGGTGGATTGATACTGTTGGGGCTTTTGCTGTTTCTGGTTCTGCGGTGTCGGAACTACAAGAAGCAAGAGAAAATGAGGGAGATGGAGAGAGCTGGAGAGACAGGGGAAGCTCTTAGGATGACTCAGGTCGGAGAGACAAGAGCACCGACTGCTACCACGACTCGGACACAACCCATGCTTGAAACCGAATACGCTTCTTAGAGAAACTTTTGTTTGCGTTTGTGTACATCATCATCATCATCATCGTCATCTTCTCCATCTTGATCATCTGTTACTGTCTTCTTCTTTTTTCCCTCAATTATTTTTCTTTTGGTAAAGTGTTTTCTGATTATTTTTTCGTTGTGGTTAGCAAGTTGAAACTCCATTCATCTTGTTTCTCTACGGGTGATTAAGGAAATAAGTATAATTGTTTTTTTTTCTTTGTGCTCTCGAATCACACAAACTTTGGTGGAAGATATGGATTGTTTTCTGGAGTACACTCACTTTGTTGTTGTCTTTCTAACTACTTTTGCTGTAAAGCTATAATCTTTTTTGTAATGGTGTCAAACACCTGTTGTTTAACAAGCAGTCAGCTTCAGAAGATGATGCTCATGAATATTATCAATCCTCAAACTTTGAGTTTAGCAATTCCTCAAAAGGTACTAGAGTGCCCTTGAGATTCAAGTGTTTAGTTGTAGCTATGAGCTTCATGCAACTTGTTCATCCTAACCATGACTCTTACTAAAATATGATGACCCAATGAGGAAATAGACTTGGAATCAAAGAGCTAAAACACCATGGAGAATTTGATTGTATCTGTAGAGTTCCACTTTCTTTCTTTATAGTGTTTTTTCTCTCTCTGTTCTCTTGAGAAGTAGCCTGCATTGGAGGCCCCATGTTTACCATAGAATCTGTCTCATGAGAGAAAATTTATGTTATTCATCTCTGGAGTTGTCTTGCTTGCTCTTCATAAGACAAGTCAGCGAGGTCATTGCATGTTTTTTAATCTACAAATCTTTGCTCTGACCAGACTTTGAAAAACGAATCAAAAATGTGAAATATGACTGGATTAGCCTGGCTTGAGCCTTCTTGTGCTATGATGCACATCTTCATATCAAGAAACATGTCATACTACAGTGTTAAATTGTGGCATTGTTATACGTTCTCTGACTTCTGCAGTTTATCAGGAGATTCTTAATCGGTCAGGATTTTTGGTGTCTCATCATTGCTAAATCTTAATGTCTGGATTTGGAAAAGAAGAAAAAGTGCATGATATAAAATGCTGTTGTATTAATTGTGTTTTAAGGACATCCAACAAATAATTGCGTGTTTGGCCAAAAAAGAGAAAAGAAACTATTGTTGTAGAATATCACGTCTCTTTTCTTCTCTGTCTGGAATTTTGGTTGAATGGACGAGAAAGCTAAAAAGGCATTCTCCACATCAAAGCGAAGTCTCAACGGTAAAATAAAAACAAGCTTCGATTTCACTAAAGAGCAAAAGAGATTCCTCTTTTAGGATTGGTCTTTTCTGTTTTCCCCTGCTCATATTCAGTTGTGGTTAATCGAATCCTATAGACAATGGAAGGTGTTCTAAAACTGTCATCATCTATTGTTGTGTACCAGTTAAAACGATAAGAAAGATTCAGTTACAGAATTTATCAGTGCGCATGAAAAAGAAGATTATCTCTCTCTTTATGCTCTCTGCTTCAGGAGCTGCAATTTGGCTAAATCGGGTGTCGTTTTAAGGAGAAATCAGAAGTTATACTACGAAGTCGTTTTAGTTGGCCTGAAACAAAAATTCCTCGGCACAAAGTAAAAAAAAAAAAGGGGGTTTTGGTTACAAGAGTGGACCATTTCGAAGAAGAATTAAGAGATGAGCCCACTTGAAAGGGACATAGCGAGGGGACCCCATGTGAATCTGCAAGCAGAGACAGAGGCTTTGACCGACCTCATTCATCATCCTCCATTATTAGCCAGAATCATAAAACCATGTGATTCATCATCACAAGCTTCATTCGACTCAATGTATCTTCAAAATCTCCCCTTTCTATTCTAAACTACTAACACACACACTCTGTACAATGTAGATCCTAACCGCAACAAAACGGTCATTCCTTTTTTTTATTCGAACTGTCAAGTATTCAATGAGCCATCTTTCAAGAAGAATGTAGTTGTAAACCAAACCTCAGGAAACATAACAGCATGTATCACACAAACAAATACAGAAAAGCTCAAAACCAAATGTCATTACGGTCTGAAAGCAGGAAAAAATGTCTTTTTAAAGCTTGATCAAACGGGAATAACAGTGTACTATACTCTCCAGCTTCTTCTTCTTCTGGAATGATACACTTTATTTGTGACCCCAAGTATTCACCTTAAGCCCCTACAGAACATCAACATGTTACTTAGAGTTATATCGGAAGCCAAAACGATAAACAGAAAGCAACAGCTACATCATCACATGGCAAAGAAATAAGAACAGCTACAAAAAAAATTATCAATTAATCAACCATCAAGGATCTCTCATTCATTCCTAGACAGGACCAAAATAAAAAGCCACCATTCACAAGCTTCAAGAGGCAGAGAACTAAGCGGAAGTGCCTAAGATCGAAAGCAGAGTAGCAATACCATCGATATACAAGACGAGTGGACTAATAAAGAGCACAGAGAAGACGGATCGAATAAGAATTATAGAGAAGGAACACAGACCTACCTGAGGAACAAAAGCAAGAAAACGGATCATGAGGAAGGAGCTGCGGCTTTCTCGACGACTTTCTTGTCGCGTCTCTCCATAGCAACATCCCATTCATCGTGGCCGATGTGCTTCGGCTGCGAAATCCCAAACTTGAAATCATCAAACCAAATGCTGAGTGAATTACCCAAATTCGAATAATTTGGGATCCAAACGGATCAAATCGTGAAAACCCTAGGAGAGAGAGAGAGAGACGCAATGAAAGAAAAAAGGGGGAAAAATCATACACGGCCATGATAAGCTTTGTGGATGTAGTACTGGGAGTTTCCCATAATGCAGAGCATCCCTCCGATGATTCCGAGAGGCAGAGCCGCTTCTAGCCACACCAAAGACATCTTCTTCTTCTTCGTCTTCTCCTTCCTTCGATTGTGCTTCTCTCTCTATTAAAATTAAGGATCCAAAGCTAACCAACAAATGATTTGAGAGTTTTAGACCACCACTCGACAATTGCAAAATCAAATGGGCCTTTTGGGCTCTTTGTTTAAATAAAACGTAAATATTAAAGCCCAATGTATCTAAATCGAGGCATTATTTGTTTCTTTTCAAAATGGATACATCATACAAGGTCTCGGTGGAGACAACTCGAGAAACCAAATTTGGTACATGTAAATTGCGTGAAGACAGTGGAGCAAATCCCTTTGCCATGTCTGGTCTGTACAATCCCAGCTTCTCACCTTCTAGAGCCGCTTCTCCCCAGATTAGAAGCACCTCCGATGTCGACAGGTACTTCTTCTTCCACGACTTCTCCTCGCTCTCCTCTGCCTTCTTCAGTGAACTATTGTAAACATCTTATGTCTCTGATTACGTCTCTGTCTTTGCTCATCTTCTGCAGTCAGTACTTATCTCAGTTGTTAGCAGAGCATCAAAAGCTTGGACCTTTCATGCAAGTCTTACCCATATGTAGCCGACTCTTAAATCAAGGTACTCACTCTTGTCATTTCTCTTCCCTCTTAGATCTACTATTTCCTGTTAGGATCTACTCACCAATGAAGATAGTCAGTAGATTTTTATTTGGCTTTTGCTTTGATAGCTTATGAAGGCTTTACTAGCTTTTTGTAGTATAGTTCCCATCTTTGTAAACTAGATTCAGGCATCAAATTGAAGAATAGGTGATTTAGGGAAAATTAAGCTGGCTGCTACATATTCACAGTCCCAGTTTGTGATCTGATCTCTGTTTGATTAATTTTGTTAGTCCTAAAGTATATGTTTTGCTGTCTACTGCCATTGCTTCTTACTCTGGCTTTGATTGGTATCATGACATTATTTTGTTTTTTTTTGTTGTTGTCCAGAGATTTTCCGGGTTAGTGGAATGATGTCGAACCAAGGGTTTACCGATTTTGATAGGTTGAGGCATCGAAGCCCTAGTCCAATGGCTTCACCGAATCATATGTCTAATGTTCCTGGTGCTGGATTAGGTGGTTGGAATGGTCTGCCTCCAGAGGTAGGCAAAATTCTGTGTTTGTTCAAGTATCGTCCTTTTCATTTCCAGCTACTCTCATTTTAGAACTCTAAAAAGTGTAACCTTTTTTAAATTTCGTGTAGAGGATAGGTGGTCCTCATGGAATGGCAATGGAGTGGCAAGGTGCACCTGCTAGCCCAAGTTCATACACAGTGAAGCGTATCTTGCGTTTAGATCTTCCTGTTGATACATTTCCAAATGTGAGTTTTCTCGGTTTTCATTTTTTTGTTTAAGACACTGAAATTTGGGTGAAAAAAGTATCAACTGATAGTCTTTTGATTTTGGATGTTAGTTCAATTTTGTTGGAAGGCTTCTGGGTCCTAGAGGGAACTCGTTGAAGCGTGTGGAAGCAACTACAGGTTGCCGTGTGTTTATTAGAGGGAAAGGATCAATTAAGGACCCTGACAAAGTAAGAGATGCCTACATTTTCCTCTGTTTCCTAATCGTCTTTTTTTTTTTTGAATTTTGCTCAACTTTTGCTTTGATAATGTTTGGCGCCAGGAAGAGAAACTGAAAGGGAAGCCTGGATATGAGCATCTCAATGAGCAGCTGCATATCCTCATTGAGGCTGATCTTCCTGCTGATATTGTGGACATAAAGCTGCGGCAGGCCCAAGAAATCATCGAGGAGTTGGTCAAGCCTGTGGTATGTGCCTTTAAACAAACTTCTTCTCGGGTTTATTATTTTAGAATGGCCACATTAAGTCTATTCTATTCAGACAACTTCATGTCTCCCACACAATTTTGCAGGATGAGTCACAGGATTACATAAAGAGGCAGCAGCTGCGAGAGCTCGCTTTGCTGAATTCAAACTTGAGAGAAAACAGTCCAGGTCCGAGCGGTAGTAGCTCTCCTTTTAACTCAAACGCAATGAAACGCCCAAAAACGGGACGCTAAGAGAGCAATGAGGTACCGATAGAAGTATTGTGTGTAAATGTGTATAACTGGTCTAATGGTGTTGGTTGCGTCTCTTGGTTCTTCTGCTTTTGCCTCTCTGATCCACATTGATTCTTAAAGCACAGAGCACCAAGAGAAAGCCCAACAGTTTCTCTCAATGCTTTCCTCCTAAACCGGGGAAAACATTAAAGCCAAAAAGCAAAAAAACTGTGGAAGTAGCGTTAGATGGTTGATGCGTTGTAACCATTAAGATAGATTGTTTGGATTTATTCATCATGTGTTGAATTTGTAGTATTCTTGATTTTGGAATGGACATCTAATTACATGTACTCCATGTTTTGGGAAGCAACAAGTTTTTGTCTTTTTCGGTAAGCAAGTTGAGACCAAACAACAGGTTCGTTATGTTAGTCCTAGGTAAAGCTTGTCTCTTTTCGTAAAAAAAAAAATGTGAATCCCAAAAAAGAAAAATCAACAACGGTGTGGTGTGGTGGGTGAAAGTAGTTGGTGAAGTAGTTTAGTGATGTGGCACGTGGCGCTCAGATTCAGGTTTAGTTTCGCAGGGCGGGAAGTGGGGCCCGATTGATTTTGATTGTTGTTTTGGTTTTGTTAAAAAAAGAAAGGGTTTTTAAAGATGGACGAGATCCTATTTTCGCCAGAGTTTCTCTGTCTGCCCGCCGTGATTCCCATCTAAGATCTCAGATCTCAGATCTCTCAGGCCTAACTTGTCCATTTTCGAAGCGATTCGTTTGAGAAGATGGCGGCGATCGCGCGGCTTCATTTGTCTGCGAAATCGAATCAGAGCAGTCTGCCATCGCCTAGAGTGATCAACCTCTCGCGCGTTCCAAGGACTGCTGTCTCGTTTCCACGATATGGATCGGTTTGTTCACTCCACACCAACTTCTCTTCTCCAAACCTCGGGGTCCCTTGCGCCGGAGGTGGTGGTGGAAACTTCGGTAATCCAGGTTCGGGCGGTAGAAGCGGAGGAAGAGGAGGCGGTGGTTATGGAGATTCAGGCGGTGAAGAAGACAAGGAAGAATGGTCTCCATGGGGACCAATAGGGATGTTCATCCAAGGATGGAGATCGCGAGTTGCAGCTGATCCTCAGTTCCCATTCAAGGTACTCATGGAAGAGCTTGTTGGAGTTAGCGCCAATGTACTTGGAGACATGGCGTCACGCCCGAACTTCGGATTGAACGAGCTCGATTTCGTCTTCTCCACGCTCGTTGTAGGTTCGATCCTGAATTTCACACTCATGTACCTCTTAGCTCCCACTGCAGTATCTGCTGGCTCCTCCAGTCTATTGCCTGGAATCTTTAGGAGCTGTCCTGCGAGTCACATGTTCGAACAGGGAAGCTTCACCGTCATGAACCGTTTTGGGACTCTTGTATACAAAGGGATGGTGTTTGCCACCGTGGGATTAGCTGCAGGTCTTGTGGGAACCGCCATCTCTAACGGGTTGATCATCCTGAGGAAGAAGATGGACCCGACCTTCGAAACGCCCAACAAACCACCACCGACGCTGCTGAATTCACTAACTTGGGCAGCTCATATGGGAGTGAGCGCCAACGTGAGGTACCAGACGTTGAATGGGGCTGAGTTCTTGATGGAGAAGGGGTTGCCGCCATTGGTGTTTAAGACAGGTGTGGTGGCTTTGAGGGTTGTGAACAATCTTTTGGGTGGAATGTCGTTTGTTGTATTGGCGAGGATGACTGGATCACAGTCGGTGGTGGAGGAGAAGGCAGAAATCTCAGTGGAGGAGAAAGATGATTGAGTCTTTCCTCTTACAGAGTATTTTTTTTGGTTCCTCTGTTATTTCTGCTGTTGATAGGTAACAAGGCACAAGAGGCATCTTCTTGAGTTGAAACCTTTTTCACGTTCTTACTTACAGAAGCAGAAGACATTGTTCTTGTATGTGTTGGATTAAATAAAGACAAATCCCTTCTTAGGTCAATTCTTAATAAGGATTTCTTATACTTCTATGTCATTGTTAGGGCCAGTAGTTCTACTGCCAAGTTTGCTGTTTTCTTTATCAACAACATAACGAAGAAAGATAAGTTCAATAACAAATTATTATTACTCACTACGAAGGTTGAATGATTTACTTTTCGGAGCCGTCGAATGACATGTAGATTCTACCAGAGTGTGATTGAATCTGAACCTCATTCAGCTATCAGGTCTATTCATGTAAAGAAATTCTGCGGAGTCTAAAACTCTAAAACAACAGGGTTGTTGCTGTCAAATGTTGTACCACATTCCCAGTTACAACTTACAACTATCAACCATCACTATTTAGCCTTCTAACAGCAAATAATTGCCAGTTAGTATCATATCATAGAAACCTCCTAGACCTTGTATTTATTTTGATCAAATCCAAATCCCGTCTTCTCGCGTTCTCAGAATCTCCCGCCGATGAACAAAGAAGCATAGATTAGAGATTACTCGTCGGCGGAGAGAGAAAGCAACAAGAAGATCTGATTTTGCTAGTGTAAATTTTGCCGGATTGTTATTATTCTTTGAGTCAATGAACTTGAGGTGAAAGAAAAAAACATTTCTTATTAGTCTTTAGCTTTTTTGGTTGTTAGTTCAGTTTTGTTGGAACGCTTCTCGTGTTCTAGAGGAAACAATACAAAAGCATCGCACTTTCAATTCAAATGCAATGAAACGCCCCCAAAACGTTTGGATTCATTCATTAGCGGTTTATATAATATAATTTTTATGTAGTTGTGACAAAGCTCCCAGACTTCCAGTTTCGTACTTTCGTCTTCAAAAGTAACTATTGGAAAGTGCAATGCTTTTGTTCGGTCGGAAAAAAAAGAAGTTGATCGCAGTAAAAGAAAAATCAGCAGTGGTGGTGGCCTGGTGGGTCAGGTCAACATGCTTGTGTTGGTGAAGTAGTTGAGTGTTGTGGCACGTGGGAGCTCAGACACCTGCTTTAGTTTCCGCACGTGGGAAATGGGCCGATTGAGAGGTTTGATTGTTGTAAACAATTAGGGTTTTTAAAAAGGTAGATGAGGTCGAGGTTCCAATTTCGGATTTCACCAAACACACTGTGTCTGCCGAGACACACCGTCCCTAAGATTCTATAGTGAAAAGCCATTTTCGATTCTCAGAGAGGTTCACAGTTGTTCCGTTGAGAAGATGGCGGCGATCGCGCGTCTTCATTTGTCGGCCAAATCGAACCAGAGCAATCTGCCATCGCCGAGAGTGATCAACCTCTCCCGCGTTCCAAGGACCCTAGTCTCGTTTCCGCGAAATGGATCGGTTTCTTCCCTCCACACCAACTTCTCCTCTCCAAATCTCTCGGTTCCATGCGCCGGAGGTGGTGACGGTGGTGGAAACTTCGGTAACCCAGGCTCAGGCGGTGGAAGCGGAGGAGGCGGCGGCGGTTATGGAGGTTCAAGCGGCGGGGAAGAAGAAGGGTCGTCTTCGTGGGGACCAATAGGGATGTTCATCGAAGGCTGGAGATCGCGAGTTACAGCTGATCCTCAGTTCCCTTTCAAGGTACTCATGGAAGAGCTTGTTGGAGTTACCGCCTGCGTCCTCGGAGACATGGCGTCACGCCCCAATTTCGGGTTGAACGAGCTCGACTTCGTCTTCTCCACTCTCGTTGTAGGTTCGATTCTGAATTTCACGCTCATGTACCTCTTAGCTCCCACCGCAGCAACTGTTGGCGTCTCCCAGAGCTTACCTGGAATCTTTAGAAACTGTCCTTCGAGCCATATGTTCGAACAGGGAAGCTTCACCGTCATGAACCGCTTTGGGACTCTTGTATACAAAGGGATGGTGTTTGCCACCGTGGGGTTAGCTGCAGGTCTCGTTGGAACCGCCATCTCTAACGGGTTGATCATGCTGAGGAAGAAGATGGACCCGACCTTCGAAACGCCCAACAAACCGCCGCCGACGGTGCTGAATTCGCTAACGTGGGCGACGCACATGGGAGTGAGCGCCAATGTGAGGTACCAAACGTTGAATGGGGTCGAGTTCTTGCTTGCAAAGGCGTTGCCTCCTGTGGTTTTCAAGACAGGTGTGGTTGCTTTGAGGTGTGCGAACAATGTCATTGGAGGAATGTCGTTTGTTATATTGGCGAGGATGACTGGATCACAGTCAGTGGAAGAGAAGGCAGAGGTTGCAGTGGAGGAGACGACTGAGATTTCAGTGAAGGACAAGGATCTTTGAATCAAATCATGAACTTTTGAGAGTTCCTCTTTGTTTTCCGTTGTTCATAGGTACAAAAGAGGGCATCTAGAGTTGAGTTGAAACCTTTTGCAGTAATCTTGCGTTCTTACAAAAAAAACTTTTTAAGACTTAGTTCTGTTAAGTTTACTATTCAATAAGACTTAATCCCTTTTTAGGTTCATCCTAATATTTGGATGTCATTGTTTGCGCTAGTCTTAGTGCCAAGCTTGTTGTTTTCTTTATCTCAATTACCAATAAAATAAATTCAATAAATGGTCTTAAATGATGACCATCGCACATGTAAACTTCATTGTTCATTTTACAATAACTTTTAGAAATCCATTGAGTTCTGGAAAACTAAAAGTTTCTGAAGCTCATTTATTCTCAGAGAATACCAGAGTTAAGGAAGGTGTAAGAGAAAGCTCTGTTTTATTACACAATCAAAAGGCATGAACAGAGAGAGCTCCATCAACACAGATGGTTTGACCTGTAATGTACGAAGCTGCAGGAAGACACAGAAAAGTCGTCATTGCAGGCAATTCTTCTGGCTCTCCAGCGCGACGCATTGGTATATTTGGTGCAATATTCTTAGCAAACTCCTCTCCAAGTATAAAGTGAACAATATCATCACATTCAGTTAACAAACGAGGAACCAATCAATTTAAATGAAATATATTAAGTTTTTGCAGAAAGTTTACAGTTTTAGCTGCAGAAGTTGCAATGACTCCAGGAGCAATGGAGTTAGCTCTTATGTTGTCACTAGCCCATTCGCAAGCTAAGTTCCTCGCCAGCTGGCTTATAGCTCCTTTGGTTGCACCATATATGGATCCGACGCTACAAGATACAACTCCAGCAACAGAGGATATGAAGACGATGCTCCCAGATCCAGAGGATGAGCAAGCTGACACAAGTGGTATGAAGACTCCAAATTTGTCGAGATTTGATACGAGAAATCTTCTGATGTGTATTCTATGGTTGGCTTTGTCACACATGTGCCTACATTGTTTATCTGCATATGTCAACAAAGTTAAAATATGATCTTGGTCCAAAGTATTCTTTAGTGAAGCAGAGAAGAAGACATACGAGGATGTTGAGATTTCCATCAAAGAGGGAAGAAACAGTTTGCATCAGTTTCTCTTTATCAGCACGGGACGATATATCACAGACAGAGCCTGAGACATTAAAGCCTTTCATTTCCCATTCTCGTACACACTGATTAAGCTGAGATTCGTCTCTGGCACATGTATGAATTCTTGCCCCAAGGCTTGCAAGTTCCTCCGATATTGCACGCCTGGTCAACAAGGTTTTAATAATTAGTTGCGCAGAGATACATGTGTAAGCAAAATATAAGGGTTTTTTTTTTCTCTTTTTTTGTTGTTGTTGTTTGTAATGCAAGAAACATGAGATTGGAATGCCGAACCCGATTCCTTTTGTTCCTCCGGTGACAAGAGCGTTCATTCCTTGAAGACTCCATCTCCTGTCTCTGATGCTCTGTTCTGCTCCAGCCATTTTTGTTGCGGATGTTTCTGCTGTTCTGGTTTTGTGAAAGATGGTAATGTTGGAATTGGGTTTATATAATGGTACGAGGTCACGATTAATTGGGTTTTATATGATGTTGTACTAAATGATGTGGTGACGCAGGTGATGGTTGGTACTTGGTAGACAAATCAGAGGTCAAATTAAACACAGGAATTGATCAGTTTTAATGGGGAAAGTGTGACGTAACTAATGATGTGTCTTCCATTATCAAGGTGTTAATTAATAATGGGTTTATTGGTGATGTAAGTGATGATGGATCTTCAATTCATCTTTTGCTTCATTACTTGGATCTGTTTATACTTCAAAATGATAAGAAAAAAGAGTGATTTGTTTTTAGATTCCGGTAGAATAGAGCTAAATAAAGCCCCATCTACTTGATCTCACACCCGAACATATTGTATATCCAAAATTAAGAGTACAAGACACTCTCTATTCCATTCTTCCTAAAATCCGACAAAGTTTTGTATAGACACACGAGTTAAGGGTCAAGAAGTATACATATCTTACAACATAGAATAAGAGAGTGTATGTGTTCACAAGAGGCTCTTTCTTTCACGAACCGATTCAATCATCTAACAGCCTCTGGTGCAGAATTGCAGTAAGGCGTGTGCAAGCACACCAGTCTAGTGAAAGTCAGACACACAGTGGCACAAGCCACTCCCAGCACCATCCCCACGCTGCCTTTCTTTCTCTCTAACCTCACTGCTCTCTTAATCACTTGCCAGAAGCTGGGCAGTAATCCACCGCACGCCACCACCATCACGTGGTCCAGTCCACTGTAATCTATCCCAGCTAATATGGATCCTATGGCTGATACGGGTCCGACAAACCCGATCAAAGCTGCTGCTGCAAGAGCTGCGTGCCAGCTGTCTGTAGCCCCAAAGACACAGCTTGCAACCGCTGTCCCTCTTGGGAGCCCGTGCAGGGAAACCGGGAGTACCATGTGTCTGCCGAGCCCATAAGCCTTTGGAGCAGCCACACCAAGAGCAAGCCCCTCCGCTAGTGCGTGGAACCCAACCGCTCCACACGCTAATAATGATTGGAGAGTTATCACACTGGTCGGAAAGTTGGTTCCTGGGGTTATTAAACTGCCAGCACGAGACTTTTTCCGACAAGTTACGTTAAGTATGGTTGAGCTCGTGAAATGACTCAGTCCGGCTCCGACTGCAAGTAGACTAACCAGAGGGATGAATCCCATTTTCGCGGATAGCAGCAGTTGAAGCGGACGCCAGAGACCGAGGACAAAGGCAATGCCTGAGGCTACTCCCATGAGAAGGGCGTGCTGGAGACGGAATGTGAGTGCCGACGCAACCAGAAATACGCCGCCAAGCAATGGACCCAGACCAAAGAGGAGCGAAACGAAGAAGCCAGAAGCATCCTCTGAGCTGCATATTGCACAAAATGAAGCCTTAGTTGAATTTAAGAACCAATCAAATGCAACAGCTTATAACTTTTAATTGAACTATGTTGTCTTACTTGTAATCATGCGTGAAACTCTCGAAAAGGGTACTAAGAGCTTCCATGGATGCTACTGATATTGTGGCTGCAGATGCCACATGCGACGGAGATGCTTCCTGATGTGATTACAAAGAAGAGAAATTAAGTCACCATGCTTAGTAAAATCCGCATCTTCTCTAACCAGAACATTAATTTCATAAATCACCCCATCCAATTCACCTTGAATGCATCGGGAAGCACTTCAGCAATAACCATCCAAATCATACACCCAGCAGCAAATCCAGTGCAAAAAGGCAAAAACTTGCTAAACGCATCAGCGCATAAAAAAGCTGGCACTGCGACGATAGGCTGGTAAAGAATACAGAGAAGAAAAAAAACAAAAGATTCAGTAACCTGTTATGCAAACAAAGAAATCAGATCGCAGAACATCATATGATTACCTGAGGTAAGGATGTTATTATACTCCAGAGCATGGCATTTTGGGGAGAGACACCCCTTGATGCCAGCACCATGCTAACAGCCAATCCTTCTGGAATATTATGAACGGCTATGGCCAATGTGACCAGAAGCCCTTGACTAAAACCCTTTGAGCCAGCAAACGATACACCAACCCCTGATCCTTCCCCGAAAGAATGAAGTGTCATAATCCCTATGACGAGAACAACTTTAGCTGCATCTGCACCTTTAATATCCAGCATGCTAACTTCACCATATTGTTCAAGAAACTGTCCAAGATACAGGGGTTTTGATGGTAAGTGAGTTTTCACGCAATTTGGCAACACATGAGACATCATTTCAAACTATCATGCAAATCACTAACTAGGTGATAGACAGCCAGAGAATCAGTTTCAAGTTACCTGCTTGCAGAGCCAGATGAACAAACCACCGGCTAGAATCCCAATAACAACCCAGTTTCCAGAACCATGCTCCTGCCCTTCTTTTACAAGATCAAAGCTAGCGGCCAGCATCACACCAGCAGCCATGCCATTGCATATTCCAGCCCACTGAGGGTCAAGCTCGACAAAGAAGAAGGGCACCGCACCTAACCCAGTGGCCGCAGCCATTGCCAAGGTGAACAATGCAACCGTTGAGACCGAAACTTTGTTGTGACTGCCTCTCTTCTCACCCATTCCAATGTCATGGAACGTTTTCTCTACACCACTTCCGTCTATAACATTTCGTCCCATGTTCCCATGAGGAGCAGCTCTTACTTTATGTAAGATCTCCCGCTGGGAATCTGCCTCGGCGTTCCCAATGCATACAACGACGAATAAGAATAGAAGCAGCAGAAGTTCTTTGCAGCCTGAATGCATCATTTTGATGCTGAAAGATCGTCAAGCAGGTTTTTTTCTCTTTGCAAGAGATTAGAGAAAACGTTGACTAATTTATAGGACACCAAATAAACTCCGAGGCCTTGTAGAAGCAAGAGTATGTAACTGTTTCCTGTTTAACACATCACAAGAACGAATTTCAACTCAGCAAATGTAATTGGGAAATACAAAATCGATGAGCATCATGAGAACGGAATTAAAACTCGACAATTTTAATAGACAAAAACGTACATGATGCACTAGATTGATCCAAAGATCGTATTTTGGTGAAATTAACTCAAACAGAACAAGTACAAACGCATAAAAACAATCTGCAGATAAAATCATCATCCAAAACCTAAAACTGTGAAAGTAGAGGAAACCCTGAACAACAAAGCAACAATCTTTATGACCCATAGTTCATACAGAATCGTTCCCATTCTCCTTTTCAATGGACGAACGCGATAAGAGTCTCTGATTTCTAGCAATTCTGGAAACCGTTTGACCAAATTACAATTTGCGAACCCAAATTGCAGAAATTAGCAATTCGATCTACCACTCTAGATGATTTATTTAGACCATCCAATCAATGTATTCTACCACGAACCCAGATCAATGCCAGTACAAAAAAAAGGGATCGCAGAACTTACAAGCACACAGGAAAAATCGGAGCACGAAAAATGTTGGATCCGTTGTACATGAGCTATATTACAGCCGGAGAAGAAGAATTTGGAGATGTGGTCAAAGGATGAAAAGCTTTGGACAAAAAAGGAGAAAAGAAAAGAACCCTACTGCTTCCCGATCCCTTCTCGCTTAGGAGACTTTGGGATAAAATCATGGAAGTCGAATTTTATCAAAGAAAGCCATCGAATTTATACATTTTTGAAAAAAGAAATATAAATGTTTACTAAAATATTTGTATGTAAGACCTTCAAGCTTGTTAATCTCCCAAAATAGTCCGTAACTCTGTAAAAAGATGAAATTGACGTCCAGTATGTTTGAGTTGGAAGCTTCGTATTCGGATCTTCTCTGGACTGGATAAATTATATTATTCAGATAATAGCGCTAATCGTGCGTTCAAGTCTACCGAATATTTAAAATCCTTTCACAACGATTATTGTCGAAACATAATAATATATACAAAAAATGAGTTCGAAAATTGATAAACCGACAAAACGTGAAAGATATCTGTTTTTCTACCAAAACAACAACAACAACAAAAATCATACTACTTACTAGCTAGTTACAAGATAGTATATATACACCATGAATCTACTACATTTACACGGATATACGAGTAATCTTACTCTTTTATATACTGTAATATAAAAATTGCTACTTGTTTTTATTTTCTTTAGATCAAAAAAATCGGAAATGATGAAATTGCGGCTTGGGTCATCGTTTAATATACTAATTGTCTTTGAGGACTAGATCATAGATAACGAATCGTTTTTTTTTTTTCTTTTCTTTTGTTTTGTCCCTAAAAAAATATAAGCCAAAGTCAAATGCCAAAAACCAACAAAGGCAACACATGGTTTTGGTCTATGGTAATATGGTATTAGAGACGTGGTCAAGGGATGAAAAGCGCATCGTATTAACATTGCATCTAAAATTTGTATACTATACTAATTGTCGGTAAGAAAATGTTTCAGTCTGAAGTAGTTACTTGTTTATTCTTGGAAAATAAAATAACCTAGAATGAATTGGAGATTAGGTCACAGTTAAGTACTAGTTAACGGTAAGAAAATGTAAGCCTAAAATAAATTGAAAATAGTACCATAGGATATAGTTTCGGGACATCGATTTTTAGTAGTTAGTTGCAGACTTGAAGTGTAATGGCTTAACTAGATTGATCAAATAAATATCAGTCTGAAGCTATAGCGATTGTCGTATCATCGATATGAGCCACTAACCAATCATGTCTAGACAACTGGATAAACGAGTAACTTTACTAAATTTTTTCATTTTTTTATACCAGAAAATTAATAATTATGTGGTATAGAAAGGTACACATAAACTCTGGCTAATGGACATGAATATAAATGAAAAGCATGAGGAACTACAACAAGAACAAACCAAAACAAAGCATGAATATAAAGTAGCACAGTGATGCATTAAGTGATTAAAGAATTTGAGATATCTTTCCTAAAAGTAGATCCTTCAAACTCTGTCCTTTGCTATTTGTTTGCTCTTCTTTGGTGGGTTTCGGTCTGACAACGAACTGCTTGTTCAATTCTCAATCCAACATTTTTTTTTTAACCAAAAAGGTAACAAGTCTTCGCTTGAACACTTGATAGTGATTTTGGACAAAGTTTCACCAAACTATCAATTTCTTTGAAATTGGTGCAATATAATGGATGGAGATGCATTAAAGGGAATGTCTACGTCTCCAAGATAGAACAATAATGGAGTCATTATGGAGTTCCGTGCCACACCATTTTTTTTTTGCTTTAATTTCTCACGATGCCTTGAATCAACATCATAGGATGTTGTTATGTGTTCTTGTCACTTTAAAGACTGATTTTAGAATACGTAATTGAGACAATCCATCATAGCATGTGAAACGGGACATTCATGTCATACCGAGCCTAAAATGAACACACAAAAATCATATATAAACAAAAAAAATTGAAACACATTTTTGTTGTTGTTGAAAAAGAAAACAACAGAGCAATAAAGAAAATTGATCTTGATTAGTTTTTTTTTGCTTCTTCTCTTAACAGCCGATTTAGGAAACAATATATATTTGTTCTACTCAGAACCGATTTAGGGAACTAATTAACTATTTTATAAAGATTTGGCTAGATTAGTTTTTTTAATTGTTATTTTTGTTAACATCCGATAGTCGATATAGGAAAGTATTTTACTAATCAAAATCAAAGATGATCAAAACTATTCCCGGTTATGCTTTTTAAATAAAGGCTTCCTCCTTCACAGCACTCGAGAATCTTTATTCTCTGATACACTTTCTTACTTGTCAAGAATGCGGCAGTCACACAAAAGCAAAAGCAGCGAGACTTGTCTGTAATATCCCAAAGACTGTATTTTTTTCGTTGAAACGAGCCTCCCGGCGATCTGGAGAGTGAGCTAGTGATTCACGATGGCCGGTATTTCAAACCGACCTTCGTCTCTCTCCTCTTCCTCTACTTCTTGTAAAAGTCGCTCCTCTGTTACTCCCAGCTTCTCCACCTGGTTCGTACTCTCTGTTTAGCATGTTTTCGCTTTGCTCATATGAACGAAACGAAAGATCTGTTTTGAGTTTGATTTTTTTTATGAAAATGGCAGCATATTCTCCGATGTTGCGGGAGACATCACCGTTGTTGTTGACGGAGAGTCTTTTCTACTTCACAAGGTCAGTACACACAAGCTGTTCGGTGAAATTCTTTTTCTTTTGATGCAGATTCTGAACAAACTCAAAAATATTGCAGTTTCCACTAGTAGCTCGGTGTGGGAAGATGAGGAAAACGGTGAGAGATCTCAAGGACTCTTCTTCGTCGTCTTTCGGTGTCTGCTCCACGATCGAGCTCAGAGATTTCCCAGGTGGAGCTCTGGCTTTCGAACTCGCCATAAAATTCTGCTACGGCATCAACTTCGAGATCACTGCGTCCAACGTGGTCGACCTCCGCTGCGCCGCGGGTTATCTAGAGATGACTGAGGAATACAAGGAAGAGAATCTGGTCGCTCGAACCGAGAACTACCTTGACCAGATCGCTTTTCGCAGCCTCGGCAAATCTGTCCAAGTACTCTGCTCATGCGAGACGCAAGAAATGGCTGAAACATTCAAGATTCCTGACCGGTGCGTGGAGGCCATCGCCATGAATGTTTGCAGGGAGCAGTTAGTGTCGGGTTTATCAGAGGAGCTCAAGGGCAGAGACTGTCTCGTGTGGTGGATCCAAGAGCTCTCTGCTCTCGGGATCGATTACTACACCCGAGTTGTCTCCGCGATGGCGAGAACAGGCGTGCGATCAGAGAGTATCGTCGCTTCTCTGATGCATTACGCACAGGAATCATTAAAAGGTGTTATCAATCGAAACTCACAGGAGCAGAGGGAAATCATTGAAGCCATTGTTACCCTTTTGCCGAGTGACGAGAAAAGATCTAACTCTTTATCAGTTACTCCGCTCAGTTTCCTCTTTGGAATGTTGAAAGTCGGAATCACAATAGATATAGACATATCTTGCAGGCTCGAGCTGGAACGCAGAATCGGTCAGCAATTAGAGACCGTGTCTCTCGATGATCTGCTTATACCTTGTGTCCAAAACGAAGATTCCATGTACGATGTGGACACTGTCCATAGGTTACTTACATGCTTTCTTGAGAGGATTGACGAAGAAGATGAGGACAGTGGCTACGATTCAGATTCCACGGGTCAACACGGTTCGTTGCTGAAAGTGGGACGGATCATGGATGCGTATCTGGCTGAGATCGCACCGGATCCATACCTGAGTCTACACAAATTCACAGCCATTATAGAGAGATTACCCCATTACGCACGGATCTTAGACGATGGGATCTACAGAGCCATTGATATGTATCTCAAGGTAAATTAATCAAACAAAAAAATAAGGTTTTCTTTTATGTTTTTGGAAACATCTCAGAGTCGGTCTAATAATGAAGATTATAGGCTCATCCGTTATTGACAGAAGAAGAATGCAAGAGTCTATGCAAATTCATAGACTGCAACAAACTTTCACAAGAAGCAAGCAACCACGTGGCACAAAACGATCGACTTCCTGTACGGATGGTGGCTCGAGTGCTCTACTCGGAGCAGCTGCGACTGAAGAAAGCTCTGTCTGGAGATTCAGAGGAAGGGTTGTTGGATTTGTCGTCTGGAGTACAAAGCCGAGCGGTCTCGCCGAGAGACACGTACGCATCGTTGAGGAGAGAGAACAGAGAGCTGAAGCTGGAGATAGCGAGGATGAGGGTGAGGGTGAGCGAGCTAGAGAAAGAGCAAATGTTGATGAAACAGGGGATGATGGAGAAGTCTGATAATAACGGTGGAACATTCTTGACGTCACTGTCCAAAGGGATCGGGAAAATTGCTATTTTCGGTGGAGAAAACCGGCGGAAGGTTAAACGGAAATCGAGGTCGGTGTCGGAGAAAAACCGAGTAGATGGTGACAACTGACAAGTCGTAAATAATGATACGTCAACGTTTCGAGGTTGCTATCCACACAGAGACAAGTCACATGTAGAGAGGGTGGTATAATGGGCCGGATTAAGTGTGAAGTAGGCCTATAATAGAACAAATGAGGTATCGTTTTCAGGCTATAAAAGAACAAGGAAAACATGGGGGTATAATCGTGGTCGGGTCCAAGCCTTCTTTATTCTATTTTGATTTACTTCTCCACAAAATGTGGTAAAAGAATATTAAAATACCGTATCAAAAGATTTAATTGTATTTTTAAGAGAAAAAAAAGAGCATTCACTAATAAATTTTGTTTTGGTTTGTTAAATCGAAAGTGATGGCCAATGGTAAACCGTAATACTCACTGTGCTTCTACTATTAATATTTTGTTTTATCTAATCTATAGATTTCGTAAAATGTTGCACACATCACATGTAACTGTAATTACAAATGATTTAAAGATATTAACTCAATTTTTTATAAAATAAAAACTCTAGTTGAGTGGAAAATAATCAAATATAGCAAGAGAAGACCACGTGGGGTCTAAAACTCAAAGACATTCATAATTCATCATCTCATATAGACCAAGAAATTAGGAAACTACCTTCCTTTCTCCGCCTCATAAAACAATTTATATATAAATTAAAAAAAGGGCGCATGATTGATGAAAGATGAACATGCATCGTGATAGCATTAGATTAGTACAATAAGCTCTCAACAACTTGGAAGTGACACATTATACACTTTGCCTCTGTCTTAGATCTGAATCTCTTTCCTCTCCAATGGCGTAGATTGTAAGCAAACTCTTCACATACTGGTTTGATTCGGCTTTTGTTTCACTCTTCTTGCCTCTCCCTCTCTCTCCTCCAACGATGAACAAGAATCTCAGAGAATCTCTTGCCGGTGGGAGGAATATTCCGGCGATCTCTCAGTTTCGCAGAGGCAATACCAACATCTCTCAAAACGGCTTCTCTAGAGATTCCGATGAGAACCTGGATCTATTCTCCAAGATCCGTCGCTCTTTCCCCTTGGCTTCCTCCGACGAATTACCCGACGGTTCGTTTCAGATTCACTATCCTTTTTTTTATTATAAATTTGTGAAAATCGATTTTAGTTTACATAGAATTTCTAAATATATATCTCTGGGGATCTCCGAATTCGGTGCTACGAGACACAGTTGTCCGTTTCGTAGACGAAAACGATGTTCACTCTTCTCAATTAATGGCTCTGTGGTCGCGACACTAAATTTTCGAACTGTCTTCGTCTCCTAGATTCGATCTCTTTGCTTTCTCGATTACAGTGATCTGAGAGACAGCGCCATCTTTAAAATAAAAGAAGTACTTTTGGGACCAATGAATAATTGCTGGATCTTGTTCTGCCTCTTCACTTTGATTCCTTTCTTCATCAACAACACTAAATCTCTGCGTTCTAACTCCAGTTTCTGCAAAACTCGGGAGACTCTCGGTCGGATCCAAACCAGCTCCCAGAGTCAAAGGTGATGATCTCTTGTCTTCAGCCGAAGGAGGAAAAAATGATTACGACTGGTAAGTTTCTGCCCAGTCTCTGGTCTTGTCAATGGCTCTCTCTTTGCACATCTTTGTTGTTTGGCCACTATGTGTAATTCACAATGATTTTTCTGTTTTGTTTTTGCCTTTGGGAATGTTAAAATTATGTATAGGAACTGACGCTTTATCATCTCTTCATGTTGACTTTCTCTAGGCTTCTTACTCCTCCTGGAACGCCTCTTGGAAGCGAGTCTCATTCATCTTTGCCTGCTCCAAAGATTACATCTTCCGCTAGAGCCAGTTCTGCTTCAAAGGCATCAAGGGTATGAACCGTGCCTTTCTTCTTTTCAGCTTCCTTTTTCTGTGACGCAAAAGTTTCCTAAAATACCATATTCATATACGAACACTGTTTTGTTCCACTTTTATAGCTTTCGGTTTCACAGTCAGAGAGCAGTTACCATTCCTCACGTCCGGCTAGAAGTAGCTCCGTGACTCGCCCATCCATGTCTACCTCACAATACAGCTCATTCACTTCAGGGCGGTCGCCATCTTCCATCCTCAACACTAGTTCAGCTTCAGTCTCATCCTACATCAGACCTTCATCGCCGAGTTCCCGTTCATCATCTTCAGCTAGACCTTCCACTCCCACTCGGACTTCTTCCGTATCACGGGCCTCGACTCCCTCGAGAATCCGTCCAGGGTCATCTGGTTCATCCATGGACAAGCCCAGACCGTCCCTGAGCTCAAGACCATCGACTCCAACTTCTAGACCACACCTCTCAGCAAACTCCCCAAACGCAATTGCTTCTAGACCAAATTCTCGTCCTTCAACCCCTACCCGTCGAAGCCCATCCACCTCGGCATCTGCAACATCAGGATCCAATATTTCAGGTGGACGTGTTGCAACAAACGGTCGTACCGCACCTTCATTGTCTAGGCCTAGCTCTCCTGGACCTAGAGTACGAACCACCCCACAACAGCCAATTGTGATGGCAGACTTCCCGCTTGATACACCGCCTAATCTCCGAACATCTCTCCCGGACAGACCAATATCAGCTGGCAGGTCCAGGCCAGTCGCTGGTAGCAGCACGACAAAGGCAAGTCCAGAAGCCAAAGGTCCCATAACAAGAAGGAATTCATCTCCTGTTG
This sequence comes from Thlaspi arvense, assembly GCA_911865555.2. Taxonomy (NCBI): domain Eukaryota; kingdom Viridiplantae; phylum Streptophyta; class Magnoliopsida; order Brassicales; family Brassicaceae; genus Thlaspi; species Thlaspi arvense. The sequence continues at coordinate 54,806,415 of OU466859.2, read as the reverse complement.
TGACCAGAGGAAGACTCACAGAGACTCAAGGAAAAGGCCGTTTTGGTGGTAATGGGCAGCACCTCACTGATGCACCAGAGCCGCGAAGGATTTCAAACGTTTCAGACGTAACTTCACGGAGAACCCTGAAGACTTCTTCAACTGTCACGGACAATAACAACGGTCTTGGGAGGTCATTCTCAAAAAGTTCGCTCGATATGGCCATTAGGCACATGGTACGTTTATCTCTTCTCACTATGGAGGAGCAAGTGTTTTGTGCATTTTAATCTTTATCATGCTGTGTAAATATCTAAACATTTTGATGGTGCGTAGGACATAAGAAACGGGAAGACCAACGGTTGCGCACTATCAAGCACGACGTTATTCCCTCAGAGCATCAGGCAAGCGTCGTCCAAGATCCAGCCAATCCGGTCAGGGGTTAACCATTCGGATTCCATCAGCAGCAACAGCGCAGAGAACGGGAATGAAGCAAACGAGGGAAGAAGACTGATGGGTAGGTTGAGCGACATGGACATGTATGAGAGCTCAAGGTATGACGCATTGCTGCTCAAAGAAGACGTCAAGAACACAAACTGGTTACATAGCATTGATGATAGATCATCAGATCACGGACTCATGTTTGACAATGGAGGATTCGAGCTGCTTCCCGAGCCTTTTGCCCCACTATAACACACACACACACACACATAGCCCACAAGTAAAGAACTTTTTTTTCTTCTAAAACCACTTCTCTTTTTTTTTTTTATATAATTTATCTTACACAATTTGTTTGCTTGTCAATGGCGTGGAAAGAAACAGATTATCAGGTACAAGGCTCTAGTGGTTCTTTGTTCTTTGGTTATTGATTCTTGATTCTTGGTTTCGAGTGAGATTTGTAACTTTGTAGTTATAACTTATATAATATTTGAAGAGATGGTAACGTAATTTTTTCTTCTCGGACTTTACAATGTAATAAGGGTCTTGATTAGTTTTGAAGGTAAAACAATTAGAATGTGAAAGATTGAAAAGAAAGATTCACGCGCCTAACGTGAATCAGAGACAGAGCTAAGTTAATAATGGGTGACAGCGAAGCACAACCAACAACGCCAGTGTTTTTGTTCTTATTTTAACTTTTCATAAATTGACTTTCATTAATGATATATATTTTCAGTATTTAAGAGAATTCAATTTTGTAGTTTTCAATGTTGCCTCTATGGCTCTCTATATAATACCCTCATTTATGTCACATACCAAACTCTTACCCTTCCGGGGTCCATTTTTTATTATTATGAAAGATAGTAGTACCATCTTACCCAAATTAATTTTTATAAATATCAAATGAAGTAAGCTCAATATTATTTATATATCCCCTACTCTTGTTGTTTCCCTTACCTATCTACTACGGTTTTTTGATCTTTAAATACAGTCTTTCGCATTATTTAAAAAAAAATCATAAGTATTCCATTTGATTCGTACAATAAAATAGGTTGAGTATTATTATTACATAAGCTACTAAAAATATTCCAAAATTTCTCGTTAAGAAGCTACTAATATACATAGATTTAATCAACTGACCGGTTCAATACAAAAGTTATTACTGATTTTTATAAAGGAAAAAAAAGAATTAAATGTTGGGAATTTAGTACTAGATCGTAAATATCCCCTTATTAAAAGCTAATTCGTTTGGAGTAAAACAAAGAGAAAAATAACGAAAGGACAAATAATTTAGCTACTACCAATTAAAATCTTAAAATATTCGGAAGAGAGTCAAAGGCGTTAAGCCAAAGAGCAAAGCAAATCGCAGTTCAGAGAAGAGAGAGAGAGAGAGAGAGATTGGAATCTGAAACTGACCATCGAGATTTACGTTTCTCCGTTGGCGTCACGCCGAAGCTTCCATACTTTTTCGCCCTTCACCAGAAACCCAAAGTTTTAGCAAAATCCCGTTTCTCAAAAGTCTCTACTCTCTCTCTCTCTCTCTTCTGACTGTTCATCACTTGGTGGTCACTGAATCTGTGGCAATGGCGATTCCAGATTCCCCTCTCTTTTCCGCTTTTGCCTTTCGCTCAAGCTTCCTCTTCACGAAATGCCGTTGTTAAAAGTGATTTCTCCACTATCCCTTCTCTTTTGCATTTATTCCACACTCACTCGTCTTCTACGATCAGCTTCCACCAATGCCTCTCATGAATCTCGTCTAAACCCACCTCAAAGGTCTCTCTCTCTCTCTCTCTCTCACTTTCAATCTTTGGTTTCATCTTGTTTTTGGTTTTCTCAATTCTTATTTCTAAAAGATTTATTCGTTTTCAATTACGAATTCTCCATTTGGCTAGCTGGAGAAACCCTAGTCTTATAAATGTACATCTGTAGATTGCAGATCTGGGTATAACAAGTACCTCTGCGCACACATTTCTCTTACCAATCGTTTCTAAATTTAGCAGCTTTCTAATTGGGGATTTTGATGATTGCGTCTAACCACTGTACTCGAGAAATCTTCAACCGTTTTCAATGAGAACCCACTCGCTGCCATTGAATGAATGTGTACATAAAGCTTTCAAAAAATCTTGTTTTGATTGATAATCGAGTAATGTCGCATTGGATTTTTTCATCATTCTCTCACCAACTTGCCTAAAACCTTTTGCTTTTTTAATTTATGGGAAGTTTATTACGCTTTTGTATCTTTCTGTAACTACTTCTTCTCCATTGTGTTTATTTGTGTTGATCTTTACACCTGAGTCCAGAAGCCTGTCAAGTGTCGGTGTCATTCTTTTTCTACTTTTCATAGATACAATTCTAATTTAAAAGTTAAATGTTGTGTGACTGTAAATCAGAACTTGATGTGCTTTGTGTTCTCTTGCAGTTGCAGGTGAATGAGAAAGCTTTGATGTAAGCGAGCCCAAGAGTATTTTCAAAAGGACTGATGACGATGATTGTTGCGGCCTTCATTTTCCTTTTGGTCTCGCCTTTTGTTTCCCGTTGTTTGTCTGGAGACATAGAATCAGACAAGCAAGCACTGCTTGAGTTCGCATCTTCTGTTCCTCATAGTCGCAAACTCAACTGGAACACCACAATTCCAATCTGCAGATCATGGACCGGCATCACCTGCTCCAAGAACAACGCCCGTGTTACCGCACTCCGTTTGCCTGGATCTGGACTCTATGGACCTTTACCAGAGAAGACTTTTGAGAAGCTTGATGCCCTCAGGATCATTAGCCTGCGATCCAACAACCTCCAAGGGAACATTCCATCTGCCATCCTCTCTCTTCCTTTTATCCGGTCGCTCTACTTTCATGACAACAACTTCTCTGGTACTATCCCTCCCACTCTTTCGCACCGCCTTGTTAATCTTGATCTCTCCACCAACTCGTTATCGGGCAACATTCCCGCTAGTCTACGAAACCTTACCCACCTCACCGATCTCAGCCTACAGCACAATTCTCTCAGGGGGCCAATCCCTGACCTCCCTCCTAACCTAAAATACTTGAATCTGAGCTTCAATAACCTTAACGGGTCAGTTCCATCCTCTGCCAAGTCCTTCCCAGCATCCTCGTTTCAAGGCAATAGCCTTTTATGCGGCGGTCCTCTAACTCCTTGCCTAGAGAACACCACTGCACCATCACCATCACCATCATCATCACCATCAGCTTCCCCGGCTCCACCAACTAAAGCTCCTGGTACAACCAAAAGAGTTCTCTCCACTGCAGCTATTGTCGGCATTGCAGTTGGAGGTTCGGTTCTGTTGTTTATCATTCTTGCCATCATAACGCTTTGCTGTGCCAAGAAAAGAGATGGCGGGCAAGACAGTACCGCAGTTCCAAAAGCTAAACCCGGGAGGAGTGACAACAAGGCCGAGGAGTTTGGGAGTGGGGTGCAGGAGGCGGAGAAGAACAAGCTGGTCTTCTTTGAAGGAAGTTCATACAACTTTGATCTTGAGGACTTGCTCAGAGCCTCGGCTGAAGTTTTAGGAAAAGGAAGCTATGGCACAACGTATAAGGCCATATTAGAGGAAGGAACCACGGTGGTGGTGAAGAGGCTGAAGGAAGTGGCAGCTGGGAAAAGAGAGTTTGAGCAGCAGATGGAAGCTGTGGGGAGGATCAGTCCACACGATAATGTAGCTCCTCTTCGTGCTTACTACTTCTCAAAAGACGAGAAATTGCTCGTGTATGATTACTACCAAGGGGGCAATTTCTCCATGCTTCTTCATGGTAATGATGATGATGTTTCACATGTTATTTGCGATTACAAATAAAAATTAGCTTTTAAAAGTAACATTTTCGATGAATCGTATTCCTATGCAGGAAACAACGAGGGAGGAAGAGCGGCGTTGGACTGGGAAACAAGGTTAAAGATCTGTTTGGGAGCTGCAAGAGGAATTTCTCACATTCATTCTGCATCTGGTGCTAAACTCCTCCATGGAAACATCAAATCACCAAATGTCCTCTTAACCCAGGACCTCCATGTCTGTGTCTCAGATTTCGGTATAGCTCCATTGATGAGCCATCACACCTTGCTTCCATCGAGAAGCTTAGGGTACAGAGCACCGGAGACCATAGAGACCCGGAAACACACCCAGAAATCGGACGTGTACAGCTTTGGTGTACTGTTGCTGGAAATGCTGACAGGGAAAGCAGCCGGGAAGACGACGGGGCATGAGGAAGTGGTGGATCTGCCAAAATGGGTGCAGTCGGTGGTGAGAGAGGAGTGGACTGGAGAAGTGTTTGACGTAGAGCTGATAAAGCAGCAACACAACGTTGAGGAAGAGATGGTGCAGATGTTGCAGATAGCAATGGCTTGTGTGTCAAAGCATCCAGATTCTAGGCCTTCCATGGAGGAAGTGGTTAACATGATGGAGGAGATTCGGCCTTCTACAGGTTCTGGTCCTGGTTCTGCCAACAGAGCCTCTTCCCCGGAGATGATCAGAAGCTCTGATAGTCCGGTTTAGATTGGTTTTTTTTCTTTCTCAAATCATTATTTATTTTGCATTTCCTTCTTCTTCTTCGTAATAAACCTTTTCCTAGTTCCTATGTCTGACTACTTGAGCATAATCTCTTTCCAAACATTATCTGGAAAGCTAATGTAATAGAGAAACCCTGTCCTTGAATGATTGTAGTCCTTAGATTGTTTTTGTTTAGTGTGTGTGTGTGTGGTTACCAAAAATTTCCATTTTCTTTGGCATTATAAATATATATATATATATATATATATTCAAAGAAAATCCAGATTTATCCGAAATTCCGAATCAAGTTCGACCCATTTGATTATTTACTTTGTTTGGGGATATTTACTTTGGCACGTGAAGGAAAATAAAATATAGAAAAATTTGAAGCGGTCCTGCTGGCGTAATCAGAAGCTTCGAGTCTGACTGAATGTTAAGAGTTAAGATTCTCTGACTAAAAAGAAAAGAAGGAAGTAGGAGAAGGAGGGCTATTCGGTTTCTCTTTTGCACGCCTCTTCTCTTCTGTTCTCTTCTCTCTCTCTCCTTGCGCAGTTGCCGAGAAAGAAGGTAGCTTTCAGATCCACTTCTTCTCGGTTAGACCCTAATTTCTTCTCTCCCGAATCTTCCTCTTCCTCCCTCTCTTTAGTTTTCTTCATCGCTTACGTTTTGTGCTGTTTGGTTCGGAATCTTCGTCTTCCTCTGTGATCTCCTGTGTTATATAAGTCGGTTGGTGTTAAAGTTTTCATGGCTTGTTTTGTTGGGGGCTTGTGCAGGCTTTCTCGTGTCTGAGTCATGGCTTCGAGGCGGATTTTGAAGGAGCTCAAGGATCTGCAGAAGGATCCTCCTTCTAACTGCAGCGCAGGTCATTCAATTATCCTTTTCTATTGTTTTTACCCGATTATCGGCTAGTTTGATGTTAGGGTGTACTTTGTCTCATCAAAATCCATATTATGCTTCTGAGTTTTCTTTTTTTTTTGTTTGTTTGTTTAGTGTCGCTTTGATTTTGCTAGGCTCTCTTAGTGATGCATGTCTGATGGGTCTGTTGTGTCTCTTATATGCGCACTTGTTCACATAAGCCTTCTCTGTCTTGTAATAGAGAAAACTCTTTCAAATTAATATTCCCTTGATCCTCTTATAATCTCTCAAGTATCCAAATCTCTCTCTCTCCTTTTGTATTCTTTTGCTAAATATGTCTCTCTCTCTCTATTGATGTGGTTCTGAGGTATGAGTTGATAAAGAGATTGAGAGTCTTGCTGTAACGTTCTGTTTTGTTATAGGTCCTGTGGCAGAGGACATGTTCCATTGGCAAGCAACTATAATGGGACCCCCTGACAGTCCCTATGCCGGAGGAGTCTTTTTGGTTTCCATTCATTTTCCTCCGGATTATCCTTTCAAGCCGCCAAAGGTTTGGTGGTTTTTTGTTTTCTCTCTTCAGTAACTTAACCATCTCTGTTGCGGAATCAAACTTGATGATGTGTATCAACCGATTTTGTGCAGGTGTCTTTCAAAACTAAGGTGTATCACCCAAACATCAACAGCAATGGAAGCATCTGCCTTGATATCCTCAAAGAACAATGGAGTCCTGCTCTTACCATATCCAAGGTTTGAGTTCCGATCTCTACTACTACTACTAGCATTTACAACAAGTACGATGGATATGAACCGATTCTCTTCTCTGGTGATGATTGCTGTGGACTCAGGTTTTGTTGTCGATTTGCTCATTGCTGACTGACCCGAACCCAGATGATCCTCTTGTCCCGGAGATAGCTCATATGTACAAGACGGACAAATCCAAGTACGAGTCAACTGCGCGAAGCTGGACACAGAAGTACGCCATGGGATGATAACACTCGAGTGGTTCCGAGTAGACAAGTGAACGGTCTGTTGTTATTTCACATGATGGTATAAAACTTAACAAGTAATGCACTTTATTGGGTTTGGCAAAAACACTAGCATGTGGTCACTATCGAACAAACTAGGCTGCCCTTTCTCTTCTCTTCTCTTCTCATCCCTATTAACTCTATTTTAATTTTTTGGTCTACTTTCTAATCTCATGTTTCCTACGAAAATTACGAGTGATTACATTACTAAACTGTGTTTATTGTGGTTCGGCCACAATTTTTCTTACAAAAAGATTTTATATCACAATGTACCGGCGTATATTTGTTTTCATTATATGGGTTAGTTTAGTTAGTGCGGATTCGATGTATCAAGTCAATGTTCAATTCTCGTTGTGCATTGGTTTGTGTACTCTTTCTATTGTTTCGGTACCCTTGTCAATTTGTACGTAATGCGTAAACATCAAATAAAAGTGACCCCAATAAGTCATGAGCTGAATATTTTAGTTTCTATATAAACGATTTTGGGTTTTAAGTATTTGGGATATGAACTTTCAAAACCCTTATTTGATAGCATTTCACAAGAAACATGAAGTCATGATCTGAACCCATTGTAGTCTCTTGTGATTGTCATTGATAGCTTGACACATTACTTTTGAACTAAACATTGGTAATAATAAATTTGAAGAGGGAATGATTGCTTTCATATATACAACATGAATTTTGCAAACATTTTTTTTTCCAATTCCACTCATCCCACCATTGCGAATTTAATAAGCTGGAATCTGCAGTTAAAAAACCAAATTCTGAAAAACAATCATATACAAGATTTGTTAAGCATCGATAGGCAAAAATTTTAATCATGTGTCACCGCATATCTGTTCGACCACACTACAATATACACAAATAATTATATATCTATGTTAAAAACATGAAGAAAAGGGAGAAAGCTTATACAGCATGACAAAATAGTACCTAACTAAATAGATGATCCACACTTTTTACTTTTTTATATTATAAGTATTTATAATTTATGATTGGACACAAAATGCACATTCGATTACATAGTATTTGCCAGCTCACATTACCACGAAGTAATTGTAAAATAGAAAAGATTGTATTAACATGTTTAGTTGCAGTAATTAAACATAAGTATTATCATGAACTAGTATTATTATGAACTATTAAAAAAGTATAAAAATATATAAAATCTAGACAGAAACGATGGCTTGTTCTTTAGATGTTTGGCATTAAACTAATTTATCTGAATCAAATCATCTTCAATTCTCCTCAATGTTCGATTAATCTGGCTGGTTTGCTGTATCAAGTCAATGTTCAATTCTCATGTGCATTGCGTAAACTGACCTAAGTGTTTGTTAACCAAAAGAACCCCCTGATTTCTAATTTTGTTTAGTGTCTAACTAATTGTTTTAACTAATAAAGTTGCAAACAAAAACGGACAGAGGTGGAGGGCAAAAGCGTAATTAGGGAAAGGGGAAATTGGGTTATGACGCGGTCTTAATGAGAGGGAGCCTCTTGATCTCCAATTAAACGACTCCTCTAATTTGGTATCTTTCTCGCACGACGCCGTTTCTTTGGTTCGTTCATTCATCCACTAACACCAGAAAATAGGTGATTTCTCCATCTCTATCTTTCTCTTTCTCTTTCTCTTTCTCTTTCTCTTTCAATACTTTTCTTCTCTCTTCATTCTTTCGTCTTCTGTCAAAGTTTTCAACCTTTTATTACGCGTTTAAGCCTCTCAACGTATACGATCTTCAAAGGTATGTCTGGTGTTAGCCGTTTCAGATTCTCTTAATTCTATACATATGGAATCGCCTCACTCATTTCAATTTTCATTTTTTTCGTTTGTTCCGCCATCGAATCTTGTTCGTTAATTTGATGAGCTGAAATTTCCCTCTTTCATTTTCAGTGAGTTAGAAGAATAAAATCGAATTTCCTTCTTCTACATCAGACAAATTCGAATCTTTAGAACATTCAGATGGGGAGCTGCGTCTCTAAGGTATTTAAAGAAATGAAAACACAATTGCTTGGATTTGTGTTTTTGTCGCGTGAAATTGGATTGTATGCCGATGATGAAATTAAAAGTACTTTTCTTTGCTACGTTAGGGAAAAGACGACGATGATTCCGTTCACAACGTTGATTTTTCCGGTGGCAATGTTCATCTGATAACAACAAAAGAGAGCTGGGATGAGAAATTAGCAGAAGCTGGTCGTGATGGCAAAATAGTAATTTTCCTTTTTTGATTTTTTTTCCCTTTCATGGAGTGGTGGTGAGTGTTGTGTTTCTCAATCTCATGAACCATATATCTCTCTTCTTTTTCATGAGAACAGGTGATTGCAAACTTCAGCGCCACTTGGTGTGGTCCTTGTAAGATTGTGGCGCCATTTTTTGTAGAGCTCTCAGAGAAACATCCTTCTCTAATGTTCCTCCTTGTAGATGTTGATGAACTTAGCGTAAGTAGTACCACCCTTGCTTCTTTCCTCCATATTCTCTCTTCTCTTCACGTGATATTGAACAAAATCGCAAATGTATCTTCTGATTTCTTTTTCTGCAGGATTTCAGCTCATCATGGGACATAAAGGCAACACCAACATTCTTCTTCCTAAAGAATGGACAGCAAATAGGGAAGCTTGTCGGAGCAAACAAGCCGGAGCTACAGAAGAAGGTTACTTCTATCATTGATTCAGTACCTGAAAGTCCACAACGGCCTTGACCGCTCCCTTGTGTTCTTTTGTGTCTTCTTCACGGTGGAAAGTACCAAAAATGTCTTTGTTCTGATGGTCAATGGATGTAAACTGCTAAAGTTTTTAAAAAGTCACTACAAGAAACCATTTGAGTTAGATCATCCTATTTCTATAATATATATATATATATATATATTGAATCGTCTCTATTTAACATGTGCAAGCAAGAAGCTTCTCGCTGCTATTAGCTCTTCTTTGTTATTATCATAACTAATGAGGAACATATCCCCATCGTCGTTGGTAACATCCCCATGTCAGGCTTGCGAACTCGTTTGTCCACCATCGATTGATACTGCGATAGAGTGTGAAGATAATCAAAGTTGAGAGTTTTTGCCAAGAAGAACGGATTTTTAAGATTCACTTTTACTTTGACTTTAAGCTTTTGTGTCTCAATGATATCCAAATAAAATACTAAAGCAAATGCTTTTACATTACATTATCAACTAGTTTGGTCCGAAAGCAACGTCGTTATCATCTTATACACGTTTTCAGTGTTTATTCTTTTGTTTAACAGGGTCAAAGGTCAATCTTAGTTGCTCTGGTTCAATAAGTTAATAATTTGTTCTCAATCAAAACAATTCCTTCACTCTTCTTATCTTTTAACAAGAAGATCTCATAAAATCAGTTATATAATAGGGTTCTTAGTCAAACGTGGATTGAATATTCAATTTCATAATAATACGTTTCAGACACTTTTACATGTATATTTATATTGTTGTTACTTGATGCTTAAAGAGAAAAGGAGAACATATTGATAAAGGTTAAAAACGAGTCTACATGTTGAGAAAGAAGAGACCACAAGGGTTTGACTACATGTTGAGAAAGACGAGAAAGAAGGTTAGACAGAGACATCAAATTCTATTTCCATAAAACTCATCTGACAGCATTTAGTGCCTCTACAAAGTCGATGTGGATTGTTGGAGGAATGAAGGAGGAGGCCTGACGTATGTGAAGTTGGTGAAAGGGTTGGCCTTAGAATCCGAGCTCGGACTGCTTACCGGAGAATCCACCAAAGACATTTCAGTCCAACACTTGTCGAAATTTGCTATGCATTGCCTTCCCGATACCTCCGGCTTGAAACTTGGCATCACTTCTCTAGCCTCCAGCTTCTTCCAGTTCATTCCCTTGAACCATTTGTGATCTTTAATCTCCTCTGCTCCTCTCGGTCCACTTCCAAGTCGTCTCTCTGGCTCTTTTTGCAGCAGCTATACAATCATTACAAAAAAGTCAGAATCAGATTTGGTCCTAACCCAATGCTTCACAGTACACGAAGATGATGATGATGATACTTACCCCTTTCAGCAACGCATGAGCTTCTGTAGACAGAAACTGTGGAAGTTTGATCTTGTCCTTCACTATTTTCTGCTGTATCTTTACTTTGCTCCCTAGAAACGGTGGCTGCAAAAGCAAATAAAAAAAAATGTCATCACACAACACAATTCAGTTATCATCTAAACAAATACAAAAAGACTACATTAGGCATATTACCTTCCCAGTGAGCATCTCATACAGAAGAATCCCAACGCTCCACCAATCAGCAGCTTTATCATGTCCTTTCCCACGAACGATTTCAGGTGCCATATACTCTACAGTCCCGCACATAGAGTTTGATCTTTTGTTTTCTTCAAACTCCTTCGCTAAACCAAAGTCTGTCAGCATCACGTGGCCATCCACGTCCATGAGAATGTTTTCGGGCTTGAGATCTCTATGCATTATGCCTTTCTCATGGAGATGGGAAACTGCAGAGACGATCTCAGCAGTGTACACACGAGCCAAGTCTTCTCTGTGAAGAAGGAAAAACCAGAACAAGTCAAGCGTTGCAGAATAATGGTGAAACTCCAAGAAATAGTTAAAATAGGAATTAAGACAAACCTGAAAAGGCCTTGGTGATAGAGCTGGAAGAAAAGATGCCCTCCGTTTATAAAGTCCAGCACAAGATACAGTCTATACTTAGTCTGCACAAAAAGGGATATGTTTAGTGCTCTAACTCTCTAAGTATCAAATTTATGAATAAAAAGCATAGAGAAGTTGGATTCTTACCTGAAAGGAGTATTTAAGCTGAACGATGAATGGATGGTCAATTTTGGTAAGAATATCGCGCTCGGCTTTCATGTATTCCGCATGGTTCTTCTCCATAATTCTATCTTTTCTCATGACCTTCATCGCGTAGATCTCAGACGTCTCCTTCTTCCTCACCTGGTACACTTTCCCAAACGCACCTTGCCCAACAACCTTCAAAACCTCAAAATCCTCAATGCCAACTACACCTAAGACCTCCGCCGTATCTCCCTCGGGGACTTTCTCGCTGTCGGTGTCGTCATTACCAGAAAGTTCATCGCTTTCTTTCAACGATTCAATTAAGTCGATCGAGTCCTCGGTGTCACGTAAGGTGAGCTTGTTCATCTTGAAAGAGTGACCACCGATGGAAGACGGGCCAACCAGCGAGTGGGATCGACTGTAGATAACAGCAGGCTCGTCGTAGACAGCATCACTGGCCTCTCCAGAGTTATGATTAGCCTCAGGGAGTGGACCAAATACATCAGAGAATTCAAGTTCAACATCATCTCTCAAGACAGCATGTGGAGGTGTGATTGTTAAATACAGCTGTTTCTGCAACGGCTTCCCCGTCAGGTTTTTGTTGGCAGCAACAGGACACTCAGAGGAAACCATGTTTTCGCCAAAAGAATCAGAGAGAAAGCCTTCACCAGATTGGTGAGAGTCTCCTACCAATGGAGTTAATGAACAATGAAACTGGGAACAGGCAAACCAAAGTCTAGTAGGAGGAGAAGCTCTTGTTGTTTCCCTATTTGAAGGAAACAGTGGATGCTGCACAAGTGCGCGAATGCCATCAAAGTGCTCTAAGCTCTGCAGTTTATGAAAATTCCACAAGTTCAGCAGAGGCTAAGACATGATCATTATCAAATCTCAAGAACAGGATTGACCAAAATTATGAAATTAGAAATTAAAAAGATTCCTTTTTTTTAATTACCAAAAACAGAAGTCAACATAACTGAGATTAAGAAAAAACTTCGCACAGACCAAAAGAAAAAGGATCCTCCCAGTCAAAATAACTGAAAAAGAGGGGAATTTATTCCCGGCGGAGACAAATCTTGAATAAATCCCAAAGCCCTTCAATTTCCGGATTTGGGATCGTTAAAAAAAAACCATAAACAGCTTCGAGAACCAAATTTTCACCAGGACACGAGACAGAACGAAACCCACGAAGAAAATCAATTTTTTTTTATTTTCTATAACTCTGATGAATCTAGTCGTGAATTAGGGATCAGGTGCCGGACAAGACATGCAAATTTTAAACAAATCCAGATTTAGAGAAGAACATATGTATGACCTGAACCAAAAAGGTTTCGTGTCCTAGAAACAAATACATGAACTTCAATCATATATATCTACAAAACCAAAAAGGAATATAAAGTCTGTGGGAGAAAAGTCAAAGAGAGAATATTACCAGAGAGAAGAAGAAGATGCCTGAGGAAGGAGAAGAGGAACGAAAGGAGAATTTAAGAGGAAAGAAGCCTAATGCCAAACCTGCAAGGAAAAGGTTTCTCAGGCGCGTGGCTCCTTTTTTTGGTTTATGTTATTGAAACTTGAGAAGCATCGTGGATCAAGGGGTTAGGACACGTGTCGGTCTTATATTGGGGGAACGTTGACAAATGGGTTCAACGCGGCGGCGAGTTTTTTTTTTTTTTTTTTTGTATATTTGATCAATCAACATCAACTATTTGTTGTCTATTTCAACCAAAGGGGATGTATTTTGTAAGAGTTTAAATTTTCCTGTTCTTTTATAAATCACATGTGTTTCAGGCTTTCAGCTAACTATTTCTTCCGTCTTTGAAACTGTTACCGAACAAAAATTCTGCAAAATATTTCAAAATCCGTATTTACGACCCTACACAGTATTATCATACATAAATTAACGTAAAACATGTTTTAATAACAATTACTCATTTAATCTATCGTTTATAAAAAAATATATGAAACCTCAAGTTATTAAAATTTAACAATCAAGTTAAAAAAGCTTTCGAAAAAGCATATGGCAATACATTGATACTTAAAAACAAACATAACAGTTGGAGATATTCTCTTTTCGAAAAGGTTTCAAAAGAGTTACATTACAAAGTAAATGTAGATTGTTGAAGGAATGAAGGAGGAGGCCTGACGTACGTGAAGTTGGTGAAAGGGTTGGCTTTAGGATCCGAGCTCGGACTGCTTGCCGGAGAATCCAACACAGACATCTCAGTCCAACACTTGTCGAAATTTGCAATGCATTGTCTTCCCGATATCTCCGGCTTGAAACTTGGCATCACTTCTCTAGCCTCCAGCTTTTTCCAGTTCATTCCATTGAACCATTTGTGCTTTTTGATCTCCTCTGCTCCGCTCGGTCCACTTCCAAGTCGCCTTTCTGGCTCTTTTTGCAGCAGCTACAAAACATTCATTACAAAGTCAGAACCAGAACTGTCTAAACCCAATGCTTCATAAGTCATTTGTACACAGAGATTTTCATGTTTACTTACCCCTTTCAGCAAGGCATGAGCTTCACTAGACAAAAACTGCGGAAGCTTGATCTTGTCCTTTACAATTTTCTGCTCTATCTTCCCTCTGCTTCCCATAAAGGGTGGCTGCAAAATGGAAAAAAATGGCAACACACAAGACATTTAGATCATCAGCTAAACAAATACCAACGCATGAATGAGGCTTCTTTGGAAACAGAAAAACAAAAAGAGACGGCTTTTTACCTTCCCAGTGAGCATCTCATACAGAAGAATCCCAACGCTCCACCAGTCAGCAGCCTTATCATGCCCTTTCCCACGAACGATTTCAGGTGCCATATACTCTGTAGTCCCACACATTGAGTTTGATCTTGTGTTTCCTTCAAATTCCTTTGCTAAACCAAAATCAGTTAGCATCACGTGGCCATCGACGTCCATGAGAATGTTTTCGGGTTTGAGATCTCTGTGCATTATGCCTTTCTCATGGAGATGGGAAACCGCAGAGATGATCTCCGCAGTGTACACACGAGCCAACTCCTCTCTGTGAAAAAACAAAACATAGAACTAGTTAAGTCTTGCAGAATTCTGGTGAAACTCCAAAACTAGTTAAAAAAAGGGAAGTTAAACTAAACCTGAAAAGGCCTTGGTGATAGAGCTGGAAGAAAAGATGACCACCGTTTATAAAGTCGAGCACAAGATACAGCCTGTACTTGGTCTGCACACAAAAAGGAGTACATGCTTAGTGCTCTGAGTATCAAATTTATGAAGAAAAACCACTTGGATTCAAAAAGATAGAAGTAGGATTTTTACCTGAAAAGAGTATTTAAGCTGAACAATAAAAGGATGATCAATCTTGGTAAGAATGTCGCGCTCAGCTTTCATGTATTCGGCATGGTTCTTCTCCATGATCTTGTCTTTCCTCATGACCTTCATGGCGTATATCTCAGATGTCTCCTTCTTCCTCACCTGGTACACTTTCCCAAACGCACCTTTTCCCACAACCTTCATAACCTCAAAATCCTCAAGTCCTACTACACCTGAGACTTTCACCAGATCTCCCTCCGGAGCTTTGTCACTGTCTGTGTCGTCATTACCAGAGAATTCATCATTTTCTATCAACGATTCAACCAAGTCGACCGAGTCCTCAGTATCTCGTAAGGTGAGCTTGTTCAGCTTGAAAGAATGACTACCGACGGAAGACGGGCCGACCAAAGAGTGGGATCGACTGTAGACAACAGCAGGCTCGTCGAAAACAACATCACTGGCCTCTTCAGGGAGCGGGCCAAAGACATCAGAGAAATCAAGCTCAACATCATCTTTCAAGACAGAACTTGAAGGGCTTAGGGATAAATATTGCTGCTTGCGGGTTTTGATGGGGACAGGACGGTGAGAGGAAACCATAATTCACACCAAAAGTAAATCGATACAGAATCGCTGGTAAAGCTTCACGAGAGTTCACCAGACTGGTGAGGGATTCTGTACCGACGGAGTTAATGAGGAGAAAACTGACTAAAACGACAGCTGATCTGGAGAATTCTGGCAATTGGCAATCCGATGACGAGGAGGAGAAGCTCTTGTTGTTTCCCGATTTTAAGGAAACATTCGATGCTGCTGAATTGCGCAAATGCCATGAAGGTTTTCTAAGCTCTGCAGGTAACATCAAAGTTCACAAATTCAAAGATTGATATAGAATTAACATAAGCAAGTCCTAAAATCATTTTTTTTTTAACTGAGATAAAGAAAACTTTGTGCCGAACATATATTCTTCTCCTACCCAAATAAATTTTTATTAAAAAAAAAAGGAAAATTTTCACTGCAATCTTGAATAAACCCCCAAAGCATTACAATTTCCAAATGGGTACAAAACCTATACAGCAACGAGAACCCAGAATTTACCCAGGATACAACCGATGATGAAAAGGAGCTTAAATTTTGATAATTCAGATCTAGACGTAAGCAATGAAACCAAATCGAGATCTACAGAAAAACTATGACATGAACATCTCGCGTTGTAGAAACAATACACGAATTTTGATAGTTTCTATGGATCCAGAAAACTAATTAAAGGATTCTAAATTCTGGAAGAGAAAAGTCAAAAAGAGAGAGAGAGAGAGAGAGAGAGAGAGAGAGAGAGAGAGAGGAGATTACCAGAGAGGATGCCTGAGGAAGGAGACGAGAATGGAAACGAGGACGAGAGAAGGATTTAAGAGATGAACCATCGTAGATCCGGGGAAGGACACGTGGTCATGTCCTATTGGTAGAACGTTGACAAGTAGTTAAATGTGCGGCGGAGGTTTTTTTGTCCACCATTCCCTTTCTTTATTTTATTTTAGTGGGCCGGCTGTCATTCAAGCCCATTATAAGATGTTCTGATTGTTATTAATCCTAATTTGGTTTGATTAATCGTATGTCCTAATTTGGTTTGATTAATCGTGTTTTACTTTGCAGGAATTCGTTTCTAAACAGTTAATACGATTATTTTGTTTAATCGAAAAATAGTCTTCTCGCGTTCAATTTTATTTAAAAAGAAAAAACATCTCTCACCGGATTACAGACAAAAAAGTTATTTATCATTGCCTTGTCGAGATGACTTTTGGACCCAACTAGTTGGGTGTAGACCAGGTTCACGCCCGGTTCATGTACATACCAGTTCTAGTATCCACCAATATCTCTTCACCTACGTTCACAAAGAGGGGAACGGTAACTACTGCCCCCGTTTCCACCGTCGCAGGCTTTGATCCACCTAAACAAACACCAACCACCCGTTTTAGTTAGTGCTTGATTTAAATCAAAACACAAGAACAGGGCTCTCAACAATAGATTCGTGCAACATTTATCATTACCTTGCGCAGTGTCACCGCGAAGGCCAGGATCAACATCAACCACTTTCAGCTTAACCGTATTTGGCAGTTCGAAATCGATAACCTTGCACAATTCCAGACAGAAACAAGATATATCACGGCGTCATCTCTGAAGTATTTACTTAGAAGCCAAAGTGCGTACCTTGTCTTTCCAATACAGCAAACTGCATTCCATGCCTTCTTTCAGCCATCTCGTCTTCTCACCCATATCTGATTCGTTAAGACGCGTTTCTTCGTAAGTGCTCTGCGGAAAGAAGATTTTAATTTTTTTAAAAAAAACAGAAAATCATGTCATTAAAACAAAGCATGGTTTAATAAGAGAATGCAAGGATCCTTTGACATACCAAGTCCATGAAAACAAACTGAGACCCTTCTTTGTATGTGAATTGTTTGGTTTCTTTGAATACATTTGCTTCCTCGACCTGTAACATACATGAGAAATCAAAGCATAAACACGATGGCGTGCACTTCGTTGGATTAAGATACGAAAGAAGAGAGAGAGAGAGAAAGAGAGGATTTTTACAGAAATTCCAGCACGAAATGTTCTCTCCACTGTGCTACCATTGACATAGTTCCTGATCTTAGTTCTCACAAATGCAGCACCTTTTCCTGGTTTGACATGAAGAAACTCTGCCCCCAAAAAAATAGCGAGAATGAAAAAATCAAAAAGACCAGTATAATTTTGAAAACCATAACATCTCCGAGTAGTAAAGCTTGCAGAAATTAGATGCAATCAACCCGAAACCAACGCTTAATCCGTCAAGGACCTAGTACCAGTATCCTAGAAGCAATACCTAACAATTCAGATTATATTTGCAAATCCCAAAAGTAAAATCTAAGTTAAGAAGGAAGAACTGTACCGAGCACACGCCAAGGAGCACCATCGACTTCGATGTTGGTTCCGGCTTTGATGTCATTGGCAGACAAAGAGCAGCAAATCCCTGCAAATCAACGTCGCCGGAAATATGAATATTAAGAAACTCAATCCCTATCAATGTCTCGAATTTAGAGGACGGAGAGAAATTTAACCGGGAAATCTGTTGGTTCGAGGAGAAACCCGCACAGGGAGCGCCGATCGATTCGAGAAAGATAGTGAGAGCGATGAAGCTGAACTAGTAGAATACGGGACGCAGAAGGAAGCAGATGAAGATACAGTAAATGTCGCTCTTCCCGCCATTTTGTTCTTCCGCCGGCGAGAAAACGAAGGCGATGAGTCTGAAACGTTGGATAAGGTCCTCAAGAAAAGGGAGGAGGAGGAAGGTTACGCTCGATCTCGACCGTGTGTATACCGAAAACAAAACGGACCGAATCGGTCCAATTTATTGATCCGGTTCTTCTAGCAATTATTTAAGCCTTTATCATCAGATCTTAATGAGTCATCTGCTCATTTTAGCTGTTAAGGTTAGTGGATATAACAACGATTAGAGTTCATAGTATTGGAGTTTTGTCTGTCCAAACTCAAAACATATACCACATATTGCATAGCCTTTTCGTTATGCTTACCCAAAGCATTGGATAAATCGAATTGGTACTAGAATGAGCAGAATACTTCGAATCTCTTTTATCTGAAGAAGAAAATTGATTATTATGTACAACATCACAAACTCCCTCACCAGACGTCTGGATTCATAAATATCAAAAAAAAAAAAGCATTTTTTATATATTTTGTAATCCAAAAAAACAAATCAACGCCAATAAAAAAAAACAAATAGGAAGAAAAAGAGATATGAACAAATCAATAGCCTTCAAGGCTAGTTCTCCTACCACTGGCCGATGACAATCTCCGTACCTCTTCCCTACTCATATCCTCCAACGACGAACATACTCGTGGCGGAAACACTGGCGGGAACACGAGCGTCCGTCCCCTTGTGGGCGAAACTGACGGTCGTCGTGGTGGAGGCGACGGTGAGAAACTCGTCCTCGGCGGCGCTGCTGCCGCCGGGGTCCAAATGATAGTGTTGAGACTGCTTGATCTTCCCATATGTTTCCTTAGCGCGACTGGTGCGGGCTCTCTTAAAGGGAACCTACACGAGTACTTCATGTCCTGTATGATCTTGAGCTGATCCACTATGTTTCTCATGGTGGGACGCTCCGATGGCTCCACCTGCAGACATTTCTGTGCTATATCCGCTATGCTCCGCGCCGCTTTCGCCGGAAACCGCCCTTTAAGCTGAGGATCCATTATAAGCGAGAGCCTGCAATCGTCTGCTAAAAAAGCTCGGCTCCATTTCACCAAGTTCCTTTCTTCTTTCGGGTGTGACCCGTCCATGTTTTTACGCCCCGTCAACATCTCAAGAAGGACTATTCCATAGCTCCACACGTTGCTCTTCGGTGTCAGAAGCCCTCTCTCTAGCGTCTCCACCGAGAGATTCGCAAGCGCTGAGCTATTAGAGGTCTCCGTCTCCGGCGCATGGCCTACGCAACCGTATCCTGAAAGCTTCGCGCTGAAATCTTTATCGACTTGGATATTGGCCGTCGAAAATTCATTGTACATTGCCTGTTAACAACGAATAGGATCAATCACTAAATACTCGATATCACAGATAACTCGTAACTTTCACAATGTTGCTTGGCCTTTTTTTGTGTATGTACCTGAAACGGGCCTTCTTCGTGTAAGAAGGTTAGACCCTGAGCTGCGCATAGAGCGATCTTCATTCTAGTGTTCCAGTCAAGCGGAGGCCCATCTGATCTCCCGTGAAGCAGCCGGTCCAAGCTTCCATGAGCAAGCCTCTCGTACACCAACATTCTCGTGTCAGATCCATCACGGGCGTGATAGCCTACCAATTTGCACAGATTCTGGTGTTGCAGCGACGCCAATGTGTTCACTTCATTGATAAACTCCCTCATACTCTGCAGAATATATATAATAGTGAATAGTAAGAAAACAAAACACATAGATATCCTCAGTATTCAAATGGTAACATAACAACGAGTGTTTTATTTACCTGAGTTGTCACGTGAAGTCGCACAACAGTTGCCTCGACCTTCTTTAAGCTTGCGGTCGAGGCCTCGTCACCAAAGGAGGCCATGTACATAACAGATGAAAGACCTTCCGAGACGCACCGGTCTGAAGCAAAAGCGCAACAAGCAGATACAACTTCATCATACGTGAAGCTCCTAACTGTCCCGCTACGTGGCAAAGGCAGAGGCCCAGATGCGGCGGATGATAACCTCCCGCTGCTTCCGTTAAACGATTTAAAGCTTCCCCAATTCTTCAGCGAAGAGCCAGTCTTTGGAGACGGTAGCGGAAGCGGTTGTGGGATAGTTTCTTTCGTAGAGCTGCGAGGCTCTCTCGGCTGCTCATCTTGCTCCTCGGTGTTGACTCCTGCAAGAAAGTCCCGTTCCGCTGCACCGTGAATGCTTGACGGAGCAGACATCACTCTTGCCCGGCTGCTCATCTCCCCGGCTCCACCGTTACTTGAGTGAATGGGCTTCACTCGTGTCCTGAAACTCGGAGGAGCAGATTGTAGATTACGACTTGGAAACTTCGGTGGCTCCGGTAAAGCAGTTGGCTTGCTTTCTTCAATATCCAACCGCTTCATAGAAACAGAGCCACGTTTCTTCTTGCCTTTCAAAGGGAAACACCCCAGAACCATCTTTTCAATTCTCTTAAATGTGACGGATGTTAATTAGCAGAAGAGATATATACATAAACCTCGAGCCTTCGAGTGCATATGGCTCACAATTTCATCTGAAAATGATTCAAACACACAAACTTTTAGCGACAGAAACAACGATATACACATAAAGACGCGGTCTTTTAGAAAACCCAGATCCGTTTTATGCATGTGTTAGATCAATGGTCGAAGGAACTGTTCAGGTAAAACAATGATGTTGATGAAGTCATATTTCTGTAGAAATGGATTAAATCTGAGTTATAGATCTCGTGGTTTAAAAACCATTGTTTGATAGAAAGCAAGCACATAATAGTTTTATATAAACCCTAACTCTACCAGTGATAGAGCTAAATTGTAAAGATGAAATAATTATAATCTCGTACACGCTTTCGATATGTTCAATGACGACATCCATTAGATTTAACTCCGGTGACAACGACAATAAATCCAGGAAATCATTCAAAGGCATTATCATTGGATATTTCAATTCACGGATTCAATTCTACTTTTAAAGTGAGCTGATTCGTGAAATCATAGTGGTCGTTTAAGCAAAGTCTTAAGAGAGATCAAAATCTGTTCCTTGGAAAAATCATTATCCGAAAGCAAAAGAATAGAAACAATAAAACAAAAACGTGAATTCGATCTACGAAAACTAAAGCAGAGATAAGACAAATTTGTTCAAACCTGGAAGGAACAAGAGCCGGAGAAAATTCTTAGGAGACGAAATTGAAACTGCGGCGAGAAAGAGAGAGAGAGAGAGAGAGAGATGAAAAATGAGTGAAAACGAAATGGGAAATTTCTGAGAAGAAGAAGGAAACTCATAGGGTTTGTTTAGGAAAGTGAGAGATATTAGAGAAAGAGAGAGAGAAGGAGGTGGGACCCAAAGAGGCAGTGGTCAAAGTTCAAACCAAACAGATATCCAAGATTTATTATTACTTAAACTCTCCCAATCCTTAATTCAATTCCTCAGCTAACTACTTTGGAATTTTCTCACTTTACTTTATATTCCTCTTTCGCCCTCCACTTTTTGTTTTCTTCTCTATAACCTCGTTAGAATATCATATACACTTAAAAGATACAATATTTTTCTAAACAAAATAAAGATACATTCGTTCAAGGACAAACTTAAAAATACAAAATAATATTATGAGTCGTCTTTCTGAATTTCAAATATAGATAATTTTTCTTACGAATCTGGAGCCAATGCCACGTGTGGATACATGTACAGCCCTTTAATAATTTCCTTTGAATCACACTAACAGCGACATGGACTATTTATTTATTCTGACTGTAATTTTGACACGAAATTTTCATATTTAAATTAATACTATATAAAATCGATTAGGAGGCAAAATTGTAAAATCGAAGAAAGCCTAAATTTCCAGTAAAGAGGGCCTCGAGAAAAGCGACATCTCAGTCAAACTTGGAAAACTAGTTTTGTCCTTTTTTAAATTATTCTGTTCAATAAAAATAGGCTGTATCATCTAATTGGGTTTTGTTTTCTGGTCAAATGGCTAATTAGATAGGTTGTTGACTTTAATATCACAACCGTTCATATAGATCACAGTGCGCCTTATCAACGGTTGAAATCCTGTCACGTCTTGCTAACGTAGGACCCGCTGACATCGTTCTTGGAAGATTTATTTAAAATAATAATAAAACAAAAGAATAAAATTTAGAAAAGGGTTAAGCACACGCGCCCTGCACGCGTGCGACGGAAATCTTTAACTCAATTATCGACAACAGAGGACACGTGGGGTCCCCTCAAAACCACTCTCAATCTTTTCACCTCTCTTTCTTCTACTTCCCGAATTTACACTTCTCAAGTATTTGAAATATACTGGAAATTTCCACAGATTGTTATAGTAATTTTTTTCTTATAATTTTTTTCTTATAATTTATCACGTAATCGCAAATAATGCTACATTTTAGTTTTTTTTTATCCGATTTTTTTCTTTTACTTTTACTTTGCCAAATGTTTGTACTTCACTTAACTCATAGTTTTTTGTTGTTGTTTCTCCTAAAAGTGGTATTTTTATCTTTATCAACGAAAGTGTTATGTTTTTATTCTTTTATATTCCTGTTTTGGCAGAGCTTGCTCTTGGCATTTTCCGCTTTTTCGTGGGCATTGTATAACCAGCCTAAGTTGCATATATCATCAATTTTTTATATATATATATATATATATCATCAATTTTTCGTATATTAGACTTTTCAATTTTCAATGATAATTTTAGTTGTACTTGCCTTCTATCGGTTTTGTAATACAAGTGCGTATGCAGTATGAGTAGTCAAAACATATTTGAGCTTTTAGCTTTCCATATCATACCCTTTTTATAAAAAAAAAAAAAAAAAATCATACCCGTATCAGTACGCATAACTAATACTGAGAAATTACACCCTGTAAGTTACTTATCCATTAAATGGGATAGGTTCTCGCGAATCACAAATGATAATTAATAAAAAAAATCTTTAATGATTGAATAGCTTAAAATAATTTGAACACTAGTATGCACGTTTTCTAGGATTTTTTCGTTGGTACGAAATTGAATACTTTTCTGGTTTTATCTATTTTTTCGGCGAATACTTTTCTCCTTATACGTAGACTTTTTGAGTTTTGTTGGAATATATAATTATGGTTTGAACGGGGTCGGTTTTGCTTGGATGATATATGTTGAACCAGCCACATAAAAAAATGATTTTGACGTTTGACTAATTATTATATCACTGGTGAGAAATTATTAATTTTCACTGTTTCTGCAAAGTTTTTTTTTTCCTATTAAATTTGAAAGGATTTCTTGAAGTAATAACTGTTTTTCTTTCTACGGATAAGAACATAGTGGATTTCTACATCACATAAATGTAATATATTTGATTTCTATAAATGTTTATTGATACAATGATATCTTGATAAAATAAATCGACGATTCATCTTGAATGCAACAAATATGTATAGATCATGCAATTATTCTACACGTAATAGAAATGATGGTTGATAAATCATTTACTTAAAAATTGAATTTTCAGTCAAAATCAATCCTTATCTGAGACAAATATTCAAAGTGAAATTAAGGAGAAGACTTATTGCTGAAAAAGAAAAGAAAAAAGGTAAAAATGAAGCCGATTTTATTATCAGGCCCACAACATTAACCCAAAACAAAAGTCCCAAGCTCCAACCCAAATATCGAGTTTGGAGATGAAGTTGTGATTGTACTTGCAAAGAGTAGCCCAACGAACCGAACAACTTACACTTACAGTATGTGATAGTCTTCATCAGATTATTTCTCAGTGATCTTTGAGGAACAAGAATAACTAAAAGCCTGATGTTTTCTTATAAACATGCTTTCATATATATTACTATATGGATTGGTGTTCTTCATGCCCCTGGTTTTTAGTCGCATTTATTGAAGCAAGTTTACTTCACAGTTTGCAGTGGATTTTTGGCTGGTAACAAAACATAACGAATGTTTTTCACACTTGATCGAAAATTGAATGTGGAATATTACGCATTTTAATAATTGTTTGTTTGAGTGTAACGGTAAGTAGGGGAAGATGGAGAAAAGTATAAGGTTAAGATATATTTATTGGTCTGATGTCATAGTAAGTGCATAGATAGAAGGGACGATACATCACGGAGTAACGTAATTACTAGCAAACCACATGTCCTAACTTATTATTGGCTTCATAATATCTTGTACTAGTAGTAGCTTCCATTATAATATTCTGCCGCTTTCAGTTAATACTGTAAAAAAAAAAACAGAAGAAAGAATAAGTGACTAATAATATTTAATAATGTTTTTTCGTTTCGTTATAATTCGTTACAGAGGGGTTTTTTTTTACCTGTCGCAGTTGGTGGAAGGGCTGATACTGTAAGGGAGTTTAACACCACATTTAGCAGGCAAAGACAGAGCATTGTTGAGGTTGCTAGGAGTGAAACTGACTCCTGCAATAGCATTCTTGATGCAACGACAGACGCTCTGACGGTCCACAGCGGTTTGAGCCTGACCGTTGAGCGCTCTGACACCGTTGCAGCAGCCGTCTGGGACGTTTCCGCCTTGAATTACGTAGTTTAAGCAAGGGTAAAGGTCTCCAGCCACGGTGTTGCAAGACACGGCTGCTTCACCACAGTGCAAAGCAAGAACCAGACACACGGCCACTAAGAGAGATCTCATGTTACTTTCTGTGATAAGCAAAGGGTAAAGCTCTGTGTTTGTGTCTTTTGGTTAGGGTTAGAGAATTAAGAGGTTATATATATAGATGGAAACAGTTTAGTGCTGGTAGTTGACAAGGAGTGATTGCGAGGACAGAATTAGTTGTGGATGAATTTAATGTTTTTATCTTCATACAATTAAGATCCAACCCCTTCTGATTCAATTGCATTTATATGTTTTTAACATTCCAAATTCCCATCTTAACCAATTAAAGAATAAAAAAATCAATAATTATGAGATTGGTAGCTGACAATAGTCACTAAATTAAATACCGATTGTCAGCTAAAATAGGGGCACCGAGTTAACTCGCAGTTCAAATTGCATTAAACTTTGAAAAAAGTGATGAGTAAAGTGTGTGGGGTTCGTTACATGTTGTCGTTAGAAGTAATTAAAGATAGCACAAAGATGAAGAAGCATCAACTACCACTATGAGATGTGTGCCCAATTGATTGCTTGCTAAGCAAGACCGTTTTTGTTTGGTTTCCAAACTCCCAATTATGTTCGATCTTTATTATTCAGAAGAAATATTCATTCTTACATTCAGTTCTGATCCCGACTTGTATTTATGAATAATCAATTGAATACCAGCATATTAATCGAAATTACACAATCACTTGATTATATTTCTGAATCAATTATACAAGGTCCAATTATAAAGGCTTTAGTTTTTCGTTGATAATTCTTCCATAGTTTTCTCTGAATCCTTTTTAGGCCACACCGATGGTTACTACTTTGGTGAACAAGACTTGACGTTTACATTTAGGAAAAATAATCAAAAATCACTTTGGACAGTTTACATTAAAGCACAAAGCAATTTCATTTCCTCTGGCAGTCATAAGGAATGAGGAACTGGAAAGGCATCAAGAGGAACTCTCGAATAGGAAAATCATCAAGGAGCTGATGATACACCAAAACACGTATGTATATATACCTGAACAAGGACGTCGCAGCAGAGAAATTCGGAAACATGACCTCAAGCCACCATCATGTTTTGTTCCGTATTATGTCTCATAGCATGCGACATGTTACATCAGGTCTTCTAAAGGAAAGTTCCCTCTTCAAAAAGTTCTACAGAGTAACAGAAAGATGTTAGAGATAAACTGTGATCAGATCAGAGTCACCACACAGTGACTAACTTACCCCTGTTTCTAGCTGTTATTATCTACTTAATCTTGTCAATCGTTACTATTCTGGTATCTCGATGAATCTTCAGTACGCATCTACTTAGCTAGTACTAATTTCCTCAACACATACATGCCCATTTATAGAAATTCTCTGATATGATTTAATCCTCTTCTTGACTGAATCAACTCAATTGTCTTATATTGAACTATAAACGTTCTTTTGATATGGTAAAGTTACAGGCTTGATATGCTTCTATGTTCACTCCTCTGACATAAACTAGCCATACAAGAAAAAGAGACCTCTTGTGAATCCGTGATAAAGCAATCTAGCCAGCAAAGGTTTAACTAGGAAACAGTCTACATATATTCCAATTGCGTTAGCCAGTGTTCTCAGCTGAGTTAGTTGAATGCAGGAGAGGAAACAAATAAAATACCTGGAGCCAAAAAACAGGAACACAGGAGAAGCTTCATCGATCGATTCTTGCAAATCGGTATCTCCACTTCCGATTATGATTATCCTGAAAGAACCAAGCAAGATGATATATTGGTACAATTCGGGGCATTTTGCTAGAAAAGAATCAATAGCAGGACAAAACCTAGGCTTTAGACTTTGTGCAACTTAAAGTATCAACAAAACTTGAATTGATGAATTCTTAGATTGAAGAAGGCTTTGTACCAGTTCAAGTACCCTAGCCGAGCTCTTCTCAACCTCCGAAGCCAAGCTCTCGACCTTCGCCAGCATTCTCTCATACATTTCTTCAATCCCGCCTGTATAGTTCGCAGCTTCAGCTCCAACCAAACGTTTCAAGTTTTCCACTTGTAACCCATCTGCTAATGCATCCATCTCCTTCTGATCCTTCATTGCTTGTTTCTTCGCACTTAAAGACCCTTCGTCCCGGTCCTCGTTCATGGCCGAGCTATTCAACTCGCAGATCAACGATGGAAATCCCGATTTCGGACTAAACGAGCCGTAATGGCCGCGAAACGCCGGTCCGATGTTGACTATGCCGAGAGATCTCGGTTCGAGCCGTTGGTTCGAGGAGCGGAATTGGTACGCACGGTACTCGTGCGTATGGATTAACTGCTCTGTCGACGGCGTAGTAAGAAGGAAGAACACGCAGGAAGCCATGTTCGTCGATCTGGGGTTTTCCGAGTCCTCGATCGGTATGTGAAATTGAGATGAGAGAGACGACGCGACGGCTAACTCTCGCATGGAGGGACGGTTGGCGGTTTTTCTGCGGGAGGAGAACCAGCCAAGCAGGCGGTCAGGCGAGGCGACTCGGAGGGAGTCGACCCGACGCGAGTCAACTCGGCCAAGCAAATCATAGAAGGAGACGGTTTTACCAGAGCAGATAAAGCTTGTAACGGTGGCGACAATTTGATCAGATGAGGAACTGGAGGCGGACGATTCCGCCGGAGAATCGTCGGATAGGTTAGTTGAGACGATTCGATGGATTTGACCGAAGATCAAGCCATCGACGTCAGCGGGAGAAGAGGACACACGTTGAATCAGCGACGCCAATGTTGGACCTGAAATCTCGATTCTCTCTAGAGAGATGTCGTCCATGGCGACGAGAAGAACACAAAAGAGGGAAAGATGTGTGAAGTCACTGAAAATCTCCGTGCCCAAACGTAATAATCCAAGTCTACAAGATTTACACATTAAGACGACGTGTCGTCTCGTGTTTCAAGTGATGACTAGCGTGTCGTTTTTATGAAAGAAAAACGGTATAAGTTATTCACCTCACCTAAGCTCAATCAGGTTGAAAAACATTTTCTAAGAAAATATGAAAGGTCAATTAGTTCCTTAATCTTCTGCTTTGATGTAGCAACGGTGTTTACAAGTGTCGCCATATTATTTTTTGCAAATTAAAAGAAGAGAAACAAATCATGCTTAATACTTACAAGGAAGAAAACAAATCTTAGTTAGAAAACCAACAAAAAAAAAAGAACAAACTCCATAGTGTGGGAGTTTTGAAGGAGATAACAAAAAAAAAACAAAAGATGGTGCACCCTTTGGTTGATAGAGCAACAAGCGATATGCTTATAGGTCCTGATTGGGCCATGAACCTCGAGATATGCGACATGCTTAATCATGAGCCTGGGTAACACCCTTTTTCACTATCTGTTTTTCTATGATCAGTGATGAATCCGTGATCCAATATGCATTTGTGATAGTTATTGTGTTTATGGATGGTTCACATTTGGATTTGGTGTTTCTTGGTTCTATACCGATTTTGGCCTTTTGTTTATGTGATATAAAATTGTGTGTTTTGTAGGCAAACGAGAGAGGTTGTGAGTGGGATAAAGAAAAGGCTTAGTAGTAGGACTTCCAAGGTTCAGCTTTTGGCTCTGACTGTAAGTTCTATCTGCCGTTTGTTTTGAGGTCTAGATACACATGCATGTTTCAGTTTGGTTTGGTTTAGCGGTTTGAAGAATTTTGGAATTTGACTAGAACCAGATGTTGTTCGCAAATTGAGATCAGAACTGAGATTAGGTTTGTATGCAACCAACCAATAGTCTTTAGACAATCACTTGTTAACCTTCTTTCTTTTTTAATTTAATTCCATGAGAAAACTACAAACATATTTTTGGGATTGTTACTATTGTAGTTGCTAGAGACAATAATAAACAATTGTGGGGACCTTATTCATATGCAAGTTGCAGAGAAGGATATTCTTCATAAGATGGTGAAGATGGTCAAAAGGAAGGTCAGGTCTATGATTCTTTTTCACTATTGTTTTATTCATTAACATCTTATAATCAATCTTTTGTTTTTTGGGGGACACACCAAAGTTATTAATTATGTTGTTTGTTAAAAACTTGTAGCCTAACATCCAAGTGAAGGAGAAGATATTGATACTTATAGATACTTGGCAAGAGAGCTTTTCAGGTCCACAAGGAAGACATCCACAATATTATGCAGCATACCAAGAATTGTTGGTATGTTTCTTTTAGGCTGTAACATGCCCATTTAAACCGAACAGTGACATGGTTAGAGTTTTAGGATTTCATTTATTTTATATTTGTGTATTTGCAGCGTGCAGGAATTGTATTCCCGCAAAGACCTCCAACCACAATCAGTTCAGGACAAACTGGTCCTACGACAACGTTTCCTCGGAATTCTCGTAACGCTAGACAAGAAGTTATTGATACTTCTACAGAGTCAGAATTCCCAACTTTGAGGTGTTTATCTTAACTAATTATATCGCCCGTTGTTTTCTTGAAATTTTGAAAATAAAATAGCTTTTTTTTGTTTGTTGAAGTTTGACAGAAATTCAAAATGCAAGAGGAATTATGGATGTCTTAGCTGAAATGATGAACGCAATAGATGGAAACAACAAAGAGGTATTTTTTTAATCTTTTTTTGACATCCAAATTCTAAAAAGAAAAAGTTTATAACTTTTTGGTAACATTGGATCTCCATATGAATAAATGTTTTTATAAAACTTTTGCAGGGACTTAAACAAGAGGTTGTCGTGGATCTTGTTAGCCAATGTCGCACCTATAAACAAAGAGTCGTACACCTTGTAAACTCGACATCGTAAATATCTAAAACTATTATTTGTAACATTTTGTTTTTTTTAGAACTCGATTATTTTTGACTAATATATGATTTTGTATACCCGTTTTTTCTGGTGTTCATGTTTTAGAGATGAATCGTTGCTTTGCCAAGGCCTAGCTTTAAATGACGATTTGCAACGATTACTTGCGAAGCACGAAGCCATCGCTTCTGAAAACATTACGAGAGAGAAAAGTAAAAAAGAAGTTCCTAAGGACGCAGCCCAGATCATAGATGTTGGTTCAAGGTAAGTTATCAAACGTTTTATTTTTCCAATGAATAATCATTTAGAAGAGGAAAGATACTTGTGCAGCAAGTTGCGCTCATGACTAAATGAAAGTTGTAGCAACACATTTTGGCATTGGTCTAGAGCTAGTGTTTTAGGTTAACTGGTCATTACATTCTAAAATGTTTTGAACTTCTTTTTGCAGTGAAACCAAAGATAGTAGTGCTGTGGCTTCTGTAACCAATGGTCCAAAAATAGATCTTCTTAGTGGAGATGATTTTCAGACAGCGAACGCAGAAAACTCATTGGCTCTTGTTCCTCTTGGACCTCCACAACCAACTAGTCCCGCAGCAACGCCAGACAATTCCATCGTCTTGATCGACATGTTATCAGATAATAACTGCGAAAGCTCTACACCAACTTCGAATCCACACTCGAATCAACAGATGGTGCAACAACAGCACTACTCGAATGGATTCGGAGCAGTCCATCAAGAACAATCTTTTTATGGAGGACAAGGACCACCTGGTCCGGTCTGGAATCTCCAAATTTCACAACAACCATCTTCTCCTGCTTACGGAAACCAACCCTTTTCGCCTACCTTTAGCCCGCCTGCCTCTCCTCACCATGGTATTCATTCATTCATCTACTACTCTGCTTTACCATCTTGGTCTAATAAAACTCAAAATACTAAACTCTGGTTTGTTATCTCTATAAGGTGGACAAAACAACTATGTTCTGGCACTACCTCCACCGCCATGGGAAGCTCAATCTCCAAGCTCTAGCCCTCAATACTCTCCTACTCATCCAGTGCAAGTGACTCAAGTGGTCATCACCACGCACACTCATCAACCACTCGGTTACAACCCTCAAGGTGGCTCTCCTCATGCTGCTAACAACAACATGTTCGGTATGTTCCTCCCTCCAACGACAGGAGGCCACATGTCACCCTTTGGCCACAACCCAAACGTCACAAACAACCATCATAACCCTGCTACTGCCATGTACGGAGGCTACGGAGGACAACTTCAGCCACCACAACAGTATCTCGTAGAACAACAAATGTACGGAATGTCTCTACAGGACAATGGAACCAACCATACTAATCCCTACCAAGTTGCTTCTCATCCTTCGGCTCTTAATCATCCACCAATGATGAAACCTATGAACAAGAAACCAGAGGAGAAGTTGTTTGGGGATCTTGTTGACCTCTCCAAGTTCAAGAAACCCACTCCCGGTCGAGCCGGTAGTATGTAAAACCCACATTTTTTACCTTCAAAATTAGATATTCCATGTTTTCAAAATTCTACTTAAAACTTTTTTCAGAAAATAATTAGTATCGAATTGTTATTTTGTCGCCAAGTGAATAACGAGTTAATCAATTTTCTTCTTCTACTGTATCTCGGTGACGGTGTTGAGCTATATAGATAAATAATTATATAAAGCTTCGTCGAGGTTGAGATTCCCTCTTCGTCTTCTACATCAATGGAAACGGACGACTCTGAATCACTCTCTCTCCACACTCTAGCTTCTGTTAGGTCACTCATTTTCAACGCCGACACTCCCAACTCTGTAATTTCCTCGGTGTTCGACTTTCTTACTGGTCTTCTCAGTCGAGACGACCCAGCGATACTTCACCACCACGTCCTCAAGCTCCTCTCCGACCTTTCCTTTTCGAGAAAGGAATTAGCAACACAGATCTTCGACGCGGTCCTCTCCAACTTGCTCCGCCTTCAAAACTCCGCCGCCAATGCGAGCCACGGACGCGTCGCCGTGGAATCGCTTGCTGTGCTGGCGTCGTTGTCCGAGATCAACCCTAGCATCGCCGCCGCGCTTTCCAAAATTGACGGCCAGGGATTTGCGTCAATCTGCCTCGGAGCACCTATATCTTCTCGGCTGTGGCTACTTAGGAACGCGGAGAGGTTCTATGTCCCGGCGTCCGTACTTTTCACCTTGTTCTTAGGGTTCACCAAGGATCCGTATCCATATATCAGAAAATTAGCTCTGGATGGACTGATCTACATATGTAAGGCCGGTGACTTCGATCACGCCCATGCCGTACAAGGTTGCTATACTCGTGCTGTTGAGCTTCTAGGCGATGCTGAAGATAGCGTCAGATCTTCTGCAGTTCGTGCCGTAAGTATTTATGATTGATGAGATTGCGATTGAGAGAATGAATTGTTGTAAGCTGAAAATTTTGATCATATCTAATTGGAGGTTGGCAACTTTTTGAGTGTTCAGGTCAGTATGTGGGGCAAAGTGTTGATAGCATCCAAGGTAGAGACGAACAGAAGAGAGTATACAGATGCTGTGTTTCTCCAGGTAACAACTTCTGTGGCGAAGTCTTTTATCAGATCGTTTCTCAGTGATCTTGAGGAACTAGAGAAACCAAATGCCTGATGTTTTATAAACATGCTTTCAGCTTTGTTCTATTGTGAGAGATATGAGTGTAGACGTGAGGGTTGAGGTCTTCAGGGCACTTGGGATAATAGGGACTGCATCAGAAAGCATTATACTGCAAACACTTTCCAAAAAAGTGTTGGGGGCCGGAAAAGGGAAGAAACCACAGAATCATCTTTCGAATGAATCAGCTGATGTCACTGCTGCAGCTGGAGTTTTCATCCATGGTTTTGAGGATGAATTCTACGAGGTATTCTTATGATGACAAAGTTCCTTTCTTGTCTTGTTTGTGCATACCTGTTAAGTAGGATTTTGTAGAAAAGATTCAGCTGGATTTTTTTTTATTGTTTCTGGACTTATACGGCGTTTACATGCGTTATTCTGAAGGTACGGGAAGCTGCGGTTGACTACTTCCACTCCCTCTCAGTAAATTCTATCGAATTCCCAGATGAAGCTGTATACCTATTGATGGATATGCTATACGATGATTATATGATTGTCAGGTTGAAAGCTTTAAAGGCATTGCATCATATAGCAGAATTGGGGAACTTGAAGATACAGGAAACTTATATGCCCGCCGTAAGTTACCATATCCATTTACCCTTTTTTTTTACTGTAGAGCTGGTTAGGTAAAATGCTACTGAGAATGCAGATGCAATACTTCGAAAGTTTGGTGTCTTGTCTCGACTGATTCAGGTTTTATGCAAATGAGAATTGTTTACCTTGTGGGTCCTAATGCTTAATGAGATTAAGTTAGCTACTAAACTAATCTGGCTGCCACTGGCTCCATTTATTACCTCTTGGTTCTATTTGACTATTTCTTTGCTATGAGTTGTGATAAAGACCTGCTGCTTGGCTTTGCAGTTTTTGGATGCTATTGTTGATACTTCTGAGGACATAAGACTTACGGCTAGAAACATTCTTAAATTGGCAAAGCTGCCTGATCTGAAGCTGGTCAACAAATGTGTTGATGGTGTCCTAAAAAGTTTAGAGATGTATCCACAGGTTGGCATACTTACCTACAAAGATCAAGTAGCTTCTGATTCCATCAGTTCTTCTTTTTCTTCTTCTGAACCTCACTTTTCTTGCTGTTTCATGCTAGGACGAACCTGTTATCTTGTCTGCTCTGTTCCATTTCGGTCAAAACCACACAGATTTCTTAGTCAGTATGGTCAAAAGATTTTGTGAAAAGGTAAGCGAGCATTTTCTTTTTAGGACTTGTGAACTAACTATAGGCATACAAATCATGTCTTCGCTTACTCTGTCATTTCTTCTTCAGTTAGAGGCAGCTTCCGGAAATAAATCTGAATTCACCAGCCGGCAGGTATCTGCATCTCTGATGCTGATAATATCAGCCCCTCTCTCTGACAAACAAAGCGTCACTTCAGTGCCACTTGTGGCTTTTTCATATTCACTTGCAATGCTGGGGAAATTCTCTTGTGCACTTCATGATATGATGGACCAGGATACGCTTTTGGCTTACTTGACTCATTGCGCTATTCTTTCTGCTTCTTTGGGGACAGAATTGAACAAGGGAGGTATATTTTTTCATGCGTATAGGGACAGTAATGCAGATCTTAGCGGAATCCCCGTCCTCCTACCGAGCAAAGATATACCTGAGAGCAATCACATGGCTTCCAAAGCAGAACTGGAAAATAGAAATCACGCACTGAAGTCTGATAACCATATACTGTTGAAAGTAAAGGCTGCTTGGTTATTATCACAATCAGGATGCTCGAAAGAAGCACTCCGAGCGTTGAGGTTTTACATCTTACAATCTATTAAATCTTTAGCTTCTGTATTACGACTGTTTCATGTGTACTCTAAATAATGTGCTTCTTGCCTCCTTGTCCAGGGCTTGCAAACAGGAGTTACAAACAGCCAATTCTTCAATCTCCAATGGTGCATTAGAATTTATGTGTCAGTACGTTCACATAATAGAACTTCTCGCTCAGGTGTGGCCTCATTTCGAATACTCAAGACACACCAGCACGTGTAAATCTGTAGAACTGGGACTACTGATGGAAGAGGTAGAGAAAAAAGTTATGGAGATGAGGTGTAGATTCACAGGCCTGTCTACGGAGGTCTCGCTGGTAATGGAGCTAGTGATTTTTGGTTGCTTGATAAGGCTGTATAAATTTGAAATTTGCTGCCGCCTTAGCTCCAAGAAGAAGCTAGCATCAACAGTATCTCAATTGGAGCTCCACCATGAACAACAATGCAGCAAACCATCAGATTTTCTAACTGAAACTAAGAAGTCATTGCAGGAGATTGGGAGTTATGGTGATATAAATTGCTGTCGAATCCTGGATCTCATCAAGAAATACAATTGCTTCTCTCTGGAACAGTTTACCTTCTCTGGTAATCTGCAGTGTGTCAGTGCAGAGCTCGAGGTTCCTGGTAATGGTCCTCACAGTCCGATTTCCTTTGTGGCTGGACTACCAGTGGCTATACCGTGCGAGATCACGCTGCAAAATGTGCCAAGAGATAGCTGTTTGTGGCTGAGAATATCCAGAAGCGATGAAACTTACCAGTTTGTGTACTTGGACCCAAGCCTATACAATGGAGATGAGAGAGAGAAGAAGAGGTTCATGTTTAGTGCTGGAACTTACATGACCCCGAGGGCTGTTGTGTTCACATTGCGGGTCTCAATAGGCATAGAGTGTTTGTTTGAAGACGTTTGTTACAGAGAACGGCGTCATGGTCCGAAGCATCCTGTGGCCTACCTGTCTAAGGAAAGAGAAGTTCACCTTTCCTTTGTTTCAAGAGCCTAAGCTCTCTAGTAACCTGTCACGGCTGTCTGTTGAGGCTAAGGACCAAGAGAGATTAGGATTCTTGCATCGGTTGACATGGGATTTGCGATGCGTCTCAACATAGAACTGCCTGATCTGTTTCTTTTTCCAATAAGCTCTGCGGATGGTTCGGTTTTCAATTAGAGTTGGAAGAAGATCCGGGTGTTACTATTTAGTACTAGTATTTAGTTGTAACTGCTGATAAAGCTAATGCCACTAGCCAGTTTACAGTTTCCAACAGAGAAAATTAAAACCATGTAATTATGAATATAGTCGATATTTACCGTAAGCTGGACATTATCTACATGAATTCAAGAATTTATATAGAATATTATTTGGAGATTTGTAGTTGAATGAAATCATTTAGTATCCCAAACAACAAAGGAAAAAGACACAAAAGTATATTAGCAAGATAACACACACACGTTCAAGCCTTGTGACGCATTCATCAAACAGTGGCAGCAAGAACCTTGACTATTTGGGATGAAGAGGGTGAGAGTGTAAGCACATGATCAACCCACTCAACTTTGCCCCGGATTTCACAGTTTTTGCGCTTCTCAAGCGCAATCACCGCACACCAAATCGTCTTGTTTAAACCCAAGGGCTCGCCCCAGAAAACAGCCATCTTTCCACCATAATCAGCCAATCTAATCCCTCTATTATCAAGAGGGAGCTTAGGGAGTCCTACTAAACCCTCCAGCTTTCTCCACTTGCTAACCTCAGTGTCATACCAACGTATCTCTCCGCGAGAAACAGCGTACAAAACGTTATCTATCTCACAATTAGAATCTGTATCCATGAGAAATAATTCACGCATCTCCTCCGGTGCAACCGCGTCCCATCTACCTTGCTTGGAATCGTAAGCAAACACCGTTATGCCCCGGTAATGAGTGCACCACATGGAACTTTCTGTCAATACATGTGGTTGGCTTCAAAATGTAGCCATTTTCCAAGCTCCAAGGGATGGGCACAGGATCCCAAGTCTGTGTTTCTGTGTCGAACACAAAGGCCAATTTCTTATAGTAACCAGAACCACCATCATCGACATCAGAATCGCTTCCGGCTAGATATATCTTTTGATCAACGATGCTAGTAGAAAATAACGGCCCTAGCGTCACCGGTAAGCTTGGAGCGGGGCGCCATGTGTGAGACCGGCAATCCAGTCTCGAGACGGGGATTGGTTCGAACTTTTGTGGGTTAATGCAGTAGATATCAGAACCAACCACCACGATACCATGAAAATACGCGTAGCCAAAGCATACCCACTTGACTTGCTCTGCTCATTCTTCTTCCAACGGATGTCATCGTTTAGGATGGTTTCATCAGGTTTCCGGCAGAGGGTGTACCAGCGATCATGACGATAGCCGCTAATGTACACATAGAGACAACTCTCGGTGCGGCCCAGGAGTGATCGGACCTTGTAAAGCTCCGGTGAAGCAATGAGAGATCGAAAGCCCTTGGAGACGAGGGAGAGAGTCGGATAGTACAACCTCGAGATGCGTACGATGCAGCTCAACAACAAATCATAGGGAAGCGACGGAATCAGGGTCGATTCAGGCGTCGATTGCGGCTTTGGCGTCTGCTTCTTATTCGTCGTAGCATCTGTCTTCCTCTTCTTTGCCGGGGCCGACATTGACGAATCGCCGATAACCAACCTCTCTGGTATCAAGCCGCCGCAGTGTTGTTTACTCTTGAAAGGGAGAAGACGCTTGTTGGGCTTTATGGGCCGTTACAATATTGCAAGACTTGGATCATTTTTGCTCGTGGTTATTTGGGTCACATCCAAACAAAACATGTCATGGCCTTTTAACAAGGTGCTGCGTTTAAAGTGCTGCCTGTTGAGTGTTGACCCTGAAGGCCAGATAATGAACATAGTGAGACAAATCTTGCGAAATGCATCGTAAAGCCAATGCCACTAACCAGTTTTTTTTTATATTTAAAAGTGCCAGAAGACCTATAACAACTTCGTTTTCTATTCACAGGACAAAAGCATCCTCTATATCTTTCAAAAACGTCTAGTTACAAAACAACTAAACGACAAATGCAAAATTGCGATTTCTGTTTTTAAAAAATAAAGATTTTAAAATACAAATCGATTCCCGGTCTTTTCTTGACACAGTGAGCTCTCACCAGTAGTCATTGCAAGAACAAGAGCCGTTTGTAAAACAATGAAACCTATTGTTGTCTCTAACAACAATCTCTCTTCTCGTGATCTTCGATATCAGTTTCATCACTTCATGACAGTCTCCGCATACTCTTAGATTCTTCACCACTCGAATCACTTCTCCATGAACCGTACTGATCAGCCCCAACGCAACCGCAAGCTTCTCGCTGTGGTAACCCAAGACCGATTCCTTTTCTTCTTCTTCAACGTCGAACATAACACATTCCGTTGTTGGCACAAAACCCATAAGCCTCATTTCGTTACTCAAATCTTCTAGCTTTGCATATATCTTGTCGCTCAGAGGATGAGATTTATCATCCGCGAGAAACTCGTGGACCGTCCCTTCCAATTCGATCCAACTAAATCCAGGGATCTTCTTCATACCTTTCTTGTTCATCGTGTCTCTCACTTCAGCCGCCTCGTCCCATCTGCCACTAACCGAGTATATGTTGGATAGCTGAACGTAGTTCCCTGCATTCCACGGCTCCAGGGCGATGAGCTCTTTGAGAACGCGTTCTGCTAACCGAGTTTCTTTCACCAGTCTGCATCCGCTCAGTAACGCTCCCCAGATTATCGCGTTTGGCTTCATGGGCATATCGCGGATCAAGCGGTATGCGTCACCTAACTGTCCTGCTCTGCCCCAAAGATCTACCATGCAACCATAGTGCTCAACCGTGCGTTTCAACGAGTAAACACAGGTTATGGCGTTGAAAAACCGAAGCCCGTCTTGGATTAGGCCTGCGTGAACGCACCCACATAGCAGTCCGAGGAACGTGTACCCGTCAGGTGAGATACCAAGCTTTTCTGTTTGTGCAAAAACCGCGAACGAGAGCTTAACGTGGCCATTCTTGGCCAGGCCAGTAATTGCAGAGTTCATGATAACTCTATCCTTCTCCTTCATATCTTTGAACACTTGAAAACCTCGAGCCATAGCCCCACATTTCGCATACATGTCGATCAGCGCATTGCCCATAACCAGGTTGGTCAAGAACTCATGCCTATCAATTAAACTACTTCCCCATTCGCCTAGATCGAGCGCTCCTAGGCTCGCACAGGAAGAAAGAAACCCGACAATGGAGTACTGGTCCGGTTTCAGATCTTCCCGCAACATATGTAGGAATAACTCAACACCTTCTTTCGGGAGGCTGTTCGAGGCATACCCTTGTATCATAGTGCTCCAAGTAACTATATCTTTCTCCGGCATAGAGTCGAAAACAGAACGTGCTTTCTCCATCTTCCCAATCTTTGCATAGAGATTGACAAGCGCTGTGTGCGCATAGGAGTTCTTCCGCATCCCAATCTCTTCCACGAGCTTATCAATCCACTCTGCGCTGTCGAGATCCCCGACACGAACACAAGCAGTTAAAACCCGGACAATCAAATAGCTATCCGGTGTCACACCCATCTCCACCATCTTCTTGAGCAAATCAATAGCTTCTCTGTGCTTCCCGGCAGCGATGTACCCACTAACAAAGGCCGTCCACGAAACAACGCTTCTCTCAGGAATTTCGTCGAACAGTTTGTGGGCATCATCAAGACGCCCGGATCCAGAATAGACAGAGAGCAAACTCGTCATAGCGCAGACGTCGTGGTTAAAACCACATTTGACCACAAGAGAATGAAGGTCAATCCCGAGCTTGAGGTTCTGGGATCTGGTGCAGGCCTTGAGGACGAAAGGGAAAGTGAAACCATGGAGGGAGAGACCGTGTTTGCGGGTGGAGAGGAAGAGATGGAGGGTTTCGTGGAATAGATGGTTTCTGACGAAGCCATTGATGAGAGTGTTGTAGAGGAAAGTGTTGGGGAATTCGGTATGAGAGAAGAGGAGGAAGGAGTAACGGGTTTGGCCGAAGAAGAGAGTTCGCTTGAGGAGGAGGTTAATGAGAAAAGTGTCATGGTGGAGATCGTGGCGGATGATAGAGGCGTGGATATTCTTTAGGTGATTTACAGTGGATGCGACGGAGATTAGGACTTTGATTTGTTGAGCTTTCGATGCTGATGATGGGACGGCGATGTTCATGGCTTCCCTCTTTTAAACCCTTGTGTTTTTTTTTTTTAATCTCCCGCCAATATATCACCCTTGAAAACGGACAGCTTTTGTCGGGATCTTTTCGATTTAGTCTTTAACAATTTTTCTTCCGTGTTACTTTTGGTGAAATACTTTCAAATACAATCAAGCATCTCTAGTATAAATAT
The DNA here is from genome assembly GCA_911865555.2 of Thlaspi arvense. NCBI lineage: Eukaryota > Viridiplantae > Streptophyta > Magnoliopsida > Brassicales > Brassicaceae > Thlaspi > Thlaspi arvense. The sequence continues at coordinate 54,767,244 of OU466859.2, read as the reverse complement.
ATATCCATTTATTGTTTTGATATAGTGTATTTATTTATTTTATTTGACATGCATAAAGGATATGGACGGATAATCCAACAGAAAAAAAAAGATTGTTAGTTTTGTTAGCTGAGATTATCGAAAATCTTTACATAAAAAAATTGTTTTTAAAAAAACCCAAATATATAGATATATATATAGAATTGATGGAGCACAAGTTTATTACGATTAGGATTTAGTTTGTATTTTGTGTTTGGATTTCCTGTGTTTTAAAGGAATTGCTAGTTTTCCAATTCACATTAGGAGGATTATAAACCTCCTCTACGCGACTTATAAATAGAGAGAGTTAGTCCCTTGATTTGTTATTATTCATCATCTCAAATCAAGATAGATATAAAAAGAAAAAAAAAGAAGCAAAAAAAGAGGTAATTTTGGAAAATGGAGAAGATGATGAGTAAAAAAGATGTATTTATATGCAGAGGAATATGGTATATAATGACTCTCCTCTCGATATGTGGCCTCTATATATCATTCAATCTTCTCTGGCCAGCCGGAGGAAAGTCAACATCGTCATACAGGGACGGTGCGGTGAGTGCCACAACATTCTATGCAGTGATGCTACTCAGATATCTCTTCTTCAGCCATTCTCCTTCTCCTTGCTACAAGGTCTTGACTACAATAGAAGATGTGTACATTCAGGCTGTTGTCTCGAGTTTAGCCTTGGGTTTAGTCATGACACCACCGTTGTTGATCTATGAAGGGGTGACGAAGAATGTATCTGTGTTGGCCATGTTGTTATTCACCATCTCTTTGTTCACGGGAGGGATAGGGCTAATCCAGTTATCAGATAAACTTCGGATGGAGATGAGATATGCTTTGATCACGCTCTTCCTCGGATGGTTGTTTTGTTTTTCTGGCATCTATATATGTTCATATAATCCACACACTCCGAGATTGGCATTCGCACTTTGTTCAGGTTGTCAGTGGATGCTTTCCGTTTGTTTTTTTCTAAGTTATTATGTCGACGAAGACTTCATCAACAAGATGAACAACCCTCGTCTTCCTGTGTGAAAAAAAATAATCTATCAAATTTTATGTTTACTATTTTATTTTTTTTTTGTTTTTTTTTTCATTTAGGTGAGCATATTCGTTTTTTCTATTATGGAGTTTTTATAACTATATAATAATAATATGGATTTCTTTAACATTATTGTATATTATTTATTTATTTTATGATAACTTGAGACTAAATCCATCCACGACAATCAATTTATTTTTCTTAGCCAGGATAATTGATATTTTACCGTAATTGCGAAAATCTAAATGAACAAAACGTAAATACACAAGACAGATCTACACCGGAAGGTGACATTTAGTCCGACTACTCGAGACAATATACTCTTTCATAACATTGTTTTAGAACGAATATATCTATTTGACTATGAATATATCACACAGAACCTCGCCAACATAAGAATTGTGTCTTTCCATACTTGTGTCTCTCAAATATGAGTATTCAAACCGTAACTACCCGAACTAAAGTCATGGCTCTAACATACACATTTTGATATAACTTTATGATATTATGCAAGATTTAATAATGGACTCAGTTCCCTAACAGTTTAAACATCTCATATGAGATACTTAGATATCTATACATATTGCTCTGTACCATCATGCTCTTAGAACGGAAATACAAACGAAAGAACAAACCTGTAAAAGCGTCAATCAACCACCAATGATGCTTTGAGACCGTTGAGAGGCATACCAAAGATGGCAACACACAACTTTTAAATGAACTATCTTGTAATAATGTCACGAAAATGCAAACTTTTTTTTTCCACCATTACTTTTACCATTTTTTACACATGAAACAAATTAGAAAACGGAAAGACTTGAGATTAAAAAAAAGGATATCACACACCCAAGGAAACATGATGGAAGGGGAGAAAAACAAGCAAAACGGGAAACTATTTACAGACACCATTTACGTGCGTTGCAAAGGAAGAGATATCCAACTTATTTGGTGAAGCCTCCTTCATTAGTGTTAACTTTCATCTTCTTTCTAACTTGGACGGAGGCTAACGAATACTATAAACCACAACCACTTTACCCCGAACCTGGACTGGATTTTCGCATCTTCGTTTTAACACAAGAGCAATGCAAAATGCAACACTTCTCATCTTGCTTGCGAGTTGTCGTGGGTGTATACGGAGACGAATGAGTCAGCAGCTCCAGCTGCAAGCAGAACCTGGTACGGATGAAAAGTGAGGCAACTCACTGAACCGATCTTCTGTGCCATGAAGGATGGGTAGTAGCGGATTATCCCTAGTTGTTCTCCCTGAAGGTTAAACACTTTGATGAGCTGTTTTGCAGACCCGCTCGCTATAATTGGAGCGTGTCTGTGAACAGCTAAGGCCGTGAGTGAACCCCTGTGTGCATCAATCGTCAGGTATGTGTCCCTTGTTGTTCTCAGGTCAAGGAACTGTATGTCACCGGCCTGTGATGCACTCACCACCTGAAACAAAAGAAGAAAGGAACACATATTGACCTCAGGAAAGCGACAAAGTATTCAAAAACCATTGGAAATAGGCGTGGACATAAGAACCAAACCAAGCACGAAAATCTTCAACCCAGAGCCGAACCAAGATTTATTTTAAACCCAAACTGTAACAATATTTTTACCAAACAAGTAAAACCGCAACCCAACCCGGAAAACGAAACTAACCAAATTGAAGACCCAGGCCTACTAAAAAAAGTATAAAAGCTCTGACAGTTCATAGATAGGTTTTAGTTTGTAACCTTGGCGGGATCAAGCCCAGGCTGAAAACTGAGTCCAACCACTCTTTCAACTTTCTGATGAGGTCGAGTTGCACAGACAAGCCTACAATAGGAGATATGATATTAGATGATGTATCCAAAACTATATTGGCTTCCTGTTCAAATTCGCCGTACAAGAATTAACTTTAAATCAACTTACGGTTCAGGCGACCGAACATCATAGAGTCTCAAAGATCCATCGGTAAAACCAGCAGCAAGTTGCCCTCCGTGCACTTGAGAAGCCGACTACAAAGATGACATAAAGTAAGCAAAATTCCCATGTTTTGTATTTATAATAGTGTAAGCAAAATTATGTATTTATAACATTAAGTAAGCAAAATTACGATTCAAACAAAAAGAACTAGCATATAATAGTGTCCGTATATCATTTCTATCCGATTCAAATCGGCTTAGCAGATCATAATAGATAGGTAGCAAATCAGGACATTATAGAGCGTTTCTATGTTATAAAGAAAAAGGTTATTCATGCAGACTTACAAGTGCAGTAACTCCGCACTCTGAGTCAGAGGGAATAGATCTGACAAGCTGTTCTTTCTCCAGGTCCCATAGTCTGACTGTTGACACCTCCCCAGAAGCATACTGTTAATAACCAGTAATCCATAAATAACAATAAACCAGGCTCCGTATCTTGGAGAACAAAAGAAGAAACACTGCACAGTGTGAAGGAGTCGATCACAAACCAGGTAACCAGACTGTTGTTGCCAGTCTACGACGGCGTTCAAGTCACGTGCACCGGGCTTCTGACCCTGGATTGAAGAAAACCCTGTAACAAGCTTTTGTTTACCCTTTGTTGCATAGTTCTTCCATATCCGGACCGACCCATCACCTACCCGAATGTCAGACATAAATACCATTTCTCAGTAGCTATAATCAATCAATTTGCAAGCATCAGAAAGACTTGGTGGCAAAAGTTGTGTATATTACATGACGCAACAAGTAGCAGAGACTCGTCAAGTTCATTGACGAGGCAGAGCTTTGAAATTCCTTTGTCGGGAAAATCATGATTGTCAAAGCCATTGAGAAGAGTTGCTTCCTCATAGTTCCACACTCTGAAAGGAAAATACAGCAAAATACTTAGCGTAGTAGAGGCATCTCGAGTAAAAAAATTCACAACAAAGAAGATCAAACTTTATGAACAGTTTCAAAGGGGAGCTTTTTCTAAAATGATACTAAACAGAGATATCTAATCCGATAGATCATAGCTTCGAAGGTTAACCTGAATGAAAGAAGTTGATCTAAGATTCAAAGTTTAGCTATGCACTGAAGAAACTTGCATACCTGATCCGTTCATTCTCGTCTGCAGCAACTACAATAGGTGAGAAAGGATGAAGAAGGGCAGTCTTTGTTCCCGTTTCAAACCTTGTATCCCAGTTGGCAATAGGATTATTGTTGAGCTTGCTAATAGCTGGTCAAAGAAAAATGTTGCAAGTCAATTCAAGTGAGTAGTATAGGTATAGAACAAAAACCAGAGATAACAGACAAAAACTATTTACTAGAGTGCTGGCATTTTGCAATATGCTCGAGTGCGAATTTTTCTTTCTCTTCTCTTTTGGTAACTATCTCTTGACTAGCATCCGCCCCACCAAGAAGCGGTTTAGAAAAGTGGCCACAACTCCAGTTGTAGATAGTTGATAGTGGAAGCAAACTTCGTTCAGATCCATTGACGCCTAAAAGCGGATCAGCGAGTCCTGAGTCTGGTGAACCCAACAGATGAGGCCTGAATTCTAACGAACAAACTCTCCTCAGTCCACCAAGAAGGTTTGCTCTAGGGGGGCTGACCGGAGGAGTCCTAAAACTTAAGGGCAGATTACCTGTCGACAACAACAAGGAAATATCAAAACTCACAAACACTCAATAAAGAGGACAGCCTTCGGAATTAAGCAAAACTCTTAAAATTTTCACATCACATGATGATCAAACAGTTACCTGCATGCATATCAAACCATGACGATGAACGAGCTAGGCCAGCAAGAGGAGTGTGAGATGTCGTTGCAGCTTCCCCTGGTCGGCCAATGGGCTTCGAAGGTTTCGCGACAACTTGTTCGATTCCAATAACAGAAAGCACACGCCGCCCGAGACTTGCAATACGTGGAGATGGATCTTTTGCTAATGCAAACATAGCTCGAACGCACCGTGAATAAACAGCATTTTCCAACAGTCTTTGCTGATGGACAGCTCCATTGCTGACACTGTCGTGCATGATTCCGGAATCAGAGTGTAACGAAGAATCATCAGATAATGGAGATCCATGCATTAGCCCAGACGAGCCAAGAGGGCTGCTTGAGATTCTAGCCTCACGAACCACTGGTTGGCTATCAGTGGTAGCTCTAGTCAGAGGACTCATGTGTAAAGAAACAACTGTTGCACTTCCAGCATCATGGAGTTTAGCTATTGAAGGGAGCGAAGTAAGCAAAGAGCTTGACTGCGGCTTCCAATACGATGCTGCAGCTAACTTTAGGTGCTGTTTGTGGCCAAAGGCAAAACGCGCAAGAGCTGTAGAGACATTAACAACAGATAGACTTGACGATTAATAGGAAAAAAAAAAAGTAAACAAGCTACGCTTCAAGATGTGTCTGCAGAATGAACAAAGACAGACATTTGGCAATGCACAAAACTACATATGAACCCTCTAAACGAGGGACAATATGATTTCAAGGTTGTACTGAGTTATGAACTACCAGTCTCTCCAACTAACGCAGCAAATAAATTTGGATTTCTACGTAAAATGGAATTATAAAAATCAAGTACATGTTGATAAATATATAATATGTAAGAGACATATCTAATTTTAAATAATCTCATTAGGTTAGAATTTTTTTACTTTCAAGTTAAATGACTCTGACGCTAATTAGGAACATAGCCCGACGATCATGAATGTTCAAGAGTTGCATGCTTTGCGTACCTACAGCAACCTCTGCCCGGACAAGTGGACTCCCATCTGAAACTACATCTAAGAGACTTTTAATGATAACGTCTTCAGCTCTAATCTTTTCATCATCATCAAATTCATCCTCCACCACACTTTTACTAGAGTCAAACCCAATATCAAGTAAGGTACCCAGGGCAAAAACAGCAGCAGCCCTTACCTGCAAGAGAATGTTATGGTCAGAAATTACACTGCTACAAGAATGACATTATACAGAAAACTGAGCTTCACCTCAGGTTGGGGCTCGGAAAGCAGAGGTGCCAACTTTTCAAAAGCATTTGCCTCCCTTCCCATTATTTGGGCCTCCATAAAATCTTCCCACAACTTTCCAAGACAAAGACAAAGCCATTGTAGAAACAACGGTTCTGGCTGTGGATCACTTGGTCTGGATGCTTCAAGGTGCCCCAGACAAACACCAATTAAATTAGCTTCAAGACATGCTTCCTGGCCTCGTCGGTGTCCGTCCACAATGACAGCCAGAACAAAAGCAGCCATAGCTCGTTGTTCTGGAAATGCACCCGAGCTATCTAGAAATCTTATGAAATATGTATGCCCCCCATCCTTCACAAGATCAATTTGACATGACTGAAAACAAAGAGAGGCCAGTCAGTGTTGGAATAATCCAAAGACTGCGACGAGAAGGCTTAAGCAGCACGATAGTGTGATGGCCGGAGAAAAGCAACTTGATCTGATGTTCACGGATATGATATAAATTATGTAGAAAACTATTGGATGGTAGATTTATGCCACTCAGCATTCATATCAGAATAACTAGATGAAGAACCTAATATCTTTTCCATTAAGGTCACGCTCAATAAATAACAGATGCATACTAAGAAAATAGCCACAATAGGAACTAGCATAAATTTGTAAAATAACAAGCAGACGTCAAATGTTTACCTTATCCAGTGCAAGAATTTTTGTCCATATGAAAACAAGGATCTGTCTAAGCTCATTTGTTGTTGTTTGCAGAAGCTTCAGCACATATGGGAATATTCCAACAGACAAAGCCTGAAGAATTTTCACTCACGTGTAAAGACATACACATGATAACCAGAAGAAACTATGTGTAAGCCTAAGGGAAAGGGAATTCAAACTTAGAAGTATACCAGATCCACGGCCCATGAACCCATATCAAGAAATCTTCCAAGTAGTACAAGAGCACGAAACCGATGGCACTGGCTAAGTAACACCTGAAGCAAATTAGAGTCTATAAATACGCTATAATGGTAATATGCAAACAAATCTATGATGGGACGTCCAGAAGGACACCAAATAATGTCTCGTAAGTCAAATCCACACAAAACTAGGTGTGCGAAAATGAGATCTCTCTTTTCATATGAGTACAGAAATTTATGTTGCACCTGAAGAACAATAGGCAACTGCTCTGGTGGCTTCTTATGCTCAGATCCATGATCAAGCCACACCTCAAAAGCTGTCAGTTGCTCAGTAAAAAATGGACTTGGCTAGAAAAAAGAAAGAACCAAGTATTATAATCGAGACAGGCGCCGTCTTATACAATTACAAGCAAACTATATAAAACAAAGTTAACCTGAAACTCTGCGTTTGGGTCCAGAACAAGTTGGGGAAGGTGAGAAAGGCAGATTTCAGCAGCCATGTCCCATGCATCCCTGAAAAGCATGCAACATCTATCTGAGGAATAATCGAGACAGATAACATTTAGTCTAACAGAAGAATAGGGTTCTTCTTAAATACCACATATGATGTTGATGCGTAGGCGGCAGCATCGGGTGAGATATTGGATTACAATTTGCGGACCGCATTATTCTCTCAGCAAGTAAGAAATTTCGGAAAAGGCTAGCGACCAACAAATCCTGTCTGAATAATCTCTGGAAAAGTTCTGCAGGATAAAACTAACGTCCATGAGAAGGGACACAGAAATACAAACAAGTCAAGTTAAAGAGGTGTGGCCTTAACATATTATGCAGAAAGTTTGGAAAAATACCATGAGGAAGCACATTCCATGCAATTGTATCCGTCACTGCTGTGAAAATCCAGTTCAACTCCCCTAACAATGTTTTACGGTCATTTTGGCGGCCTGGAATCCTGTCAATAAGTGATTCATCGATGGTTTCTTTCAGAAGAGAACGCCTGCAGAACCTGCAATGGAAAGCCTATTGTGAAAACTGCAAGCGAGACTGAACTTCATAGTTCCATATGGACATAAATCAAACGCATTCAACATAATGTAGTAACCTAAAAAGGAGCCTAGAACTGAAACTGCACAAGCTCAGTAGTAATGAGTTATAGAATAAGTATCATAGGAGGAGACGGCTATTAATCAGGATAACATCATGATCTTTTGATCTCGTCAGAAATACTTAGCGACCAACATAAAAGGTTACGGCAAACCATACATCAGTAAACTTCATTGGCAAAGCAATATGGCAGCTATAGGTGATTAGCAGTCCTGATTATTTCGCAACTCTCATTATACGCTGCTTTACTCATACCACAAAACTAAAACATATGCAGAGGCTCTTCTAACTAAACACCATGATCCTTTTGGTCTCATCAGAAATACTTATGCCGAATAGTTTGACCTTATCTCATGATGTATCAAGAATATGCGAACTAAGATTTTATAAACTAACTTGATGGAATGTAAAGAACGTTTTGTAGAAAGAAAACATGACATCTGAGTACGCAAAAAAAAGTCAGAGATGAAAAGAGGATTTACCATTTCAACGCCATTTTAATGGGTGTCGTGAGGCAGGAAGTAAATACATCAGCTGGAAATTCAACGCTCTGTGGGAGCGTCTCATGTACATCGCAAGCAGCAAGTAGAATGCAGTCCCTTGAGGATCCAGAGGAACCAGAAGAACCCCAGTCATGAAGCTGCCACAAAGAATAAATGAATTTTCATCAACTGATGGAACGCCAATTGCAGAATCAAGTCTTAGACTCGACAGGAGGATGTGTAACATGAGCAAAGTGGTTGTTTCTTTTACATCAGCAAAGGCATTAAGAATCATCCTAGCAGCAGAGCAGTCAAAAACGTAGATGGACGGAGTCTTCAACCAGGAATCAAGCTCACTGATTGGCAATGGAATGTACTGCGTATAACTCTGCTCAACACACACGACCAATCAGTACGTTGTAACAGACGAAAAGGAACAACAACATGGTACAGAAATTAGAAAAAGAAAGAGCTAGCAAAAACAGACCTTGTTGAAGACCCAAATTTCACCATTAGCTGTAGGCTTTGGCACACCATGCCCATTATAATGGAATAGAACTCTCTCAGTCTTTGCATATTTCCGACAAGTCAAGCACAGCTTCCTGACCTCATCTACCGTTGGATCTAACTGAACCTTATAGCGGGCCTAAGAAAGATTATAAAATAAAAATGAAACAAGTAACTTGACGAGACAAAAAAAAAACAACGATATGAAACCAAGAAAATAAATAATCACCCTTGGTTGCCATCTCTCATACTGAGTGCTCAAATTTTTTCCAATACTCTCGAGAGCTTTCGGCGGAGCCATGGAAAATGGGTCTGCCATCAAATAAAGAGAGAGAAAATTCATTGCGGCAAGAAAGAAAAAGGATAAATACGCAAAAGAAAGTGGGGGTGTAATAGCGTTGAGTGTCCGAAGTTTCAACCTATCCAAGCCTCGATTCTAGCACACGGAGATATCTTTATAACATCCGGCGGATCAACAGTAATGTTCAGACACAGAACTAGAGCTACACACCCTGTCTTCATCTGCGAAGACGAAGAATAAAAGTCAGCAAATAACACGAGACTTGCAAGAACCACCCTAGCAAACAGATCCAGTAAATCCATGGTTTAGCTTATGCTAATTGTTTCTCAACCGACACTGGGACTGCATCATGAATTCTAGATAATGTAGTTGTTCTGTGCTCCTATCTCATCCTCAAATCGCACTAAACAGAGAGGCTAGTCTACCATACTTAGAGCTAAGCAATGTTTCGATCCTAAACTTACTCGCTCCTTAAGCCGCCATTTGGGGGCCAGTATTAGGCTCTCGGAAGTCCCCAAGGGCGCAGAAGCCTCGGATGCGTCGTGTCTGAGCTCGCAGAGCACGATAGTCTGAGGCAAGTACGCCATGCTGGTGGCGGTGGCGGCGCTCTCCGCCGTGCCATTTCCGTAGATACTGCTTGTAGCCTCGGAATCCTTCCTCTGCGACGGGATTGACGAATCACCGTCACCGTGACTGGAGACACAGTCGTCGTCGTAGCGGTGGTTTGAGACGAGAGAAACGGAAGATTGCGAGAACCGAGACACCATTAAGTCTCCTAATGCCATCCAAATCGGAGAACACGCCCGAATTAAACACCCTCCCGAAATCCCGCAAATCAAATCCTTAGCCCTAAGCTTTTTTGGTTCGGATTGGACGAGAAACGGAAATAAATTAGAAGCGGGCAAGGAGAAAGGCAGATCAATCAACAAAGCCGCTGCACCAGCGGCGCAATAGCAGAGAATCCAGCTCCAGAAACCTCCAGATGGACAGGGAAGCGGGCAGCGATAACCTAGGAACCCGGAGAAGCAGAGGATGTCGAACGACGACGGTGGCTGAGACGGGAGCGGAGGCGCACAAGCAGTGGTGGTGGTGGTGGTGGCGGCAGAAGAGAAAAAGGCAAGAGAAAGTGAGGATGCGAAAATTGGGATTTTGTCAAGAGAGAGACAAAGGGAAAGTCTTCAGTGCATTGCGTTTTCTTTCCACTTCTCTCTCATTCTTTTTCTCCTTACCGTTTTTAGTTTTACTCTCTTGAGATGAATAAATCGTGTCAAATTAACACAGTAATTAAATTTTTACGTTGCTAATCAAATTTTAAATTAACGTATATGATAAAGACGAAAATTCTACACTTGTATGCATCATCTCTACAAAAATAAAAGAATGCAGATTTAATCTGAATCTTTTGGTTAGATCATAAACACTACAAAGCCTGTTTGTCTCAACATATTAATTTCTCCTACCAGTTTAGCCACCACTACATCCAGTTCTATGACTTTTTCAGATTACTTTGTTGGATAGTTTCTTCACCTTCCAACATAAGCAGCATAGACCTTAAACATCATACACATAAATGTTGAAATATTTAGTTAATCGATTTGAATTATTTAGTCCCAAACAGAATTTTCAGTAATATAACTCGGCGATTTCTGGTCGCAATATCGCTAATCATGATTCATGTGCACGATTAGATAGAATTTCATCTAAGGCTTATTGTGTAGATCTTAAAGAAAACATGAGTTTTAAATCCGGTGGAAAAAAAAGGTGAGATTAAAATTTCATTTTAATCAGACTTTTAGATTTCATCTGCAACTGTCCCATTAAATAATATAATAATCAATAATGAACATAAAGCGAACAGTTCATTTGTCTGAGTAACATCAAAGGCCAGATCAAAAGTCAGCAGAACATATTACACCTACCTCTCTCTCTCTCTGTCTCTTAAACTTCGGAATTTCGAATTGAGAAAACATAGAATTTCGATGATAAGGAAGACACTGAGCATACTTGAAGAACTCGTCTTCGTGCTGATGAGTCTAGTCTCAGCGATCAAGACAGCTCTCCGGACGTCGCCTTCCTTCTCCGCCGAAACTTCCATAACCTCGCCTTCGATGACCAACAGTTTCGCCTTCGCCCCACAGGTTTTTCGTTGAAATTTTATACATAACTCCGAAATATAGATTATTATATGTATGTATATATATATATGTGCAAACAGTAATGGATAAATGAAAGCAGCGACTTTATTATTAATGATACATTTGGCTACTAAAAACCAACCGAAAGATTGTAATTTCAGTTGTTATTGTTATTTATATATACACACACAACTACACAAGGGTGAGTAATGATCATGCAAGATATCGGAAAAGAGAGTAGTAAATCACATCTTGGAGAGGGCGTGATCCATCACATCCACAAGGAAATCTGCAAAATAAAAGATTCGAAAGAATGCATTAGTTATGAATAACAAAAAACGGATTTGAAGAAAGTATATGGAGCTAACCAGCGTCGGGCAGGGTGAAGCAGAGAGGAGGAGTGATTCTGAAGACGTTCCCGTAGAACCCACCTTTCCCCACCAACACTCCCATTTCTTTACATGAACAAGTTTCATATCAATATGCAAGTATATCAATTGAGTGATCAAATTTCAGTTTTTCAGGTTTAAGAGAATTAGTAATCCAATATAAACCAAATGATGATTTATTTAATTTTTTTGGATCGGATTTGCTTCGTTTAGGATTGAACACATTGAAATCTAACCTTTCATTTGATCCATTAGATGAAGAGTCTCCGTTTTAGCAGGAGTTTTTAAGTCACGGTCTCTGACAAACTCAACTCCTAGCATCAACCCTCTTCCTCTCACGTCTCCGATGACTTGACACATAAACAAGAGAAAAAATAAGATTTCAACAAACAAAAATAGTTTTGTAAGACATTCTTTAATATGGACAAGAACTCACGTTCGTGTTTGTTTTTGAGTTGTGTAAGTCTACGTTTGAGATGTGAGCCAACGAGGAAAGCATTCTCTTGGAGCTTCTCTTCTTTAATGACTCTAAGTACTGCGTGTCCCGCGGCAGTGCACATGGGGTTTCCGCCGAAAGTATTAAAATAACTCCGCCGGCTTAGAACGCCGGCGATCTCCGGTCTCGTCACCACCGCTCCAAGTGGAATTCCGTTCCCGATCCCCTGTAAATGTAGCCAGTTCAATACTATAATCGATGATAATAATGAATCGATGCATGATGATGATGGTGAAACCTTGGCCACGGTGACGATGTCGGGGATAACACCATGGGATTGGAATCCCCAGAAATGGGTGCCTGTACGAGCGAAACCGGATTGGACTTCATCGGCGATGCAAACTCCTCCGGCTCTCCTCACGGTGTCGTACACCGCCGGTAAGTACCCTGGAGCAAGCTCTACGATTCCTCCAACTCCCTGTTTCACACCACCATCAATTTAATTAGCATACGTACACATCACACATGCATGTATGCATGTACAACCAAATTTGCCAAATAATCTCGCCTGGATAGATTCGCCAATGAAACCAGCGACTTGACCGGAAGTCCCGAATTGGATCAGGTCGTGTACGTCCATAGCGTACTTTTCACCGTCCGATCCAAATACTCCTCTGTATGGATCTGGATTTATGGCGTGATGAACTCCACTCTGTTACAAAGTTACTACTTACATTTCAAATGTAGAAAGATATATTCAATCCTAATCGATTCAAACATCCCTAACTTGAGTTCATAATTTTAACTTTTCTTGCCCTGATAAACGTTGAAACCAAAAACAGCCGAAAGGTGACCCATAAACATAGAATATCAATTCAAACCAGTAAAAAAGAAAAGTCAATCAGATTGTTTAGATGGAAAAGAAAATAAATAAATAAACCTGAACGACATTAAATTTCCAGTTGGACTGAGCAGTGGCTCCCATAGTGGCAGCTGCGTTCCCATGGTAAGAGTTCCTAAGTGAAACGATGTCGTTACATCCCGTGTACAGCCTAGCCATCATCATCGCCAGCTCATTCGCCTCCGTTCCAGAATTCGTGAAAAACACCACCTACATATATATAGATATATTATGTGCCTTTGCCTTGCTCGTCAAGTCATCCATCAATCCCAATATAAATTTATTTTCTACAAAAACTTGAAAGAGTTTTTCTTTACCTTGAGATCTCCGGGAAGATTGGAGACAAGAGCTTCAGCGAAATCAGAGATGGTGTGATTAAGGTAAAGGATAGTGGAATGTTGAATAAGCTTTAACTGTTTGATGACGGATTCAACTACTTCTGGGTGGCTATGCCCGCACGAAACCGTCGCTATTCCTCCGAAGGCATCTAAATATCGACGTCCTGTCTCGTCGAACACGTACTGCATCTTTCCCTCCACCACGTTTAACTGTTAATCATCGAAAGTACATGTATAACAACAACAGAAAACAGAGTAAGCTTAAACGGTATCGTTTTAAAGGGAAGAAAATGAAAGCGGCTTCGTTTTGTACAGGAGTATTGTAGAAGTGGAACAGAGCGGGACTGAGGAACTCTCGCCGCTTCGCGGTGATCTCTGCGGTGGAAGGACCGTCGTAAGGCGGCGGAGAATAATTGAACGGAGGAATCTCCGGAATTTTTGTTTCTGTCTCGTGAACGGAGTTTGTTCTTTGAGCTACTATCTGGGATAAGCCATGACGTTGGAGAAGAGAGTTGTTCCGTTTCAGTAGCGAATTAACCACCGCCAACCTCCGCATTTTTTCCACCGCCGTTATATCGTCGCCGGAGATCTTTTAAAAAGAGAGAGAGAGAGAGTGTGTGGAGATAGAGAGTAGGAGTTTAGGCGTAGTTGTTCAATTTAAAGGCGCAAGTGATTAATTAGTAAAGTATTAACAGCTGAAGCGTAGCCGTTTGTTTCTTGGTTTAAAGAAATTGTCCACTAATGATAATGACCCTAGTTTAATATTTAACATTACGTATTTATCCTACCTAATAGGAGCTATGTATAACCTAAACTAATTTGAAACTCACTACAGTACATGACAATTATACTTTAAAACTCCACTTATTAATAAATTTTTATAATCCATAGATAAGACGAGCAAGTATAAGCACAGTAATCCAACCGTAGACATGATGTCACGGTGGTTTGATTGGGGTGACTTGTAGGAGATAGCGATAGTCAGATATATACATGGTTCAATGCAACGTGTAACGTATGGTAACAAAATGCAAGCACTTATATACATATACATAAATCTTTTTAAAGCATAGCTTGTGTTGTATGGAAAATTGAGCAATATTGTTCGTAACGCAATCATAGTTTCTAAACTATAACCAGTTGCCAAGATTCTACGTTTCTTAGTTCTTTCAATACACGTTTATAAACTATAGGCAGCCCATCATGAACCTGGACACAAATTGAGGCATAGATTCGTAGTTCACTTGTCGTTGTGACATGAAAGTGAAACAATCAGCCTACTATATCATAATAATTCTGTATCGCTGATTCAAATAATTGGACAAACACAATATTCTATTTTTTTATTTATTTTTAATTGTAGTTTGCTTTTTAAATTGATCCAATCAAAGTGTTACGTACATAAGAAGAAGCTGGAACGGAGCTAAATGTTAATTTTATCTTTTGCATGTCGATGTCGATTTTGTTGTCTGCTTCTCATCGCATCCATATGTATTCACACTTCTTTCTTTGTTTCTTTAAGTGACATTAAAGTTTCCAAGAGGAGTTAGAGTCATCGTACATTCATACCTAGAGATCTGATCGTCTTGTTTAGCTTCTGTTTGTATTTATATGATATTCAATTGTTAAATTTCTGTGTTTTTTTTTCTTCTTTTTCACATATGTATTTTTTCACATAACTAAACTTACGCTGCATAACGGCAACATTTAACATAGTTACCACAAAATCTTAAAAAAAAATAGTTTACAAAAGTAAGTTATGTTCGAATTGCTATTTAATTATTGTTGAACTATCTACCATTAACGAGAGAGCTCGAAGAAATATCCGTGGAAAAAGAAAAAGTATTCGAGCTCGAGGCTCTATCCGATGAAATGCAACCTACAACATTCGATCTAAGATCATCTCCTCTCGAAGAATCTGAGAATCCCAAGTTCCCATCAATCTGTGGAACATCCTCGTCGCCGTTCAGATACCTAATCACGTTTCTCATCGTTGGCCGAGACGTCGGTTTCTGATGGCAACAGAGTAACCCCACAACGAGGGCTAGTTTCGCCTCTCTGCCATTGAAGTTAGATCCGAGTTTCTGATCGACGGCGCGAAGGACTCCTCCATTCGTGTGAAACTCCATAACCCAATCAGCTAAGAAGAAGTTCTCTGTGTTCGTCGGTCTTCTCCCACACACGATTTCTAACGACAAAACGCCGAACGCGAAAACGTCGGACGCGGTCGAGCCTTTGCCGTTACGTGTGAGCTCAGGTGCCATGTACCCTAAAGTCCCAACGACTTTCGTGGTCTGCGTCAGCGTTCCGCGTTCGTAAAGCCTCGCGAGCCCAAAATCGCCTAATTTAGCGTTCATCTCGGCATCCACAAGAACATTGCTCGCTTTCACATCTCTATGAATCACAATTTGTTCCCATTCTTCGTGGAGATACAGCAGCCCCGACGCGATCCCCTTTATGATCTCGAAACGCACGTTCCACGACAGAACGATGCCGTTTCTTGTCGGCGTTCTGTAGAGCAGCGAGTCGAGGCTTCCGTTGGGAATGTAATCGTACACCAACAAGAGGTCCTTTTTGTGTTTGCACCATCCTTGAAGATTCACGAGGTTCTTATGACTTAACCGACCTAAGCTCTCGATCTCTGCGACAAATTCTCGAACACCTTGCAGGCTCTGTGGAGTTATCTTCTTCACTGCGATTGGTCCCGAAGAAGGTAGGTTTCCTCTGTAAACGATTCCGAATCCTCCGGAGCCGATGATCTCGCTCTCTTTGAATCTCTCCGTTGCCAAGTAGAGATCTCTGTAACTGAATCTATGAGGATAATCGATTTCCCAATCCTCAAGAATATCTCCTTCCTCGATTTGCCTTTTGTACATGACAAACATAAAAAGCAACACGAGCAAGAACAACGTGACGATCGATAAAGACACAATCAAAGCGATCACTTGAGAATCGTAACCTTCCTTGCTACTCGAGCTTGGATTCGGCGGCTGACGAGGAAGCTCCGAGAGTTCGAGCAAATCCGCCACTGGATTTTCTTCACCGCTAGCAAAACTCCAACCCATCACATAATGAGCACTCGACTGGCCTTGTCCTGTCGCGGCAGTGAATCCGACATACATTTCCTCCTCCACAATCTCCGAGAAATTCAAGATTTGTCGCGAGATCAGAGGCTTTTTGGGTTTGAACCCTAACCGCGTCGGATAGACGGTCACATTCAAGGTCTCGCTGGGTCCGTCGTAATCGACATGAGCTCGGATCGGTTCGCCGCTCTCGAGCTGGAAATCCTCTTTCCGATCATCGGTGTCGTAATAACTGAGTGGGTCTTGTACAGTGGAGGAGAGACTGTTGAAATTAAGACCGATGTGGTTTCCTCTTCTGTCGGCGCCGTCTTTAAATCCTTGCACCGTGTCGAATTCCACAGCGAACACGTGATTCGACGGATTCCCGTCGTTGGATCTGTTCAAAAGCCCCAGATACTGCGCGGATTCTGCTCCGGGACGATTTGGGGTCGGCGAAAGTGTGAATGTGAATCCAAAACCGCCGTTTCCGGGACTGGCAGAGATTATAACGAAGACGAAAGACGTGCTAAAGGAACGTACTTTGACTTCGGAGGAACTGTTGTGGTCATGAAATCTAATTGGTTTGTGGTAAAACGCTGTTCCGGTGACGTTGTGGTTCCGATTAGTCAGTCTCAGTAGACCATCGCTGTGTTGGACTATCGCAGCTCCTTCTGTTTGAATTTCCGTTTGCTTTCCTTTGAAACCTAGGAAAGTGAACTTTGTTGTTGCCGCTTCAGCAAGAACGTGAGTTTTAAAAGCGTTTGATGATAGAAAGAGCAAGAACATGAGTATGCCTGTGGATCTTGCTATGCCCATTTAGTATCTTGAGCTTTGGACTTTGATGGTATGATTAAGTAAGAGATCATTAAGTTAAAGCAAATTTCAGGTACAATGGACTTATGCCCTTAATGCCGAAATTGTAAGACGAAGAAGAAGAAATGTTCAAAGTCAAAGTCAGAGTCTTTTTAGACCATTTGTGTGGTCCGTTATTTCGAACCATTTGTGTGGAGGAGATAGATGACCTTCAAAACAATTTTCATGAGATTTCACACAGTGACTCGAACGACTTATTAAATACTGGACAAAACGAAATCATTAATACAAATCATTTACGCGGTTATGACTTGTTATTTATTATGAAGAAGTCAACAAGACAGTGCTAAACCTGAGTCGTATTGTATATTGATCACAAGTTTTGTTAGCCCATTATGGAAAGTTGGGCCTGGCCTTTTTTCTCTTTGTTTTACGACGTCGTATTTTTGTAAGCAAAAAGCACAGTTTATCACCTTTTTGGGGTCAAACTAAAAGCACAGTTTATCAAATCAAACTGATTATTTTCAAGTGTAATTCGAAATTCAAATCTATCATTTTTTTCCGTATGAGAGATGGGAAATCTGTCGGAGAATTTCGATATCCAGGATCTGATATCTTATGGAGACGATTTGATCAACTTGTTGAATGTTAAGAATGGGTTTGACGTTGTATCGCAAAGTTTCGAGAACTTTAAAGATCTCCATTTCGCTTGCGACGAGGATTTCAATCAGATACAGGGATCTATCGAAGGTCAGTTTTCCGACTTGGGTCTCCAGAAAATTTCGACAAACAGATATATTATAAGGTTTACCATGTAGCTTTTAGCTGGAGATGGTCCAATCATTGGGATTTGAGTGTTAGTGTTCGACTGAGTGAGAAATTTGGGGTTTTTTTGTTTCTTCTTTAATGCAGATTGTAAGAAGAAACTCGATGCTTGCAAGAAGAGAACGGAGGAAGCTTACTCTGATGTTTCGGCTGGAGATGACATTGAGCGTCTTCAGAAAGAGCTTGACGAAGAGATGGAACTAGAACGCAAGCTAAAGGACGAGCTTAGATAAGTGTAGTTTATTTTCTGTGAAATGATTCTAGTCCGTTGGTTCAGTGACATGAAATTTGATTTTCTGTCAATACAGTCGTCGCTGATGAACTCAAAGACCTGAATGCACAATGGACATCGATTGATGAACAGAGGCAATCTACAAAGAGAAAAGTGCGTGACGACTTGAGAGCTGAGTAAGATCCACAAACCCGTTATCGCAATTGCTTCTTCTGAATGTTGGTACATTTTTTTTTTTCTTTTCTCAAAATCTCTGTTCTGTTCCCTCTTTTTCTCTGCAGGAAAAAGCTCTCAATGTATGCTTCTGTCACGAAAATTATACCAGACATTGATGATCCATCAAAGCTCTCAGGCTGTATCCTCTTTTATCATCATCTCTCTACTAGTACTCTCTTGGCTTTTCTTCTTTGATCACGACACTCATTCGCTTTTGTCCTTTAGTGTTTTGAATCCTTGATTTAGATATTCAATAGATATGGTAGACCGCGAGAAAAGGGTAATTGAGAAGTTCGAATTCGAGACAGATAAGATGACGGCCTATGAGACATGTAACAGTATCTGGAGCATTATAAACAAGCAATAGACAGACTCGGCTACATTTGATTTGTTTGATATGTCTGTCTGATCAGTCTTGGTTTTAGCTTAGAAGCCATAACCTCTTTATTCAGCTACGGTTCCTTAGGTGTAAAACCTTCCTGCTTACTTTACTTTCGCCTTTTGTAATCTTATTAAGAATCTTCTTCTCCTGTAATATCATCATCATCATCTATGGATTTTTTTTTCTTGCAAGTTTTAGTTCTATCCTATCTGTGCAGTGAACATGTAAAATCCAACATCTTCAGCTCTTGTTGCAGCTGCTACTGTCATTTTCTTAATCAATCTTTATGGGCACATTGATGCAAGTTCGGATATAGTTGGTACAAATTCAAAGGAACATATATTTTCGGTTCACAGCGTTTTAGTTTCTATACATTTCGTAGCTTCTTTCTCAGGAATTGTCAAATCTTGTAGAAAAAAAGGTAGGAGTCAGATAGTAACTGCTCAAGTAAATCAATTGGATATTTGACATATATATTCTGACTTAACATGTTATTTAGCTTGGGATTAACTTTCAATAATATGCCTTTGATGGTGATCTCCTCGTAATTGTATCTCTGTTTCAGATTTGTTCTTCACATCTTCGGAATCTCAAAGGAAACTAAGGCACAGATGAATCTTGCAACCTCGTGGTCATAACAAAACAGGTACGTTCTGCAACTTCTGATTTCACTAGTGGCTTAAGATATTCTTACTTCTTCTTTTGGGACCAATTGGAAAAATAAATATTCATTGATTAAGCTTAGGACTTTAGTACAAAAGTAACTTCAGCACAAACAAATCTTTAACCTTAAGAACTAAATGTTATTACTCCATAGCTTTCAGTCTAAACTCTTACACAACCTTCGGTTTTTAGTGTATGGAAGAAGCCTCTGGTCAAAGTGCCAAACTCCTGCAATCAGAAAAAAGCCTCAAAACTTAGTATCGAAGTCCAAAGAGCTCAAAACCCAAATTGTGAATTTGTGATCCACTTCACCTTAGTTGTTAATAAATAGACAAGACAAAAGAGAAGGGTCTGACTCTGATTCATACCATGGCTTTTGCCGGCCATCTTGAGTTGGGTGATGTACTCTGAGATCTTCTTGATGGCTTCGATCTAGAAGAAGATCCGCTGGATCAGTCAGAGGATTTCAAGGCTCACCTGCTCTTCAAGCTACTCGCTCTTCCACGTGTCGATATTAGATTCGGCCACTTGTACGGGTGTGTGGTGGCCTCATGCTCTATCCAATGGCACGTGGACGGACAGTGTGAACACGTAAATATTCCGTCCACGTCACTGGTTCAATCAGCACACTATAAGCAAACTGTCTGCTTCTTCAATTCTCTTGGCCTAAAGGTGGCAATTTAAATTGTTTGGTGAAAAAAAAAAGTTTTGATTGAAAATTGTTTGGTTCCGCGATCCACATCTGTTTTGCGCATTGCTACGTGTCAAAAAACTATTGGATGTTACAATGCTGTAAAAGAAACGAAATGAAATGAATCGGTGATAGAAAAACTCCCCCCGATCACGGCGAGAGAGAGAGATACGATCCGTGAGCGAGAAAATGGATCAGATCTTGAACAAAGTGGGATCGTACTGGTTAGGTAAGAAGGCGAACAAGCAGCTCGATTCCGTCGGTGACGATATTAACGTACGTCTCTCTCTCTACTCCATTCACTACTTGCTTTTATCCCTCACCGCGTTTCATCAGTCTCGATTTCTGATTTCGATCCGATACGAGAATTTTGGTAATTGGTGGTGTAGTACCCCGTTGATTCTTCAGTTACAAGTGCAATTGCGCTTGATCTCTGCCTTTTTTTTTTTCTTTTCGAGCAAATCTGTCGTATGTTCATAGGATCGATAAGAATTTACTGCAATTCTCCAATTTCGAGGCCGTTGTGGTAATATACAAAGTGAAAAGGAAGATGATCTTAAGCGTAGATAATTATCCCACAGTTTCGTGTCAATCTCTTGTGATTCAATAATGGAATGTTGATTTTGCATTATCTGTAACTTCTTTTTTCTTCCAGTCTCTGTCTACTAGCATCGAAGGAGGAACAAAATGGTTAGTGAACAAAATCAAAGGTCAGTTTTTTTTCTTCTACTCGTTCTTGCTGTTTCCATTTGACATTCTAAGGAGGAGCCAACATCATTCCTCAACAAATCCAAATTTCAAGAATTGTTGTGTGTTATCAGGGAAAATGCAGAAGCCATTGCCCGAGCTACTAAAGGAGTTTGGTTTGCCTGTTGGGATCTTTCCACGGGATGCAACCAACTACGAGTTCAATGAGCAGACGAGGAAACTAACCGTCTTTATCCCATCAATCTGCGAAGTTGGCTACAAAGATTCATCAGTCTTGAGATTCACCACAACAGTCACCGGGTTTCTCGAGAAAGGAAAGCTAGCAGATGTTGAAGGGATGAAGACAAAAGTCATGATCTGGGTTAAAGTCACAAGTATCTCAGCAGACTCATCCAAGATCCATTTCACGGCAGGGGTGAAGAAAAGCAGAAGCCGTGATGCTTATGAGGTTTTGAGAGATGGCGTTGAGATTGATAAATTCTAGCTCTGTTTTGCTGGTAATTCCCAATTCTTTTATTCTCTCTCTCTCTCCTAAGTCCTACCTCTGTCTTCTCAAGTTTCAAACTTTCAAAGCTCTATATTTCTTTTTTAAATCGGGTTTTTGTAGATACAGAGTATCAATTAACTTTGGAGTTCTTGGATTTGATGAATTGTATTGGTTTTACCATGAAAGAGAAAAAAATATATACTCAAATATTGAATACTGGTAGAGATTGCTGACCAAATGCAACATTTCACTTTTGCAATGGATAGTCCATTAACATTCATCTACATCTAAGGAAAAAGATGTTAAACCTATTCAATTTTCATCACATAGACATATTTTAAACTAAGTAAAATAGGAATGATAGGTCAATAATTCATAGATAGAAACAAAAATTACATAGAACAAACACATGGCACCATTGTTTTGCTGACAATGGACTGAAAACACAGATACTGATGAAAAGTAATACAAAACAATAGCAAATTGTAACAATAATTAAGAGAAACAGAGAGGATAACACATGCGACTCACAAGCCCTTCACTTCTAGTAACAATACCATCTGCCTCATTTCAGAGTAACCTTCTCTTTTACTAAATTTTGCCAGCTTGTGCCTTGGCCTCTGTCCCGTCTCGAGAGTTAAGCTCCTCCCAAGCTTCGATCCAAGTGACCATTCCATCTGCAAGCTTAATGAAGTAAGGATCCACTTTCCCAAGTTTCTCTCTCACGAGCTTAGCCATCTCGATGTAGCATTGTTGCACCGAAGTGCATTCTTTTGGAAGAGTCACAGACTGAAAGAAAGGTATGGCCTCTTCTTGCCAGAAGATTCCATTGTATTCCTTTCTCAGGTTCACGAATGGGTTGCTGGCTTTGCTGTGCCATATGTAAGGCAAACCCGTCTTCACTCCCCAGCCCATGTGGTCACATATCACCTACATTTTTTTGGTTACACGTGAAAAAGATAGTCTTAGCTTTGTAGACAAATGCAATGTGACGAGGCTAGTGGTTTACCTTGACACACCAACCAGCCCACATGTCGTCGTAGCGTCCGATGGGCTGCCCGTCACCCATAAGTCCAAAGTACATAGCCGGACCAATCAGCTCCCGATCAAAAGCGAGGTTCATACCACACATAGGGAATAGGGTTCCTTTGGGAATGGTCATGACCGCATCAACATACCTGCATATTAGCCAAAAAAACAACCAACCAATAAGCAAAGCTGAAGCATTCAGCCTTCAGAAAAAGGGAGGCATAACAAAATTGGTTTTGTTTGAGTGAAAGATCAAATTTCCTGGAGTTTCTTTCAAGAGGCTTCACAAGCTGAGTGGGAGCATCATAGTCAGGGATGTTTAGCCAGAGGCCATGAGAGACAGCGGTAATGGCACCTTCGCGCATACTAAAAGGGTATCCACGAACAAAGTCTGCCCCATCTCCGTATGGATCATAAAGTGTGTTGAAGAAATGTGGGGTTGATGGAGATAAAAGGTTCTTGATATGCTGCTCAAGCGCATTGATCTCTTTTCCTGATGGATCCTTTGCAACCTACACAGTTATTGTCAACCTTTGAGATCAAACTCAAAGTGTTAAGTCTAGTTAAATTTCCAAAAGAGATAAGAGAGAGAGAGGGAGCATTTACAAAGCAATCATCATCAATGGTGTAGATGTACTTCTTCTTGGAGACCATGTAACCAAAGCAACGGCAAGCAGAGTCCTTGAAGGAAATGCAAGAAGCCTTGGGACCCAAGATTCGATTGATGTCGTTCCTGTTGTAGAGCTCGTAGTCAAACCCTTCCGGAATGTTGATGATGTTCGAAGGATCACCATCTTGAACGATGATCAGATGGTACTGTTCAAAGAATGGTCTCCACATCTCAAGGAAATCTAGGTTTCGGATCGTGGGTATCACGATGTCTAGCTCATCTTTCAGCATTGGCGTGGGTTTCATCGAAGAATACAACTGCGCCATTTGAGTTGAATGGGATGAAAGAGTAAGCCTAAGCAAAAATAAGCAAAGACAAAGAGAGAGAGATGTACGATTATGACGATGATTTTTTTGGTACTTATAAAGACGAGATGGACATAAATTATATCCACTGTTAACGGAAATGTAAAATAGTAACTCTCGTGTTCTTATGCCAAAACATGCTTGATGTTTCTTATTTTCTGTCGTCATCCGTTATTTTTACAAAAGTTGAACGTAATAATAGTTTTTGTTGTTTGTTACACTACAATAATCATGTTTTACTAATTGATATTATATGTTTTGTAGAAGCAAGAAGGATACTCATGTTATAATCACAAGCGAATTCACGACTCTCTCACCCACTCTAACTCTCTAAACCCTGATCACGTGACCGTCTTATGTTTGTATCCATCTCCTAAAGGAACGTTACAAAGAGAACAATGTGGAAGATTGTTACTTGTTACTTTGTTAGGTTGTATTGACATGTTCTTTTTGTTCAGCTTTGTACTGAAGAGAGATTAGATTTTAAAATAAAGCTCCAATAAAATTCTAAAAAAGTAAAAATCTTTATTTAGTTCTCTTTTTTTCCAATCTAATAGTAACAATTTAAAGAAAAAACGATACTAAAACCCCAAAACCAAAAGGCAAAAGCTTTGTAGGACGTTGAGAAACCTAATCCTTAATGATCTCACAACCTCCCAAACAAACACCCCACACGGACACACACCTACGCATTTCACAACGACCGCCCAAAGATCCAACCGGAATAACTGAAATCAAACATAGCAGAAAGAAAGAGAGAGAGAGAGATGGGTTTAAAGAAAAATAATCTAAGAAGACGAAAACATCCGTTTGATTCCAGATTTCTGCTCTGTCGTTAGCCTCGACGGGAACTTGACGTTGAATTTGATTTTTAAGTTCCCTTTTCTGGATGGGTCTTTAGGGATGGGCATGCCTTCGCCTTTCACAACCTCTTCGTAGGAAGGGCTGATCACGTTAGTGACTGGAACCGTCATCGTCCTTCCGTCAAGAGTCGTGACCTGAACGGTGTAACCCGTGAGGGCTTCCACGAGAGGGATCTTCTGTGTGGTCACAAGGTCGTTCCCATCTCGCTTGAACACAGCATGTGGCTTCTCATCAACTATGAATACAAGATCTGACGGTATGATTCCTCGCTGCTCGTTTCCTTTCTCCGGGAAGGTTATCTTCGTCCCTTTCTTCCATCCCGGCTTGATTTCTATCGTCAAGATCTCCTCCACAGTCGTCGGTCTCCTGCATTGGAACAAAGAAGGCGTTTTTACACTTGCATTGAAACTACGAAAAGCAGCTATAATATCTGAAAAGTGCAAATGGACTCAACAACTCCAGTAAAACAGAATTCACATAACTTCATTGTTCATAATTCCAACAGAATCTATCCAATTCCCTAATCTTCAGATTTCGAAGGTGAAACATGGTCACAGAACACAACTCAGGATAACACTTCTAAGTACAACTCCATAAGCAAATCGGAACTTTTCCCTCAATAAGAAGATGACTCTTAAACTAAATTCATGGCAATGTAGCTGAAAATCAACAATAAATCTGAACATTGCAAATGGATTGTTCTCGGATTCAGTCATTCTAGTACACAACAACTCCAGTAAAACAGAGTTCACATAACTTCACTGTTCATAATTCCAACAGAATCTATCCAATGGCTAATGATCTAGTCATATAGATCTATCCAAATCCCCAATCTTCAGATTTCGAAACTGAAACATGGTCACAGAGAACACAACTCATGATATATCACCAGTGTCGACCCTTTCTAAGTACAACAACTCCATAAGCAAATAGGAACTTTTAACTCAATAACAGGACTGCTCTTAAACTCAATTCATGGCAATGTAGCTAAAAAGCCAAGGCTAAGAAGTTGAAGGAAGTATAAAAAGAAAACAGACCCGCTGGAATCGAGGACGTCACGAGAGATCTTCATCTTCTTGGTGATTCCTTTGTACAAATCCTCCAAACTACAAGGAAGTTGTCTCTCTATAGGGGCGGCTTTCTTCGGCGGAGCATTGGAGGCTTCTCCTGTAGAGGACCTATAAGACGAGAAAACGTCCTCGGCGAACCGGAACCCACCAGAGGGACCTGCACCACGTGATTCACCGAAGGGTCTTGAGAACCCAAAGAACTCCGAGAAGATGTCGTCGGCGCTTCTACCGTTGAACCGGAACGAAGCCCCTCCGTCCGAACCACCAGGGAAACCACCGGCTCCGGGAGGCGGAGCCTGGCTATTTAGACCTTCTTCTCCGTACTGATCGTAGATGGCTCGCTTTTGTGGATCGCTCAAAACCTTTGGGTCAATGCAACGAATCGAAAACGTCATAAGGATTGATCATGAACAGTTTTTTCCACAGAAAGTTTCGTGCTTTGGTAACTTCATCCCATTTTTTTCAGAAAAGTCATCAAAGTGAATTGAGATAAGGAATAAATTCGAGTGAATTGAGAGTATAACTACTCAAATTCCAAATTCATAGAAAAACTGGAAATTACTCTATCAAAGGAAAACGGGTATCGTTTACAAAGGGGATAAATTTGAGTTTGTGTAAGAGAAATTACATCGTAAGCTTCAGAGATCTGCTTGAATTTGGCTTCGGCTTCCTTTTTGCTGTTAGGGTTCTTGTCGGGATGCCATTTCATGGCGAGTTTCCGATAAGCTTTCTTCAAATCGTCATCTTTCGCGCTCCGATCCACTTGAAGAACCTTGTAATAATCGACCCCCATTGCTATTCTCTTGATTCTCTCTTCCTTCTCGCTCGATCTTCTTCAATTAAAAAACTCAACTCGATCATGCCATACCGGTTCGATATTATAAGGGACATTGCCAGTTTATCTCCGAGCCGGTTTGTTCCTCTTCGGTTTGATTATGCAAACAAATTTAATACCAGAGTCAACCGTATTCCGAACAACATAAGTACATAACCTTATCAGGAGGCGCTTTCGTTTCAAATGGAACAAATAGAGTGATGGTCAAATTATGAAATATCCGAGGACTTATAACGTAAATAAAAAAATAGAATTTTCGGGGTCTTATTATATTTGCTCAAAATTAGAATCCTCAGCAAGCAAAAAAATCTAAAAAGATAAAATTGGTTAAGATCCCTTCAGAAAATCCAAAAAATTTAGAGATGACACTTCTTCTTCCTCAACCAAACCATATCTACAAGCCACCACTAGTACCATACCGACGCCTCCGAAAACCGTACACATTACCAGTGATCTCCGCAATATCTGGCAAGGAGTTGGTAACTTCCGGCAAGGTCCGGGCGGTGGAGCCGAAAGAAGCGAAGACGGTGGTGGCGTCGGAGGGATACGTGGTATTAGACGTGAGGCCGGCTTGGGAAAGAGAAAAGGCACGTGTGAAAGGGTCTTTACACGTGCCACTGTTCGTGGAGGACACAGATAATGGGCCGATAACGCTGCTGAAGAAATGGATCCATTTGGGCTACATTGGGCTTTGGACGGGCCAGAGATTCACCATGTTTAATGACGAATTCACCCTCCGTGTTGTACAGGCTTTCCCGGACAAGAACATTAAAGTGCTCGTCGTGTGCGGTGAAGGACTCAGGTAAGGACTAAGGATGGTGCATTTTGGTTTATCACTGACTTTGGTTTAGCCTAAATTTGTGATTAACTTCATCAACCAAAAAAAACAAATCTCCATATCAAATCAGTTCAATTTCGGTTAATCTGAATGGTTTCTAGGTCGTTGATGGCAGTATCAAAGCTGTACGGAGAAGGTTACAAAAGCTTAGGATGGTTAGCCGGAGGTTTTAACAGAGCAACCGAAGGAGATTTTCCAGAGATTGAAGGAACAGATGAGCTTCGTTTTGCAACAATAGGAGGCGCATCATACTATTTACTCAAACTACTTGTACTGTTGCAGAGCTTTGGCAAAGAGAGCCGTTGATTTTTTCATTCGATTGCTTCAGCAGAAGAAAACTATTTGGAATTATTACTTTTGGTTCTGTTCAAATGCTCATTTGGTTTAGGAAGCTGGAGCGTGAAAACTAAATGACATATTTATCCTCAAAAACGTGTCCGGTCCCTTTTTACACAGTTAATTCCGTTACGGCGCCGTTTCCTGGTGTTAATCACCTGAAGATTTCTTTTTTTCTTTTGTGCAAATTGAAGATCTCTTTCTTAAGTTGAATTTTGTTTGGCTGAATCATTTTGCTTCGGACAGCTGGGCTCCAAACCTAACAGACAATGACATTTATACCCAAAGCCATCTGGTAATGGCGCCATGTTCCCGCGTAAATACATTACATAATTGAGGGCAAGTATGTAATTTAGTAGAACGGTTCATCCCCTTCCTAGTCTCATTCCTCTTCCTCCGTCTGGTTTTCGAGAGGGAAAACAAAAAATTAAGAAAGCCAGATCTACTAAAATCCCCAAATTCAGTTTCAAATTTTGAACCCCGAGAAAACCCTTGCTTTTCAATTGGCTTGCTGCACCTTCAAATCGTCCTCGAGATCGGAATCTCTTGAATTGGGCACCTTGTACATTGCACACGATGGGCGATTTCAACCTCGCTCTCGTGATTGTCGCGATCGTTGTTTGCGTCATCGTCTTCATCTCCAGCATCTATCTCCTCGTCAACTACCAGCATCCAGATGATGCCAACCAGGCGTATTTCCCCAAGTTCGTCGTTGTTTTCGGCCTGTCTGTCGCCATGATCTCGATCCTCATGTTACCGGCGGATGTGGCCAATCGGCACGCTTGTCGGCATGCTATTTACAACGGCGCCTGCAGTCTCACCTTGCCCATGAAGGATCTCTGGCTTGCCATTTACATCGTCGACGCTATTCTCGTGTTCTTTGTCATCCCCTTCGCAATGTTTTTCTATGAAGGCGACCAAGACAAGTTCGTATCGGATTTTTGTACATTGTAAATTTGTTTGTTAATAGAACTTTTGTTGACCTTTACTTTTTGTTTTCTGCAGGAGTCTGGGAAAGAGGATCAAAAGTGCCTTAATTTGGGTGGTAACCACGGCTGTGGTTTGTGCTCTGGTGCTTGGAATCTTATACGGTCAGTATCTCCTCCGTTATTATTTCTTTTGTTGACTTGAACTTAAGAGTCTTCCTTGATTGACGAAAGCTGGGAGTGGTAATTGAAACCCTTTGTGAGCATGTCGTATGTACGTTGGTCTTATTGGCACTACGAATTGATATCGTTTGACTGCATTTCTTTGTTTGTTTCTGCTGATAAATTATCATCTTTGTGCTAGGAATAGCTTAGAATTGTTGGTAACATCTTTATTGTAACTACAGAAGTTATGAAAACCTCAAGAGTTATTGAATTTACAGTGAACCGTTCATGGTTGTTTAGTTTAATTTCATATTCATTGGATTCCCTCTTCTTATGCAATTTTACATCATGTTAGGTGTCATTGGAAAAGTGGACTTCTCTGTCAGGCACTTGGCTTCTGCCACGACCTCTTTCCCTACTTCCTGGCAATTTTCAAATAATCAACCATGTATTGGTAACACTGCTCGCCAGGTAATATATGCTCTTTATTTGCATCAACGGTATTAGTTTATTTATCATGAGTCGTTTATGCCATGGAAAGTGTCACCACTTAACATTTGTTTATTGTCTCTGGTTAATCGATGCAGTGCTCGGCATTTACAGCTAATGTCACATCTGAGAAGACATGGACTATGCGTACTACATTTCCAGAATACGTTGTTGCACTTGCTACAATTGTTGGGTCAGTTCTTTTCACGGTATGAACATTGTTCTATCATGTTGAAAAGTGTTTTGTATGTTTATCCATCGCTGGCTAACGCAATCTCTCAACAATTGAGATGCATGTCGAGATCTTATTCTGTATCCTTTGTAGTCCATAGGTATTTGATTTATACATTCCATAATAAAATATGATAACTAATTGTCTTCTCAAATGTTTTGTAGATATTTGGTGGTGTAGGTATTGCCTGCCTACCATTAGGACTTATCACCGCATTCATCAGGCGGCCAAAGGCTGTTATCACTCGGTCACAATATATAAAGGTTTAGTTATTGTTCTTCTTCCGGACGCATCTCTTCTTGTTCTGGAGTCATTTCCACCGTCGTTTGGTAAAAGTCATAATTGGTTTACAGGAAGCAACCGAACTAGGTAAAAAGGCAAGAGAACTAAAGAAAGCAGCTGATGGACTTCATCAGGAAGAAAGAAGTGGTGCTAAGGGAAGGAAATGGAGGAAAAATGTGAAAGCAGTTGAAAAGGTACTTCATTTATGTCAAGATTTGGTTTTGTTTCATAATTGGAAACTAGGAAAATCTGCCAATTGATACTGGTCCTGACGTGAAAAAAAAGCTTTGGTCGTATGTGCAGTTACTAAGATGCAATTTGTAGTGAATAGCTACTGAGAGAGTAGAATTGGTTATGATATAGAGTCACCGGCTTTACTGGCAGCTTTACCGTGTTGGGTTCCTATAACTAAATGTGGTTATTCTGTAGGAGCTGCTCCAATTGGAGGAAGATGTGACGCTCTTAGAAGAGATGTATCCTCAAGGAGAGAAGGTAAGAGGAGGAGATTTTAAAACCTTATCCATGCTCTTTGAGTTATTCAAATATTCATTTGCCTTGTGTTATTTTCAGGCAGAAACTGCGTGGGCTTTCACTGTACTCGGATACTTGGCCAAGTTTATTCTTGGAATCTTAGGGTTGGTATATTATAAGCAAATAATTTTCTTTATATTTTTTTGTGTTATGGCCTTAGTTTAGTGGCTAAATGTTATATAATTAATCATACATAGAAGTCTTGCATATTTATGTTTGCATCCTTAAGGTTCCTATCTAAGCCTCTTTTTGTATGGTAAATTTATATGTCTTTGTAGATTGATCGTCTCCATTGCTTGGGTTGCACACATCATCATATATCTGCTTGTCGACCCTCCTCTCTCCCCTTTTCTCAACGAAGTTTTTATCAAGCTTGATGACGTTTGGGGTAAGTTCATACCTCTGTTCTTGTTATGTTATTCGATGTAAGGTTTCTTCTTTGTCTGACTGGCTCTGTTGGTGTGTGCGGAATTGTCCAGGTCTTCTAGGCACTGCTGCCTTTGCTTTCTTCTGTTTCTACCTTCTACTTGCTGTGATCGCTGGGGCAATGATGCTGGGTTTAAAGCTGGTCTTCATTACCATACATCCGATGAAGTAATCCATCTAATAGTTGTAACAGCGTTTGGTTATTTTCCATGGTCATTTCCTTTTCCTTAATTTCCAATTGGCCATATCAACTTGTCTCAGATGGGGAGCTACTCTAATGAACTCTTTCCTCTTCAATGTCGGGCTCATTCTTCTTTGCTCCATCAGGTAGGTCTCTCTGATCTCTTCTTTTTCTGATTCTGTATTATCTCCCAACTAGGATACGATGGGATCTAGTTCACTCCGATTAAAAATTGGATCTTGGTCGTGTATTTACTTACATACATTTACTACCGTCACTAAATCTAATTGCCTTAATGGAAAATGCCTAAGTCGAAGTTTAGAATAAGTTGACTCATGTATTTCGTATATCTCTCATTCTCCAGCTGCTACTTATGCAATTACATGTTAACCCTGACAATCTAAATAACCGTGGCTATTTACAAATGCAGTGTGATTCAATTCTGTGCCACTGCATTTGGATATTACGCTCAAGCCACTGCTGCCCAGGAGATATTTGGCCACACATTGCAGTCCCTTCGGGGAATCAAGTATCTCTACAAGTAAGTAGTAAACGGTTTTAGCATATAGCAGTCTTTATGCTATAATATAACCATTTCTTGTGTTATTGAGAGAGGTCGACGTGGTATATCTCAGGTACAACGTGTTCCAAATCGGGTTTGTTATCCTGGCTGGACTTACCTTTCTATACTACATTGCCTTCGTAAGTCCCTACTTCATCTTTCATGTTACTCCCAGGTTTTGTCCTCTGTATGAATGTGTCTGAGGGATCAATGTTTTCTGGTAGGGATGGAGAAGAAAAAAACCAAGCGGCCGTTTCCAGCTCTCATCTTAAATGTGTAAACAGTTTTCTTTGTTTCATGATATTACCTTCACCGAATCTGATTGAGTGCTGTCGACAAAGTGTCCACTTATTTTCGGATCATCCATACCGGAACTACCTGGAGACTCTGCTTCTGCTTCTGAGGTTTTTTTTTTTTTTTTTGTGGTTTTCCCTGAATGTATTATTAATTTTTCTTGTGTAATCTTACTGTTTGGTTGTGCAACAGTTAGCTGTCCTGTCTTGGTCTATTGTACTGTTTCGGATGCGAGTTTATGTAATCATTTTTTTTTAATGAGAAGCCTTCATTTCACAAGACGTTGCCTTCAGGCTCTGCCATTGACGTCCTTGTGGTTTGAGATTAACATGTATTACTTCATTCTAACTAAAAAAATTTGGGTCTTCTCCGTTTATGAGATCTCTAACACTTGTCCGGTTTGTATTGAGTTTATCGAACCGGATTATCAAAATTTCAAAGATTGTAATGATTTTCTTATTTTAAATTTAAGCTTGGTCCAAATACAAAGTTTTCAAGGCGCGCACACTCACTCACACAGTGGACTTCCGTTAATGACATGTGCTGCTGAAGTGACAAGTGGCATTGTACAAGATTCGCCAAGAGCCTGTTTTGCCCAATCAGCTTACCTCATCTAAACTCCAAAGATTCTAGGATAACGCGAACTTTCCAATAGATAAGGCCGAACGTATTACCCACCGTCAGATGGATTTGATTCTCGATCCAACCGTCAAGAATCGATTCCTGAGATATCCAAGTTTCATCTCTCCCACACACATACGGCGACTTAAAAACGCTATTTGCTCGTGTCTTTACAGAAAAACATAAGCCGCAAAACGTGACAAACACAAACGACGACGGAGATGGCCGCCACATCAACCGCCGCTGCTGCTTCTTCGATCATGGGTACTCGGGTGGTTCCCGACATCCACTCCGGTTCAAGCCGGTTCACAGCTCGGTTCGGATTCGGAAAGAAGAAAGCCGCTCCCAAAAAGGCTAAGACGGTTATCTCAGACCGGCCTCTCTGGTTCCCAGGAGCTAAATCCCCCGAGTATCTCGACGGTTCGCTGGTCGGAGACTACGGTTTCGACCCTTTCGGTTTAGGCAAACCGGCAGAGTACCTCCAATTCGACCTGGACTCTCTGGACCAGAACTTAGCCAAGAACATAGCCGGAGACGTGATCGGGACCCGTACGGAAGCGGTCGACCCCAAATCGACGCCGTTCCAGCCGTACAGTGAGGTCTTCGGGATCCAGAGATTCAGAGAATGTGAGCTGATTCATGGTCGGTGGGCAATGCTCGCCACTCTCGGCGCTCTATCCGTCGAATGGCTCACCGGTGTTACTTGGCAAGACGCCGGCAAGGTATCTCCTCGTTCCGTCGCGTTTTACCAAAACGCGTTTGCATTTGCGTTTTGACAATGTGTGATTGTAATTTTTCGTACCAGGTAGAGCTAGTGGACGGATCGTCATACTTGGGACAGCCATTGCCATTCTCGATCTCGACTTTGATATGGATTGAAGTGTTAGTGATCGGTTACATCGAGTTCCAACGAAACGCTGAGCTGGACTCGGAGAAGCGATTGTATCCAGGAGGCAAGTTTTTCGACCCGCTTGGGCTAGCATCTGACCCGGAGAAGAAGGCTCAGCTTCAGCTAGCTGAGATCAAACACGCTCGTCTAGCCATGGTTGCGTTCTTGGGATTTGCGGTTCAGGCGGCTGCCACAGGTAAAGGACCGCTCAACAACTGGGCGACTCACCTTAGTGACCCACTTCACACCACCATCATTGATACCTTCTCTTCCTCATAATATGGCTTTAGCTTGTACTGTGTAATGCAAATGATGTAATCTCATCTTTTAAGAAAAATGTGGCACTTTTGTATAAACGGAGTTTTTTGAAACTCGCTGTTTGAGTTTTGAGTATCATCTAAGTAATGAGCCTTGACACCATATTCACTGTCTTGAAACTTGTGCGCTTGATCGATCACGTTAAGAACCACACAATGCAGAAATAAGAAAATAGACACAAAAGAACACCAAAAAGTGGATGATGTATTAACCAACCAAAAAAAAAAGGTTTGTTTTTCTTCTACAGAGTCGAAATAAGACGCGGGCTCAAACAGAGATTGCCTCGAGCAATAAAAACAATTTCCGAAAAACCCCTTAACCACTATCCCGCATCATTCGATAGAGGCAAGAGGAAGACCCGCAACTATTCTTTTGTCATTACGAAGAGAGCATGAGTCTCGCGATCATTCCTTGAGTCCAGTGGGCAGTGACCTTGAGCTCTTCATCCTCTGACTCGAGACACTCATTGAGGAACTCACCACAGAAGGTGAAGTTGCTGAATAACGGCTTCGTCTTCTCTCCCACAACATCTGCAAGATCGCCCATTGCTGCAACCGCGGCTTTCGTCACGCTCTCATCCCTGATCCCATTACAAATACACACTGCTGTAATCAGTTTCAAGTGCGCAATGAAACATAAAAAGATTATATATATATAAAGATTGATACGGACCTGAGGGAATCTTTGGATACGAGTTCAACAAACTGCAAGAGATGTTGAGCGTAGGGTATCATGAGCTCGGATTTCGCATCCTTGAACCCTTGAAGTATCCCAGAGTAAGCCTCAAAGATGCTTCTCCGGAGTTGGTTTGCGTAGTCCATAAGCTCCTCGTCGAGGGTGTCCATCTGGGCACACACCTGAGCAGCCCCTTGCATGATCTGAAGAGCTGGGCCAACGTACCTCTCAAAATTCGAACCAACCGCCAGAGCAATGTCTCCAAAGGATGAAAAAATCGGAGGTTTCACCGATCTGTGGAGTGCGTCACTCTGGAGGTTCTGGAGAAGCAGAGCCATGATCTGATCACAAAAAGGTAGGATTTTCTCATCCAGGGCACGGCAAATGTCACCAATCACTCCTACGGTGATTGAGCAGACTTGGTATTCCCCAAAATTCTGCAGCCCCATCTGGATATATTTGAAGAGCTCAGGCATGTATTTCACAAACTCAGCTCCAGTCGCATATGCAAGAGCGCCGATTGCGAGCATGGCTTCTTCGTGGACACTTGAACTGTGGCATCCAAACACTCTTAGGAACAGCAACATGATCTGATCTGCGTTCTGCATTATAATGGGTTTCGTCTCCTCCGTGTCGCTCAGCTTCTGGATTATGACCTGGAGAACACCACACAGAGAAGCCTGGAGTTCCGCTTGCTTCTCGCGGTCCTCAGTTGATACTACCTGCAGGTCCATCGTCTGACCTAATTTTGCCATGATGACTGGAAGGAGCTGCCCTATGATGTTCGAGGCCTCTGAAAGGTTTGAACACCGGACAACCTCGTTCAAGGTTTCATATGCCGCAGTTCTTAGCTTAGACTCTGCCCCATCTGTACGCTCAGCAGCTGCAAGCAGATGTTTGATGATCTCTGTAAGATAGGGAGAGAGAAGTGAGGAACTTGCACCAGAGTCTTCGTATCCCTGGGCAAGGTTGTATATCGCTCCACAGGCCTTCTCGGCCACATTTGGCACATCTTTAACCGATTCCAGTAATACACTCACAATTCTAGGGAGGTTCTCTGGTGATATGACAGAGAAGCCACTGTCTGGGCTGTGCAAAAACTCAAAGATACGGCTCAGAGTCCAAGCAGTTGTGTCCCTGACGTGGTTGTTCTCATCCTTGGTTGCGGTCAGGAGAAATTCCAAGCCGGCAGCAACCATCGGGGCAAGCTTGTCAATTGTTGGTCCCTCCAAAATTGAGCCAAAAGCATAAGTGGCGGCCTCCCGGCTTCGCCAGTGCGGCTTCCTTATGTTGGTTTCAACAAAAGGCATCACAAGAGGGACTATACCGTCTCCAACCGTTCTGGCAACGAGGCCAAGGCATGTCCCGCCAGCCATAGATATGTTCCAGACATCATCGTCATGATCCTGATCCTCTTCCTGCTTCTCCAGAGTTTCTAGCAACATGGGAGCTAAATGGGGAAGAGCCTTCTCTATGAAAGAGGAGTGTGGAGGGGATGAGTCACCAGTATCAGGACTGTCATATTCTTGACGGTCAATCTCTTCATCACAGATGGTGCTCCAGAACTCAACTGCCTGGAGGGCGACGCTCTCTTCATCTCCCTTCACAGCATTTGATGTGAGCTGGAAGAGTGTTTCCATGTATTGCTCCAAGACCTCGTAGTATGTCGACGCAATGGACACAAGGCACTCGAAAGCAGCTTGTCTGATCCCTGCCTCCTTGGAGCATGCCGTCTCGCATACCATCTTCATGATGTAAGTTCTCTCCATTTCATTCTCGAAATTTGTCTGGGAAAAATCAAGGGCATTCAACAGCGCCTTTGTAGCTGCAAGGCGGACTTCTGCAGTGTTTTCGGACTGGTTCATGCCCTGAACAACAGCTGTGAGGACAGAATTCACTTCATCTTGCGCAAGATCATGATGCGATATCTCTTCACAGACATAGCCTAGAGTCTCTAAAGTTGACTGCTTCAAGTGTGCGGGACTGCCTTGCTGGGTCATATTGGTAAGCAGTGATCCAACAAGTTCAGGCCACTGCTTCTGAGGAATTTCAATGGAGGCTACCTTTGCAATAACCTGAGCTGAAGTGTGACTCGCCTCTGGGGCAGATGAACCGAGGGTTCTTAGTAACAGTTCCTTGATCTGGGATTTAAGAGCAACGTCAATCGCAAACCATTGTTTCACCATAACATCTTTTCTGGCAGACTCTTTGGCGTCTAGAGAGTTCTTAAGCAAAATACCAGCTAGCCGACGGGATTCAGAAGGTTTATCGTTGTTGGCAAGCTCAAAAGAAAGAGATAACAAATACTGCGGCAAGTTCTGTTCTTGGAATTGCCTGAGGCTACCCTCTGCTTCAGTACGAACTCTCGCATCGGGTGACTGGGCAGCCAGTAGGAACTGAGTGATCTCCATCGCCATTGTTCACTCTGCACAACAAGAAAAATACACCAGCATCAGCGACGAAACACTAGCAGTAGAACAAAGACAGTACCACTTTCTAAAAAAAGTAAAAGCCACAAAGCAAAGTATTTGGTATATAATAACTACAGAAGGCATATAATACTAAACAAACCGTGCAGAGGTTCAAATCAGATAGCACAAACCAGAGTAAGCTTAAAGAGTTTGCACACAAGTAGATACTAAAAATATCCACATTCCGAAAAAAAATATAGGAGAAATCTGCCCTGTGTAAAAAAAAGGAAATCATTGTTCCCAAAATAAAATCCGAACCAAATTTGACACTAAGATTTTCACTGAACTTGGAAAAAATAGCTAATGGCCCTAGTCGTGAAGCACCAGTTTTACACCTACGGAAGGCGAATACAAAATAAGTGGCAATCACTGCGAGCGACTGAGTAACCAACAAAGCTAAAAACCCTAGTATCAGTGACCCAAGACGTAATCAGAAATCAAAGATTCATTAGCAGATATGCAAACCCAGAGCTTAATACACAGGAGGAGCAAGAGGCTTACAAGGAAATTAAGGTTCTCCGCTTGAGTAACCGCGTAAGAGCTAGGGTTTCTCGCTCCAATCCAAACCTCGCGTCCCTCTCACTATCGAAGAAAAATCTTCCCCAATCCGCCGCTCGAGCAGAGCAGAAGAACAAAAAACCCTAATAGTATCAGAGAAAGAGAGAGAGAGAGAGAGTCGAGTTGGGAAAATCGAAGGAGACAGATACGAGAGACTGAGAAAACAAAAAATTCGAATAGAAAGAAGAAGCGGGTGGGGAAGGGAAAATTGGGTTTTAGTCTCAAATAACTCAAATGTTGTCCCGAAATAGTTAACAATTTCCAAACGACTGATGCATGTACACAGGAGCAATTAGTATGATTGATTGATTGATTATATACAAACTAGGCGCGATTCGATACATGTACCACATGATTAATTAATATTGATTTGTGTAATACTACTATTAATCTCAACTATTAAACAAAATACTAAAAGAGTAAAGAGAGTTAATCACAAACGACTGATGCATGTACAACTGACAGGAGCAATTAGTATTGATTATATACAACTAAGCACGAATCGATACATCATCCTAAAGAATCCTAAAGAATGAAGTTGAAAATCTGTAATTGCCATGTTTGTGCCGGATTATTTATCAAACAAACAAAAAAAGTTTACAACAAATATTTTATCAAATTAATTCGAGATTAATTCGAGACACAAATATGGTTGCATTAAAAATGATTTTGGTTTATAGTGTAAAAATATTGCTATCGTTCGATATGTATGTTTGTCTATTTAATCTTATATGTGCCCGTCTCCGAGAATTAGCATGAATCAAATGGATTGTTACATATATGTAAAACAAAACAAAAAAAATGAATCGATATCTTAATCGTTATTTGTGTATGAGATGTATCAAAGAATGACTATTCTGGTATGTAATTTTTACTCATCAAAGGAGATGTGCGTCTAATATGTTCATACTATTTTTGAAACGCAAAGTACTATTTTTATGAATCAATTCAGAAGGACATATACTTTTTTATTATTATTTAGAAGGACGTATACAGATATACTTATTGGAAATCAAACTATGTATAACACAATATGAAATGATGTCACGAAGTTTTGTTTAGTAGCAAGACTAGAGTTTATCGAAGATATACAGTAAACAAGGACAACATAAAGTTGATAAGAAACGGTTTATTGTGGGTCTAGGTGCGATTTGGAGTTACTATTTAATTGCTATTTGCTACTATTATACTTGTTGTATCTAGTGATAATGCCATCGGTTTATTTTTAAATATGGAAGACAAAAGGTAGACGATGATCGGCCAAATATGATGGTCAAACTTAGGGAACATGATGGATTTGCGAATGTCGTCAAAGAATGACTCGTTTTCCGATTTGACAATTTTTGGCATAGTTCAGTCAAATTCTTGAGATAGTGGTGGTTTTGAACATTTTTTTTTTTTTTTTTTTTTTACCAAAATCATAGTACAGCATTTTTGATAAAAAAAATCATATATTATAGTGAGACATAAAAACTCATTTGAAATGCTGAGGATCTATGAGATGTTTTTAAACATATAGTTTATCTAGAATATATAAACTCAATACTACCGATTTAAAAGAATTAGACAAAAAAAAATAAAAAAAAAATCTTTAAACACATAGTGAACATGGGCAAAGTGTAGTTTTACACTACTAGAAGTTACATGTTGAAGACAAAAAATAGATGATGATCAGCCAAAGGTGATGGTCAAACTTAAGGAACATGATGGATTTTGTGAATGTCGTCAGGATTTAAACAAAAAAATTTTGTTTACCAAAATCATAGTAGAATTTTATTTTATTTTATTCATATGTTATAGTGAGACATACAAAAGTTATTTCGAATGTATGAAATACTTATAGACACATAGTTTTACAGGGTCCAAGTGTAGATTTAAACTAGAAGTTAGTTACTAATTCACAGTTTTTAGAAGGCTTCCATCGTTACATGTTTGTATAAAACGTATTTGAATTATATGTATTTTTAAATTAAGTACATTAATTTGATCAAAATAACATAATATTCTGAAGACTAAATTCTTAATTTCACGTTTTTCTGAGCATATGTTCGTAATCATACTCAATTCATCACAACTTCAGCAATATGAAAGTGACATTGCAAATTTAGAACATCTCTGTAAATAACATCTACTGAGATGCTCTCTGACTCCAAAGGGAGCAGGAGAGACTCCAAAGGGAGTAGGAGTTGTGAAGGGTATTGAAAAGTTTAGGGGTATATGTGAAATGAATTAAAGTGTTTATGGGGGGATTTAGAAATATAGTGTTTTTAGCTTTTTGCGTTGCCCTTCCCCACCCGCTTCTTCTTTATATTCGAAATTACCGTTCTCAGTCTCATATCGGTCTCCTTCCTCATATTCAAGTCGACTCTCTCTCTCACCCTCTCACAGTCTCTCTCTCCTCTGCTACTCTAGGGTTTTTCTGATCCAGAGGTTTATCCCCCTGCTCGAGCGCCGCTTTCGGGGCGATTTTGGTAGCTAGCATTTGTAGCGAGAGGGACGCGGGGTTTGGACTGTAGCGAAAAAACCCTAGCTCTTACGCGTTTACCCAAGCGAAATCCCACAATTTCCATGTAAATCTCTCGCTCTCTGTATTCAGTTTTGGATTTGCATCTGTTAGTAGATCTATGATTTCTGATTAGATTTTGGGTCGCTACTGCTAGGGTTTTTCTAGCTCTGGTTGGTTAGTGCTCGCAGTGATTTTGCTATTTTTTTTTTTTTTTTGTTTTCGCTCTTTGACGCTTTCTGTAGCAATAGAACTGGTGCTTCATCACTAGGGGCATAAGCTATTTTTTTTCATCGGACCAATGATTTGCTGTGGTTGTGGTTGTTAATCCACAGAGAGCGGATGTTCTCCTATAGTATCTCAGAGTAGACCTATCTTTAGTATTGGCTTATGTTGCCTGCTCTTGTTTGTGCTATCTGATTTGAGCCTGTGGACGATTTGTCTAGTAGTATTGCCTTCCATACTTATACCAAATACTTTGTTCAGTAGATATTGCCTTTTTACCACTGTTTCGTCGCTGATTCTGGTGTATTTTTCTTGTTGTGCAGAGTGAACAATGGCGATGGAGATCACTCAGTTCCTACTGGCTGCCCAGTCACCCGATGCGAGAGTCCGTACTGAAGCAGAGGGTAGCCTCAGGCAATTCCAAGAACAGAACTTGCCGCAGTATTTGTTATCCCTTTCTTTTGAGCTTGCCAACAACGATAAGCCTTCTGAATCCCGTCGGCTAGCTGGTATTTTGCTTAAGAACTCTCTAGACGCCAAAGAGTCTGCCAGAAAAGATGTTATGGTGAAACAATGGTTTGCGATTGACGTTGCTCTTAAATCCCAGATCAAGGAACTGTTACTAAGAACCCTCGGTTCATCTGCCCCAGAGGCGAGTCACACTTCAGCTCAGGTTATTGCAAAGGTAGCCTCCATTGAAATTCCTCAGAAGCAGTGGCCTGAACTTGTTGGATCACTGCTTACCAATATGACTCAGCAAGGCAGTCCCGCACACTTGAAGCAGTCAACCTTAGAGACTCTAGGCTATGTCTGTGAAGAGATATCGCATCATGATCTTGCGCAAGATGAAGTGAATTCTGTCCTCACAGCTGTTGTTCAAGGCATGAACCAGACTGAAAACACTGCAGAAGTCCGCCTTGCAGCAACAAAGGCGCTGTTGAACGCCCTTGATTTTTCCCAGACAAATTTCGAGAATGAAATGGAGAGAACTTACATCATGAAGATGGTATGCGAGACGGCATGCTCCAAGGAGGCAGGGATCAGGCAAGCTGCTTTCGAGTGCCTTGTGTCCATTGCGTCGACATACTACGAGGTCTTGGAGCAATACATGGAAACACTCTTCCAGCTCACATCAAATGCTGTGAAGGGAGATGAAGAGAGCGTCGCCCTCCAGGCAGTTGAGTTCTGGAGCACCATCTGTGATGAAGAGATTGACCGTCAAGAATATGACAGTCCTGATACTGGTGACTCATCCCCTCCACACTCCTCTTTCATAGAGAAGGCTCTTCCCCATTTAGCTCCCATGTTGCTAGAAACTCTGGAGAAGCAGGAAGAGGATCAGGATCATGACGATGATGTCTGGAACATATCTATGGCTGGCGGGACATGCCTTGGCCTCGTTGCCAGAACGGTTGGAGACGGTATAGTCCCTCTTGTGATGCCTTTTGTTGAAACCAACATAAGGAAGCCGAACTGGCGAAGCCGGGAGGCCGCCACTTATGCTTTTGGCTCAATTTTGGAGGGACCAACAATTGACAAGCTTGCCCCGATGGTTGCTGCCGGCTTGGAATTTCTCCTGACCGCAACCAAGGATGAGAAACAACCACGTCAGGGACACAACTGCTTGGACTCTGAGCCGTATCTTTGAGTTTTTGCACAGCCCAGACAGTGGCTTCTCTGTCATATCACCAGAGAACCTCCCTAGAATTGTGAGTGTATTACTGGAATCGGTTAAAGATGTGCCAAATGTGGCCGAGAAGGCCTGTGGAGCGATATACAACCTTGCTCAGGGATACGAAGACTCTGGTGCAAGTTCCTCACTTCTCTCTCCCTATCTTACAGAGATCATCAAACATCTGCTTGCAGCTGCTGAGCGTACAGATGGGGCAGAGTCTAAGCTAAGAACTGCGGCATATGAAACCTTGAACGAGGTTGTCCGGTGTTCAAACCTTTCAGAGGCCTCGAACATCATAGGGCAGCTCCTCCCTGTCATCATGTCAAAATTAGGTCAGACGATGGACCTGCAGGTAGTATCAACTGAGGACCGCGAGAAGCAAGCGGAACTCCAGGCTTCTCTGTGTGGTGTTCTCCAGGTCATAATCCAGAAGCTGAGCGACAAGGAGGAGACGAAACCCATCATAATGCAGAACGCAGATCAGATCATGTTGCTGTTCCTAAGAGTGTTTGGATGCCACAGTTCAAGTGTCCACGAAGAAGCCATGCTCGCAATCGGCGCTCTTGCATATGCGACTGGAGCTGAGTTTGTGAAGTACATGCCTGAGCTCTTCAAGTATCTCCAGATGGGGCTGCAGAATTTTGGGGAATACCAAGTCTGCTCAATCACCGTAGGAGTGATTGGTGACATTTGCCGTGCCCTGGATGAGAAAATCCTACCTTTTTGTGATCAGATCATGGCTCTGCTTCTCCAGAACCTCCAGAGTGACGCACTCCACAGATCGGTGAAACCTCCGATTTTTTCATCCTTTGGAGACATTGCTCTGGCGGTTGGTTCGAATTTTGAGAGGTACGTTGGCCCAGCTCTTCAGATCATGCAAGGGGCTGCTCAGGTGTGTGCCCAGATGGACACCCTCGACGAGGAGCTTATGGACTACGCAAACCAACTCCGGAGAAGCATCTTTGAGGCTTACTCTGGGATACTTCAAGGGTTCAAGGATGCGAAATCCGAGCTCATGATGCCCTACGCTCAACATCTCTTGCAGTTTGTTGAACTCGTATCCAAGGATTCTCTCAGGTCCTTATCGATCTTTATATATATATAATCTTCTTTTTATGTTTCATTGCGCACTTGAAACTGATTACAGCAGTGTGTATTTGTAATGGGATCAGGGATGAGAGCGTGACGAAAGCCGCGGTTGCAGCAATGGGCGATCTTGCAGATGTTGTGGGAGAGAAGACGAAGCCGTTGTTCAACAACTTCACTTTCTGTGGTGAGTTCCTCAATGAGTGTCTCGAGTCAGAGGATGAAGATCTCAAGGTCACTGCTCGCTGGACTCAAGGAATGATCGCAAGACTCATGCTCTCTTCGTAATAATAAGCATCCAAGTCTCTCTCTCTTAAAAGTTAAAAAAAGAATCATTACGGGTCTTCTTTCCTCTTTCTCTCTATCGAATGATGTGAATAGAGCGGTTGAGGGGATTTTGGGTGGTGGGAAAAATATATTTTTATTGCTCTCAGGCTGTGACTTATTTTGTTTCTCCTGTACGACTCGAGGCAAACTTTTTTTTTTTTTTTGGTTAATGCATCATCATCCACTTATCGGTGGTCGCTTTTGAATCGACTGGATCTGCATTATTTGTTTAGCTTCAGTTTTGCCGAGCATTGAGCTGGATTTGGAACATGGTAAATAGTAGTGGAACTTGCTGTCAAATGTATTAATCGGGGGTGGAAATCATAAATATCTAAAATTATCGATGCGTAAAGTCTATACTAGCCTAATGGGCAAATTCAATGGAGACTAAATGGGCCTCTTGAACCAAATGGGCTTTTAATCCAACAGTATGGTGTTTTTGTTAAATACGTGCGCAAACCATGCCGTTTTGTTATAAACGGTACCGTTCACTTGTAAAACCTCGTTGTTCCTAAAACCTCTTTGTACCTTTTAGATTTTGAGAAGTCGAGTGAAAATTCAGTCGTCAATGGCGTCTGCTTTGTGTAAAACTGCAAGGCGTCTTCGTCCCTTCCAAATTTGTCGTCGAATTCGCGTCTCAAGCGATCTACTGACTCCATCGTCGCCATCTCCGGCGTGCATCTCGGACGCGTTTCGTCATGGAGATTTCTCTTTTCCGCGATCGGTTCGGCATTTTCTTATCATTTTTCATTTTCTAAATCTGTTTGGCTCCAGCTCCATAATCTCCATGTTTGTTTTGCAGTTTTCTACACTTAACTGTGGAATCGAAAGGTTGAAAATGGATCAGAGATGTTTGCTGAGCACTTCTGCCTCTGATTCCACATCTAAGCCGAGCTCAGGTAATCCGGAAACAAAATCTTCCGGTGAAAATGAGAAATCCGGAGGATCAGAGAGCTCAGATGGCGGTTCCGATCAGAAAAACGACCGTGCTTCCGGAAAAGACGTTCGCGGAGCGGTAAGCACTCTTTTCCTTTTTGATACGTGAACATTTCTCTTGTAACCAAATAACTTCAGAGATTGCGTAATTGATGCGATCCAACAATTTCAAGAGTTAAATTACGTCTCTGGACTTTATGATGTTTAATTTTGGGAAATTTTGATATTTACAGCCCGTTTCATGGATGAGCTTTTTCTTGTTGTTTGCTACTGGAGCTGGATTGGTCTTCTATTATGATAGGGAAAAGAAACGTCATATCGAAGGTACTCATCTATGGTGAGTTTATCTTTTAACATATCGAAAACATAAACGTAATCAGAACTTGAATACATGGTTTCTAGCTTTTTGTGCGTATGCCTTAGCTCAATTAAACTACTGATCTGGCTAGTGAGAAACTTGAGATGGTAAAGGAACCGATCACTTTCAATCACTGAGTAAATGCTTAGTGATATCTCATCGACTAGTGGTGAACTCCAAATTCATAAACAATCTTATTGCTTTTCTCTATTCTTCTTTGTATATTGACTGGGGTTTCTTGTTGGCTTAGATAT
Source organism: Thlaspi arvense (assembly GCA_911865555.2). Taxonomy (NCBI): domain Eukaryota; kingdom Viridiplantae; phylum Streptophyta; class Magnoliopsida; order Brassicales; family Brassicaceae; genus Thlaspi; species Thlaspi arvense. The sequence continues at coordinate 54,722,780 of OU466859.2, read as the reverse complement.
AAATACCAATTCTAAAGCCGTCAAGGAGGGACCGTCTGCTGGAAAAGCAGCCATTGGAGGACCATTCAGCCTTATAAGAGACGATGGGAAACGTATTACGGAGAAAGACTTGATGGGAAAATGGACCATCTTATACTTTGGGTTCACTCATTGTCCTGATATCTGTCCTGACGAGCTTATTAAGCTAGCTGCAGCCATTGACAAAATAAGTGAGTTGCCGACAGTTTTTTCATTTGTGTGGTTGCACTTCGGATATAGTTTTTCCTAAACTGTTTTCTCACATTTACAGAGGAAAAGTCCGGCGTAGACGTGGTGCCGGTGTTTATCTCTGTGGATCCTGAACGAGACACAGTTCAGCAAGTACATGAATATGTGAAAGGTAAGATATTTTCTTAACTCCGCAAGATTCTTTTGGTTTCTGAATTGGGAATTCATCAGTTTGATATTTCTGGTAGAATTTCATCCGAAATTGGTCGGGTTAACCGGAAGCCCTGAAGAAATCAAATCGGTGGCCCGTTCTTACCGAGTTTACTACATGAAGACAGAAGAGGAAGATTCAGACTATCTTGTTGATCACTCTATTGTCATGTACGTCTACTTATTATCCCTTTACATATTTTTTTCGTTGGGACGCTTATAATTATCAGCACAAAAATCGATATGCAGATCTACTTAGGCAATAGAAAATCGTATCTATTCTCAATTTTAGGATTTACACAGTTACTGTCAGTGTAATGATGTATACGTCTCTGTAGTGTTTGATATTGTTTTAATCTGCTGGGTCGAGTTTTAATATAAAAACATATGGTGGGTGAAGGTACTTGATGAGCCCGGAGATGAATTTTGTGAAATTCTACGGGAAGAATCACGATGTTGACTCGTTGACCGACGGCGTTGTAAAAGAGATTCGACAGTACCGGAAGTGAAGAGCCTTGAAGAACATTTAGAGAAAAAGGTGATTTAATATTACATAATTCACATTTTGTATTTCTTGGTCATCAGTCATCATTAATAAGAATTTCTTAGTACACGGAGCCTGTGTTTCCTTGGAAAAGAAGATCAGTTTTTGTTTCAGTCGATCTTGCCCACGACAATATCCATATTATAAGGGGCTCAACATTGAGACATTTGTATGGTTAAACGATGTCTGATTAATTTGATCCACCCATATGGGCTTTTAACGCCTTAAAGTCTATAATTTGCACTGAAATGTTCTTTAATATATAGCATTTATTTTGAGGCCACCTCTTACAAAGTGTATACAAAGTCTTGATGAAAAAGAATTACACGACCAAGGCGGAAGAAACTAGAATACGTGAGATGTGCAACAGCTTGTTGGAGCAAACTTTATGAACGACGGCATGGATATTCTCCATCGACGGAATAATGAAACCAAAATTTTGGAAATTGTTCTTAATTGATAGTAATACATGAAGAAGAGAGTTGAAAAGTGAAGAATGAAACTAAAACTCCGACCTTTTCCTTCGTATATAGAAAGACACGGATACATCCTAAAGATTTCCCTAATTTTGGACTCGCTCACCTATTTTGGTTTTGCTTTTGAAACATTAGGACGAGAACGTTGTATAGAAAGAATGAATTGTCATAATAAACTCAAGCAGAGGAAAGCAAAAACAAAAAAGAGAGTTGTTATAGCGACGCATCCTTTTGTCCTTGTAGGGCAAAAATCGCACTGGGAGTTAAAACAGACGCACCTCACCAAAGATATATACAAACCGCCAAGGTTGCAGAGGACACAATGCAACACGCGCGCCTATGTGACACACCCATAAAAATCCGTAAGGGCAAAGACCAGAAAACCTCACTCACCTGAACATGTATATGAAGTGGCGAGTCAGATCAAATGGCGGAGAACTGTCTATTAAAAGACAGTGAGAAGGATAAAATACGTGGGATTAGAAACTCACTTGGATACTGCTTGCTCTGTAAGTGATAAGGAAACCGACAGTGAAAAGGTAAAAGACATTTAATCACGGTAGCTTTAAGGCTTGCTTCACTTGTGAAAGTGCTGATGGGTGCATCATACTAATGGCAGAATTAAAGGCATCTCCATGAAGTGTGGAACATGTCTGGAGGTTCTCACGCACTGAGTTCTCCAGTGACATCTGGTAGATCGGATCCGAAACTTTGATCTTAACAAAGATCAGACCCCCATCAAAACAATATAATACAGTGTTAAAATCAGTGGTTTTGTTTAAAAGCTGGTTCGTTAAGACAACCAAAAAAAGGGATTATCGACTTTTTACCTGACTTTTCCGTAACTCTTTGCTAGGTGGGGCTTCTTCTCCTTGAGACCTGCTTGAGCTCATGTCACCGCTGGAATTATACATTGTATGTCTTTAGATAATAAGTACTCCATTGTTAAATAACAAATCACAACACTTGCTTGAAATTGATTTACTTCTGCTAGCAAATACATAAATTCTTAATATAACCTTGATTCTTCTTCTGTTAGATCTTTATCTCCACCAAGGATCACACTCGTACATGTACTGTTTCCAGAAACACGATCCATTATGTAACATCGATACATAAATTAAGTTGTCAATATTTGATTGTGCAAGCGTGTACCTTAGTATTTGATCAAGCTTGTCAAGAACTTGAGGCATTCTAAGTGTAAGTATTATGGAAAGAGCCAAGCCAAATGTCTTTTTTTGCATGGGAGACGCATGATCCACCTGCACACGAGAAGATGTAACAACAAAATGAAATGAGTCGGATCATACGCATTGCAACATGTAGAGCAGTTTGAAACTAGCTATTTCTTAGGACTAAAAAAGGAGGACTATTTAACCGCATGCCCATTGTAAAACAAGTTAAAGTTCCACAACGCAGTTTAAACAGCCAGTTATTGGTAAAGAATAAGATACGTTCTACACTGACCTTGTCAAGCCAAATGTCGATGAGGGAAAGGAGTACGTTGTCTTCGATCGTGGCCCCTGCTTGTTGGAGTAACACTGAGAGAGATGATTCCGATGTTAACTGGGCCAAGTATGTGGTGTTCATCACCAGAATCCTTGCTAGGATAGCAGCTGAAGACACTGTGACTGCAGTCTTAGATGGATCTCGATCATCTCCTCCACTCAAGCAAACAATCACCAGTTTCTGGGAGACACCAACAGACCAACTCCATCAAATAATTTAAGGAAGAATATGAATCTTTCATCAATCAAAAATAAAACCTACAAATTCACCTGCAAACAGCTGCTTATGAGAGGGGGCACTTCCACAGGGAAACACTGTTCAAAACAAGAGCAAATGTTCATATCAAGAAGTTGTTATTTGTCGAAACTTTCATGCATATACTCATATAAGCAGTCATCACTACATTGTAATGATGCCATAAAAGTTCCATCCCTGGTCAAGTTACGTATACAAAGGCTATGTGATTAAATAACTGCAGTGTAAATACAAACTTAACAGAAGAATAAATCTCTTTTGAGCACAACACCATTACAAAATTGCTACGCCCAACTGAATATGGCTACAGAAGTCTTTGGGAGAACATAGATTCATTGCTTAAAATCAAAGACTTTGTGAAGAACAAAGGGGTAGCTGACAGACTTATATACGTGAAAAAGGGCTTCAATATGATAAATGAAATCAATTTTATGCTGTAATTGTCAATCAATGATAATTGATAAATCATGAAATTCATAAAAATTTGTTGCCTGTCAGCACAGATTGGGAAATGAGAAGCTATACGCACCTGAACTAAGATGTCAATCACTGGAAGAATCGAGAGTAACCCCTTATCATTCACATTTCCAACAATAAGATCAAGAATCTTTGCGACACTTGAAGCATGCATATTAAGAAATTCCCCTCCATCCAAAATGATGTATGATTCCATGATACTGACAGCAACCTTTTTTGGTTAAGATGTTAGTGAAAATTTTCGGGAGCATATAGTCAATTTAAATATGTCATAAGGTATCATTAAAACAACATATTTTAGTGGATCTGAGCACACATATATTAATGAATGAATCAAAACGCCCACTCCTTGAGAGCTTTAAACGCTAACCTGTAAATGATCAAAACTTCTTTCAATGATCTCCACCATATAGGGAAAGCATGCTAATAGCTGGGGCACCATCATTGGTGCATAGGAAAGTGTAGTTTCCCATAACTGCATATGTAATGCATTGTCATTTTAATATAGCACATCTGTATTAGCAGAAAAGAAAGGTATACATCTTATAAAGTGGAAACTTACTGCCATGCTATCCTCCAGAAGGTTGAGGGCATCAGGGCTATTTATGTCGATGCCCTTTTGGAGTATTGGGAGCAGTATGCTATAGCAAATTGGAGACTGATAACCAAGCGCAATCACAAAATTACGCAGTGCAACAAGAAGCTGAATCTGTAGAAGGCTTTCACCAGAAGACTCCTCCCAAACCTGTTCTTCAGTCAAGCACATAGATATTAAGATATCATTTGCGCACCAAGACAAGAATAAACAAATACAGAAAGAGTGCTATTATACCTTCTGGAAAAATTGCACCAACTTTTGTGCGTACGGAATGACTTCACTAACATGGCCAATAAGAATAGAAATCAAGTTCAGAACTTGAACCTGAGATAAAAGAAAGTATAGTTAGATGGAAAGATAGAGAGACATATTAATCACTGGAGGAAGTAGAATGTCAAGAATGGAGTGCTAGAATATAACGAACTTGAGACAGCAACATCATGTACCTTCGAATCAAACTCTTGAACTTCCTCAACCATTTTGAAACATGATTCCCAACAGATTGGAAGAAGATCGATAAAATTTTGCTCCGAAAAGTTTGCATCCTCAACGTGCAAGCATAATGACCTACTAGCTGCCAGCTACATAAGTAAACAAACAATCTCAGCGGCAGCCAAAAAAACAAAAAGGGGAAGAAAATGCGACCTTAGTGCAAGACAGAAAGATGAAAGCAACAAAGATGAGATAGGATGAGACTACCTTGACAGCGAGGTCATTGTCTTGCAACAATTTGATCAAAGAACAATAAACTGCTCTTTTTGTGTCATCTTTAATCTGAAAGGTTGTTAGCATCAACCATAAACCAGTCAACATATTTTCAACCAAAAATATAATTAACAGAAAACTGTGGTAGAGGAGAACAATAATCCACCGGGTAAGTAGCCTTCAGAACACCCAAAGACTGGTTTTAGATGATTATTCATCAATAACTCAACTTATTCGGACAAACTATTACGTCATTTTGCATACTATAGTGCAACGATAAGATGCATTTTTACAAAAGATAAAATGCAATTTCCTCTAAAGCCTTGTCATGATTAGCTGCATAAAACAGTAAAGCCGGAGTAAAACAACACTACCTCTGAAACCCAATGTCCCAATATCATAGCAACTTTTCGGTGGATAATACGCCTATTTGGATGGTCATTTGACAGCTCAAGGGATAGTGCACCATTAAACCTGCAGCCAAATCATCCGATCATTAAGAAGGGCACATTATTTACTTGACTAATTAAAAAAAAAAATTGTCATCCTGCTGAATGGCAATAAGAAGGTTGAGTTAGGAATCACAGACCCATGTTAAGAAGAGATGAAGAAAGTCTAGACATTAGAAGATCAAGAGCATACCAATCTCTGAAATTAAGATAATTTGAGAGCTCATAGTAGACATATGCAGTAGCAGCATATGCTGCATCTTTAAGAAGCAGTGCCGGATTTATTTCAGTAACAGAAGGGGGACAATTATTCATTGCCTCTTGAAGGATGGACACAACAACAGGTCCTAAGAGCTGTTCACAATGATGGAAACAGAAAAAGTAAGCATCCGTTTATATCAACTAGCATATTCTTGTCTCTTATGTTTGGGGGTTAAATTAGCAGACTTCTTTTCTCTTATTTTTTGAGGTTAAATTTAGCAAACTTCTTTTCAGAACAGGATGAAGTGCTTAAGCCAATGTGCTACTTACTTGGCTGTAGTTCTCAAACAAAACCATATATAGAGCTTCCGCACAAGGCCTCAATTTCTCGGACCACTGAATCATGTCCTGCTCATGATGAAAGGACTCAGGGTTCTGGTACCACTCTTCTAGGTCACTTGCTGTTAGGACAAAATACCTGTTGGAATGTTGATGACTAAATTTCAGCAAACGATTTATCTCAAGCATCATTCATACGACTATTAGAAAGTGGACTGTATGGAGGTAGGAATACATAATAGCATCACAGTTTACACCAAAACAAATAAATTGATACATGCAATATTTTTCAAACTACATCCACGAGGCCCCTACAGTAACAATCCCATTTCATCTATCCCATGCACGTCACGTAACTTATCTTTAATTTTACATAGCTGAGTATGACCATACAATAATGATATCCTTATAAGTCCACGGTGAAGAGACTGAGAACAAAGATACATAGATGTACAGCAATAAGATCATTATGTGTCTATAAGATTTCCCCACCTCATATTTTGTTTTGGACTTCGCATTGGTAATTAATATTTCTCTACTTTCAAGTTACCTCAATAAAACCAAGGCATGAAATGATAATTTGGATTCACATATTCTATCGTTGGTTAGAGTGTTACCTTCTCACAAGTATGTTGCACAATAGAACTATCCTTTCATTGGGTAAAAGTGAAGACACAATGCCACCAACTGTGTTTGAAGCATTCTTCTTCCGTTGCTCAAATGTAACACCATTTTCATCCATCACGCGACCAGTTAAGCTAGGCTTATATTCTTTACATTCAAGCACAGATTTCACCATGACCATACACTGAATTAAAAATTCATCAAACGGCAACGATGCCTGTTCAGGGTCTGTTATCTTGTTTAAGCAGAAATCCACTACGACTGGAAGAACGCATTTATCACCAAACGAATAAGGATGCCTGCTTTGAATTGCGCCTAACACTTTCATCAGCTTGACACATGCCTTCTTTACAAACTTCCAGAATTTAGGATCTCGATTCTGAAAAGATGAATCTGCATGAAAACTCCAAACAAGTTAGCAAAAGCATATATATGTGGAGTGACAGGTTGAAGCAAGGAAACGGATGGAAAAAAAAAAGTCCTCTTTGCTACAGACCTCTAGGTGCTTTAATCATATGCATGAAAGAAAAAAGAGTGTCCAAAAGCTAAAAACAAACTCACAATATGGAAGAAACGATTGAACCGCATTCAAGAGCACAGGAGAGACTTCTTTGACTTGTTGAATCTCCTGAGAGAAAAGAGTTAGCTGTATATCATATATATGCATGGAAGGCATGTGCCCGAGAACAAGAATTCTATATTCCGAAATAGTTAATCAATCTATTAAGTTTATGATTTCAGCTTAACTATCGGAAGATAGTAGAAGAAATGAGGGGCAACGGAACACATATTCGGTGAAAATATACCACTGGTTCATAGAAGGAAGATAGCTGCAGGTGGATGTCATAATGACCTATAAAGTGTCAAGGGGAAGCATAGCGTATCTACCTGAATAGTTCTGGCATCGCTTTGAAATCCTGAAATTATGAGTTGGCGCACTATTTTCAAGCATAAAAACCACCTTTCACAAGTCAGAAAAAGCTCATCGTGATGCTGTTCGGCACTATTTGAACCATAGCTCTGAGCCATTGTTGAAAAGCCATGTAGAATTGTTTGGACATCAGTTTGCCAAAGGTGCCAACTAAAGTCAAAGAGTTGCGACGAGATCTGCAAACAAATTAAACTGGACCTTATCCTTTACTAAAGCAAAAAACCAAGCTTTGGTCCACAATCATTTCATGCAAGAAGAGAAATGAAATTGACAAGGGGGCAAAAAATAGTAGCAGACACACCTCGGCGAAAGTTCTCTGATCTGCTGTGAGACGTTTAGTGGACAATTCCTTTAAGGTTCGAAAAAGAATCATAAAGATTCTGTGAGAAGCAAGAACGTCAGCTGAGTGAAGCTGTTGCGCCAGCACCGAAAAGAGATCAGGCCTGACATCATGAAGCACGAAGAAACCATTTATGGTTCAAAAAGAATCAATGCAAAAACTCAGCAAATCAAGGATAAATACTGTCATCAGTTAATATGAATTATGAAATGAAAATGCTTACCATTCCCTAGGATAATCAAAGCGGGCTATCTTTGATATGAGAACAGCCAACATTTCCGCTATCTGCCATTTAAATCAAATAAAGTCAGATAGATACATATGCTTACACGATATATGTCTTACTTGATGCAGCCAAAGAAAATAACTCAAAACCAGTCATTAACAAACGAAGCAAATGTTGCAAAACCTGGTAGTTCTCTTCTCTCAAGTGAGACAACAATTTCTGCCTCAGATGAATCTTCTCCTCGTTGCTTATACCTCTGTATAAAATCGCCAGCAAAAGTGTCAACGACTAAGAAAAAGAGCAGTAACTTTACAGAGCTCACGCCATTACAAATATAAGAGTCTAAACCAGCTAGTTAAGTTAAAATGATGAAAACAAGTATCAGATTCTAGTCTAATCTAAGTTGATGAATTCGGAATGTGAAGTATATATACAAACTTACGAAGAATTTCGTCTGCTCTTCCAATGACGGTTAATACTGTTTTTGAAATATACAGATGCCATCAATCTAACGTCCACATGAGACACCAAATCCTTGGATGCAATTACTTCCTGCAACCAAACGAGAGGAGATGAGCGAGTAAAATCGGGCTGACATTAGCAGAAATCACAAGAGCATAGATTAGAAACGCACCATGAGGCAGGAACAAAAACCAGGTCTACTCTCCGACTGGGAAAGAGCCGCCTCCGCCGGCCGCCGAACGGTCTCGTCGCCGCTCATAGAATTTGCTAGCAATGAGTACATAGCCGGTAAATCGGAAGCTGACAACGCCATCTGAGGCAGCTCCGCTCTCCTGTCAACACAGCGGACAAAAACTCTAACCAGATCCGACGAAATCCTTGACCTAATAATCCAAGGAAGCGTCGAGGATGAACCCTAGGGGTTTGGGCAACGAACAGCGACGGCGATGATAAATTCTCACGGCGGAGAAAAAAAAAGCGGAGCTAGTAAGAAAGAGAAAGAGAGAGATGAAAAAAAGATCGTCTCCTTCCACGTCGTCTTCTTTCCCCGTCTTTCAACCTCTCGAAAGCTCTTGAAACATATAACAATGCACTAATGACAATGCCATAAGTGAAATGTTTCTTTCTTTTTCACAGTCGAAGAAAAAAAAAAACTTACCGTCGCTCTGATCGGATTCCGATAACTGAACCGGAGACGTTGATTTGGGCTGATACACAGAATGTTGGGCCTAAATTAAAAGCCCCAATTACTATAGCGCGTGAAGCAGAGGCGCGTGAACACAATCCAACATTAAACTTTCGCTTGCTAGAATCTTATTGGTCGAGATACGTGGGGATTCATCATATTTGCCACGTCAAAATACCCGCCTTAAATTGAAACCGGAAGCCACCGGAATTGTTTTTAAAGAAATACAAAATATCCCTAATACTTTTGTAATGACTAATTTCCCCCATTAAGTTTCTCAACATAATTTACGAATTTGGTATCATTTTGTAAAATTATTAAATATGAGAAGCATTTTAATTTATTCAGTAATATAAAGGTCATTCGAGAAATTTCCTATTTTTCTTTAAACCCTGCGAGCCTATTTAATGAAATGTCTCTTCTCGATTTTTCCCGAAGCGTAGAACTCCGTGAATAATAATAATACACCGCTTGGAAGAAGACGAAGAAGAAGAAGAACAACAAGAAGAAAAAAGAAAAAGAAGAAACGATTCTCAGGTTGTTCTATCGGGATGGTGAGAACGCGATTGGCGATATCTGTTGTCCTTGTCTCGACATTGTTGTTGTTGAATGCCGAAGCGAAAAGCGTTGATCCGTACAAGGTACTTTTTTAATAATCGTTTCGCATTTTTCTTTTCCACAAATTGAGAATCTCGCTTTCGTTTTTGTTTAATTCCCGAGTCTTTGATTGGGGGCGGAAATTATGAACTGGGAAGCTGCTTCTGTTTGATTATCTGCTCGCTAATTGAGGGTTTCCCATTGTTCGCTCTGATGGGTTTCGACTATAAGTTGAAATCGAAATCGAAATCAGTTCTGAATCCGGATTCGTATTGCAGACTAGGGCTAAAATTCAAATTAGGCTGATTTTTTTTTTTTTTTTTGGGAAAGATCTTTGATTTGATTTTGATTTTGCTCAAAAGTCTTGCCATTGAATGGATTGTGATACGTTATGTGGCTTTCCAGGTTCTTGGAGTATCTCGGGATGCGAAGCAGCGTGAAATCCAGAAAGCTTTCCATAAGTGCGTACCATTCTCTTATAGTCACTGATAAAGAATCAACAAATTACTTTCTTTCTACTCATGTCAGCTTGTGATTTTTCTGTAGGATGTCTCTGAAATACCACCCAGATAAAAACAAAAATAAGGGTGCTCAGGAGAAGTTTGCTGAGATTAATAATGGTGGGTATCAAAACTCTCAGCACTAGCATCCCCTTTATAACTCCATGGCTTTTTTTGTGTGTTGTGTAGCACATTTAAAGACTGTTCTTGCTCTGCTGATCTGTATTTGACAAGTTTTGAACCTGGTCTATGTGCAACAGCTTATGAGATCTTATCTGATGAAGAGAAGAGGAAAAACTATGATCTTTATGGGGACGAAAAGGGACAGCCTGGGTTCGAGTCGGGATTTCCCGGAGGTAGTGGTGGGTATTCATACTCCTCAAGTGGTGGACAGAGTGGTGGGTTCGGTTTTGGAGGACCGGGTGGATGGCAGAATATGGGAGGTGGGGGCGGTTCCGGTTCGAAATCGTTTTCCTTCTCATTTGGCGGTCCTGGTGCAAGTTCCTCCGGTTTTGGGATGGATGATATCTTTTCCATGTTTTCGGGAGGTGGCTCTAAAGGAAGGGATCAGTTTGGTGGATTTGGTGGCTTTGGTGGCTTTGGTGGATCAAGGAAGGCTGAATCTGGATCAAAGAGTGGTACGGTAGCAACTATCAGAACTATAAATCCTCAGGTTTATAAGAAGGAAATTGTGGACCAAGGGATGACTTGGCTTATCCTGTCGTATCTTCCATCTCAAAGGGGAACCCAGTACCATGAGTCGACCATTGAGGAAGTTGCTGAGTCGTTGCAAGGAGCTTTAAAGGTGAAAAACTTGTGCTTGTTGACTCAGTTGATTTCTGTTTTTAGAAGAAAAGCTTAGTACTTTATTCATTTGTGAAATGGTTCATGTTTTCTGCTTTGGGTTTTGGTTTTGGTTGTTTACATGATCAAACTTTCTGTTTACAGGTTGGGCGTATAAATTGCGAAACAGAATCCTCTCTTTGCAAACAACTTGGCATAGTTCCTCGTAGGGCTCCAAGGTTGTTTGTTTATTCATACACATCAAGTGGCAAAGCTACCTTAGCAGAATATACTGAAGAGCTTGTTGCAAAGAAGTTGAAAAGCTTCTGCCAGGAACATCTACCGAGATTCTCAAAAAGGGTTGACCTGAATGCCTTCGATGTCTCTGCTGTTGGGTCACAAAGGACTCCTAAAGTTCTGCTTCTGTCAACAAAGAAAGATACTCCTGTCATCTGGCGTGTTCTTAGTGGCTTGTACAATGGACGCTTTGTCTTCTACAACACAGAGGTATGTTATACATTGGACGCTTTGTCTTTTGGCCAGGACCCTGGGAACTCAGCTAAAGCATAGTCTTTTCATGATCTTGTAGGTCCATGATACTTCTGACCCGAAGATTCAGAAATTGGGGGTTGACGCGTTCCCAGCAATAGTAGGCTGGCTCTCGAATGGGGAGAAGCAAGTCTTGAAAACAGGCATCACTGTGAAAAATCTGAAATCAGCCGTCCAGGAAATTGGTAAATTGCTAGAAGGATTTGAGAAAAAGAACAAGAAGGTCGCTTCTAATAGTCAGTCGGGCAAAGCACAAAGCGAGCCCGTAGAGAAGATACATGTTCTCTCGAGAACAAATTTCGAGTCCGTTTGCGGAGAAAACACTCCTGTTTGTATTATCGGTGCCTTCAGATCTTCACAGGGTAATGAGAAGCTGCAGTCAATATTGTCCAAGGTAAGCAAATAATCACCCCCCTTGCTTTATGAATATACCTTCATATGGTTGCTAAACAGATTTTTCGGGTATTTGTCAAAAATGAAAAACGACTGCTTGATTTGTGAGTTTTTGTCTTCAAAGCCATCGCCTTTTTGGTTCTATGAGTTGATTGATCAATAATCTTTTGGCGTCCACTCTTTGTCCAGGTGTCACAGAAATCACTGTCTCGACGACAAGCTTCAGCCACTGGTTCTCAGGACACAGTTTCCTATTCTCTTCTAGACGCGGCAAAACAATCTTCGTTCTTGAGTTCACTTGACAAATCAGAGTTCAAAACATCTGATAAGCTTCTAATAGCTTACAAGCCTCGAAGAGGTAAGTTTGCTACGTTTAAAGGCGACATGACTATGGAGGAAGTTGAGAAATTCGTAGCGGCTGTTCTTAACGGAGACGTGCAGTTCACAAAGACAAGACAGAAACCTCAGATCAAATGATAGTTTTGTTTCGTCAGTGGTTAGTTTCAGAGATGTACATCGTTTTGTGGAGAAGAAATTTCATGTTTCCTGTGGTGCAAGCTACTTCTGGAGGCTCTTGTACTTGCAGAGAAAGTTTGTGTATTGTCTTGTGTCACAGAGACGTGAGTGAAATAGTTTTATAGGAATAGATCTAACGTAAACATGGAATTGGGTCAATTTGTAATTATTATAAGTTCAGAAACTCCCGAGCATAATGCTTTGCAAAAAATAAGCCTGAAGGTTGTTGGTTCACACAAACAGAATCCTACATTTTGTTCTCCACTTTCATAGTTGCAGTAAAATTAATTTTCTTAAGCAAAAAGTATGTTCTATATTTGGAGTTTTAAGGCAACGGAAGCGGAAATGGAGATTACTAGACTACATATAATATGTATCCTTCCGATTTTCAATTTCTTGACCTTAAAGAAATTTCACAATATTAATATTTTGTCGATCTTCTTGATTCCTCAATTTCTCAGTCTTTCATGGGTGAAACGATTCTGATGGACAACACAGATGGATCACAAGACACGTGTAAACCAGATAATGGCGACGTCGTCAGACCGAACAGTCTCGTTCAAACCGTTTCACAATCCGCCGTCACTAGCTCCTCCGGTGCGACTCTCGGTCGGCATTTAGCTCGTCGTCTCGTCGAGATCGGTGTCACTGATGTCTTCTCAGTTCCCGGCGACTTCAATCTCACATTGCTTGACCATCTCATCGCCGAGCCGGATCTCAATCTCATCGGCTGCTGCAACGAGCTTAACGCTGGCTACGCCGCCGATGGCTACGCACGATCACGTGGTGTTGGCGCCTGTGTTGTCACATTCACCGTCGGTGGACTCAGCGTCATAAACGCGATCGCAGGCGCTTACAGCGAAAATCTGCCGTTGATCTGTATAGTCGGAGGTCCGAACACAAACGACTATGGCACAAACAGGATTCTTCATCATACCATCGGCTTATCTGATTTCAGCCAAGAGCTAAAATGTTTCCAGACTGTGACTTGCTATCAGGTAAATTCAAAATCAAATGTCATGCCGAAAATGTGTTCGTCACTTTTCTCCTCTTTGAAATTCTTAACATATTGCAATGTGGTTGAAAAAAGTCACTGAAAGTTGGAGTGTGGATTCGCGTCGAACTCGGACATTGAACATTGAACATTCTTCTCAAGTTTTCTTTTTTGGTGTTCCTCAGGCCGTAGTGAATAACTTGGAAGACGCACATGAACAGATCGATAAGGCCATATCGATGGCTTTGAATGAAAGCAAACCTGTGTATATCAGCATCAGCTGCAACTTGGCTGCAACTCCCCATCCTACATTCCGAAGCGATCCCATCCCATTTTCTCTCTCGCTAAAGTATAATCTATAATAGTTTCTTTCTCATCAACCAATCAGTGTTATTGTGTTTTGTGGATCAATCACGTATTTTGATCGTTGCAGGTCGAGCAACAAGATGGGTCTAGAAGCAGCGGTGGAAGCAACCGTGGAGTTTCTCAACAAGGCCGTGAAACCGGTATTGGTCGGTGGTCCCAAGATGCGTATGGCCAAAGCCGCTAACGCTTTCGTCGAGCTAGCAGACGCTTCCGGCTACCCATTAGCCGTGATGCCCGCTGCAAAGGGTCTCGTTCCTGAGGACCATCCTCGCTTCATCGGGACCTACTGGGGAGCCGTTAGCTCACCCTTCTGCGCAGAGATTGTGGAATCAGCAGACGCGTATCTATTCGTGGGACCAATCATCAACGACTATGGCTCCGTAGGCTACTCGCTTCTCATCAAGAAGGAGAAAGCAATCATCATACAGCCTGACCGGGTCACCGTGGCCAACGGTCCAACCTTCGGATACGTCCTGATGAGCGAGTTCATGAGTGAGCTGGCGAAACAGGTGAAGCGGAACGGGACAGCCTACGAGAACTATCACAGGATCTTTGTCTCTGAAGGGCAGCCGTTGAAATGTCAACCGAAAGAACCGCTAAGAGTCAACACAATGTTCCAACACGTTCAAGAGATGTTGTCTAGTGAAACCGCAGTGATTGCAGAGACTGGTGACTCTTGGTTCAACTGCCAGAAACTAAAGCTGCCGCGAGGATGTGGCTACGAGTTCCAGATGCAGTACGGATCAATCGGGTGGTCTGTAGGAGCTACATTGGGATACGCTCAAGCTGAACCCGAGAAACGAGTGTTTGCATTCATCGGAGATGGGAGCTTCCAAGTGACAGCTCAGGAGATTTCAACAATGCTGCGGAACAAGCAGAAGAGCATCATCTTCCTTATCAACAATGGTGGCTACACCATCGAGGTTGAGATTCACGATGGACCTTACAACGTGATTAAAAACTGGAACTACACTGGTTTTGTCGATGCGATCCATAACGGTGAAGGTAAATGTTGGACGACTAAGGTGAGACAATAATGATCGAGACTTTGTTTGTTCTTACTACTAGTATAATGAGCCAGTTTTGTGTATTTAAATATTCGAGACTTGTTTGAAGGTGAAATGCGAGGAGGAGCTAGTAGATGCAATTAAGGTAGCGAGTGAGTCAAAGAAGGATTGTTTATGTTTCATTGAGGTGATTCTTCACAAGGATGACACAAGCAAAGAGTTGCTCGAATGGGGCTCACGCGTTTCAGCCGCCAATAGTCGTCCTCCGAATCATGACTAGACAAGAGACAAGGCCTAGATAACAATACATTTCAGATGAAGATATCAGAAAAGAGTAACTATTTATTTCCGACGATTTTGGATTTCCTTCTTGAGAAAATTCAATAGGTTGTTCAAATTCATTAATTCAGTAAAACAAATTTTTCATCTAATTTTTTTCATAGTCTCTAGAAATCTGTAACAAAATTTATAAACTCTTTACGCAATGGCCAAAATGTACAATTGAATTAAAACCGGAAAATCCCACTTATAACCCGCGACCCAAACTTCCTGATTGAACCGGTCGACTTATGGTTCCAGTTAAACCCTCTAGCCGAATGAGAAGTGTTGATTTTAAGCAAAAGAGAAAAAACCAAAACCCTGGTTCTTCTTCACATTGCCGCGACTTCTCACATCTTCTTCGCAAAATCGATTTGCAGGTAGTCGTGTTACACGTCTCAGCTCCTTTCTCCTCGACTTCCTTCAATTTCAGGTTCAATTCCATTTTTGTTGTTGCTTATTAGCCTTAAACTTCAAACGCATGCATTATACGATTCAATTAGTCCCAGGATTCAGATTAGTTCAATTCCATGAATCGATTAGGGGTTAGTTCACTTAGTTCAGCATAGTTTGAGTTTAAGATCAGCTCATGAATCGGCAATGCTATGTTTTTTTAGACCGTGGTGTTTGATCGGTAATGGTTTCCAGTTTGATATAATCGTATCGGTTGGTTTGGAAGGTTATTGTAAGATGTAATTTATGGATTATGTCATTTTGTATTAGAGATATATCAAACATTTGGAGCCTTGTGCTTTTGTTGCAGATGGTTCTATGCCTGTTGTTGAGAATCACATATTAGATAGATACCTTGGACATGGGAATCCAGAAACTTTTATGGGAAGTGACAAAGAAAGCATTCACCGGAGGTATTGTAGGAGTTACCATTTCAGATAGATGTTGTAGCGTTGTTCCGGTAAGAGGAGATTCCATGTCTCCGATATTCAATCCCCAGCGAAATTCTTATTTAGGCAAGTGTTTTTTTTATTGTGGGGAAAATGCAAATGCTCGAAAGTAGTCTCTTGCTTCTTTTGATCCATTCTTCTCTTTCTTATCAGATGTTTAATTGTTGGTGCAGATGATTATGTTCTGGTAGACAAATTTTGCCTCAAGAATTACAAGTTTGCGCGTGGTGATGTTGTAGTGTTCAGGTATGTTCCCTCTAATGCCAAGCCACTTTTGAGTCTTCCTTTGACAACAAGAGAAGATAAAACTATACAATGAGTAACACTTGATTGGTTGCATGTTGGTCTCTTGCTTTTGTCTTGTCTTGGATGCTTGATATTCAAAATTATTCACTAGAACCCTTGCAAAATAAGAAATTCTTCTATTCCTAGTGCTGAATCATGAAATGCATGCGTATTCAATCTCTGGATAGCCCCCAAAATAAAACTGAACATCTTATATAATGTAGTCTAACTATTCGGCCATGAAATCAAACTCTTTGGATTCTGTTCTTTTCTTTTGCTTCCAAAAGCTCAGTTTTTTTTTTCTGGCTCTCTCAGGTCTCGAATATGTTTCATATTGTATGTGTTCAAGCTAATATATTTTTGAAATACATCAATGAGCTACTGATAGTGTGAGTTGCATATCTCTGGCAGCTCTCCAATTCATATGAGGGATAGATACATAAAGAGGATAGTCGGGATGCCTGGAGAATGGATAAGTAGTTCGCATGATGTGATCAGAGTTCCAGAAGGTCATTGTTGGGTAGAAGGAGATAACAAAGCTTCCAGCTTAGACTCAAGAACATTTGGCCCTGTAAGTTCTCTGCTTCTGGATCCCCCAACACATATTTTTCATAGATTTTAAAGGATACACGTCAAGACTTGTTCAATGTGACTGATGCTGATAAACTTGTTTGGCAGATACCTTTGGGTTTAATTCGAGGACGAGTCACTCGGGTCGTGTGGCCTCCTCAAAGAATAAGCAAGATTGGTCGATAAAGCTAATGGAGGATAATGACAAGGAGAAGAAGAAGAAGAAGAAGAAGAAGAAGAAAAAGGTATGTTTCTTCCTTAAGATTCTTCATTTAGGAATCTGCTTTATATCAAAGAATGGTTTTCTAGAAATATTGAGAGTTTCGATTTGTTTTTCCCTTCTTTTCACAATGTAGGACTGCGTGTTACGATTTTTCCGGTGTTCACTTCATTATATAAATCAAAATGGATCTATTCGTCTCCATGTTTCTCAAGATTCTCCATGGGAACTCTAAAATTCACATTTTTATCCATGCTTACTTTCTTTAAATTAACACTAGACTCAAATCAGAATTAGAGTCACACATTCTTTGTATTGGACGAGACTCTTGGGACTGAAACAAATGTTTAGCTCAGCCTTCTTGTAAGTTAAAATACTAATAGAATCTCTTAGCTTCATAGCTTTTCAAAATGTCTTGGTTTTTTCCGGTTTAATTCGAATTTCTTTGGTTTTGGAGGAAAAACGAATAAACCACAGATGAAATTAGGTTACTTTGTCGATTCCGGTTCTCTCACTGGTCTCGTTCGAACACCATTTACAGACATGATCTTTATCTGGATAAATACTGTAATAGATTAATGTTCAACGCGTGTTAAGTAGTAAGTGTGATTAATTAATTAATTTCCTTTGAAGAAAAAGGCCATGGCCCGTATCCCTGGAGCCTATATAATCAAATAATAATTTATAAATGCATGGAAAATTCGAAACCTCTCCTCCTTCTCTGGCGTTTCTCCTTCGGGGTAAGATCAATTTTGGTTGTTCCGCTTTTTTTTTTTTAATGTTATTTATCGATTTTCCTCTGTCGTAAGAATTTTCTCATCGTCTCGGAATTTTCTTTTCCGTTTCTCTCTCCTACTTTTTTTGTCTCTCTTCTTTTCACTCGGCGTCTTGCCAAGTACGCAAGTTTATAGTATTTCATTACCTTTTTTGACATTTTGATCGAAAGCTTTTTTCTTGACATCAACGCGCTTCTGGTCGATTTCCATCTCTTACTTTTTGGGTTTCCTACCAAATTTTAATGTTGTATTTCGTGAAACGCCAACTATTTTCGGGTAATTTCTCTTCGCCTTGCAAGCATTGCTTGTTTATTTTATCTCCCACCATCGTTAATTGCTTTTCCTCGCAGTGTTTTAGAAATTATCTCCGTTGTTTGTTTAATTTCTCTGTTCAGTCGACGCCCCCTTTAAATTTATTGGCGTATCGGATCAGAATCTTCAGTTGCTTTTGCTGCATGTTCTCGTATTGTCAAGATCTGTGACGGAAATTTGAGATCTGTTGGTGTGTATTTTTTTTTTTTTTCACTTTCAGGTAGGTTGATTTGTTCGAAATGGGAAGACTATTCGTGATAGACCTCGAAGGACAAATCTATAGCTGTAAGCATTGCCAGACACATTTCGCAGTGACCGATGATCTAATCTCAAAGGTTACTTAATCTCTTTGAATGTTTCCTCTTCCATGCCTCTTCAATGCTTCCTTCATTTGATTTCCATATCACTTTTACCACTTTAATTTGCTCCAGCCTCCTTGTTAATAGTTTTGGTTCTGATCTACTCTTAGCCTTTACACTTGTGTTTGTACAAATCTGATTGAAACGCACACAACTTGCATTTGTTAGACTAATCTAAAACGTCATGGGAAATGGAATTTGACACTCTACTTCTTGTTGATCCGTTCATACTCTCGAATCGACCAAACTGGGATATTGACCCTTGAGACCAGATGAGTAAAACAGCAACCCGCATTTTCTGACTGGTCAAGCTACTTGGGGACTGATCCTTCAATTGTTGATTTGATGAAAAACACGCCATATGATTTTTGTGTTCATACTTGTCTGTTTACAGTCAATCAATGTTCTTGAATTGATCAAATCAGCTATCTGATTTTTTGTTCATGGTTGTGTTGTTTTCCAGTCATTTCACTGCAAGCATGGAAGGGCCTATCTTTTCGAAAATGTGTAAGTAATACTTAAGAAGAATATGATCATACGAGGAATCTCGACAAGGTTCCCTTCTTATTAGCAACCACTTTTATGATTTCGTAGTGTCAATGTGACGGTTGGAGAGAGGGAGCATCGCATCATGATGACTGGTTGGCACACTGTAGCTGACATCTTCTGTGTTAGCTGTGGCTCCCTTGTCGGCTGGAAATACGTACAAGCCTCAAAACTCTCTTCTCTTATACAACCTTCTCTGTGATTCTTTGATGTTGATTCTCATTTTCTCCTCTCAGGAAATCGCATATGAAAAGTCTCAGAAGTACAAGGAAGGAAAATTCATCATAGAAAGGTCAACGACTTCTTGAGTTTCTCCCAATAACCAAAATTGAACCCCAAAAAAAAAAGAAACCATCACAAACCGATTTAAACCTAATGTGAGCAGGTTTAAAGTGCTTGGACCCGATGGAGGCGGATACGACATGAACCAGGACGAGCCGATGATTGGAAGCGACGAAGAATAAAATTGGATTCTCTTTTCTTTTGCGAGCCACAAGATACTTGGCATGTGGTGGTCAATGTCAAATTCGACAATTTTTTTCGGGTAAGCGTACAAAAGAAACCAAATATTCATATACTAAATAAATTATTTTATATATATATATATTTTACATGTTTTTGGTTGTGCGATTAGAACTGTTTTGTGTCAAAGGACACATACATCAGTGAATGAATCAAACACCAATTTTACTCTATGCAATTATGCATATATAAAGAATAACTTGTTTTGAGAGAGAATAGATATTATATGGACACATTTCTCATACTTTCACTGTGGATAAAATTGTAGCGAGCGTGTTGAAAATAAAAATCTTAGTTCATTTTGACCGCACAATTTTAACAACATGAATTTTCACTTAACGGTAACTTTTCGGAGCCATAAGTAGACAAATGGCTTTTTCGTAATTACGTAGCATGTTCATGGGTAAAGAGTGCACAACGTGTCCCGTCAGATCTTAGATCCTCTGCGTTTTGAACCCAATGCTTCGTGTTCTGTTCAAACTTTCAAAACCATATTCGATTAAATGTAATAAACAATAAGAGGAAAAAAACAACAGAGATGGTAGACTAAGAGTTGTCTTGTCTGGTTTTGAAATCGGAATTTTCGAAATTAAAAAAAGAAAAAACTCGTCGAGAAGAACATCTTCCCCACTCTCTCCCTCCTTCTTCTTCTTGAACTCAAAACTTTTATGTATTCTCTCTCTCTAAATCAATTAAAATAAAGTTTTGGGTTCTTATCTTCTGTTCTTTAATGGCTTATATGATTCTCAATGGTGTCTATTCGAGCTCTCTCAAGGGCTTCATAGTGTGATCTCTTCAGATCTGATTGGTCCGATTCTGTTTTCTATTTATTCTTTTTATTTTTGGAGATATTTTCGTTGTTGTGTGCAACTTCGGACACGAGACCCAGAAAGAAAGGTTTCAAAAATGTTGACCCACCACGACAGAGACGAAGAACTCTCTCTGTTCCTTGAGATGCGTCGCCGCGAGAAAGAACACAGAGGAGATTCTCTTTTAACAGGTTCGTGTATCTCTCTCTCTCTCTCTCTCTTTCTATATTTGTAAAACTTAGATAATCATTTGTGTATATCTGTGTCTTGGCGATGGTGTTCTAATTTCGTTCCGTCTCTTTTAGGATCTGAAAGAGCGTTGACGACTGCGGCGGCAGCGGCTCTCTCTGAAACGGTGTCGTCTCAACGTTATACTCTCCGGAGAACTGCTGCAGAGAACTTCTTGTACTCGGAGAATGAGAAGTCCGATTACGATTGGTAATGTTTTCCATTTGATTTCCCTTCTAACATATCTATTTTAGTAGGTGTCAGAAATTTGGAAGTAAAGTTCTAATTTTTTTTTGCAGCTTCTGCATTTCAAAATTAGAATAACAAAAATGGCAATTTAGGAATATACTTCTTCTAGTGATTGAGTTATCCAAATTAGATCAAAATTAACACAAACCTAAGGTTCAACTACATAAAGGGCAATTATTTTCCAGGAACTTTGATTTAACATCATTTGAGCTTAATGCTAGAATGTAATCAAATGTATGGTCTTGCCGTCTTCGATGGATCACTGGTCTGATAATCTATCATCTTTGTTATTGTTCTTGTCTATTGTTCAGGCTGCTTACGCCGCCCGGTACCCCGCAGTTTGAGAAAGAGTCGCATAGAAGCGTAATGAACCAGCTCGATGCTCCCAATTCTCGCCCCACGGTTCTTAAATCCAGGGTAAGAGAAACTTATTAGACAGAACTGATTCATTTCCTTGAAATGTCTCTGGTCCAAGTTTACGTTTGTCTTTGTAATTATAAGCGGTGATGGAACTCTTGTTGGGTTCTGCAGCTAGGGAACTGTCATGAAGAGATGGCCTCTGGGAGCAGTTATAAGCCAGCCAGCTCTTCCTCTGTAGCTGGACTCAGAAGACCATCTTCATCAGGTAGCTCAAGGTCCACGAGCAGACCTTCCACACCGACCAGAAGGTCTACTACAACTCCATCTACCTCCACAGCAAAGCCTGTGACCACCAGAGCTTCAACCTCTAGATCCTCAACACCCACCTCACGCGCCACCTTAGCTGCCGCACGTGCTACTACCTCTACAGCGGCTCCACGCACCACAACATCAACCGGTTCAGCCAGATCGGCAACTCCAACTCGGTCTGTGACTCGGCCGTCTTCTGCACCTTCTAAAAAACCTGCATCAAGGCCGGCCACACCAACCCGCAGGCCTTCAACACCAACCGGTCCATCAATAGTTTCGAGTAAAGGTCCTTCACGAGGGACTTCTCCGACTCCACCTGTGAAGTCGTCGAGGCCGTGGAAAGCGCCGGAGATGCCTGGTTTCTCTCTGGAAGCCCCACCGAACCTGAGGACAACTTTATCAGACAGGCCGGTCTCAGCTTCAAGAGGCAGACCTGGAGTAGCCTCGGCACCAGGCTCAAGATCGGCTTCCATAGAACGCGGCAGTGGCCCCACCACTGGTGGTGGCGTCGGACATGCAAGAAGGCAATCTTGCTCCCCTTCCAGAGGTCGTGCGCCTATCGGAAACACCAACGGGAGCCTCCCAAGTGCGCGTGGGAGAGGAAAGGCGAACAACTGTGGGAGTAGCTGCGATAACTTGAGCCCAGTGGCTATGGGCAATAAAATGGTGGAGAGAGTGGTGAACATGAGAAAACTAGGCCCACCAAGACTAACCGAGAGCGGGGGTCGAGGAATGGGGAAGTCTAGCTCGGCTTTCAACAGCCTTGGGTACGGGAGAAACCTCTCCAAGAGCTCAATCGATATGGCCTTGAGACATATGGTACGATCACGTGTTACAATATTTGCTCAGTTTCTTTCATTTCACCGAGCTTTTGTCCGCTGTAACATCCGACTAATCTCGGGACTCTTTGGTGAGGAGTATTGAGTTAACTGTCGGTCTCTACGTGTGTAGGATATAAGACGAGGCATGACGGGAAATCTCCGGCCGCTCGTGACGAAAGTTCCGGCATCATCAATGTACAGCGTGAGAAGCCGGCCGGCTAGTGTCACAAACTCTCCGGTGGCTACGAGCAGCACGGTCAGCTCATACGAACCGAGTGTCGACAACATCAACATTTTGTGCTTAGATGGGAACGAAGCCGAAAACGATGATCTTCTGAGCGAGAGAAGCTTTTCTTCTCCCCGAAACCAGTTCCCCAAGTTCACATCTTGACTTCTGATTAAATCCTATCGTCTTCTTTTTGTTCCCACACTTGGAAACAACGTTTTTCTAAGCGATCATCCATAAAACGACATGAATTCACTGACAATGTTTATGAACGACATGAATTCACCGATACAAAACTCGACACTGTGATGGTGATTTTGAATCAAAGCCACCATGAATTAACTTCCTTTTGTCAGGCAATAATCATGTTTGCTGCTTGCATATTATTTTGAACTAGAAGGAGTTCAATCACTATTTGCAGAGAAAGCTTGGATTCTTGAACCAGTTATAATGTTTTATCTAAGTTATGTTTTTAGACAGAGAGGCTCTCTTTGAAACCACATCAGAGCTTACTTGACCAGCAAGTAGTTACATGTCACTACACCAAAATCGTGTGAGTATTATAATATTATAACCAACACTTTCATTACAGTACTAGAATGTATGAAGATTATTGGTCAATTTTGTTTGTAGAGTTTTGGCTCAGTCAACAATGTGGACTTTTCAATTGTGTTGTGTATGTTATTGGGAGCGCATTTCGCTAAATGATGATGTCATGTACATTCGCCAAGTCAATTTCAACTGAAATCTATGAAAGTAAACGAATAGTTAACAACATTGTGAAAGACGCAAGGCAAGGTGAAAACTGAATACAAATAGCCCCATTTTGGATTTTAAATTTTCTCATTGGATGATTTCATTTTAGCGTAGCGATGACGTCATGTGTACGGTAGTTTGATGACGTATTTTGTATTTACCGAAAACATGAAAGGTTGACAAAAAAAACATTAATGCCTGGTAGTCTGAACGGCGACAAGAACGTCAAACTAATGTGCCGTGAAGTTTTGTAATTGAAAGCTTAGCTGTAGTTATTAATTCATACTATTAATAAGTCGTGTGTGAATGTAATTGAATGTTAGTATTATTTATTAACACCCCACTAAGAAAAACGTTATTAATTTATTTACGCATTTTCCTTGCTTATAAGTACTTTTATAGAACTTAGTTATTTGACGAGAAAGATTTGCCCAATGGCAAATTCATAATGCACATTTTTTACTTCAAACCCACCATTTATCACGCTAATTGTTCGAAGTAAACAGATATAAATCCTATTATTGCTTTAATTAGAGGCGGAGAAAAATAGTTTAAGGAGGAGCAAAAAAAAAGTGAAATTCAATTAACAAGACTTAATCTAGAGTCTCGTCGTGTAGCTGTCACTTTCGAGTCTTTTTTGTCGCTTTCTGGCATTAGAAGCAGCCGAACAAATTTAATACAACAGCAGAAACCTTTTTTTTCTTTGCAAAAGTACAACAGGAGAAAATTGCAGAAAACTTTTAGCGTATTTCACTGTTCCTATGTACTGGGTTTGGTTTGGTTGCTGAATAAATTTATTGACATCCTCACGAAAAAGTCGAAAAAGCAAACTCATGATTATTTCTCTTTGATTAACTTAACTCTATGGTCTTCGTGTGCGAAATGGATTTTCTCCACTAGCAACTTTTTCCAAACAAAACAAATAATCTTCTTCTTCCAGATTTGGTATCGTGGAGACAGGTCAAATTTGAGGTTCTTTTTAAGAAAACTGTATTTCTTTTCTCAATCAAACCCATTTCTTGTCTTTTTTTGTTTGTTTGGGTCTGGATTTGAGGTTCTGTTGCGGAATCTCCTCTGTTCTATAAGTGATTTTTTGTTGGTGCTCTCTCTGGGTTTGTGATGCCCTATAATTGCTTCGGAATTCTTGATATATGCAAAGGAAATGATCGTATTGGACAGAGAGAAGCTGAAGGTATACAAACAATTCAATGGATACTGAGATGATGTTCATCATGATTTTTTAGGGTTTTAAAATTCCATCTCAATTTTCGTTTTCTGGGTTTTGGCTTCTTTGTAAAAGTTGTTTTTTTTTATCTGTGATCATTGCTGAGTACTGTTAGCAAAAGAATCTGCAGAGAAATCGACAATGGTTGACCAAATCGATTTAGTAACTTGCTATAGATTTCGTCTGCTTAGAAACATGGAGATTGAATTTGATGATCTCTGTTCTTTGAAATAAACAGAGATTTGCACCGACAATGTGAGGGTCTTTTCATACAACTCACTAAGATCAGCCACAGATGGTTTCCATCCAACTAACAGAATCGGAGGTGGAGGCTTTGGAGTTGTCTTCAAGGTGAGGGAAATAATATTCTGATGAATCTTTGCTCATCAGTATTCTGATGAATCTCATGGAAACGGTTTTTGAAATCTTGCAGGGAGTATTGAGAGATGGCACACAAGTAGCAGTGAAATCGCTTTCAGCAGAATCCAAACAAGGCACACGCGAGTTCTTGACCGAGATTAACTTGATATCCAACATTCAACATCCTAACCTCGTTAACCTCATTGGCTGCTGCGTCGAAGGGAACAACCGGATTCTAGTCTATGAGTACCTTGAGAACAACAGCCTTGCTAGTGTTTTGCTTGGTAACTTTTTTTGTTTCGGATTCTCGTCCTACCAAGTGTTCCTGTTGTTTTCTGATGTTGTTTGTGAGTGGTTTTTTAGGTTCAAGGAGTAAATATGTTCCGCTTGATTGGTCCAAGAGAGCTGCCATTTGCGTTGGGACAGCTTCGGGTTTAGCTTTCCTTCACGAGGAAGTCGAACCTCAGGTTGTTCACCGTGACATCAAGGCGAGTAATATCTTACTAGACCGAAACTTTACTCCCAAGATTGGAGATTTCGGGTTGGCAAAGCTTTTCCCAGACAATGTCACTCATGTCAGTACCCGAGTCGCTGGAACTGTGTAAGAATCGTTTTTCCATAAACATGTTGTTTCCGTCTTTCCTCTGTCGGTATTTTCAGCTGATGAAACCGAGACCACAGGGGATACTTGGCCCCAGAGTATGCACTTCTTGGTCAACTGACTAAAAAAGCAGACGTTTACAGCTTCGGGATACTTGTGCTTGAGGTCATAAGTGGTGGTAGTAGCAGCAGAGCCGCCTTTGGAGACGACTACTTGGTTCTGGTTGAATGGGTATAGCTAATAAAAACCTCTTACGTTTTTGTCAGTTGAACAATGCCTGAGGCTTTAAACTGTGGTCGTGTCAGGTATGGAAGCTAAGAGAAGAAGGGAGGCTACTAGATGGCGTGGATCCGGATCTAGCCAAGTTTCCGGAAGACGAAGTGACCCGGTTCATCAAGGTGGCTCTTTTCTGCACTCAAGCCGCGGCACAGAAGAGACCAAACATGAAGCAAGTGGTGGAGATGCTTTGCAGGAAAGAGATTAACCTCAACGAGGCTGCCTTGACGGAGCCTGGTGTCTACAGAGGTGTCAACAGGGGACGCAACCACCGTGGCCTCGGTCTTGGAGGCGGCAGCTCACAGGAGGGCTCCTCAACACAAGGTTACAAAGGGAAAAGCTCAGCCATTCCTCAAGGCTCCTCGTCGGCCTCTGTTATTTCCTTTCAGAGCATCACAGAGATGGCTCCGAGATGACGATCATTTTTTCTGTTAATAGAGCAGAATTATATTCTTGAGTATATTAGTCAGTTTCTCATGTGTTAATCTCTTTATATACATATATAGTAAATCAAATTCTATGAGAGAAAATATTATTGACTCAATAAAAGGATGATGCTATTGTTGCTTGGAACCACGAAATGATTTATGATCAACAAGCTTTGTCGAAACAGAGGGCAAGAGCAAGAACACACACGCTTTCACAAATTTAGGATTTCAGAATGAAATCTCCAATCTCGGTTAAGGTCTACTCCTACCAATTCACAATAATGGGTCTAGACTCTAGAGAGAAAGCGAGAGAGAGTACAAAGATCGATGAATAAATCTCACAGCCAAAAAATATGATCTTATCACAAGTCACAACTTAGCAAGTAGCAATGAACAGAATAGGTTAGAAAGACTAACAAATTATATTTGATCTACCTTAAATGGTTTACCTTAGTCTCCTCCAATAACCGGCCTAACCAGCAATCAGAAATCCTGATTTGAACATTGAACAGCTCAATGCTGGTTATCCGGCTCAGAGCTTGCAATATCTTGATCTTTCCAGAAATCAGCTCTGCCTAAAAGAGCTGATGAGTCTTCCTTCATTAACGACACCAGTGTCTTCAGCTGATGAGCCCTAATTAAGAACTGATGAACCTGTAATATCCTTGATCTTTCCAGGAATCATAATGCTTCAAGTGAACTAAAACAGCTCAGTATATAATTTGTAAAACAGCTCAATGCTTAGTAAGAAAATTGACAAGTGTTTAAGACTTGAAGCTTATACTTACAATAGTTTATGATAAATCACCAAAGATGCCCCGTCTGCCCAGTTTCTTCAGTTTAGTTGTCTTGACATGTTTCCCTATGTTCCAAAGGCCAACTGTTTTAAATAATAAATGGCATGATTTGCAACATTCTTCAATTGAATCATTGAAACTTGTTAATTTATATATCAACCATCGACAATAATGCGATACGTATAATATACGTCAAACAAAAAAACAAGTTAGAGGCAAGTATAATATTGGAAACAGATTTTATGTACCTAACTATGCTTTCAATTGTCAAAGTCTATGTTTTCATATCTTTAATAGTGATAAGTTGTGAGGATGAAATGTAAGTGGACTTGTTCAACCTTTCCTTTTCTCACCTTACTTTCCAATTCAATTACTATAACCGATGGACTATACCATTTTCTTTATAAAAAAAAAATAACAAGAAACCCAACAAAATTGAACTAAAATATTACAAATTAATCTAACAGGAAAGTGCCTCACATCTCGAGTGCCTAGACCTCACTTTTAGGTTTTAGCGTTTTAGGTACCTTCTTCGTTATGGCAACCAAAATGTTAATTCAAGGTAATTATATTAGTGTTTATCTATCATTCAACTATGAAAGTAAGCGTTTATCATTCGTGATTTAAAAAAAAAAAATTAATTCAGTAGTATTAAACTTCCACCAAAGACGGCCTATATAATTAACAACAATTATTAAAGCCATAAGATATAAGATAAAGACCATATCAAAAGAAATATTTAAATTTGCTTTGTACTCCTTACAAGAACAATTGTAAGAAATTATTAAAAATCGTCAACACGTAATAAAGAAAATATAAGCGATTCAAATAAATGGATAATTTAGCTGGCTGTGTTCACTAAAAATTAGCGATTCAAATAAAATGGATAAGGTAGCTTTGTTCACTAACCAATATGAAAATCGAACCGAACCCTACGTTTAATCTTTCTATATTCGGAAAACTAAAACCAAATCCAAATGAAAAAGATAAAAACCAGATTGATACAAAAACATTTTTAACTAAAGATCTTTTTGATAATAAGCTAAAATGAAGCTGAATCCCGATATTTATAAACCGAACTCAAACCGAATTACTCAGTCCTTTGTGGTTGTGGATATAATCAAAGAGATGATGAAAGAAAAGTCGTCAAAAGATTGAGTTCTTTTAAAAATATGGCAAAAATAAGTGTTGGAAAATCATGATCGTTTATTTAAGCTTAATGGTCCCCATTAATCTAGAAGTAATTAATAATAACATATTGAAGGCTACGTAGACTTCATCGTTCTCTGGCGGCGGCTTAAGAACTTTTCAAAACACGACAGCTTCAACACCAAGCGAGAAAGAACTCTCAAACAAATTATAAGAAAACAGAAAACACGGACTTCACAAACTCATTTCTTCGCAAAACTTCTACTCCCAATAACAAAAAAAAAAAGAATGAATAATGAAATTGCGAAGAAAGTCACGGCGATGTTTGATCACCGGCGGTTAAACCGCTCTGGATCATCACTGTTCACAGCGTTTGCTACCTCAGTTATAGCTCTGATCGTTTTCACGATCGTTATCGTCTCTAATTTACCGGTGAGAGATTTCTCGGAGGTGGTGACAATAGAGATCAAGACAGTTGTTCCTTACTTACCGCTGAGATCAGTGAAGGAGCTAAGCGAAGGAAACAACAGCTATTCGATCAAGCAGCGTATCACAGTCAACGAGAATAACAATCTTCAGGTTCTCGAGATTTTTGGAGGCAAAGGCGTGTCGGAGAAGTTTCAGCAGCGAGCAACAGAGTTTTTGAGAGATGATTGTGAAGTCAATTTCATGATGACGTGGATCTCTCCTGCGGAAATGTTCGGCAAGAGAGAGATTTTATCAGTCGAAAGCGTCTTCAAATCTCATCCTCGAGGTTGTTTGATGATTTTATCATCGACGATGGATTCTCCTCAAGGGTTTAGAACCTTGAGACCGTTTCTTGACCGAGGTTACAGAGTTACGGCGGTAACTCCGGATTTGCCTTTTCTTCTCAAGGACACAGCAGGAGAATCGTGGCTTGAGGAGATTAAGACAGGGAAAAGAGATCCTGGAAAGATTTCATTAGCTCAGAATCTTTCAAATCTCATGAGACTCGCGTATCTGTTCAAATACGGAGGTGTTTATTTGGACACGGACATGATTGTCTTAAAGAGCTTTAAAAGTCTGAGGAATGTGATCGGTGCGCAGACTCTCGAACCGGTTTCAAGAAAATGGACCAGACTGAACAATGCGGTTTTGATCTTCGACAAGAATCATCCTCTCTTGCTCAAATGCATTGAAGAATTTGCGTTGACTTTCAACGGAAACGTTTGGGGTCATAACGGACCGTACCTTGTTTCTCGGGTGGCTCGAGCCGTGGAAGGAACTGATGGCTATAACTTCACCATCATGACACCTCCTGCGTTTTATTCGGTGAATTGGGTTGAGATTGAGAAGCTTTTCAAAGTTCCAAGAACAGAGAAGGATTCCAAGAGAGTCCAAGTCAAGGTTCTTGAGATGCAGAGAAAAAGCTACGGGTTGCATTTGTGGAACAAGTTTAGTAACAAATTTGAAATCGAGCAAGGAAGTGCCATGGATAAAATTGTTTCAGATCATTGTGTGTTCTGTGAGAAAGTCTCTGTATCATAATACCTTTTGTTGCTTTGTAAGTTAATTCCATTGTAGAGTAGATTGTGAACTCTTTAACAAAAAATAACAAAAGAGAGCTTGTAAACTGTAATTAACAATGAAAAACATTCTTTTTTGTTTCCTTATTCAAAAAAATCGACGAACTCTCATTAATAATCAATTTGTTCGGCGTTTTGTATTTGGGTTAATAAATATCCAATAAAGATGGCCCAGGCCCATATAGTGACAAGTCATCCTTCACAATTACGTTTCTTCCCTCAGCCCAATTGACAAAACGGCTTAGCTGAATCGAAGCTCAAACCGGCCGGTGATGGCTTCCGAAGGCGGCGAGCGCGTGAAACTCAACGTCGGCGGCGAGATCTTTGAAACCTATGCATCGACCATTCAATCCACCTGCCCAGACTCTCTACTTGCTGATCTCTCGAATCCAACCTCCCATGGATCAGTTCCTGTGTTCATCGATCGTGACCCGGAGATTTTCTCCGTCATCCTCAATCTCCTCCGTACTGGACGGCTCCCAGCTAATTCCTCCGGCGTTTTCTCCAAGCAGGAACTACTCGATGAGGCTCTGTATTACGGCGTGGAGTCACTCCTCCGGTCGGCTATGTTTCCGCCCCCGCTGCTTGGTTTCGATGCTTCTCTAGTCTCCACCATCATACCGGCGACCGACGGAGTTCCGTCCGCGTTCACCGCTACTGCTGGAGATGCCTCTCTGTGGATCGCTCACGGCGGACAGGTATCCGTCTACGATTGGAGCCTTTCTCACGCTGGAACCGTCCGTACGCATCTCAGTGATATCACGTCGATCTGCCGCGTGTGGGACGAGGCGGCGGCTATTGGATCTGGATCCGCGTCGGGACTTCACTTCTACGATCTCTCCGCAGGACGATACGTCGGATCTACGCACTGGACGGATCCGGAGGATCCGAGGATCCATAAGGCACGAGTCGCCGCCGTTGCCGATTCGGCCAGTGGAGTGTTCGCGTCTTTCGAGTGCCTGCACAGAGAGAACAGCGTTCTCCAGATCGACAAGTCCACTCTCCAAGTCGTCGCCGTCATCGGCCAGCAATCTGGAAGCTCAGCCAAAACCACCGTACCGGAGAAACTGCGGTGGGTGCCAACGAACGGTCTTTTAGTGGGATCCTCTGTCCAGCGCGGAGTGTTTGGATGCTCCGGCTACGTCAGGATCCTGGACCCGAGGTCCAGGAACATTGTGTGGGAGACGAGTGAGCCAGGTTCGGGTCGAAGCAGCAGGTTCGGAGACGCCTTAGCTGACGTGGACGTGGACGTTGAAGACTCGATTCTCTTCAAGGTATGTTCCAAGTCGGGAGACCTCGGAATGGCAGACCTTCGTAAATTAGGTGAAGATCCATGGGTATATACGTCAGACGAGAATCCCGGCGCGTGGAAGGCCGACGACGGAGGCGGAAGCGGCAGTTACAGCGTTGTACATTGTTACAGAAAGCAAGTGTTGGCCGGGAGAGGCGGCGCATTAGAGGTATGGTCAAGGGTTAAGGAGAATGCATGTGGTGATCCGATTCGCAGGAAGAACTTTGTAGACAAGGAAGAGGATTCCAAGAGAGGGATGATTTCGAAAATTGAAGCCGGAGGTGATCGGCTCTTTGTTTCCCGGGAGTATATGGAAGGTGTTGAGGTCTGGGAAAGTTCTAATTTCTCAAGTTTGATATCCGTCGAGTAATGTTTTCCGGGAAGAACATTGATCAAGTGGCTCTGTTTTCCCGGGAAAGTTGCAAATTTTCAAACTCTCCATGGCGTGGTACTGATCGCTTACCCTGGAAAATGTTTAGTTACCTGAACAGAACGAAGGAACAATATCAATATTCAAAGTTTAGTGTTGTACAATATCCTCTTCTATTGTAAATGGACTTATAAGATTTGTGTATGGGTCTAATGGATAATTACAGTAACCAACGATTCCATTTTATATACTTATATACAAAACAGATCATTATTTGTTGACGACTGAAAAGAAACTATGTTAGGTTATAGTTGGAAAAATTAACTGAAATGCAAAGCTTCGATGTGGATCTCCCCATGGAAGCCATTGTTGTAGAAGTGATCTCGGACGTAGTAAGGAAAAAAAAAACTTACCTTTCGTTCTTCATTAGTTCATTGTATCTATTGATGATCTATGAAACCTCTCCATGATTTACCCTTCAAGGTCATCAGTTTTTGATCAAGAGTAATCAATATTATGTCATCATTATGGTTATAAATATATTTTAGTGCTCAAAGCAAGTTTCCATTGTATAGATAGCTAAAACTCAACGACTCTTTTGTCTTTCTCAACCTAATCAACCTAATGCTCTCTTTTCTCATGAGATGTTTACCTTTTTGAACAAGACAAAGAATCTTTCTTTATGTCTTTGCTTTCTTGCCAATGTAAGAAGCCTTTTGTTGCAACACCTGTTAGTGCATTCCACTTCCGCACAAGGACTTGTCTTGAGAGGAGAGGAACACACATTTTTTTTTTTTAATGTAAGTTTTTCCTTGGATTCTTTAGATACTATTGATACGTTTTGTTCTTGTTAGGTCAGGTTTTTTGGACCTACAATTTTCGAAACGCTTAAAGTTTGTTTGTGTGTTTCTTTTTTTGTTGAATCATTCTTCTTTTAAGAAATGTATTGGAATTTTCCTCTTGTTTTTTTTAACAAGAATAATTATCAATGGGGTCAAAAAAGAAGAAAGCCAAGTGGGGATTTCCCATGAGCTTTCTTGTCTTTGGTTCTTTGATGTCGACCCCTCTTTTTGAATTTTAAACCTGGTTTCTCTCTTTTCTTTAGTCGTTTACAGAGTTGAATTAATTATAATCCCGGTTCATTAATAGTAGTGGTTTAACACAATGCAAGTTCTAATATTAAATGTAGCTTCTGTTAGTGTTTGTGGAGTATACACAAAGATTATGTAATTTCCATAAACCTTATTCTATGGTTTTGCGTATGGTTTTATGAATTGTAATGAATGTTGAAAGCAAGACCAATAGCATTTTTGTTTGTGAATCGAAAAAGAAAAATTGTAATCACTCCTATACAATGCTCAACTCTTCTAACATCACAACAACAATTAAAGCTCTATTAGACCGACTGAAATCCGAACCGGGTCAAATCAAGAAGACCACGTTAAGACGGAGTTTGATCTGGACAGAGAATAAGAAGAGTTCAAGAACTCAATGCAGTCTTCAATAGCTTCGGCTCGGTGAGATTCTGACTCAGCTAGAGACTTTGACCTTTTCATATAAATAGTCGATGAAGAAGAAGAGGACGAAGACAACAAGAACGATGACGTTTTGTCGGTAGAATTCCTCCGCAATGACATAAAACGCAGCGTTCTGGCGACTCTAGCTCCGATGCGTCGGATCAGCTTCCTCGCGGCCGGCGAGCTCCTTAGACCGAAACTGAGAATTCCTATGAGGGCGACCTTTCTCCGGTCGTGATGTTTTGGGAATACTGGTTCGTCTGTGGCTTCATCTGGGTTCGGACTAAAGCTTACTCTTTTGCATGCTCTTTGTGACATATTTTTTTTTACCTGAAATTATGTTGATGACAGAGAAAGAGAGGAGAGAGAGGGAGAAAGAGAGATAGAGAGAGACCAAAACAGTAAAGAGAAGCAAATGGGTTTGAAGACCATTTATGGGGAGGTGTGTTATGTGACAGAAAAGACATTGGGGGTGAAAATGTAAAGATAGAAAATAAAGGAGTCAGTTTAACAACCACATTTAAAACTGAAACTTGTATAATTATACATAATTATCATAATGTTAACGTTACGAAGATTGTATATGCTTGACTATATTTATAAGAGGTGCTACATGCATGTAGAATTGTAGATTCCATTAGTTTTGTTTTAACTTAAAAGTTACAAAAATCAAATTTAGCACACATTAGTTGTTTTTTGGACCGAAATTATAATTTTTGAGGTCATAGTTGATACTTTTTCACAAAATTCAACCTGTTGAACTATCAACTTTACAACTTACGAAAAATCAAAAGCAATAAGGCGCCAGCCAAAAATGGAACTCGAGTATTTGTTTTTAGTGATCTTTGTTAGACGATAAGGCATGATTTCACTTTATTAGTACATTGATCAATTAATTTAGTGGTCGACAAAAAACCAAGTTCTCGAATGGAACATTAGTATTATTTAAAGACAGTATGTCCTTAGAAATGTTAACACATCAGACTGTATCAAAACGAAACAAATGGTATGAAGCAAAACTCTTCTTCTACAATTCATTTCATAATAATTAAAAAAACAGTGCTGAACGAGAGAGAATGTAAATCACTAAATATAGTATTGGATATAAATGAGAAATGGCATTAAATGGATAAAAAACCTTAGTCAGCAAGCACTACGGACAGAAAGTGAGTGTCTGTAAGAGCGAATCAAGGTCTCTTCTTTCTGCAGAAGATGTTTTTTAAT
The DNA here is from genome assembly GCA_911865555.2 of Thlaspi arvense. Lineage (NCBI taxonomy): Eukaryota > Viridiplantae > Streptophyta > Magnoliopsida > Brassicales > Brassicaceae > Thlaspi > Thlaspi arvense. The sequence goes on along the minus strand of OU466859.2, from coordinate 54,688,484 downwards.
TTTTCCTCTTCGCATCATTAATCAACACCAGAACCAAAACAAAAAAATCAATTAAAAAGAAAAACTTCTTGAAAAGTGGAATTCATTCTCGAATCCTAAAGATTCCCCATCTAGAAGAAGAAGGAGAAGAAGAGCTCGTACCTGCAGCGACGCACAGTTTTTAATTAGTCAAGCTATGGCGATGTTCAAAACCCTATCCTTTTTGTTCGTTCTGTGCTTTGAGATTCATGGAATCATGGCTGCAGGTGAGAATTCCTCGTTTTCGTTTAGTGGGTTTGCGAATTCTCCGAGGTTTGACAAGAATGTTGCTCTGTTTGGAGATTCGAAGCTGGCTAATGACAGTTCTTCGATTCAGCTGACTGACTCAGTGAGTGGAAGCGTGGGGCGAGTCTTTTACAGGAAACCCATCAATCTTTTCCAAGGTAAACAGGGGAATTCGGAATCTTTCTCGACTTACTTCTCGTTTTCGATGTCCAACGAGATTGATGATGTCTTGGCTTTTGTATTGGTTCCAAGTAGTTTGGATCTTAGTTTGTTTGGTAAAAAGAACAATAGTTCCTCTGCTTTAGGGTTTCTGCTACAATATGCAAAGAAGGAGACAGTTGTTGCTTTTGAGTTTGATATATCCAGTAGAGGAAACCGTGCAAGAATTTTAATTGGAAGACCTGAATCTTCCGAAATTAGAAACCTTTCCTTTGAGGGTGACTTGATGATGAACACTGGAGGGGATTTGAGCTGTATAATTGAGTATCAGGCAAGTTCTAAGAGAATGATGGTTCGATTCAGAAAATCTGGTTCCATAAAGCTGTTCGATCCATTCTTCTCTTTCTCGGTTGACTTGGCCAAGCTATGGAATGGTGGTGAATTCATGGTTGGTTTAAGCTCCACGAATGGGAACTCTTCAAAGGCACATTTTCTCCATTCGTGGAGCTTTGAAATTAGGGATCCTCTTCCCATCTGGATGCATTCACAGCCACTTGAACCGAGTGAAGTTTATAAGGCCGACAGTTCCACGGAGGATGAAGAGGGTCGAGAGAGAAATGAGTGTACATGGAGAATGCTTGGTGTTTTGGTCTTGGGTGCACTATGTGGAGTCTTAGGAGCATTGTTGGCTTTCTATCTCTGGACTATATGTGGTGCTAGGCGGTCAATGGTGGTGGTTCCGGAAGAATGCACGGTGACCATTGCGGTGGTTGCTTTTGAAGAAGGCAAGAAATAGCGAGGAGTTTGGTATGGTTGAAGATGTGGTGTGTAATGTACATGTAGGGGTCTTCTACTTCCTCTTCCATTTGTTTCATCTCCCTTTAGTGATTCTTCTGTGTGTTTCCTTGGTTGCACGTTTTGTGATTAGAGAGTTCAAATGTAAAATCACTATGACAAGAAGCAAACGCTTGTTGATTGATCTTGTGATATTAACTAATTCTTAATGTTTTTCTAAATCCGTTTGTGTGTTCTGCGTTTACACTGTCCCAAATGTAACATCTTTTCTATTTCCGGTTCTGAATCAAACACGTTCTTAGCCCTAGTACAAGAACCATGACCCACTTTGTCTTCTTCTCACTTTGATGTTTATTGCAACAAAGGAGTGTGAATAGAGTAAAAAAAAGTCTTTGTTTAGTCATCTCGTGAATACACAGAGATCAAATGTCTAGAAACAACAACACAAGCATTCACATGTGTATCACTTGGCACTTGTTTCTATGTCGCTTAAATATCTTAACCAAGAAGAGAAACAAAGAAAGTGACTGATGAGGAAAGCAGACACTAAAGATCCTTCTGACCTTTTCATTGATCCTCCCTAATCACTGGATTACTAAGATTCATCTGGAGAGCAACCGGCGTGATAAGCTTCACAAACATCCATGTTGACCGCAAGAGGCAATTCTTGGTAAGCGCGGTGTAGAGGAGGTAGGATTAAAGCAGACTTTTTATCCATTGCTAATAGCCTTCCACATTTACTGCATCAGAAGATCGATAAAAAGTTTAGTCCATGTAAAACACGAGTTTTAGAACATTGCAGAAGAATTACAGAGACTGGCTTACTACTACCTGCAAGGTTTGCTAAATAGGGATTCAAAACTGCATATCCATAGCTGCATAAGAGAAAGGTGTTAATCAACTTCCATGGATCCAAAGCAAAAAAATCTTTAATGTTATCCAGAGACCTACGAGTCCTTGTAAAATGCCTTACCAGAAGAGAGTAGAGAGGTGTTCCACTTCCGGTACCAAAGCCGAGGAAATATTGCAAGGCTGTAGCAGCATGTTCCTGCAAGAAAATCTAATCAATGCAAGTTCCAAATCAATCAAATTTGAAAATTTTTACATGTGACGCCAATTGTAGTCTCTGTTACCGTGATGTGTTTGTAAACATGATAAACCGATAAGCCTCTCGCATGTAAGTAGCTACCTCCCTGTAAAGGAAGGGAAGTGATGAAGCAAAAAGATGAGTACTTACCAAAAACTTCATTTGAAACTCAGTGTTATCTAGTGCAGGGAGTTTGGAAGTTACCTCATCTGGAGAGAAGAATGCAACTGCATCAGGATCGAGAGAGCCAGCAGGATTCAACGAGACTACAGCTCTGAATACAGATGGTACTGATAATTCAATGACAGCAACCTTATCAACAACTTCAGCCTGTAACCCTGATCTCAGCTTACTAGAACTCTGGAAAATAGGTTTCGACGCTTCTGTTGAATCCTCACCGCCAGACACATGTAACGAGCTGGCTCTTTTCAGCCAGTTCAACCGTCCATAAGTAGATACCTTCACATTCGGGACCAGCTTCTCTAATCTCGACAGCATATCTGGCAACGTTTCGTAACCGACGGGCTCCTCTCTATCATGTTGTAATAGTGAATGGGAGGCACGAGGTTTTTTAGATCTTGGTTCCATCTTTAGTCCATCGTCAATGTGAGGGAAGAATCGTCTCTTCTGATCCGTGAAGGCCTTGAGAGCTAACCTACATACACATACTATGCGTTAAAGTATGGGCAGATGACGGAAACATAAACACAATCCTCCACTAATGGATCTTGCAACAATCTCATATTTGGTTTATAAGAGAAAGAAAGATGAGTTTTTGTAGAGTTGGAACCTGGTTCTATCAACAGCAGACGCACCAGCTTGGCCAGCAAGCTGCCTTTTCCAAGCATAGGCGACGACTGCACCATCTGGACATACCAGTGGCATGTGAAGACCCCATGAGTTGCTTCTTGACCGGAGAGATTCAGTGAGAACCCCAGATTCCTCCAGCTTCTTACCTGTGATTCATCCAATATAACATGATCCGATCCTTCAAATCCTTAATCCAGGAGAAGCATTATCGACACAAATGAAATCACATTATGTTCGGAATATATATATAAGTACCGATTAAGCTGAGATCCTGAAGGTGCTGACGCATGGAGGTGTCTTCTCTGAGGAAGAGCTGAAGGGGCATGTCGGTGTGGCGAGGATGCGAAGCCACGAACAAGGCTTCGAGGATACGGTCGGCGCCGAGGCGGATATCGGCGATAACCCTAGCCGCTTGATTAAGACGATCCATGGCCTGAGCCACCTGCTTCGGCGGCGCGTCCAACTCCGACTGATTGTTCTCCGCCTCGGCCGAATTCTGGGGAAGTTGGGACTGATGTAATGGCTGCATAAGCTGTGATTGAAGGATCAATCTCTCTGTCTCTCTCTCTCTCTCTCTCTCTCTGTCTCTCTCTCTCTTGATTTCAGTATCCGTCGGAGAGATGATCCAAACTATACACACACTCGCGCGAATGAAAAATACAGAAGGCTTAAGTTGACAGCAAACGTATACTTTGTTTGTCCAGGTTTTTGACTATAGAGAGAAGCTTTCACAGCATTTCTAACGTGAATGTGGAGAATTATGAGTAGATGATTGATGAATCTGGAGGATTCAGGGAGAGAGTCCAACTGTGCTTGCTTACTCTCTTTTTCTAACAAGAAGAAAAAAACTCGGGCTAAGGCCCAACAGTTAATAGGCCCATATAGAAGATCATCGTACTGTATGTTAAGCCGAGAAATCACATAGCAGTAGCAGAGAGACGAACCCTAATTCCCGATCATGCCGCCGGCGAACAAACTAGTACTGTGTGTTATAATCAAACCAAACCAAGAAGTATGGTTTTTTCTTGTTGAAACTATCTATGTTTTTGTTCGTTAAAAACTTTCTATGTTTGTCATGTCGGGTGAGATTTAGTATGTATTATAATTTCAATTTGTATCTCTAAACTCCAGAAGATGCCATGCTGTTCATGTTTGCAACGATCGTTCTTAGAGCTCTCTAAGCACTTGGATTACAAAGAAGTACATTAAAAGGAAAACACGAGTAACATTGCAGATGCTCAAAATCTGTGCTTTGAGATTCATGGAATCATGGCTCCAAATCTTTAATATGATGATTGGAATTGTTTTTCTTAAAATAGAGAGAAGAAGATGAAATCGTAGCAATAATCTGGCAACACAAAAAGGGAAAATTCAGTAAATTTCAATTTGTTTTTAAGAGACCCGAGCCCGGCAGATGAAAGGACACGCGGGCCCATTTACAACTCCCGAAAAATCCACAAACTAAGAGACGAAGAAACCAGAGCCGAACCCTAATTCCCCATGATGCCGTCGAACAATCTGAGGTCGTTGATTGCGCAAGTAAACCAACTTTTTTTTTTTTTTTTTTTGTTATTGTCTGTTTTTAATTGCTTTTTGTTTTTCCCTGCGATTGATTCAACCGGAAAATGTGCAGTGCTCGGGAGGGAGATGTGTCCGTAACTTCTCTGCAACCCCTAACCGCACTGGTAACGTTCTCTGATTTTCGATTTATTCGTATTCTTAGGGAATGCAATTTCGTCTTCTGGCCTTGTGTGATTGTAGAGTCCATGGGAGCAGCAGGAGAGATAGCTATCAAGGTGATAGTTCGAGGTGTATTACTCGCTGTGGGATATGGGATAGGTATTGATTGATAGATAGATTGAGAGGTTTTATTCCGTTGTTTTTTTCTCAAATTGATTTCGTCTTTTACCTCTGATTGTGTTAAGGTGTTTACGTACATGGAGATGAGCTAGCGAGAATATTGGATAAGGAGATGAGCTAGCGAGAATATTGGATAAGGAGACTCGCGAAGCTTAGCTTTCGTTTCTAAAAGAAACTCTGTTTTTATTTTCGTGAATGGCTACTTGTTGATTTCTGATTGTAACAAGGTCTGTTTTTTATCTTCGTGAATCAAGACTTATTTACGGTTAACCAACACTCACTCTATAGACTCTATAGATCCAAGTCCAACATAATGTAAATGATAACAAGTTTACTTCACCATTCTTTGATCCCTCTCACTTTTGGACCAGCACACAAGTCTCTAAGAAACCCCCTGCATCATCATTTACTTGGCTGCTCAAAGACAAAATTAAATAGTTCAAACATAAATGGCCGCCTTTGTATGCTATTTCAGTACCTACCTGCTGATTCTATGAATCTATCTACAGATTTTTACAAAATCGAACATGGTCGAAAAGAAAAGCTGCCCACCGTCATCAGGATCGACCATGGCATCATCTTTCACCAAATCACGGACATCTTCAAGGAGCGTTTCGATTGTTCCTATATCAGGATGAGACTTGTCTCCTGCAGCAAAAATGTGCGTTTTCTCTCCCGCCTCAATCCAACTGCATCCAGGCACCTTCTTCACTCCTCTCTCTCTCATGGCTTTCCTCAAAGCATTCGCCTTTTCCCAACGTCCCTGTGAGGCGTATATGTTCGAAAGAAGAACATAAGCTGCCGAGTTTTGTGGTTCTAGCTCAAGGAGCTTCTCAGCAGCCATTTCTCCTCTGACCTCATCTCCATGGATTCTACATGCACCAAGAAGAGATGACCATACTCTTGCATCTGGTTTCAGGTCCTGTGCTTCTATGAAGTCATCGGCTTCTTGGAGATAACCCCACCTCCCAAGAAGATCAACCATACAGGCCACATGATCTACCCGAGCTTCTATACCGTATTGACTAATCATCATATCAAAGATCTTCCGTCCATCTGAAACTTTTCCAGCATGGCTACAAGCTGTAAGAACACCTAGGAATGTGATTTCATCTGGCGTGATATGGGCTTGTCTCATGGAATCAAAAATCTCAAGTGCATCTTCAGCGTGACCATTTTTCGCATATCCATTGATTATGGAGTTCCATGAGACAACGTTGCTTCTACGCCTTATTTCATGGAAAACTTGTGACGAACTTTTCATGTCCCCACATTTAGCATACATGTCTATTAAGGTGTTAGAGGTTAACTCGTCCGAGTCATGAGCCAAGTGGAAAGCAAGAGAATGGATAGCTCTACCTTCTCTTAAAGAGGAAAGCACAGAACACACTCGAAGAACAGTGACAAATGTTGCCTGGTCAGGTAGAGCACCATCATGACGCATTTCTTTGTACAACTTCAAAGCCTCCTCATAGAAACCATTCTGACTATGCCCTGACATCATCCCCGTCCAAAGAACGATACTCTTAGGGTTTGATAACTCTGAGAAGAGAGCACACGCCTCCACCATTCTACGTGAACTCATGTACAAGCCCAAAAGAGAAATCCCTAGATATTCATCTTCATATGAGGCCCCCCTCTTAATTATCTGACCATGGAACTGTTTTCCTAGGACCAAACTCTCTGGTTTATCACAAGCTTCAACAATGGTGGCAAAAGTGACTTCAGATGGGTGAACTCCTCTGGTCAGCATTTCTCGAAAGAGAACTACAGCTTCTTCCAAGTTGTTCTGAGAGTAACCTGCAATCAGAGCATTCACTGACACAACGCCCCACTCAGGCATAGAAGAGAAAACTCTACGTGAATCTTCAATGACCCCACACTTGGAATACATGTCAATGAGCGAGCTACCAGTATGAAGATCTGTGTCTAAGCCACATTTGACAGAGAGGCAGTGAGCTTGCTTTCCTTGATAAAGACCATGAACATTTGCACATCCCTTAAGTGTGCTAGCCAAACATGTTCCATCAGACACCATACCGCACGAATTCATCCTCCTGAACAATTCAAAAGCCTCACTCTCGTTCTCATCTTGGACATAACTCCCGATTATTGTGTTCCAAGAAACATTATCACGATCACTCATGTGCTCAAAAATCTGCCTCGCATCTTCAAGAGCTCCGCATTTTGCATACATATCTACCAATGCATTCCCCACGAACAAGTTTTTTGTTAACTTCTTCTTGATGATAATGGAGTGAAACTGGCTTCCTGTTTCTAGATCACGCGATGCAGCACAAGTGCTCAAAAGGCTTGTAAACGTAAAGTCGTCAATGTTATAACCAGCAGATTTCATATCCATAAACAGTTCCATAACCTTGTGGGCGTCGCCGTTCTGTGCATAGCCCCTTATCATCGCGTTCCACAAGACGTCGTTTCTCTCCTCCAACGCCTCAAAGACTTTTGCAGCAGCTTCCATTTTCTCGCACTTCGAGTACATGCTGACCAAAGAACTTCCAACATAGATATTGGAGTCAAGGCCTTCCTTAATAGCCTCTCCGTGAACCACCAAACCCAAATCAAGATTCGATACAAGTCCAATGGCACTTAAAACGCTTCCTAGTGTCGAACGACTTGATTTCACACCAGATTTCCGCATATTGAGAAAGTATTCAATAGCCAATGTCTCACATCCTCGCTTCCCATGCCCTGAGATCATTACATTCCACGCTACCAGATCAGGGCTTGGCATCTCCCCAAACAACAAACGTGCATCCTTCAGCTTCCCCAAACTGATGTACGTGTTTATGACAGTCACAAAAGCTAAATGGTCAGGCCGATGTCCTTCGTCCCGCATCTTCTTGAAAACCACGACGGCTTCCTCTGGCAAACCAGCCTTGACATAGCCAGAAAACAAACATGTCCAGCAAACTGTATTAGGATCCACTATCCCATCGAAAACTCGCCGAGCATCACCCACATGGTCACACTTAGCATACATATCAACAAGAGCCCCACCACAATATGAGTTGCGCTCAAGTCCCATCTTGATCATACTGCAATGAATCTGTCTGCCAACCTCTAAATTGGTCTCCCTGGCACAGGTTGATAAAACAATCGAAAAAGTGAATTTATTTGGAGAAATTAGATTCTCGAACAATGATACGAAACTCGTAAGGACCTTTCCTGGTAGCCCAATACTGGAATACATGGAAAGCATCGAGTTCCACGCCGTTACATCTTTTTCAAGCGAGTCGAAGAACTTCTCGGCATAAGACACTTGCGCACACTTGGCGTACAAATCCACAATGGCGTTGCCTAACCTGCCTGTTGAATCGATTCCAAGTATCAAGCTCTGGGAATGGACAGCTTTTCCGGTTCTCAAGGCCTGGAAAAGTCTTTGAGGCATTCCGTCGAACACCTTGCGACTCTTGCACAGTTTGCATTGCTCCAAACAAATTCCCAGGAGAGTGTTGTATATCTGATCATGGCTGGGCAAAACGAGTCCATAGATTCGACGGCCCAAGTCCGTGGAAAAACTCAAACGGCGTACCAATGATAACGAATCGAGAATGGGCGATGACTGATGCATCAAGAGAACTCGATAAAACATGATTCAGATTTCAGACCAATCAGACAAAATACGAACCTCGCTTCAGCTTGAAATGATGTATCGACTCCTCTTAGGCTCTTACCCATGAGAAACCAGAATAATCATCCATAAGAAAAAGAGTCTCGTGAGTAGACAAAAATCGAAGAACTGTGTAGATTCAAAAATAAAAACTTTTAGGCGGCAAAAAGAATCTACTTTGTCGGGTCAACCCGGAAACCCGCAGGTTGTTCAACTCTGGTTAGGAAGCGCGGATATAGGATTCTTAATTTCTTATCCTCTTTTTTGCTAATCTTTGATCCAAACACATAATTAGATGTTCGATTACGAAAATTGGTGTCTGAGTCAGACAGTGTGGCTAACCAAAACATATAAACATTATGTCTTTCATTACTCATATTACTAATCAAAACATCTAATTATGTGTTAAAGAAACTTGGTGTAATAGATGATTAGATGTTTTACATATTATATATATAGTGATTGCTATATAGATGAGTTTAGCTGCTTAAAACCAAAACGTATCGCAAAACATTTTACCTAAATAAGATAACATTTTTTATGTTCAAGCCTCAACAACATATATAAGCAGAAGGACAAACTGAATTACACAATAGATGCAAATAGGTAATTGGTAGTTTTCAAATAACGATTTAAATAAGCAGAAGGACAAACTGAATTACACAATAGATGCAAATAGGTAATTCGTAGATTTCAAATAACGATATAAAACAAGCTAAATCAAATACTATATCAAAGATAGGAGTACAATCACACTTATTCTTCTTTTCATTATTACAAGTCAAGGTTGATTTACTTGATATAGAAAAATAATTTAGATCGAAAAATACAAAATCCTTTCAACAATCACCATAATCTTATTATATTTTCTCATCAGAGAGATGATAATTTAATAAACAAAGAAATAAACTTACTTTGTCTTATGAATACATCTGGATTTTTTTTGTTAACAAAAACTTTCATCATGAGAGTCATTTTATACTATGTGAATATCTCTCACATACAATACTATATCGTTAATAATGTTTCTATATAGATATATATACATTAGAATTTATATAGTAACTCTAAATATACGTAACACATCAATAAGAAAATGTTACGATCATTCAAAGTAGAAGTACGATGGTGCAATTTTTTTGATATATAGATGATTCTAAAATGCAGTTTATATAACTTAGTAAATATGTTGACTAATTCATAAATGATATAACTATTGGTGTCTACACAAATACTGAAGTAATAAGTGGGTGGCGTGGTGACATAGCCTATATCACCAAAATTCACACCACGACTGTCTTGATAGAGGTGAAAATTCTATTTCTAGTATCCGATTGGCTGTGGTGCCTAGCCCTATACTAAAGAATTTTAGTAACATTAGACATGTAGATATCCTGACAATTGGTTATAAAGAAGACAAAGTACAATTGCAATCATGCAAATTTATTTTATATATAGATGATTTTAAAATGTAGTTTGTATAACATAGTAGATATATCAACTAATTCGTAAATGTAATAGTAAATATTAAATGTTATTTCTAATCAGGATCATACTTTGTGCAATAAATTCTCTTAAATTATTGAAGTTTTTGTCCAAATTAATCTACAAATCAAAATTACCATATAATTTTAAATTCTTTTTTTCATTTTCAAAATCTGTATTAAATAAAAATCACATACTACTTACTACTTGCTATTCGCACCTTGTTAGCTAAATAGGCTAAAGATATCTATATTGAGTTCAACAGAAAGTCTGTTAAGTTCAACGTTTTTATCATTTCCGCTAATGTTGCTTATGTTGTCACCAGATTTTCAGCTTTGAAAATTTCCACAGCTTATGGGGAACTTGAACTTCTTAAGAACTTGGAGAAGTCTGATGTTTCATCTCTAACTCCAACACCTCCATTTCTGGTCAGAGATGTCGAGATGTGGTCCATTTGCTCCTAAATCAAAGTTAGAGGATCATGAAGCTTTCTTGTGGGGTCCTACTAAGATCTATGTGGATAGCAAGAGGAGGAAGTGAGTAGTATTTTGGAATCTATAGGAGGGCAAAGAGGAGCAAGTGAGTATTTTGGAAGTGTTTCTTTTTTGATTTCCATTTTCTTGAAGTAAATCTTTTTTTTTGGAATCTATGGAAGAAGCAATTGAATATTTTGGAAGTGTTTTTTTTTTTATGTTTATGGATGTTTGAGGTTTCTACTTTTGTTTATACATCTGGATTACCAAATTTGATCTCTTTTGTACTTGAGCTTGGATCCGATCACTCTTGATATAAGTCAACAAAAGGTTTATCTCTTTGAGCAAGTAAGAAGACACTGAAATTGTAACTTTGAAAGTTTATGTTAGAAAGTCACACATGGTGATTCTCTATGCCGAATCCAGAGAAGAATTTGTTTGTAGATATGTTGACTAATTTGATAATAAAAATTAAAATAGAGTAGTAAATATGTTTTCTAATCAGTTATTTTTGATGTGGACACCATTATGGAGTCTGATTTTTTTTTTCTTTTCAAAGAATCATTATGAAATCTGATATATTTAATTTTTTTGAAGTTAACGATTGAAAATAAACTGAAACGGGACAATTAGTTGAGGTTTGTACTTTTATTTAAACGTTTTCATAATACGTTTCTTGGGAATATGCAAGTTGTTGTTGGTTCGAGTAGGCTGACCTTGCGATTATCATTGAAAGTAGGGTCTTTTGTGCAAATAGTCTAAAACTCAAAACTGGTTTTGGATAATGCGAAACTAAAATTAAAGAACGAGAGGTTACTTTGAAACGAGCCCTCTTCTTCTTCTTCATGATCAAATAAGATGATGAACACACTTCAAGCATTTCAAACAACTTTAACGCCAAACTTTCATATTCTTTTCAATGCATCAAGACATTCCATTCGCAGAACCCAATTTATCTGTCTCTCGAAATCCGGAGATGGAACTTCGGAATCAGATCCCGAGTCTTCAAAACCCGAAGGCGATACTCGGAGACAAGAACTCTTAGCCAGGATCGCCATGCTTCAGACATCCAAGGTCCGTCTAACGGATTTCTTGGACGAACGATCAGATTATCTCACCAAGTTTGCTGAAGAAGCTAACGCGGAGTTTGACAAGGTTGGAGAAGACGCCATGAAAGACCTTGACGAAGCGAGCTCAAGGGTTTGTATCAGATTAAAACATTGTAACTTTTGTCGTTCCTGCACGCAGTTTTAAGAGAGTAGAACGTCTTGTTTCAATGGCTTCCCTTGATTCTCCGATTCAACTTTATCCATAAGAATTGTCTAAATCAAGTGAAGGCATAAGCTTTCAGAGACTGTGATGTGATCGATAATCTTGCAGGAACAGAGAGACAGATAAGCTGATATTGTGTTTTTTTTTTTTGATGGAGCAGATACTGGAGAATATAGAGAGCAAGATGCAAGCTTTTGAGGAATCTGCGGGATTGAACAGATTGGAGATAGAGGAGAATGATAACAAGTTGGCTGAGTTTGAGGAGAAGATTGTGGTGGACAGGAATGAAGGATTGTTCTTCAAGAGCTTACGTGACAAAAAGCCTGTGGATGCAGAGAAAGCTAAAGAGGAGACTGAGAAAATACAAGAGGTCACCAAAGATAGTGCAGGATCAAAGGCAAGAAGGAACATCTACCTCGGGCTAATTGGGATCGTGGTTCTCGCAATTGCTGATTCCTTCGTTTCTTCACCGGATTGGAGAAAAGTCGCTATTCTGGGAGCCATTCTTATCCCGTTGCTCACTCAGTTCGTCTATGAGCAGACATTGTTATCAGAAGAAGCAGATAAGGGTAAAGGAAACAGGAAGAAGGAATGAATGAGACACGCAGAGAATTGGAATACTATGACTTGATGACATAGAGCCCAAGTGGGAAACTCATCACTTTTGGTTTGATTACATTACATCAAGCTACAGTTTTTCTTTTGCATCATCTAGTATCAGGATCTAATGATGTCTACTCAAATGATTAAAACCAATGTGTCACCCAAATGCTTGTGATGTATGTATAATCCACTATATATGCTAGTTTCATCACCTGAGCTAACTTGATTCTTGTCGACTCACTGCGATTTATCTCCTGTCACTTCCAAGCACCGATACATCACACTTCGACCTCCAAAACCGAAAGCATTCCACAGTGAATTACGGAGGAGTAATATACCTTTTTGTCACAGAAAGCTAGCTGAGCCGGCCCAGTGATCAAATCCAGGGTTACACAGCAACAGAGTTAAGCTTTTCCTTTAAAACATTCATCACGTTACCGATTCACGACAGCTCGAACAAGTATGTTCCAGGTGACAACAGTTGGAAAAATGCCATGGTTTCTAGCATCATCAAAGAATTCGATAGCATAAGACACTCTTCTGCACATACACAACCCTTTCAGTATGATATTGTAGGATATTATATCAGGCTGCAACCCCATCTTGTACATGTAACCCAAAATCACTGTCGCTCTGTTGCTGTCTCCAACTTTGAAGAATCCTTCCATCAAGGTGTTGTAGGTGACGAGGCTTGCAACGCAATTCCGATGCTTCATGTTCGCCACTACATTCATTGCATCATCGAGTTTCCCAACGGAGCACAGGCCATGAATTAGAATGTTATGCATCCTCACATCGGGTTCTAGACCTGATTGAAGAGATTGGTGCCACAGTGCAAGGGCTAATTCCATCTTCCTGTCTTTACAAAGACCGTCCAAAAGTGAACTATAAGTTCTCAGATCTGGTTTCAACCCGTTTTCAAGCATTTCCTTCACAACAGCTGATGCTTCCCCAAACTTTCCTGCTTTACACAAACCGTCAATAAGAATGTTGTAAGAAACAACACTCGGCCAACAACCGTTCTTCCCCATCTCTCTAAGGAAAAATGAGGCGTCACCAAGTCTCGAGTCTCGGATTAAACCACCCATTAATGCGTTACAGACATGAGAATTCACCTCCACGCCATGCTTACTAATCTCTGTTACCAAATTCGATGCTTCTTCTAGTCTTCCCTCTTTGCACAAACAGTCTATAATTGACGAATACGCATAAACATCAAGATGCTCACCTCCGCTCTCAACCTCTTTCATTACTGCCAAGGCTTTATTTACGTAACCATTCACGCATAACCCATGAATAAAAACACCATATGTTGTGCTGTCAGCTGCGTAGCCTTTCGCAGGCATAAGCTTCCAAATCATTGTTGCTTCGTCGATCTTCCCATACTCCAACAACCCTTTTATCAAAATGTTATAACTCACTATGTTAACTGAATTCTTCTTCTCCATGGTTCTCCATAGCTCCAAACTCTTCTTAATTTCCCCACAACGGCAAAAACCATCAAGCATAGTATTGTATGTAACCACATCGATAGAGGCCTTACTTTCGACCAACTCTTTAAACACAGTTTCCGCCTTATCAACACTTCCCACACCACACAGCCCATGTATCATACTGCTATATGTAAATAAATCTTTTTCTCGCTCATTCTGTTTCATTCTGTCCCATATCTTCAAGCAATCATCTATTCTTCCGCACTTGCTCAAACCACTAATCATGATGTTGTGAGTCTTGACATTCGGATAAACAGACGAGTCCTCCAACAGTGATTCCCACAGTTCCATAGCCATCTTGTGATCCCTTTTCTTAAGAGACCCATCAATCAATATATTATAGCAGGTAACATCAGCCGCCACTCCTCTCTCAGACATTTCATCGAACAGTTTCAATGCATCACCCAAGTTCCCAGCTTTAGCAAGATCGTTGATCACAGTGCTGTAGCTATACACATCCGGCTTCAAACCTTCTCTCCACATCCAATCCAGAAGGTCTTTTGCTTTCTCGAACTGCTTCTTCTTGCATGGCATCTTGATCAAAACATTATACGTCTGCAGATTTGGCGCCAAACCCTCTGTTTTGATGTAGGCAAACAAGGACTCGACTTTAGGCCATTGCTCCGCCTCCACGAACGCACTGAGCAGAGAGTTATACGACCGAATCCCAGGCTCGCACCCGAAAATCTCCCGCATTCGCTGGAAAACATCCAGAGCTCGATCGGGCATTGAGTTCTTTCCGTATGTTTTGATAACCGATAAAGCGACATCTTCGTCGCACTTGCATTCCTGTGACCGAATGAGCTCGACGACCCGACCCACGTGGGTAACCATCCGCGCCTCCGCGAGACGTCGGAGGATATGGTGGAAGACGACGGCGGAGTGTGCATAGCCTGGATGGCGAGTCGCCGAGTCGAATAGAGCAAACGCCTCACGCGGGTTCTTCTCCGATTTCAAAAGCTTGAGGACGTGTTTCGGAGACAGCGATTTTGGGAAAACGACCATGGGAGAGTTTTCGGTGACCGTTAAGTCTTTATTTCTCCGGCATGGTTTGGTTTCTAGCAGCTGATCTCGTTGGCCAGATCAGAGTAATCAAACTTCTTACTAGTATTCCAATTCGCCGGCGAAGCTGAGAGGACGAAAGAAATGGAGGAGTCAGAAGATTATGCAAGACATTTTTATCAGCCTGCCTGTGCTTGGAGTCAGACCTGAGAATTTAATTAGCAGTGACAAAAAATCTAATTAACAGTGTAAGCTCGTTTATTGATTATTAATAATATAAACTAAATATGGTACAAAAATAAAATATAAACTAAATAGATTTTTTAAATTTATCCGTGTTCGTTTGGGAACCAGCCAGCCACTATCGGTTCCAGTTAATCGTCAAAGGGGAAATTCAGATTTATCAATTTAAGTTTTCAAATGAAACTTAAACTTGAATAAAATATTATTGTGAGTTATTTCTTAAAAATGATTAACTGGAACCGATAGTGCCTGGTTAAAAGTGGTTTATTCCGGTTAAAGTAGACAACGTCGTCAACAAGTCCATCGTTTGAAAATGCCCCTCCCCCTTGACATTAAAGAAAGTAAACCAATTGCACCGAAATTAAACCCAAACCAACAAAACGACAAAAAAAGGTTCAGAGAACAATTTTGATCAATACAGCCTCATAACACTCCTCGCTATAGAATGGCCGTGACTATTCGCCCACCCGCCACCACCACCACCACCACCACCGGTTCCTCCTCCTCCGCCTGCAGCTCCAACACTCATTCTCCGGCTACCTTTCATCGGTGCCAAGTAAAATTTCAACATTCCGTTTTCCCCATTCTTAGGCGAATACCTTGAACTCTTATTCCTTTCCAATCCGTTGACTTTCCTCGCGGATCCACCGCCGGAGCTCCGCCAGCTAACATTGCTGTTACTCCTCACCATCCTCGGTCCTCCTCCGTTCCTCAGCTCCGGCCATGATTCCGACAACGATCTCTCCACCATTCCGCCGTTTAATCTCCTATACCTCTCCTCTTCCTCCTCTTCCTCGTACTTGTTAACACTCTTCCTGTAAATAAGCCCTAAGATGCTCCATTTCCCCCACCGTCTAGACTTCTTGTTGCTATCGTTACTATTCCCTTTCCTCTCGCCGATGATCGCCGGTTCCCGGAAAAATCCGTTATCCGTCGGTTCCATAACGTAACTGTTATCCCTTAGTGATCCTGAGTAAGTATCTACTGATACAGCCGACGAGTTTGATACTGGCGGCTTCGGCTCGTCCATATCGGCCATAACCGCTGCAGCGGTTTTCCTTATGGAGCTGGAACGGTCGAGACTCTTCCGCCTCCGTGACGATGAGTCAGTGTAGTAGTCTCGGGTTTGGGTAGACCCGCCCGGGATAATAACCGGGTCGGACGTTTTGTTAGCTGGATTAACCACCTGTTGTGGCGGGGATTCTTCCACCGGAATCTGCATATCCGATCGGGTTACGTGACGGTGCACCGGCGCATCCTCCACTACCGAAAGCATCGACGGCGGCGGAGGAGGTCTCGCCACGGGAGGAAAGGCTGTCCGTCCGATCAGAGACCCATCCCACGAAGCTCTCGGCTCGTCAAACGAGTAACGAGGGTCGTCAAGCGAGATCCTGCCGATGTCGACGGAGAATCTGCCGGCGTCCAGAGAGAATCTCCCGGCGTCGAGCGAGAATCGAGGGTCGGTGTCACACGATCTCCTGCCGAATCCGTAGTCAGCGATCTCCGATTGTGTATCCCGGAGCTGTCTCCCAATCGGTTTCTCCACCGGTAACCTGGCGGATCCTGGCCGATGATCGCCGCCGTTTCGCCGCTTCTTCATCTTCTGATTCTGCCTCCATTTTTGAAGCTTCTTGCTGAAAACAGAGGCCGCCGACCAAAAACTCCTTCGCACCGATGGCTTCTTCGTCTGAGAATCGAGATCTATGTAATCCTTCATTGGCTTCAAATCCTCTTCGCTTATAGCCTTTTCCGGGATTTCAACTTCCTCAATCTCCTCTCTCTCTTCAACAATTTCGTCGCTTTTTTCCCCAATCACCTCGCCGGAATCAGTATTAAGAATCTCAAAATCGCCAGCTTCAACGAAGTCCTCTTCAAATTCGCCGTCACTCTCAGCTTCTCCTTCATCGTTAACCTCTAAAACAGGCTCCCTGACGCTAGATTTCCTGGGCTCGACCTCGATATCGCCGCCGGAGACAGTGGTGGGAAGGTTTCGCTGCTCATCTTGGCTAAACAAGTTCCAGAGTGAGCTCCGAAGTCTGACGTCACACGACCTACGCTGTGGCTCAAACAGCCCGGAGAATCCTTCGTTGTTCTTCGACGCCGAGAACGATTTCGTACGACGGAGCTCCGGGAAGAATCCGGGTTTAACCCGGCCGTTTGTGTTGGCGTTTCCACCGCCTCCGATGTTCCCGGAAGGCTTAAAGAGAGCCTTGAGAGCCGCAGCCGAGATTGCTGGAGGTTTCCGGGACGAAGAAGAAGACGACGCAGCGGCATTGTTGCTTTGATCTAATACTGAGAGGCGTTCACAGAGACAAGACGGGCAGAAACCGGTGAATCGCTCTTCTGGGTGACGGTCGCAGGAGGTCGAGAGACGGTGTGGCTGCGGAGGTTGTGGAGGCGGAGCTAGAGCTGTGGCCGCGGCGGCGGAGACTGGGTCGGTTGCCGGATTCATGACGGAAAATGGTGGTTAATTCCTTCCTCTGCTCAGAGTATTGTCATCACTGTCTCCCTGCTTATAGAGAGAGAGACAACACGGAGGTTAGAGAGAGAGAGAGGGAGAGTTTCTGAAACTTCGTCTGGTTCCAACGGGTAATTGAAAAAGAAAGGAGATGAGGTGAAACGAAACAAAACAAAACAAAACAAGTTAAAATTATTAAAAATAAATAATAGTTTTATGAAATAATTTGTTAAAAATAGAAAATAGTTTTATTAAATAAAATTGTTCCGAGGAAAATTTAGAGAATTTTTGTATTAAAATCCAAAGATGAAAAATGGATTTTGTTAGTTTAGTATTATATTGCCTAGCTTTTTTTACACTTAAAATAATTTTGCTTTTCTTTTTCCCTCGCCAATTACTCTTTTGTTCTTTTTGTTTCACATGCCTAGGACGAAATTTTCTACACAAAAAAGAAGTTTTAAAGTGATTACGGTTTAGTGAGTTAGCTAATAAGATAGATATCAAATGTCCAAATTGACCTTATGTGTCTTCCGATTTTGTCTCGTGTAATAATATAAAACCCGTTACTTGTTGGGTCGGTGGCAAAGTGGATTATTTTCCTGCTTTGTCAAAAGCGATTTTAACTAAAAAATCAAAAATTTTCACACTGCTTTTGACAAAATAACAAAAGCCACACACATGTTTCTGATTAAACTAAATAAATAAATTTTGCTGTCTACGAAAATCATCCTTCAATTTTACTAGATATATATAAATATATTGAAGACAAAATCAATGTGGTCCTGAATCATCCAAGAAAAAATGTGTTTGATGCGTTCTTAGAACATGAAATGCATCCAAACATAATTAAGTGTATAATAGAATATTGTTGATCAAAATATTTAATATATAATTCGTTTAAATTATATTATAGTGATTTTACGAATTAATTGATAATTTAATAAACTGACAGTGCTGCTTCGCCACAGTTCTACCATAATAATCATGTCAATTATCGCATCAATCATAGCAACTGCGTCAACGATGAAAATAAATTACCAGTTAACTTTAACCACAGTAACAAAATTAGAACCTCGAGCACTAACAATTAGTAGTAATTTTTTTTAATAAAAAGAAAAATCAATAAAAGGGATACTTTGGAATTTCAAAGATTCGGACCTTACGAGCCCAAAAAAGCAAATCACGCCATCACACTCCTTATTTCTTGTCTCTATGACACTCTCTCCTTTCGCTTTCTCTCTTCTTCCTTTTTCTTTTTTTCTCTTTTTCTATTTCTTTTTTTTTTCCAATAAATCTTCTCGATATTCGAAAACTATCAGATTTGGAATTAAAACGAAGAATCATAACAAAATACAGTAAAACTTCTATAAATTAGTAGTGTTAGGATTTACAAATTTTATTAATTTATAAAATTATTAATTAATCCATAAATTATAAATTATTTTATTAATTTATAAAGATATTTTAGTTTAAATTTTTAATATTCATCAAAAAAATAAAATTAAAATTTTCAACAATGTAAAATTAACTCAAAAATATTATAATTATGAATTTAAAAGATAAATCAATCAAATTTTATAAACTTGAGACAACAATATTATCATAGTTTACTACTCCCTCTGTTTCATAATAAGTGTCATTTTGGAAAAATGTATTTGCATTATAACTAGATGTATCTCGATGTGTTTTGAAGTTAATACATCCAGTTATAATGCAGATACATTTTCCCAAAATAATACTTATTATGAAACAGATGAAGTATATTATATTATTAATATATGCATAAATGTATAAATTATTAATTTATATTATTATTGGGACTATATTTTTACATACAATTTTTTTTTAAAAAGTATTATCTTATTATCTTATCGAATTTTGTTAATTTTTACATTGGTCTGACTTGAGACTGACAAAAATTATTAATTTATAATAATTATTAATTTATCGAGTGTTACTTTATAGAGGTTCTACTGTAAAGATGCTGAAGATAAAATTTAAGTATACTATTGCGAAAATATATAATTAATTAGTTTTATCATCTTTTGCATTTAATATTCAAGAATTAAAATGTATTATATTTGGTAAGTAAGATTTATACGTTTGAACGGGGTTGAATCATTTCTTTGAATTTAAATTGTGAGAGTGGAGAAAATACGAGAAATATGGATGAAAGTTATTGTTATCAAGACTGTATTATTTGTATGCTTTTTGAGACGCACTCTATTAACTTTAACTTTATTTTCTTTATCTGATCAAATTTGTCTTGGCTTTTCTTTTTGTTTCTTTTCTTTTTTTTGTTTTTATTCCGCAAATAATTCTATTTATTTGGGATTTTTGTGGATACATATAATATTTTTGCTGTTAATATGATTTTGGAACTACATTTTGTCCTCGTAGTACGGTCTCGGAATGTCTCTAGCATGGGAAGCAACTCTTGTCCTTCCTCTAAAATGATGTCGTTTTCATCGTTTTTGGAATAATAAGTTTGTTCTTAGCGTAGAAATAAATGATATAATACCGTCGTATTTATACGAATAATATGATTACGATTTTCATTTTTAAGTAATCTTTTAAACTTGAAATAGACGAGCAGCATAGAAGGATATGTATTGTATGAATATTATCTCAGACGCGTGTGTACGACTTATTTTCAAACTAGTTACTTCCCACGTGTATAAGTCAGTCCATTATCCATCATTTGGTCGTTATAGTATTTTTGTGTGTGTATGTCTTTCTATTTATAGTATTAAAGATATACTTTCGTAGACGTAAGCATATACTGTATTTTTTTTTTTGTTCACTCGTAAGTATTTCCTTTTCCGGTTTAAATAATTTTAGCATCGTGTTCGTGTGCGTGTGTGACGCACTGACTGGCTCTCTTCGGTGCCTCGTATCCCATTAAACCTCACGCAATCAATGCCAATTAATGTGGTTGTTTATTAAAAAATTAAATGCCTAAATAACTAAAATTATTACTCCACCTTTCACTTTAACGCTCTATCTCTTTTTCCTTTCATTTTTTACTTTCTTTGTTTTCTCATATTTATCAAACCCAACTTAACTAATTAACAATCTAAAACTACACAAAACTAATTTATGAATTTTGTTATTTGTTCTAAAATTATAGGCGTCACTCGCTCCATATTATATGTATATATGACTTATAGAAAGTATGCAAATATATAATTGTGTATATTTGTTACAGGAGAATATGGAACACAAAATATTGGATCAAAGTTAAAGGGGAAAAAGAGATATGTTATCATTACAAGGGAAATTATGAGTTGGAAAAGGACAATCAAAATATGAACCTTTTTGGCCCACAACATTCGACAACTCACAGAAATCAAAGGCTTTTTGGGTTTCCCAATTTAATCAAGAAGAAAAAACGACCCGAGCTTGATTTTCACTTTTTTCTATTTCTTTAATCGCAAAAGATTTATTATTTTACATAAAAGCCTCTATTTTGGACCCAACATGCTTCTGTATGTCATTCTATTCACATTTACGAAAGTCTCTTTAGTTTGTTTCTTACTCAGATACTCCAACTAATACGTGTCCATGTGTATTGTAATTTGTAATGTACAAACACATCTCTATACATATAAACGGCTGTATTCAAGACGTCATATTGTAAGAGTAACGTTTCATATGTTTTTTTTTGGGTTTTTAACATTGTTCTCCATTTGTATACCTGTTAATATATAAACTGCGTCAGGGCAGATTTTTTTGAATTGTTTCTGTTTGTTTGTTTTTTTATTATTAAATTATAGTGAGGAATCCCAATAAAGGAGGGAAATCTTTTTTTTAGCATGTTACTAAAGCAAGACAAGAAAAGCATACAAAACAGGACAAATTTCTAGGCTTTGCTTTATTACAAAGTTTTTTTATGAACTAAAAACCTATTTTCTTAGATGAATTTGAAACTGGGCATGTATTCTCTTTTTTTTTAAAAAAATGGCATTGTAGATCCAATATATCGTGTTAACTATCATTAAACGGGACTACTATTGCCATGAAAATCAGCAGCTAGTAGAAGAAGTAGACTGTAGTCCTCAAACGAAGAGAGATAGAAAAGGCAAAGTCAAAAAACTAAAAGAGAGTTAAAATCTCAACATCATTTTGGTGGATCCGGTTTTTTGTACGTGACATATTCAATATGAACTATAAAGATATGAGATAAATGAATAAATGTATACAATGTATATTCAAATAACAAATGTTTCTAAAGCCTTGGAATGTGAGATAACTTTGAAAATCAAAGCCGTCAATGTTAACAAAATAGCAAGTGCGACAAACGATCTATATATTATTCAATTTGTAAGATGAAATATCTGTACAGTGTTTTAAGTATACACAATGTCTTGTCTACTACTGATTTGAACTAATCGGAGACAGATTATCCATCACTTGTGTTCTATTTTTGTGGTCAAGCATCATTTTGGCAACAACTTCATTAACTCTATGAGACATTTCTGGGATCTTCGAAGCTGCTTCATCGAACAACTGGCCTCTGAGTTCACCTGAGATTCGATCTCGAGGAGAAGCTCTAGATAGTTCCGACATCGACTGGATAAAAACCGCCGCAGCATCTTGCAACCCGTGCAATGCTTGACGGCAAGAAGATATTCTTTCTTGAAGTGAGTCGTCTGCAAGTGTATCATGGAATACTTCTGAAGAGGTCTTGTCCTGTGGCAGAACAGAAACAGCGAATACATAAGAACGTAAAATCACATTCAGTTTTTACATATACACAAAGATTACGTTGGCACTTGGCCTATAGAACACATATGATAGCGTGTGTGTAATGTGGATATATCAATATATGACTTGGTGAAACCTGTTCAGGATGTTCTTCTGAACTCTGTGAAGATTGATCATTCACTGTATCAAGAGGGAGATGTTCTTGGATCGACCTCAAAGTCTTGTACCCTGATTTCTGGGAAGGTGTACGTAGAAATTGTTTGGTTCCACCAATGTAGTCCCTTCTAAGAACAAATTGGGTAGAGTATCTTCTTTGCTGCGATGATTTTTCGGCCTCCACCTATGGACAAAGTACGACGTTTTTGGCCATAAAGATTTCTCTTGGTTACTAAAACATGCCGAAAGAATAGTGAAGAGAGCGCTCACCTCGTCTATCATTGACAAACTGTTATCAAACTCCTTGAGCATGTCCCCCTGCTCGGCAGAACGTTTGGTGCAGAAACTTTCTGGTTTCTGCTGTTTAACAAAAGATGTTTGGATGTTTGGAGAATTTAGAAGATCCAAACACACGTTGTAGATAGTGTTCCAGCGTGTTTCCTTCCTATGGCTGATGCTGAGAACCAAAAATTAAAAGAATCACTGTGGTTCTCCTAAAAGCAGGGAGCGACATAGAAAGAAGAATGATCGTCTTACCAAGTATCATCTCCTTGAAGCACTGAAGTTTCAGTGTCACTGGAACTTTTGGACAGGCTTCCAAGGCATGACTTTTCAGTTCTTGAACCTTGTTTTGGAGTTTGGCATTCAAGATTCAAAGAAGAGCATTCTTCAGTGTTGTCAACAGCATTCACCATAATTTTATCTTCATGTTTCTGTTGTGGAGGCAATAACGACACCCAATATCAGAAGAACTGAGAGCTTTTAGCTGAACTTTTGGATCTAAAAAGGTTACTTTTTTTGGATTTTATATTTACCTGGTTTGAAATGGAATCCTCACAAGTGGTAGAAATACCATATGTTTCCACTTTATCTTGAGCCCACTTTGGAAGCCGAGAAACGCTGAACTTAAATGAAGATGTCCATGGAGAGCGTTGCTGAATCTGATCTGCGTTCTCTTCTACTAGCTTATATTTTGCATAACATGATTCATCATTTGGATTGTCTTCCTCCAAATAACCCACAATTTGCAAAAAGTTTGCGGGTTGGGCCACAGTTACAGGAGCTAATCTACCATTTTCGTTTACTGCCCGTGTCATACGAGTAACCATTCGCAAAGGCAGTTTCCAAACAAAAATACAGCCGTCACCTGAAACCTGTCAATAAACACCAAAGGAAATTTACAGTTTGATCTCAGTTGTTCATTTCCATTTGAGGCATATTCACGCTTTTGAGCACAGAAAGCTCTCTTACGATGATTGAATTCAATAGGAATGAGACACTGATCGTGATTTAATCCAAAAGCCAAGGTTCTTACACTTGTGAATACCAGAAAGCTACAGTGAAGAAACTTACGGAAATAATATGTTTGCAATCAGGAAGGAAAATAACACCAGTCACAGCTTCACCGTGTCCTGTGGCCTGAGCAACCAACTCTCCTGTGACAAAATCCAAAAGGCAGATTGTCCTGTCAGAGTAGGAGCATGCCAAGTAGCTGCAGCTTGGGTCCAAAATAACCTGTGGAGGAGATTTTATTGTCAGCAGTGGCACATCAAACTATGGTGAAGCCTTATCAAACTATTAGTTCAACGCACCTTTATGGGATCTCCATGGTCTCTGTCTTGCTTGAATGATCTGATAAGCTTTCCACTTTCTATGTCGAATATGTTTACCTTCTTATCCTGCAATCATGCAATAAGACATCAGGCGCTCATTTAATCAGATGCTAGGTGTATGATTAATTGACTGAATGTGCTCGACACATCGAAAGGTAGCAATACCTGTCCCACTGTGACAACAAGTCCTGATGTTGGATCTACAGCCATATCATAGATGGTTCCATGTGAGAGAGTTTGAGGCTGAGAAGGTGAGATACGTACACTACTTGCTTTTCTGACGACATCATACAACTGCAACCTGCAACAGTATCAACAGTTATATCATACATTCTTCTAAAATAAACATGCAACTTTCCCATATTGCAGCATATAGAACATTACCTATCTACACCAGAAGTTAAAATTTTCCGGCCATTACATGCGAATTTAACAGATTTTACAGCAGCTGGACCACAAAAACCACCAACGGGATCAAAGTTCCTGAAAATAAGAACGTATAAGTTCGTATGGCCTTTCAAGGGAAACCAAAAGACCTTAACAAAAAGCTATGGTTATTACACCTTTTGACATCATAAACGTGGATCTCTCGGCTCTTTCCTCCAGATGCTAGCAAGAAATAGCTGCTTAAGGCATTTTCAGGATCAACATCTTTCAGTCCGGGAAAGCTGAAGCTCAATGACTGAATTTCTGCATCATGAGCATCCTGCAAGATTGTTATTACTATGAATTGGATTGTCTGGACCACAGAATACACATCGCACATAGTCAATAACAAATCTAACATCTGTGAGTAATATTACCGTAAGGCATGTATATACTGATTCTTGGAGATCATATATATGAAGGTTCCCTCCACAGTCACCAGCCGCTAAGTACTTTCCATCTTCACTTACTGCCAGTGCTCGGAAACCGAATGTGGTACCACATGTCTCAACGTGTTCACGTTCAAAAATTCCAGCACTAGCTGCGTTATAAGGACTTGATTAGTGAGAATGACGAAATGAACCAGATAAACATTCTATGGTAAATATACAGAATATTAAAGTAATACAGCATCTTCACTAGTATAATATGTTTCAAATTCCAAGCATATGTGATTATTACCTAAATGCATAGTCCCTTGTGTTTCAGATTCTGAGGAATTGCTGCTTGCATTGGCTTCTAACGAGTCCTGTTGGAGAGCAAGATCCCACAACCTTATGGTTCCATCTTCAGAACATGTAGAGAAGGAAACCCCTTCACAGCATCCCCTAGCAACACATGCAGCTGTTGGACTGTGCATATTTCCACAAGAGAGATTTTTTATATCCCAAATTCCGGCAGAATGTGATATCATCATAGAGCACCTGGTAGGCTGGAATGAGGAAGAAAAGTTTCAGCATATGCAGTTGGTGCTCTAAGCTTTTACAAGAAACTTCAGAAGTAGCATTGGCACAAGAAAAAGCTTCAAAATCAATTTTCTTTCTGTGGTAAATAGTGATGTAATTACCTTGTTCACATCATTCACATCCCAAACATAGAGACTACGATCCCCATAGATGACAACTGTGAAGCCAAAATTCCAACTTTAGTCAAAAGGAAGATTGGTAAAAGCATCATTTATGAGGTTCTTCTACACTAACCGAGCTTATCTGTGGTCGAGAACTGGCAAGCAACTGCGTCCGGAAAGATAACAGGCTGAGACTCTATATTTTTGAGTTCTTCTGAATGTGAATGATTTTCATTGTCGCTCTTTCTAGCATCTGAAAATTGTATTGCACCAGCATATTCTAAAGTTTCAGGAGTAAATAGTTGGATTGCTCCCTTGCTGCAAGCGCAGGCTATCAATCGACTGGATGCAGATAGAGCAAAACACTTTTCAACCTGAAAATTCATTGCACGCAATTATTGTTATGAAAAAAAAAAGTTCCACAAGATAACATGAACAGTACTGCTGTCTGCACGCCTAGAGTCACTCAACGCATCGCATACAAGTTAACTGAATTTATTGATAGGCTCATAAGAAAAATACAGTCAATGCCTAGTGTGATCCAATGATGGTGATAGATTATCAATGGAGAAGATTGGAATGAAATGATTGTACCTTCAGATCCACCGACTTCTTGATTAACATCCCAAAACTCATGAGCAGCAGAACACCTACGCAACAGAATTATTATTATTTTTTTTTAAAGTTGTCATTTTGTTCTCTTTAGTGTTCAATAACTCATAATCACAGTTTTAACTATGTGGAGAGTATACCTGCGTCTGTAAGAGCGTATATCGACATAACCTCTTCTGGACGTTCGTCACTTCCACTAGAATTCACTCTTTTGGCAGATATCACTGACACAAAGGAGTTTCCTTTCTGAAAACCATTATCAGTTGGCTTTCCATGAAATGCCAGAGATCCTACTTTGCTTGAACGTGTCCTCTGGAAAGAACCAACGGTCCAGAACTTCAAATGCTTGTTCCCGGAAGTAACAATGAGCTTTCCATTGGATGAGAATGCCAC
This sequence comes from Thlaspi arvense, assembly GCA_911865555.2. Lineage (NCBI taxonomy): Eukaryota > Viridiplantae > Streptophyta > Magnoliopsida > Brassicales > Brassicaceae > Thlaspi > Thlaspi arvense. Next base: position 54,661,876 of record OU466859.2, on the reverse strand, counting down.
AGACGTAATCTCAGAGCAACTAGAACTCGCTTTGACTTTCGCCAGTAAGATGCTTTTGCGCCAGTCCCAAAGATAGATATATCCTCCAACACTCACCAGATATTCCCCTAAAGTCCAAATCCACGAAATACCATATTAAAAAACAACAACTGATCAACTAAACAAAAAACGAGAACAACCAAAGAAGAAAAACAAACCATTTGGTGAAAAGGAAAGGCACTGAGCTCCATAAAGGTGGCTTTTCAGCTCCGAGACAAGTCCCAAGGTCTCACAGTCCCATATCAAGACCGCAGAGAGATTCAGAGACTGAGAAAAATCCAATCATGACATGAAACACATCATACGATAACTTAATTTGAAAACTGAGTATCTCAACAACACAGGTAAATAGCGAAAGCAAATGCAAACAACAGCTACCTCTCCAGCAGCTACGAACCGCCCATTCTGCGAAACCGCCACACAGCTCAAAGGCTTAGGCATCCGGTGAGATACGACAAGGTGAGATTGACTGCAAGAGTCGACATCGTAGACCACCACGACACATCCGGCCAAGTAGACACATTTCGAGCTGCAGGACACCGACGCCAAACCATTGGCGTTCTTTGTGGTCAACCCGATGATCTCTTGCAGAATCAGCTGGATAGAAACAAGAAATCAAAATCCATTTGAAGAAATTTCTACTATATACATTTGCCTCGAGATCGGTGAGCGAGTGATTGATAAGGCATACCTTTGCTGATGAACAAGGCTTCTTTAATTTCTGGCCCAGCTTCATTCTGATTAGGGAACAATAACAACAGCAAAAAAAAAACCTAAATTTCAGAGGAAACGACGACGATAAACCCTAGGGAGAGTGATGGCGATCCTGGGGATCTTCCCATTGACGGGATTGTCGTTACTGTGTAGGAGGGAAACAATTGATTTTTCAAAATAAAAAATTGTCTGTTCTTAAAATTAATTTAACTAAACCCAAATTCTTATGTCCCATTTCAAAATTTAAAAGGTTTGTATTATCGCGGTTATTAAAAGTAATTGCTAATTACAAAGCCCAAACCAGTTTTAGATGGTTGCTAAATGAAGCCCGTTATATCTTGAGCCTATAAAGGCCCAAAGGCTTGGTTTTGATATATTTTATTATATGATTTTCTTGAAAATTTTACAAAAATGTTAGATATTTGTTATCTAATTATTGTTCGCCTGGTCCGTTTCGTCTTCTAAATTTCTTGTTTACCAAACGAAACTCTGGAGAAAGCTCGAGATCAATCGAAAAAGATCTTCACGTAATCTCGGGGAAAGCCAGGGGAAAATCAGGGTTTTTCTTTGAGAAAGATGAATTTCAGAAGCTTTGAGGAGTTCTGGCCTTTCTACGTGATGCAACATTCGAATCCATCAACGAGACGATGGCACTTCATGGGTATAATCGCGAGCATCGTGGCTTTGATGTGTTCGATTCTGATCAGTCGGTGGTTCGTGGCACTGGTGCCTCTGTTTGGGTACGGGTTCGCGTGGTACAGCCACTTCTTCGTGGAGGGCAATATTCCGGCGAGCTTTGGGCATCCGGTTTGGTCGTTTCTATGCGATCTCAAGATGTTTAGTCTGATGCTCACAGGAAGCATGGAGAGAGAAATGAAGAGACTTGGTAAGAGGCCATTGATGCAGCTCTCCTGACAGGAAATTTGTTTTTGTCTATAGAATTGTTATCCAGTTAGTTCGTGTTTGGCGACTCCCTTATTTTATTCTCATTGCGTTCTGCGTTTGGATTTAGACTCAGACTTATTTGTCATTAGTCATTTGGGTATATGTAACAACAAATAATGGAAACGGTCTTAAAATCCTTTTAAACCAATTGTGTGTCTTGCGTACCATAAATCTTGTATTTTCTTAATTCAAAAATGGACTCTGAACAATTTGAAGTAACGCATAAACGGACTTTATAAACTCGAAAGAAAGATGATATAAAGATTTTAACAAGAGAAAAAAAGGACGATCTAATACTAAAGTCGAATTACAGATTTTAAAAGGATACAGAAACCCCAAAATTCTAATACGAACTTGTCCCTGGATACTTTAGACGAGGTATTTAAGGCGATACTTAACAGCTCCCGGTGTACGGACAGTACCTAACATCACAAGTCTGTGTTGCGGGAAAAGGACGGGAGAGGTACGGCTTCTTGAGGCCGTAGTATCACGAGCAGGCCGAACATGCCGAGCATCGGGAGGACAAGCAGCCATTTCAGGAGCTTGTAATAATACATATGGAAAGTCAGAGAGAATTCGTCTGAGAAATGGAGCCCATTCTTGTCCACCATCTCCACCATTACGGTGCCTGTTGTTCTCACTCCAACGGTTGGTAGTTTTATTCGGTATTTTCCCGGTCGGTCATAGATCTGGCTCTGCTTTATCCTCCTATCTCCTTGGTAATTGCCTGGTACCAACAGTGTCGTCTGTACATTTGAAAACCGCTTAACTTTAGTTTCAAGGGATCAACAGCAAGAAGCCATTGCTAATCGTCTCTATTGAGGTTTGAGGAACTTACTGTAACGTTGTAGGGTGCTTGTGAACCAGATGGGTATCTGTATTTATCAACGATCTCGATCTCCGCCCAGAAGTTTTTGCCTTCCTCATCTCGGAAACCTCTTGTTGAATGCGTGACAAAAACACCTTCACGATCGTAGCGATTTGCCTTATTGTTCCTACCCTGATCAGTCGATCTCCAAGACTGGTGAATTCGAAGAACAAATTGTGAAATCAGTAATCTCCCACATAAAATAAATAAAGAAGAAACATGAAGATGTCGAGGAAAACTCGCACAAAACAGTGTTCGGGGTTAATCTTGCCTTGAGGGGATGGTGAGGAGAAGGCGTAGAGAAGCAAAATACGTTTCCATTCATAGTTGAGACAATGAGATCAAGATCATCTCCACCGTCAACATTATCAGCCAAGACCATGCTGTATCTGTAACACGAAACATCTTGCCAAATCAAAATCCACTTGAAAAGCGAAGCTACCAAAAAATTTATGTGCCGCAAGGAAGCAAGCGACTTACGAAGTTTCACCAATATCAACAACGTCAGCGCATGAGGTTGGTCCATCTATGAGATACATGTAACCGTCAAAGGATGTGGTAACAATGGTGAGTCCCTTCTTTTTCTCACCTCGCTTGTTCAGATCAACAAGAAGAACTTGGTTCATCACTCTTCCATGAGTTCTGTACGGGTAAGGACGGACAATCGAACCATCCTTGCCATTAAGAACGTAAATGTTTCCTGATGTTGTAGGAACCACAACATCAGTATGTCCATCACCATCAACATCGCCTATCGAAGGTCCCTGAAAGACAAGATTGGTATCAGTCACTGATTGTGAAGTGGTGATCAGAGACAGGTTTCAAGCTAAAAAATGTTTGGTCCCACGCGGGAATTTAAATCTTAAAAGTAAGTAACAACACGTGTAACCCATGAAAGCTCGCATGCACTGCCATCGACTGATAGAATCACGTTCCTTCATAGGACTGTTCCAAACTGTAAGAGAATAAACAGGTTTAGTTTACCTGGGGAATAAGACTCTTTAGATGTGCTTCCCAAATTTCCACTCCTTGGGTAGTCCATGCTGCTACATTTCCGTGGGTATCAGTTGTTACAAGTTCAATCTTTCCATCGTCATTTATATCAGCTGCAACCACTGCCCCTTGAATTTCAGCCATTTCGAGTGGGAATTTTTCTCTGATGTTTCCTGCAAAAAGACAACAATCTTAGAATCGAAATCAACACCAAGACTTGCCAGGAAACTCGATGATTACGCACTGCAACAAAATATGTAATGAGACTAGTGTAATGTCCTGAAATACTATTACTTGTGAGAAAATGTTTGAAGCAAATAAAGGTATATCAATATAGACAGAAATCGATTTAGAGTGAAATTTATGTCTACAGAGAAATGGACTGGTGGAATATTCAATGTAAATAAGACAAACAGTAGGAAGTAACAAGAAGTCTTACCCCGATGGTCCATGGCGTAGAATAAACCAAAGGAAGTTCCGACAAGAATATCCAAGTAACCATCTCCATCCAAATCAACAACCGTTGGGGAAGAATAAATATATGCACGGAAGTTTGCTTTATCCGTACTTAAATCTAGCTCTTTGACCCATTTAACTTGTTTAGTCTCAAGATTGAAAACCACAATTGAACTAGCAATATAGTTTTTGATGTCAATACCACCAAGCTCTTTCAGATGTTCTGGATTGTCATAATACCTGAAAATTTTGCTTATCAGGATCAGTCATATTCAGCAAAGCAAATAAACTGGAAACGCTAATATTTTAAGACCTCTTGCGTGTTTTGCAGAAAATCATTACTAATGATGCTTTTGCATTGACAGATAATGGAAACATCTTCACTGGTAATGAGATGAAACGCAAACTTACTCAGGGTCGAAGAAATAGGAAACAGCAACAACCATCTCTTGTACTCCATCTTTGTCTATGTCAGCAATTACCTGATAAAAAAGTGACACTGTAAGATCCCTCATGGAAGCAAGTAATCCTCCGAGTTCACAGTATATGGGCGTCAGTATATGAAACTCACAGGAGTGCACAGTATATGGGCGTCAATATTCACATAATCCTCTGAATTCTCGTGCTGCCCCTCGACCCATTCCTCATCACCCCACATGGACTCGTTAACATAATCGTCATAATCATAACTGTATTCATCACCTAACTCATCGTTATCACGCAACAAGTCAAACGATGAATCTGCGTCAGCTTCTAATAGTCCATCGTTTTCAACTGTGGCCATGCGAACACCCTCCTTGTTGTCTTTATTGTCAGAATGGCCGTCCGCAGATTGTTTTGAGCCATCATCTTCCAGAAGTCGCCTCCCACTTTTGGTTCCTGTCTCTGACGTACTACTGTTTCCAGATGTCCCTTCTGAGGAATTATCCGTACTAGTATTTAATTTAATAACAGTTTCATTCTTAACTTCGCTAATCTTGCTTTGATCCACCTCATTGGTGGTTACATTTCCCTTGACATTTTCAGTTGAGCTAGCTGTAGTATCATTTGCTGCCGAATTATTTGCTCTAACATCCATGGAGGAATTATGCAGCTCTGGAGTAGGCTTTACGACACCTTCTGTTTGGTTATTCTTGGGCTTATTTTCATCCCCTTGAGATGACACATTTGAAGCCTCGCCATGAAATTCTTTGGACATCGAGACTGTAACATTTGGTGTTGTTGTGGTAGTTGCATTCGTTTCTACAAAGAGGAAAAAGAGAGAGTCACAAAATAAACTTTCATCAAAAATTAAAACGACTCTGCTAATCCATGTACTTCATACACCAGGAGAAACTAATAAGCGATGATGGAATTCCCATCAGATGATGCAAAATCCATAAGATAAGTGCAAGACACAGTATACAAATATTTTTCAGATTAGCTGAGGCAGCTGCTCCAAGCATAAGCTTTACACATTCAACTAACTAAACTAAACAACCAATCTTACCAGTTCAATGTCCTCTAATATAAGGAAGAACATAAACTCAACCAAGCAAACTAGAAAACTGATTTCGAAAATTAATATGATAAAGAAACTTACGAGTGGCCGATGACTTCATTTCCATAGCTTGTTTCACAAGCTCTTCATCATGGACATCAGGGTGTGAACGGTCAACGGGGTCAGGATTCAGTCCTACATGCCAGTTCTTGTGCACTTTTCTACGTGGCACTTCTAGCTTATCTGACATCAAAAAGCCTGATACCCTGGAAACAAGAACGTATCGTATACAAACCCATGAAACTCGAAGGATCATGATAAGAGGTAAAAGTACAGATTTATCAGTGAAAGACAAAAGTACCTGAAAAAGAGCACTTCGCCATTGTAGGTCGCCAGGGCAATTTCTCTAACACCATCTTTGTCGATATCAAATAGAAGAGGACTTGCATGCACGTTTGACTGATGGAAAGCAGGCCAACCTATCATTTCATGAGTGCATCAGTAACCTCACCAAAGTCCTCGACATTCTACATCATTAGATGAAGAACCCCAAGACACAAATTTAAAAATGCGAAAGCTAAGAAGATAAGAAATGCTGTACCTGGCATCTTGTCTCCATCAGCCCCTTCAAGAACATCGAGGTAGTGAACAAAAGATGGAACAACAATGTCAAGCTTTCCATCACTGTAGCAAAAACCAAATCAGGCTTTCAGCAAAAAAAAAAAAAAAAAAATGAGCCAGCACGCATGATCCTCAACCAAAAAACCCAAATTCACAACATTAAAGTGGTGGGAAAATATCCTACCTGTTGATATCAGCAATCAAGGGTGTAGCATAAACGCTAGAAGTGACTTCAGTCTGCCATCGCAGCTCCAACTTTCTCGGGCACTGAGTATTCAACAAAGCATCTTCATCACTGCGCATCGAAATGACCCAGACAAATTTTAACAGCAAGAATACATATCTCCAATAACCGACGCTTACGAGTTAGGGAAAAAAAAAATCCCTAGCATGAATACGAACAAGTCTATCAAATTGTAGTGTTGCATCGTCTACCCACAACTCAGTACAGATTGAATCTTACATTTCGGGGTAGCCCAGCTCGTCATCGGTGGCTTTACGCTCTCTGAACTTGTTTTCCCCACAGGAGAGATTGGATAAGGTGAGATAGAGCAAAAAAATCAGCCGACAACGTCTCGCACGGGATTTCATATGATCGCACTCTGCTAATACCATACGATTCCCTTGGCACGGCAAATCGATCCAGGTACGAAGAATTGAATGCAATTATGTGGGTGAGAATTTGCAAAACCCCCAAAATTTGGGGTTTTGGGAATTGAGGAGGGGAGTAAAAGGTGAGAGGTCGAGAAGGAGAATGAGACGAAGAAGCTGATACTGTGAACGGGAAAAGTGGGAGGCTCGAGTAGATCGCAGCCGGCGAAATCGAATGACGCAGGAAAGAGTAACTGCTTGCCGTTTTGATCTAAATTTTTTGTATTGTTCCGGCCTACGAGACAGCGCGCTGTTTATTTACAACTATGAGAAATGTCACTCATTCTATTCACTTCAAAATTCGAATGTGATTGTTTTGTGTGGAGTGACGACAGGAGCTTTTCATACGTTCCGTATGTAGTATATACTCATGCGATCGAAAGATTTTTGAAGGATTGGAATAAAATAGTTGATAAACATATGAGTGAAAAAAGAAAAAGTTGCCAACATTCTTTTGCTTCTGGAGTAAAATAGAACCAATAATAATATGATACTAATACTAAAGATTACAAACATAATCATCCCTCCTAAGTACTATTACTTGAACTAGTACAAACACATTCTCCATCTAAACATACGAATCACTTAAGAAGAGTAAACACACCTTTTGCATCAAGCTAAATCCATCATCACATATGCTAAACGGAATTTTGATTCATAATAAAACCCTAAAGCTCCTCGAAACCGGGATTCTTACACATTCGAGAAAAGCAGAGTTCCTTCTTTCTTCTTACGTACAATGTTAGTATAGAAGCACACCGGCGATCCACAAATGTGTTTTTCTTGATCCAGCTTGTTGTATGTATTACGAGAAACAAACAGATGTTATGTTGTTTCATCTGCGGCGAGCAGCTTTGCTATCCATTTGAATACGGTCCGCATACATAGGCAAACGGATGATTTCCCTTATCTCCTGCAGCAACACTTCCTCTGTGATGTTGTCCTTTATGCTTCTCATCACCTATTTTTAAAATTCATAATGATTTAGACTAAACCCCATCCCATCAGGTAACATTGACATGACATGCAGCCAAGAAAGCTCTGGGTTTCTTATATAAATAACATGGTACATTGATAAGTTTATTGGTAAACAAAACAGCTCAACGATGATGATTTTAGTGGAAGAGGCTCGTTAGATGGAAAGGAAATATGACAGAAACACAAAGTACAGAAAGAAATGTTCTGAATACAAGAGGAAAGTTTGTTAGCAGAGTGTGATCGTCAAACAATAATGCAACAACTAGGGGTTACGGATCCAAAGAATATCAAGCATATAAAGGAGGTGAGGAAAGAAGTACTGACCTTTCTATAAGTGTTGATATCATTTGGCGTTGATTTATCGACCCTGACCCGCATGCTAACCCAGACTTTCTCGTCCTGATCCCAGGAACACTCTACAATCTTCCCGGAGTACTCGGCAGGGTCTGAATCATCTGTTGCAGTTTCAGTATTAGCAGCTAGAACTTCTTAGAAATAATGTAAGAGGAGAGATATCACCATACACACCTCTAAAAACAACAGTATTTCCATCCATATGCTTCTTCTTCCCTCTTTCAAACAAGGAGAGCATTCCACGGCCACTCTCGTCCTGCTCATATAGAAAGTCAACCGAGTTCATTTCTGGATACTTCCACTTCAACAGACCTTCATGGGTACGAGCGACATATGGGTCATCCCATCCCTGTTTACAGCAAAAGCAGACTTCAGATGTTCATTAAGATGCTGTACTAACCTATAACTTTACTATCTCCGTATTTTGTATAAAATATGGCTTTGGACTTAGAAGTCTAACATCAGGGATCCTCTTCCGCCTTACCTGAAAGATTAGGCCGTCGGCTTCATGTGAAAGTGATGGTATGAAACCCTTCAAAACCTTCTCAACCGCAGAAAGCAACCAGAAATCCTTTCTCCGTACCTAGTCCAGAAAACAATTGTACCAGCTCCATGAACATATACATGGAAAAAGGATTGTAAGAATGGAATATGGCATGAGAAAAAAAAATGTTAACTCTTAGTACGCACCCGAAAAGGCTCAAGATCATATCTGTAGATATGACTTCTGACCTTCTCATGATTGCGGGGTTCTATCACCTCCTTCTCGAGCATCTTCCATCTTTCGTAAAAAGGCCGCTGTTCCATTTTTGCAATTTTTCATTAGAATCTTAAGCAAATGACACATGATACAGTCATACAGCAAGCCAAACAACTCGTTGCTAGTCAATACTACTGACAGTGACAGTGTATATTGTTAAACAGATTGTGTCAAGGCTAGTTGTTCATATATTTTAAAGGCTAAACAGATAGGGACCATATATGTTCATAAATCTCAATGGCTATATTGCATCACGAGATATATCAGACATGAGAAACAACAAACACCCTAACACAACAGTAAGTCCGGCATAAATACAGCTTGATTTCTCAAATCTTCTACTATGAGGGTAATGGCAGCTATTTTTTACGATGTGCCTCAATACATACTTAGAGATATTGCGCTAAAGAGCTTGAGATCCCTTTCAGGCAATTTAAAACAAGGGAACCAATCCAACCATTATCGATCCCAGAAAGAAAAGAAATAATGACAGTTCCAACCTCTACAACTGATTGGCCGTTAATTGCTACCATATCATATATTAGGTATCTCCTCTCCTGCCTTTGTTTATCTGGCAAGGTATCGATAATCATTTCTCCATCAAGCAATGTATAATGGTGTACTTTATCAGACATGCCCTGGCAAACCAAAAAACAAAAAGTAAGAAAATTCACAAGTTTTGTGTAGATATCGATACACATCCCGCTCAACAAAGATAGAATTACTCACTTCAGTTGGGTGCTTGAAGGGGAATCGCATCTGTACCCTCCGAAATCTAAAGCTCCTATCTACTATATAACATCCATCTATGGTTAGCAGCATCATATATCGCGTTCCATCAGCCTTCCACGTTGCATAATAGTACCTCTGCCTCAACAGTTGCAAATTATCCCTGTTTTAGCACAAGTAAACTAAAATTTGAGACTTAAGAACCCCAAACGAGATGGGCTAATTGAGCCCGAAACTAAAGGGATGCATTAGTTCAATCCTCTTTGCACGCACTACAAATAATAACGTAGATAGTCATACCTGTTTAGGGAGACAGGGTGTGAGCCTGGAAATTGCGAACATCCTCTTCCCTAGATTAGAGAAAAATAAATTCAGCAAGCAAATGTTAGATTCCGCCAATGAAGAAAAAAATGAAGATATAAAAATAAACGAAAACAAAAATTTATCCTTGTTGACCTCGCCACTTGAGGGAAAAGCATACTAAACAAACCAACAGAATAGAAGTACCAGGAATCAAGTCATAAGCTATGTTTTAGGATTCATAACAAAAGTAAAGTTAATGGGAAAAAGTACCTAAAAGCCAAATTCAGCAAAAAACGAGTACTACGATGATTTTTTGCTATCGATACGTAATAATTCAAATGACCACATCCTACTTATGCAAATTTCTTAAGTAGCGTCACAATAGATGGACGTACAGCAACAGACTGAGAGAGTAAGAGGCATTAGCCACGAGATAAAAGTCAGTTACATCCAAGCGAACTGAAACTGGACCTCAAGTGTGAGATATTCATAAATTCAATATTATGTCTGAACATCGTATAAAAAGAGTTCAAAATTCATACCCCAATATTCAGCGATAGCATCTTATAAAAGAATTGCCGGTAACCTTCCTCCTGGTCAGGGGGTATTTCATCACCCAAAACGTCATCATTTGACATCTTGACTTCCACCTGATGCGTTTCTTCCTGAAATAACAAGGCATTAATAAAAAATTAAAAACTATAAACAACTAACCACCAGAAAAGCATGGAAACCAGATGGCCACTTTATCAGCTAGACAGCTATGGTTAGATTTCACTGCACCCATCAATATGCACCAGTAACTAAATCCCTGATAAATATTACTTCATGAGTGATGAAAGCTTCTGAAAAGCGAAAACGTACCTAAACCCATGTCAGAGGTTTCTTTCTTTAGGCAATACCAATGTTTTCAATGATCACTAATAAATGGTAAAATAGTATAGAAACAATATTTCTGACGCTGGAATTCAGTAGTAAGCCGTTCATCAGATGGGTTCTCTAACTAACAATGAAAAAGGCATGTCTGCAGCTTAAGAAAACGTGCAAGAAAATCACTGGAATGACACTTTCTGCATACATGTGATCAGTAACAATTATTTGTTAGCACCGAGCTTACTTGCACAGGATCAGCCGGACCGCCATCGTCATCATCATCATCTGGTACAGCTTCACCATTTAGATCAAGCTCAGTAGACCTCTTCCATTCCGGAGTTGGTGGGCAAATAACACTCTCAGGTTTTATTTCGTGATAAAACGTGTATAAAGCATCAATATAGTCAGGTTTGTAGATCCCAGGGGGGCGGGCATCGGAAAAGATTTTTAGCGCCTGACAAAAACCATCCTATGATAAGATTATAAACTCTTATGAGGTACATAAAGTGAAAATATAACGAGAGAAATGAAACTCACCTGCGTAACATTCATCGGCCGAGATCGCATAAGATAATGAACTATCATAAACCCTGTCCGGTTATGCCCATGTGTACAGTGGACGAGGATATACTTCTTTGAGTGTTTTAGATTTTGGACGAACTGATTAACCTGAAGACAGATTTCGCAAGTGAGCTACTAACACATCAAGACAATTTAAAATACAACTTCAGGTAAACATTTATGATTCATGGAAATTGACTACGAAAAAACATATACCTCATTGACAAACGTGTTGACAGACACATTATCGGGCACTGCATCACGACCCCTGCATGCAATCTACGAGCAAAGAAAACTAAAGATAAAGCAATCTGCTACAGCTGTCACGGAGGATATGGGTATAGAAATTGTGTATTCCATTTACCTTAACATGCTTAATGCCTTCTTTCTTTAAGTCTGTTGTATAATAGTAGCGAGTTGTATTTGTCAAATCAATAACCAGACCAAGCTGCAAAAGATAGTAACATTATCCAAAATAACTTAGATCATGAACATACTAATGATGAATAGGCAATGATATAATCAACAAAGTAAGGAAAAATAGATTACAAATATTACCTTTCTCCCAGCTATCCTCTGGCTATGGACCACCTGTTTAAAAGAGTATCTACTTCCAGGAGGCACATGATTATTGTAAGATTCATTCAGGGGGACTTTTGAAGGAACGAGGAACCCTATCTCATTCCCAGAAGGAGGGCAATCTAGCCAACCTGTGATATTGGACAGGCTGTCAAAGAGTCACCCTATTTAAAGCATTGGCCCAAACGAGAAGAAAAGACAAATACTAGCCAAAAGGTTTCAGAAGAAAAAAAATAGTCAAGAAATGATGACAAATAATTAGGCGAAGGAATATCACCTTGAGGGATCTTGTATCTATCATAAGCTTTAGTATTTCGATTCTGATAATACTGGTCACGGGAAGGTGGCTGAGAGTTATGCGAGGGCTTGTCATATCTCATCCGTTTCTTTCTCTCTTCACGTTCCTGAAAGAACAAAACATAATCCATCCTCAGGCTCAGGGGTGAATAACAGATTATGTGTTTGAGATGCTCGCAGTAACTAATGACTTTAGTAAATTGTATAGTGGAGTGTAGAAACTCATTAGTGTACCCGTCTTGCTATTTCAACCGCAGACTCTATCCGTTCATCACGAGATGAATAGTCCTCTAGATGTCTCACATAGGGTTCATCATCTTCTTCGGGTTGGGGTGAAGCATTTAGGTCCATCGTAGCAACCATTCAAGGGTAAATGAGCAGCATTAACCTAACACGTCCTTCCTCTGCAAGAAGCTGCCTAAGTCATTTCTGAAGGCATGAAACAAGCAAAATATTAGCAGCCGCGGAGTAAAGGCAACACAAACCGGAAGGTACGTAATGCAAACTCAAAATCCCTTCCCGATTCTTTCTAAAACGAGATTCTTTCCCAATTAAGGTCCAAAGCAGAACAAGGGATCCAACAATATCTCGGTTTCCTTCTCCAACATTTCTCAGCTACCAAACAGAAGAAAAAAAAACCCTAGAAGCGACGAATCAACGAAATCTCAGCCAAACAATTCAAATTCGTCCCCTCCTCGAAAGCATCCAGGCAACAAATGAGGCGTATCACTAACAAGTGTGAAAACTCACCGAGAGCATCCAACATCCGAGGAATCACCTAAGACAATTTAGAGCTTCCGAAGCAACATCCAGGGTTCTTCGTAACAAGAAAGCTTCGTTGATGCCGAGGAAATCAAACGGAGATGGCGAGAGAGGTTGAAGGTTCAGTTCAATCGCGGGTTCAGTGGACAAAAATTGAAATCGAAACCCTAGAGAGAGAAAATTACACGAAAGAGAGAGAGAGAAATAGTAGTTGAGGAAGGAGAGAGAAAGAATCCGACGAAGTCTTGAAATATATACTGATCAGTCGAGGCAACAAACTTATTTGTAACCAAAAAATGAGAAATACAAATAATCCCTTGATAATAAGTATGCGGATTTTAATTTACCAAATGGCAGGGAAAAAAAAGGGTTACAAGATAATACAAAGGGTGTAATGTTGTGGAGAAAAATAAAATAAAATTAGTATTGTTTTTTATGTGTGTGTGTACCTTTTGTCTAAATAAAACTGAAAATTGAGTAAATTATTTATGAGTAATAAATCTAACTACATATGGGGGGAAAAGCTAGGAAATGTTAAAATTGTCAAACATATCGCGAAATTAACACAAGGCATAAAAAGAAAATGACAAATATTCTTTTAGAAGGATAAAATGAAACTCCGTTGCCGGGACTCGAACCCGGGTCTCTCGGGTGAGAGCCGAGTATCCTGACCAGCTAGACTACAACGGAAGTTGTGAGTAACAACGTTACAACGTATTGACAATGTTTAACGCATGAGAAAAACAAAAGAAACCAAAGGCTGCTTTGTGCTCTGCCTCTGAACATCTGACTCAACAGAAAAATCCGTTTCATCCTACTTTGACACAATTTGTCTGTAAGAATACGAACTCAACACACGAGAATATCTTCAAAAATCAATTTCTGCAGTTCTGCCGCTCAGATATTATAAAACTAATGGAACGTTAAGAAAATAAGATGAGCATTCTACTCGAGCCAATTTGGTTCCTGGGTTTTAATCGCATCAGTACAAGCACATTTGAGACAAAAGGCATTCTCACAAAGATTCTGCAGCAACACAAGAGAAAGAAGACACACAATATTAGTCACATAGAAGAAAGAAGTAGCAACTTGATGAATACTGCAAAATCAAAAATTTAAATGATATTATGTGATGGAAAGGGAAATAAAGGGAAATATATGAGATCACAATCTTGCAACAACAAAAACAACACTTGCAGAGAAACAAAGGTTTTGGCTTTAAAGGAGTTTTTCAGATTTTGGTATCTTAAATGTTGATGGAGTTGCTTCTTTTGGCTTCATGTTTGAGAGGAAGTTGGAGAGACCATTGGTTAATGCAGAGGTGGTAATCAAAGAAGCTCTCAGTAAGCTGATGGCCTGCAACACAAGTGTAGATTTCAAAAGTAACCAAATTAAGTAAGATTTTCTAAAAAAATAATAAAAAAAAAAAGTAGAAAGAAGTAGAGAGGTGTCATCATACTTCAGTTTTGCCAATGCTAATCACTTGCTCCTCGATATCACCGATATTCATCTGCAACTTACTTAGCAATGAAATTGTTAAGGATGAGTTCATAGGAGTGACAACTAGATCATCTGACACTATGAAATTCGTTTCCCCTTCATAAGTCCAACACTAGTTGAATCTGAAGTGACCAATGGAGTTAACTTGGCAATTCTTTCACCGTCTGCAAGAACACTACTCTTCTTGATGGTTTTGGAGAGCCTGCTACTGTTATAACTTCGACGTGAAACCAAACATTCGTATTCTGGCATCTCTTGGATGACAACATCAAGAAGCTGTGTTCGGCAACTGTAGTAGTAAGGAAGCTTGCACTTAAAACCAGTGGCTTCTTTTCTCTGCTCAAAGCTCAAGTCTTTCACGCTTCTCCGCAGATTCCCAACACACCCCATAATCACATTGTCAACAAAGATTTCCCAAGCAGACTCAAGCGGTATAACAAGAAATGTGAAATGAAAATCAACAAACTCTTCTCTGCATTCCGCATAGAGGATCGCTCTATCTGACTTTCTAATGTAAACTTTCAAAGTTACAACTTCACTGGCTTCTCCTGAACCTCTGCTTTCTTGCACCAGTGGTCTCAACATTTTAGGCTTTCTTGCCACACAATATTTCCTCAGGAATGTGTCTGTCAAGGGAGCATCCGAAGTGAATAAACACCCTAGAAGAGTCATCACCTGCATTTAAACAATCAGTAAAGAACAAGTCTTGCCAGAAATAAGATCCAAGAACATAACATAAAAGGTTAAAATGGCAATGAAACACTCAAGTACCTCTTCAAAACCAACATCAATAAGCATTTCTTTCAGCTTATCGAAACCTGCATAGCCAAGATCATTGAGGACATTCAGTACAAGACCAATAGAGTTTAGTGCCATTTTCAGATCATCGGTGATGATAAATGACGTTCTGCAGCTGAGAAATACTCCATCGACTTTATTTCCTAAACAACCATCAGCTTGCTCTGCTTCATCAAGATGAAACTCGCGGGTCATTAAGCTTCCACAGCTACACCTTAAAGTACTAATAGTGCTGTATACCTTACAACATGACTCGATAGATATAAAACTTGGGCATAGGAAGAACTTGGTTTCCTCAGTGTCATCTACGTTCAGCTTCAGCTTCCTGCAATGGCTCTCCTACAAACTCTTACAAGCTTGAGTCTCGAAATTATCAACGTCCATCTCTGAAACGCTTCTGTAAAGATTGTGAAAGCAACCAACGATTGAAGACTGAGGATTTCGATGCTTCTCCAACAACCTGACAATGGTTCCCATAGGAAGAGTCAAAAGGCTGCAGAGTACATCAGCAAAATCCTTACCAGTCTCAGCCAAAACAACTCTGTTTTTCTCCTCATCGATGAGAAGTTTTAGGGTAAACTTGGATTTCGCCATCAAAAGATGAAGAAAGGTACAAGATTAAAGAAGAGATAAAACAAGGAAAAAACATAGGATATATAGTTAACTTTACATCTTTCTAGTAGTGAGGCAAAATCATATATAGGAATTAACAGTTGATTTTATGATAGTGTTTAAAAACACCCCTATATCTTCTTTTTTACTTTACATCACATCCTACTGGCTACTACTATTGAAGAAAATTATTAGGATCTAACTTTTAAGCTATTTAACCATGATTTTTCTAACACTTTGGGTTTAAGGATGAAATGTATAAAAATAAAAGGTTGATAAAGTTGAACAGAAAAATGAATTATAAAGTTATAACACAACTTTCTGTTTTCAAATTCACTTTTTAGTCCATGATATTAAGAAAAGAACATGGACAAAGAGTCATGGATTGGTTAACAAGATAAAAAGAACACTTGTAGATTCTAAGAGCCCTAAGTAAGAAAGACCTTGAAAGATGAAAATCCAAATTTTCCAAGTGGTTGATGAATTATGCAATGACAACGTTTAACTAACGAATGAAAAAAAAAAAAAAAACAGAAAATAGCTTTGTGCTCTGAAAATCGGACTCAATAGTCAAATCCGTTTCTCTCTATGCCTAAGAGCTTGCAAGTTTCCATGAGTTTACAAGTCTGAACGTCAATATAAATGACTTAAGACAGTGAGAAGTTGCAGGCATGAGTCTTCCCTCCATCGAGTCTATGTTGTCTGTAAATACGCTAATTTATTCGGTTTTCCGGTTTTGGGTCCTTAATGAATACCGAATTTGTTGTATCTCTTTCGTTCGGTTTACTTAATGGTGGGTTACCAGATTATTTCGGTTCATGAGAATTTCGGGTAAATTTAATTTACTTTAATTTATTAGAGTCATTTACATAAACAGTAGAAAGAGATGTGCTTCCCCTTCCCATCTTCAACTAAAAGTAAGTATGTGGCGCCATAGCAGACATTAGCTCCGTCAGTCAGGTCTGTGCTGTAATTGAAGAGAGATCTCAGGGAAGGAGACATTATTTTTAACTTCTGTGAGTATTGTAATAACTTCTACCAATGGAGTTTGGATCTTCAATTGGGTCGTGCTTCGACGCAGCAAACTCTCGTGTTCTGATCTCAGCAAACCCTGTGAAGACCAGAGATATCAAGTTGAGAAGGACAAGTAAAAGATTCTTATTCAGAGTCTCATCTGTGTCGTATAAGGAATTCGCCGAGTCTGCTCTGGAAGAAACCAGGAAGAAGCTCCTTCTTGAACCTTCACCTCTCCAGGTATTCGCTATTACATTTTCTGCTGATTCTTGAGTGTGTGGAGGGTTTTATCCATCTCTCCTGCTTTCTGGAAATACTTTGAATTTTATGGTACATTCAGTTGAATTGTCTTGTCATTTGGTCAAAGAAGGCGAGTTTCATAAATGTTATCCCTTTGTTTTGAGTGATATTTCCTCACAGTTCCTTTGCTGTTTCGGTTAGATCAAAGACTCTGTTAAAAACATTTGAATCTCCATATTTTTCCTGGGATGTGATGTCTTTCTCTTATGCCCAAGGTCTAAAGATACGAGGAACTAATTTGTGTTTCAACAGTAACTTTCAGATTTTTATTTTTCTAATAATCATTCAACTGTTTCAGGAAAAGTATAGTAGCATGACAGGACTGGATGGGAAAACGCAAATTCAGATGCTTGCTTTCAAATCTTCAAAGATTAGACTCTTGCGGAGCATGGCCATCGAGAACGAGACAATGCAGGTATTACTTATTCTGAAGATTCAAAGGCACTACTAGTATATATTGATTACATGTTGCTTTAGGTTCCTTTCACTTTTCTGTCTGTTTGTTTTCTTTTTTAATCGGGTACTATAATGAGCAGGTTTTTGACTTTGCTGGTTTCATGGAGCCTGAATTTGATACGCCCATATTCTGCGCTAACTTCTTCACATCTGCCAACATCAACATAGTGGTGCTGTAAGTTATCTTCTTCTTGCTTTTTTTCTGCTAGTTATGTCATGCTTAAGTGATCAGGTCTGTGTTGACCAAAAAGATGGAGACTTGATGTCCGAAAGCTTTCTGTCTGCTCTTCTTTAGGGACCTAAACCCTCTGCATCAGTTGACTGACCAGACGGATTACCAAGACAAGTATTACAACAACATAATGTCCATATATCAGAACTATGCTGAGGTGAGAGCACCAAGAAAACACTAAACTACTTAGTTGCATAGTGTATGAAATAATAATAATAATGATGTGAGGTTTCTTGCAGATTTTTCCATGGGGAGGAAAACTGACAGGTGAATCCATAAAGTTTTTTTCGCCTTTGGTGATGTGGACCAGGTTTTCGTCTAGCCAAGAGAAACATAAGGCTTTGTTCTCTGCGTTCCTCGAGTATTATCAGGTACAGTGTACTCTCTCGTGCTGTGTCCTGCCAAAAGCTAAGGTTTTTAAAGTGAATCGATCATTTTTCTTACCCTACAGGCATGGCTGGAGATGACAATCCAAGCGAAGGAGGAGATGGAGCCATCTCAAGTGAGAACCAATCGTGAAGCACAGCACAAATACCTTACATGGCGAGCACAGAAGGTGTGATTCATTTTCCTCTGTAATTCTTGCATGTTTGATACCAGAAACTTTATCTTTACTATTGTTACCGTGGATCTTGTTTGTTTGCTGGCAGGATCCTGGACATGGTCTTCTTAAAAAACTAGTTGGTGAAGCAAACGCAAAGGTATAATATAAAGATTGATCTCATTAGTGTTTCACTTTTATGACATAATTTGTTGTTAATAGATGATGATTTGAACAAAATCAGGAGTTGCTGAGAGATTTCCTTTTCAACGGAGTGAATGAGTTGGGAACAAAGACATTCACTGATTACTTTCCAGAGTACAAAACAGAAGATGGAACTGTGAGTGACAAACGAAGCATCGTTGGCAAGTCTTTTGAAACCCGGCCGTGGGATTCAACAGGGCAATTTATCGGCTAACTTCTTTCAATTCAAACTATGAAAATTATAGATTATTTTTGTTTTCTTCAATAATCCGACGAAGTCTTGAATATATACTGATCAGTCAAGGAAAAAAAGTTATTTGTAACCAGAAAAATGAGAAACACAAAAAATCCCTTGATAATAATAAGTATGAGGATTTACCAAATGGCAGGGAATACTACAACGGATGTAATGTTGTGGAGAAAATTAAAATTAGATTATTGTTTGTGTGTGTGTGTGTGAGAGAGAGAGAGAGTTTTGTCTATATATCACTAAGATTCATCTGCAACTTGCTTAGCAATGAAATTGTTGAGGATGAGTTCATAGGAGTGACAACGAGATCATCTGACACTATGACAAAGACATGAACCCAAAAAGACATGAACCCAAAAAGACATGAACCCAAAAACTCTGAGAGCTTTCTTTATATACTCACTTGCTCCTCTCATAGATACCACCATAGATTCCACTAGGACCTGTTTGAAAAAACAAAACAAATGTTAAATATAGAAAATTAAAACGAGATATATAGAATGCAAATTACAGAAAATTAAAACGAGATATATAGAATGAAAAATAACATTGATTTAGCTCTTAGCTTGCTCTTACCCCACATCAAAGCTTCAGCATCCTTCAACTGTGTTTCGGCAGCAAAGGGGCCCGATTTTGACAGAGCTTGTAGGATCAACACATCTCTGGCGAGCATTGGAGGTGAGAGATTTGAAGAGACATTTTGAACAGGCTTCTCCCAGAGTTCGACTGAGGCCAGAAGATCCTTAGCAGCTCTGACTTGATCGGAATCTTTGAAGACTTGGTACAGGACAATACCAGTGGGGAAGGCCACGGAGAACTGGACAAGCTTGCCATAGAGATCTGCAGAGACATTTTTGGCATATCTCCTCAAGAAGATGCCAGTTTCTGAAGAGAAACGATCGGTGGATGGTTATCATTTGGAATACCATACAAATTCAACACAGATTTCATAATGAGAAGAGAAAAAGGGAAGGAAAGCTCCTAACAGTTACGTACCATTGCAAGAGGAGAAGAGTACAGCTAACACCGATCTCATGTTTAGCCGTGGAAAATTAGGGTTCGTCGTTCCTCTCTGAGTGAAGTTGTGATTTTTATCGTTGTAAGGGAGCGTTCAAATAGGCCTACCCTTATACAAATGGGCCCATAGCTCTGCCAAAGTTGAATCGCAAAAGGGGACCAGTTACTTGACCCGGAAGTAACAGTTGGAATTGTTTTATCTTGTCTTTGTGTTTATGATACAGACATAAATAAATTATTCCAGGATCCCATACCCAATCCAAATGCACAAGCTGAGTTCCAGAAAGAAGTCTCTCACTCCTAATTCCAAGAGACTGGTAGATACATGGAATCGATTCAAGAGCATTGTTGATTTGTATATGCCAAGTGGGCACAAGTGTCTTTTGCCGACAAGTTCTTCGACTCTCTTGATAAAGACGTAACAGCTTCGAAGTCGATGCTAAGTGTGACCATGTTGATATGTATGCTAAGTGTGACCGAGTGGGTGATGCTCGGCGAGTTTTCGAAAAGCTACAGAAGTATTCGAGGCATTCGAGGAGAGAAACGACGTCTTATGAAACGCGATGATATGGGGCTATGCACAGAACGGGGACGCCCACAAGGTTATGGAACTGTTTATGGATATGAAATCTGCTGCTTATAACACTGACGATTTTACGTTTACAAGCCTTTTGAGCACTTGTGCTGCATCGCGTGATCTAGAAGCAGGGAACCACTTTCACTTCATTATCGTCAAGAAGAAGTTAACAGAAAACTTGTTCGTGGGGAATGCATTGGTATATATGTATGCAAAATGCGGAGCTCTTGAAGATGCGAGGCAGATTTTTGAGCACATGAGTGATCGTGATAATGTTTCCTGGAACACAATAATGCAAGCAGCAATTCCTCACACAAGGGACTATGCATGTAAGTAATTATCACATATGCTTGGAATTTGAAACATATTATATACTGGTGAAGATGCTGTATTATTTTAATATTATGTATACTTACCCTAGAATGCTTATCATGGTGCATAAATTCAGTCATTGAGATTGAGCTATATAGCTTTTCCCGGACTGAAAGATGTGATTCTGAAAATTTTAACTTGCAAGTTTATTTGAGAGAAAATTATGACAAAGTTGTTGCAGGTTGCAGTAAATGAGCGTCTCGTGACTTATTTCATGATTGCAGGATAAGAAGGTAAACATATTCGATATCATTCAAGCAAGACAGAGACCATGAAGATCCCATAAATGTGCATTGAACAAACAGTTTGATAAGGCGTCAGCATTCTTTGATGTGCTAGTGCTGACGGTAAATTATACTTGAACAAAGGTCGATAAAATGCCTAGCTCTAAAATTAGAATTCCCATTCTCGAGAAAGTGACGATAAAAAAAAAATTGTTTTCGCCAGGAATTTTTGCATAATTAACAATAAAAATATATCGAAAGTGAAAACTAAAGAAATTATCAAAACAAAACATTTCAAAAGATAATAGCATAAATCTGAAATTGACAAAATCAAGAAAAGAAATCATCATACTACAACGGATGTAAACGGTGTCACAAAAAAGTAAACTTAATGGACAAAATCTACTCATCGTCGAACAAGCCGAAACCACCATAGTCTTCTTCCTCAGATTCTTCAACCTCTTGCTTCTTCTCCTCTACCTTGGCAGCTCCAGCTGAAGCACCACCACCAGCATCCGCAGAGACCGCTGCTACAGCAACCGCAAACTTACTAGGATCCTACATTCCAAAATCAAGCCAAGAGAGTTAGCACCAACAAATTTGAACGACTAAAGCTTCAAAAACATAAACACAATTGAATAATGACTAACCTTCAAGAACTCCTTGACCTTCTCTGCCTGAGGGAAGGTGTACTCGGTGGCAACAGAGATAGCTAAGGCATTCTTGTAAGCATTGATGAACATATGCGGAGCAGCAGCAAGGGTCGGGTAAGATATAGCTAGAGCCAAGGAAGTGACCATGGAGATACCAGCAGCAAACTTCTCGACGAGGGCATCTTCCGTCATATCAAGAACCTCTGGGCTGAAGACTGAGCCATTGTCATAAACAGACTGGACAACAAGACCGTATGAGAACGGCCTGATGGCGAGCTTGGCGAGAAGGGCAGCCTCAGAAGAACCGACCTTGTCACCTTTCTTGATAAGCTCAACAGGGGTGATGATTTCAACAGTACCCTTGTTAATCTTAGTTGGGATATTAAGAACCTACAAATTCCCAAAACACAATGTGTCAATAACGTTCAAATTTTTGTATTCAAACGAAACAAGTCGAGTGTTACAGTGCGTGATTAAGCAAACCTGGAAGAAAGATGTCTGAGATGGATCGAGACCGGTGTTGCCAGGTTGGACAACCACATCAATTGGGGCAACCAAACCCACACGAGCAGGAGCTCCAACCTACAAGACAGACATATAAAGAGAGATACTTCCATTTTCAATCCAATATCACATTGAGAAATCAACAAATATTAACACAATCGACTACACAAGTTGATGCAAAAGACACTAATCATTTTCGATACACAAGCTATAAAGAACAGTGTTGCAGATTCCTCATTACCGAACATCTATATGTGAAACTAAGCTATAAACAAAATCATTTCGCCATTATTAAAAGTTATAATCAACCATTTGCTAAGCAGATTTAGGATTAAAGGACTGGATCAATTGACCAACCTTGTATTTGGCAACTTCTTCACTCACTTCCTTGAGGTCTCCCTTGGTGAAGATCAAACCAACGTTGCCCTAAAAAAGACAATACACAGAAGCATCGCAATTACAATCTACACTCAACATACGCAAAAGCGTAGAGAAAAATCTTAAATCATTTTCGAGAAATGGAAATCTGACCTGAAGGAGGGGAAGCAAGTTGAGGATT
The DNA here is from genome assembly GCA_911865555.2 of Thlaspi arvense. Taxonomy (NCBI): domain Eukaryota; kingdom Viridiplantae; phylum Streptophyta; class Magnoliopsida; order Brassicales; family Brassicaceae; genus Thlaspi; species Thlaspi arvense. Next base: position 54,639,100 of record OU466859.2, on the reverse strand, counting down.
CCTGTGTTTCCGGTGTTCTCTGAGTGGATCCTGACGGAACGCTTCATCATAGTGTTCTTTCCCATGAGCACCACTGAGTCACCACGAAGACCCTTCCTGATGCTCTGTAGCTGAGTCGATCCAACGTTGTCGGCGGCAACGACCAGGATCTGGGTGTACTCGTCGACAAGCTGACATAGCTTCGTGTCATACGCGACCTTCTTCTCTGCCTTAGTTGCCTTCACCATTGTTGCTCACACAGGATATGACTCGGTTTCCTCTGTCCAGAAAGAGTTTGGCGGAGATGAAAGAAATTAGGGTTTTCGTTTCAATCCTTTTATACCTTGAGAAAACAGCCACAGGACAAATGTATCTAGGGTTTTTAGCGATCTGAATCTAACGGTTCGTATCTGCTGATCTGACGGCTCTTGTTTAGTTCAATGATATTGGGCTTTTCCCGAAACTGGGCCCAAATCCAGCATTTTACCAATGCCTGAAAATGTGGAAACCAACAACCATTTCACCGATTGAAACCACCACGCGTTCTGATTTTAAAATACTAAACGGCACACAGTTCAGTAGAGACTAAATCAGTTTTGGGTCTATTTCATCGGTTTCCTTGCATCTTCCCCCACACTTTTGTCCAACTTATTTTTGTAAGGAAGATACAAAATGACGTCATTGGGTCCGCATGGCAAAATTTAACAGAACACACAGACACATCCAAACATGTGGAGCAGTAATGCATTTTTTTATCAAACAAAGAAATCACAAATTTAAGACTGAATCTCAGGAACAAGTTCATTGATGTCAATTTCCACTAGAGTCTCCTTCCCAAACAAAGTAAATCCCACCGTTGCCTGCAACCATACAAAAATAGACATCTAAACAAACAGATTTACACAAATTAATCAGCTTTTCTTCTATTCACATTAATGAGCTAAAATCAGTCACTACCTTTGCGGTTTTGCGGTTCAGTTTCTTTAGATTACCAACAAATTCAGCAAATGTCCCTGATAGAACTCGAACCGTAGAACCAGCCGCGAGTTTCTTCTTCTTCTTCGCCTTCGAATCCTTTGTTTCAGTAGCAAGACTAATTTTTCTCGAGGCTCTTTTCGGTTTAGATTCCGTGAGAGATTCTACAGTCTCAGTAACATCCGAATTAGATGCGACAAGTTTCTGTGATGCTATACTCGCTTCCTCTTCAGCTCGCTGTGCCTCCTCGAACTCACTGTCTGCTTTCTCTTGTTCTTCTTTTGCTTGCTTGAAAATGGCTTCCAAGTCACTGTCGTCTACTGGTCTCGGTTTATTAATCTGTCTCTTGCTGCATAAAAACGCAGATACACATCAATGCACAGAGACCTTTTAACACAGCCATAGATAGTGAGAGTGAGAATACGCACGTGTTTCCAACTTTTGAACCTATGAAACCTCCAACCCCATCACACTCTCTTATGGAGTCGTGGATCTCTTTGTTCAATATACATCTGATGAAAATGCAACCCGGGAACACGGGTTTCGGTTTAACCGATAAAGAACCGTTCTTTAGCTTTCTCTTTACCTGAACAGCTGGAGCATACACCTGGAAAACGAAAATTCGAAAGCCACTTGTTCCTTTAAACTCTATGTATATGAACTATTATCACCGTCCTGCTCAACGATTCTCTCAAAGATCATAGAATAACCGAAAATCCAGTAAATGAAACAACTTTTTCACATAACACATGATGCCTCGTTGTCAAAATCCAAACTCAAAAAGATCACACAATAACCCAAAATCTAGGAAATGAAATTCGTAAAGTCCATCTCAGGAAAGTTGAGATTTTTAAAAACAATTCTCACATACCAATCAACAATTGTTTTAGATTATCTCAACACTTCTCACAGATACAGATACCACTTTGTGTTCATCACACTATCAAATTCAAGTATCACAAAATATAACGGAGAATCCAGTAAATATAATTACCGTGAATTCCATTTCAGGGAATTGACGAGCCAGAGCTCGAGCTAAGACCTGAGCAGTCTCATGACCCCGAAGTCTCGAAACCCTCACGACCCACCATTGCGGACCCGACTCAGCCAAAGTGTCCAGATTCAGCTCCTCCGTCCACGACGCATACCGTTTCTTCGGTTTCTTAATCAGACGCTCCTCCACTTCTTCTCGCCAGCTATACCCCGATTTGCTCTCCCGCCGCTCGTTCCGGAGCTGCCGCCTCTCCCTCGCCGTCAATTGGTGGTTCTGTTCGGCAACGCAGGCGGATATAGAGAGATGGGTCGTTTTGATAGCTGTGTTAATCGACGGAATTAAGCTGGTAGGACTCCATTGGAGAAGTCCTCCTTGCAGTTTCATCATCGTCTGTTTCCCACAAAGTTCAGTTGATAAACTCTTCTCTGTTTTGTTTATTCTGATTAGGATAACGTTTTGGAAACATTTTACCGGGAACCGGTAAATCCCAATACCGGTATGAAACTAAACCGGAGTAAAATTCCCGAGCCAAGTTACAAATTCGAATTATTAAGCACGAGTGCGGAGAAAAGATCATGACACTAGCATATAGTATGTGTCTATTTATTGTTTTTGATCTCAAATACATCTTAAATGTTTTTAGGTTATGAGAGTTCGTCTAAAAACTGAGAATTTGTTACCTAACCGTGTGTATGTTTACGTAGTTCGTTTCAAATGTCTTTTGTGTTTTTTTGTGTGTTTTCTACTCTAGATTAAACATACATATAATCTATATGTTAGTGTTATACAAGCGGAAATGCAACCCGATAAGCATAGTAAGACAATACATCATACGAAAAAAAAATTTCATCTTGACGAAACATATACAAATTAAAAAAGAAAACAGTTGGTAAGTACCAATATGATATTGAGTTGAAAATATATATATGAAGTATAAGAACAAAAGTGACAAACGAAAAACACATATATATATATCTTCATCTTTTTCATATTGTCCAGACGGGAGATCTTTAGACCTATAGAACTTAACACTATAAAATAAGTGAAGTCTCTCCTTTGGATTTTCTTTATTATCAGAAGATTCAGAACAAGAGATCTCTGACGTCAACTAAAGCATGCATATGAGTTTTACTATAACGAGAGCCAAACGATTTAGGCAAGATATCCCATTCTAAAACTGAAATCAGATCGTTTATTTATCTCCTTTGAAAATATTTTTTGTTGGTACAACTCTTAGTTTCGTTGCTTTGATTGAAGAAGAAACGTTGTTTCCAGTATTATTTAACCAAAAAGTTGGATAACTGACAGAAAAATAATATATTAAATCACATTTTACACACATACACACAATAGTTGGTAACAACTAACAACATTGGAATGGACTACAAATTCAATATAAATATTTGAATTATGGACTACATCAAAATAAATGGGAGAGAGAACCAATTAAACAAATCTCAGTTAGTTTGAGATTGTCTTTTTGAACTCTAAATAATATTCTTATTGTTTTCAAGAAAAGCTTTGTTTATCTTTGCTAACATTTCGGAAGATCCGATGGTGGCGGTGGCAATGTAGTCGCCTTCGTGGGTCCGTTCTTAACCACAAAGATCATCCCTAATCCGAATGGCAAATGAACATCGATATGACAATGCATAATCCACGCACCTGAATAATGTTTTCATAAAATGTAAGCTTCACGCATAAATAGTTAACTATACTTTAGTCGTAAAACGTAAATGAAGAAAACCGAACCGGAATCCGGTTGAGTTATACCTGGGTTATCAGCTGTGAAACGTATCACGGCCCAACCACCAACAGGCACGGCCAATGTGTTACGGAATTGCGGGTTGTAGAAATTGTACTTGCTCCGGTCACGGGTCGGGTCATAATTACCGAATCCTTGAGCCAACACGTGGAAATTGAATCCATGGAGGTGCATCGGATGACTCTCCGCCGCGATAAGCGCGTGGTTCTGCAGCACCAAATCCACCGTCGAATTGAATTTCAAGATCTTAGCGCTCGTTGATTTTTGAGCGAACAATAGTCCCGGGTTCTTCTGGGTTATGTTCGGGTCCGTGTAGTCGAATTTAACCGGAGGCTGGTCTGGAAAATCCGCCGTGAAAACCCCGTCGACGCCGTTGAAAACCGCTTCCAAAATGGACAGCTTTTTGGGTAAGACGAAGGAGTGATTGTTCATCGACGCAGAGAATTTCGGACACGTGGTGTTATCTGCGCATGCCTCTAGCCCGAGCCCGATGGTAACGAGCATCTCTTCGTCCACGTGGCGAGGCACTGGGACATAGTGGGGTCCATTGACCAAGCTGGTCAGATTCGAGTAGAACCTGTGAGCCGTTGGCGTGTCGAAGAAGGAAGGCAGCTTCGGCATCAACACGCGCTTCGATCGCCGTGTTTTCGACGCGCCTCCGACGTAGTGGATGACGCCTCTGGTGGTGGTGTTGGGAAACGGCACGGCGGGTGCGCTGGCGTAAGGATGAGCAGCCATGTAGTAGGAAGAGCCGATGGACTGATCGGCGTGAAGGAGCGCGTCGACGGTTTGGCCCGGTGCGATGACGATCACGTCGGTGACGTAAGGTTTGGTGTAGACTGCGTCAGCGGCGACAACTGTCAGCCTGTGATTGGCTATCTTGAAAAACATTTGCATGTTCATTGCCGCGTTTATGAGGCGGAGCAAGTATGTATTCCCTTTTACCACATCTAGGCTAAACATTCCTGTTACAGTTAATTAAAAAGAGGGATTAATATTACTGTATCCCACTTTTATTTTAGTATATAACAATATCGGATTAGATAAGAATATGTAAATAGCTTTGGTAGTGACAAAGGTACGTATAACCACGATTTTGTTATTATGAGCTGATCATGCAATATGATTAGAATAAAACGACATGTTGTTTTGTTTGTTATAAACGTGTTTGATGGATGGTAAAAGATACCTACCATGTGATCTGGTCATTACGTACGCAAATAATTTAATAAAATGACATGATTATGATTTATGCAAAATACGATAAATATGAATTCTAACACAATGCCATTTCTCAATCAGTTGAAGTTGTGATTGTTTACTATACTGTCCAAAACCGTTATTCCTTAATTAGTAGTGATTAATTAAAAAAAAAACTCAATCGACTCACTGTCTTTGGAGCATGGATATAGGTTTCCGGGTAGGCCATTGATCGTATAAGCGTCGGAGTTGTTTGGAGGAACTCCGGTGGCGATTGCCGTCTCCTCTAATGCGACTACATCGGTGTTCCACCATTCACCTGTTTAATAATACAAAATTAAAATATTTATTACTATTTTCATTTAGTTAAAAATTTGGAAGACTTTTGGGCCATAGAAGTTTCAATTTTAAAAGTCAAGGACCAACATCATTCGCATCATTCACCAACTGAACTCCTAACGTGTGAGTTCGATTAACTATTTAAATAGTTTGATATTAATTAAATACAAAAAAAATAAAATTATTGAGTTGAAGACGAACCGAATAAGATGGGAACTTCTTTGTGGGGTTTGGGAAACGGGTAAGAGTGACCGGATTTAGGGCGTATGACGATAGCACCGTATACGGTGGCGCGTAGGAAAGATGCGTGTGCGTGCCACCACAGGGTACCTTCTTGGCCGGTGATGTTGAACCTGTAAGCGTAGCTATGGCCGGGCTGGATTGGGCACTGCGTTATCATACTCGGTCCATCCGCCCAAACCGTTAGTCTATGGAATATCCCATGCCTGCGTGTACGCAAAATCTTAAGATATTCATATTTAAACACTATGATTCACTAATTACTAAGAGTTGTATATAAAAAAAAAAAACTAATGTACAGTAGTATCAAAGATTCAAAGGTCTTATTGGTGAACTAGTTAATTAATCATTTAGATTTTAGACGACCAAAAAATGGTCAATTTTGTTCTGCTATTAAATATGATAACCAAACCAATACAACCCCAAGGGAAATTTCAAATTTCATTCGGATTAATGTGTTTTATGTTCTTTGTTTATATATATATACAGAAATTGCCAAGGGAGAAAAAACCAACAGTTCATTTAATTTGATTTTTTCCCAAATTGAAATAAATATGTTTTGAATTATATTAGATTAAATTTCTATATCGTTCAAAAGAGCTTATAACTTGCTAATAGATGACTGATTATGTTTAAATTGTTTAATCAATAATTTGAAAACTAGCTCACCGAATAAGACACTAGATAGTATTAAAGGCTAACATCTAGCAAAGTAAAACAAAACACAATACGAAATCATCCATTACTTAAGTAATAACTAAGATAAGACGTAGTTAATTATATAGTCTAAAAAGAGAGTTAATTATATAGTCCACAATGCTGTCAACACATGAAAATTTTTTAGTACATTAATTAAGTGAGTACCAATGAATTGTGATGTTGTGAGGGGAATTGTTGAGGACATGTATCACGAGCGAGTCACCTTCCCGGACGCGTACCGTTGGTCCAGGCAGGCTTCCGTTAACGACCGTTATCACTTGTCGTTTGCACAGCCGAGACACCGTTAAGTTTTGTACCTGGCAAAATACAAGTTTCTCTCACGTCGTTAGCGGTCGCTTGGTCACTAGCTATGGTAAAATAAACGCATATTTCACATTTTAAGATTATCATTTCACTTTAAACTAATCAAGTAATATCGCAAGATATGGCAAAATAACATTAGTTTGATTTTCAAATAAGAATCCTTTCATAAGTTATCAACCCCTACCAAATCACCAAAAGGACCGTCTATATATAATTAACGACATATATAGTTCTAATAAGATACTTTCAAAAAGGAATATATTGACGGAAGAAGAGGAGGAAGAATGTATGGTTTACGTTGAAGGTGTGTTCCACAATGGCTGCAGAAGCTATTGAAGAGATTGCAAAAAGAAGAAGAGCGCAAGCAAGAGAAACCCTAACACTCTCCATCTCTAGAGATAGAAAAATGAGATGATGACGCGAAGGAGAAATGTGTTATGAAGATTCTGAAGCAAAGAGAGATTATGGTTCTACTTAATTTATAGAATGCAAAGTGGTAACAAACGAATAGGCAAAACAGTCTACGTTAATATATTAGGGTTGTCTTAGATAATATAGTTTCAATATATACAACTACATATACTTCACGATTCTTATATAATATATGTGTTTCTGTATTTATATTTTGGTCATTGAGTTTTATTTTTATAAAATTAAAACATATTTTTATAAACTAAAACATAGAATAATTACTGCATGCCACATAGTTTTTTTCGTTTTTAATATAGTTCGTATTTTAAACTAGTAATAGCTAGAATATGTAAGATTAGATAGTAAAAGTTATTATCAATTCTTTATTTTAATGTAACTTTCTCAATTATATGTGTTTATAATATTCTAATGCAAGTTTCTTAATAAATTAGATGTGAGTTGATCGGCTTGATGTAAATCGACCACTGTTCACTAACAAAATTAGTTAGGTTTTTATGTATATATATAAAATATATGTATACGTGTGTGCATGTGTTTTCAGTTTTTGAACATATAGGAGAATTTTTGCTAGCGAAGCTATGCCTATAGGCATTTTTCAATCTGTTAGTAGAGACGTCGTTGTCTGGTTCTCTACAGTTGATTATTAATTTAGTTAATATGTTTTTCAAAGAATAACTAAAGTCATCCAAATTTTTGCTTCTCAAGACAAACAATCTCACATTCTATTGAATTCAATATAATCCAAAAGAGATAGCTTACCTATATATATAGTTTGAAATCTAAGTAACAACTGTAATATTAGCGACAGATCTCTGATAAATTTGAAAATTTTGCATTCGCAAATTCTATCCCAAAAAGTAACAATGAATTGATTAAAAAAAATGGGGAAACTTGTAAATCTTTAATAATTGATAAAGTATAGACTTATTAGAAACTAAAAGAGAAGAAGCCAATATTCGTCCTATTTCCCATCGTTGCTGTTCTCCGGTTATAACAATTAACCAAAAGATATCCAAGAATCATATACGGGATCTGAAAGTTGATAGAATTCGACAAAATTAAGGAATCAACGAATCCAAAATTTGCTTAAGCTTTTATTTAAATGCGAAAACAATACATGCGACGCACTCCAGGCACAGGCCAATTGATTTTGTCTCAAAATATATGACAGTTGTAAGTATGGTGGAATTGCTCTTTCAACAATTGATCAAGCTCATTTTAATAACCCTTTTCGCAGTATGATGTTAATTTGTCCATTTGTACATATATATTATAAAAATGAAGAATTTCGTTACGTGCATAGAAACGGTCCTGTTTTCATCTAAGTCAACTTTGCAATACCTTCGTAAAACGTGATATCGATGTATGTTTTGATCATATCTGTTTCCTGACTCCTGTATGAACTTTTTCTTGTCAACATGAAAAAATATAAGTATATGACTGTTTACTTTTACTATTATCAGTTTTTGGGTCTATCTAATAACTATAATAGAAAGATGATGCGACGACAATTGTTTCCAGTTGATCTAGTTGTTTCAATTAATTAATATCATTCTTTTACGAGGTCAGTATGTGTTGTTTATTGTAGAGATAGTTTATATTTTTATCAATTGGATTCTAGGTTGTACATTGTAAAAGGCAGTTCTCACCATATTTTTAAATTTACATTCTGACCAGATCTAAGATTTGTTTGTCAGTCTATAAAGGTCGCTCTCTGTCATAATAATCTGACTGTTTCTTGTATGCCAAAAACATTTTTTTCCGAGCTCTTTCTTCATTAGCTTCGTTATCTCATCACACGCGGATGTATATAGATTAGCATTGACTTTTCAAATTATAATCACAAAGCAAATCCTTTACTAAACAATCAACTGCAAGATCTTGAACACTGTATATGTTCTAATGAGTTTACTTTATTTGTTAGTTGGGTCATGTAATAATCTCTCACCGAACACCAAAATCCTCTAAAAACATTGAAAAAGACGAAAGGATTACAAATAACAATAATGCTTTCCGACCATCTCAAATTTTTGTATTGGTCAAAGAAATTAGAGATATGAAAAAAACGACGACTTTATTCCATCATTAACATAACATAATATGATTTTGTTTTTGCCTTTGCCGTCGTAAAAGTTATTGGCGTTGAATCCGAAATTAAGAATGGATCAACTTTTTTCGGCCAACCCATATTCTGACGTGGAGATCATCAAAGTATATTTGCTCCATCCTATATTACAATAGTCTCCCATGCATTATCATGATTATATCGTTTCGGGATTTAGGAGGCCGAATTTAATTAATAAAATGGCCTAAATAGGCCCAATAAAGGTACGTAGCCCCGCTAGTGAAATTTCCCGCCACAGCAGAAAGTGATCAACCTCCAAAGCTCTTCCGTTTTAAGTAGTTTACATAAATCGCCCGCAAAAAAGGCTCGTTGAAAAAAGATAAGCCAGGGAATTAAAGAGGAAGGGTGATAATGTAAATGTACATGGAAAGGGTGAAAGAGTAATAATAGTCAAAAATAAAAAAGATCCCGAAACACTTGCCCTACGAATCTTACAAGAGAGCGTGCCTTCACGCGACCCCAACGAGACCAGCGCTTTACAGTTAAGTCCGGTAGGTGAGAGTGGGGAAGCGTATGGAGGGAGAGAGTCGGAGACGATCGCGGACGACGGAATCAGGTGAGGTAGAAGAATCTGCGGCGGCGGTGGCAGGTGGCAGAGGAGATGGCGATGGTTGGGGAGAAGAAGATGCGGCGAGGTTCGTTGGGGTTGGGAGGAGCGGAAGGGGAGGGAAAGAGAGAGTTAAAGGTCCGTGGTCGCCGGAGGAGGATGTTGTGTTGAGTGAGCTCGTTGAGAAGTTTGGACCGAGGAATTGGAGCTTGATCGCTCGGAGTATTCCCGGTCGGTCAGGAAAGTCTTGCCGTCTTCGGTGGTGTAATCAGCTCGATCCATCCGTTAAACGCAATTCCTTCACTGGTATTTCTCCTTTTGTACCAGTTTAGATTTCAATTGGGGATTCGATAATCGAATTGTTCCTGCGATCATTTCCCTTTTGAGCTTTGAATCTCCCGTGGTGAATTGAGGAATCTAGGGTTTTCGTTTTAGTTCCTGCATATTATGCTGTTATGAGGAATCATGGTTGCTTGTATGCTTGGTGAATTGGAATTGAATTGTGACCTTGGCTGCGAAATCACTAGTCCATTTGTTTCAATGTTAACTGAAAAAAACTAGAAAAAAAAGATCACCTTTAGATTTTGTGATTCTTCTGTGTTTGAACATTTGGTGTCTTGTGAATTGTGATCTTCTCATTTGATCTAAAAAAAAACAACAAAGTTAGGGTTGGACACTATTTCACTACTTCTAGTCAAATGGTAGCTCATCAAAACACTGTTTATTTGAGGATAATTTACTTTGTATAGCCGTAGATATTTGTTTATATTGGGCGTTGCGTGGTACGAGCTTCCAAGGGTGTGTTCATTAGCTGAGTATTTCTCAAGTTTTGTGTTCTTTTCATATCAACTTAAAATCTAGCATTTCATCAGAAACATTAAATCAGACACTTTTTTTTTTTGGTTTATGAAGAGGTAGAGGATCAGGCTATCATCACAGCACATTCCATCCACGGAAACAAATGGGCTGTAATCGCCAAGATACTCCCAGGAAGAACAGATAATGCTATCAAGAACCACTGGAACTCCGCTCTAAGACGTCGTTGCATGAACACAGGAACACGAAACTTAGCCGTCGAAGATTCTGGATTTGACAGAACAACGAGTTGTACGATAGCGTCATCGGAAGAAACTTTATCTTCAGGCGGAGGTGGCCATGTAACCACCCCACTTGCATCATCAGAAGGAAAAGAAGAAGCTACCTCCATGGAAATGTCGGAGGAAGAACAATGCGTCGACAGAACAAACGGAGAGTGCATTTCTAAGCAAGAAGGCAATGATCCTCCGACGCTTTTCCGCCCTGTAGCTCGGCTCAGTTCTTTTAATGCTCGCAATCACGTAGAAGGGTTCTCCTCTCCACATAGCCATGACCAAAACCAGTCACAACCACCTAAACAAGACACAGCATTGCTAAGATTGCTTGAAGGAGCTTACAGTGAAAAGTTTGTGCCTCAGAAATGTGGACGTGGTTGTTGCAGCAACAACCCCGTTGGTATTTATCAGCAAGACTCATTGCTGGGTCCAGAGTTTGTGGATTACTTAGACCCACCAACGTTTCCGAGTTACGAACTAGCTGCTATAGCGACGGATATAAGTAGCCTCGCTTGGCTGAGAAGTGGTTTAGAGAGCAGCAGCGTGAGGGCCATGGAAGAAGCAGCTGGTCGGTTAAGGCCCCAAGGCTCAAGGGGACATCGAGATCATTATCTTGTATCTGAACAAGGAAAGAACATAACCAATGTACTGTCTACATAAAAATAGCAGAAAAAACAAAACAGAGGCCATGAGATTTTTCCTTAATTTTTATCTTTTGAGGTTTCTTTACTTTTTTTGCCCCTCCTGATCTGAGGGAGAGTGAGTCTTACTTGTAATCGAAGTTGTGATGTAATTGAGTAGAAATAGTTTCTTTAGTTCTGAAATTGAGCGTCTTCAACTTCCTTGCGACTTGTAACAGTAACATGATGGTTTTTTCACTTTGTAACATGATTTCACAACAAGCCAACAATGATGATCAATATCATAATACTACGAATTAGTGTGAACGTGTAGTAAAAACAAATCCACAATCCAGTTAAGATCAAGGGAAAATGGCAAGAAAATCCGGTTTTAGCACACAAAAATCTGATGGTACACCAAGATTCTCTCAAGCGAACTAAAAAAAGCAAACATGTATAGTAGTATCTGCTATGTTTGTATTCACATTTCTAAATACGTATGCAGAGAAAGAAACTGTACAGATGTGGCTTTTTGTTGTTGTTGTTCGTGTAACTCTAGAAAGCTTCGAGAGAAGAGCCATGTCTAAGTGCTTCTTTAGCTTCAGCCTCCATCCCAAGCTTTAAGAGACAAGCCGCCTGTAAGTAGAGAGCGACTGAACACTCTGGTGATGCAACCTGAGCTTGCATCGCATCGCTTAGAGCCTCGCTGAACATGTCGCTCATTAAGTAACAAAGACACCGTCTGGTTAATACGGTTGGTGATACCACTGGTGCTCCGCTCATGAACTGTGTTGTTCATAACAAAAGTTCATATCTTTATAATGTATCTTTTTGTGGGGATAAAGAAGGTTTGTTGATGATTCAAAATGATGATTACCTCTGAGTAGAATTCAACTGCGGTTTCAAAGTCCTTAGCACGAAATGCGGCATCTCCATGCTTTTTGTAATCCATATTCTCTTGCATTCGACCCGTCCACATTTGGAATGAGAACTGCAATATTTGTTTAACAGCTTCAGAATGAGATATTGAGATGTGTCATCAAGAGATTATGTTTCTCAAAAAAAATATATATACCTCATTTGTGACGACCACATCATCCTCTCCATACCCGAGTTTCTCGAGTAGTTCGTGTATGCCACTTAGGTCCACTCTCCAGCATGCTTCTCCAAGAGGGGTTAAGCGCAATGGTTGCTTTCTTGGCGGTTCAGTGTGTGATGGAGTCTGTCATTATTTAGTCCCATTAATACATTAGAACTTCTGCAAAATCCGAAACCGTGGAAGAATTAATGGTGGTGATGACTTACAGGGATGTCTTCTCCTTTGACGTTGGGCCATAACTCAGCTCGTTTCTCAAGTCTCGAAAGAGCCGACATAAGAAACTTTATGCTTGGCCTCTCGTCTGGTTCAGGACGCAAACAGCGAGAAGCTAGGTGGATTAGTTCCGTTCTATCCTCATCAGAGAATTGACCATCCAGAGCTGAATCCATTAGCACCAAATAGTTTTTACCACGGAACAGATCAAGTGCCTGTCAATAACAAAGAGCCAGTTCACTTCTAAAGATTGACACCTGGAGGACCAACGGACATTTTTTTTTGATTTGTGAGAAGAAAGTTACATGGTTTGGTGGAATATGTCTGCCACTCATAAGATCCAGCAACAAGGTCCCAAAGCTAAATATGACACTCTCCGGTATCACAGTGCCTACCAAAGTCACGCATAAAGGTTTATGAGTTTTTTTGCAGCAGAAAGAAGCTTAGAAAAAATCAATAGAAAACACATACCTATACGCAAATATTCAGGAGGAGCAAATGCCAAATTCGTGCTGTAACTCTTCCCTTCTCTGCTACACTTCATGAGACCGAAGCAAGACAGCCTGGGATTCCCAACCTGTTCGAACACTTCACGTAAATAAGATAACTTATGATAATAACAACCGAGAATGAAGGCTAAATTTCCAATTTTCTTAACCTTGTCGAACAATATTCTGTAAGTGTTAAGATCATGGTACAAGTCGATTCCTCTATCATTACAGTACTCCAAGGCTGTCGCAGTATGTAACGCAACCCTCAACCTCATTTCCCATTTCATTGGTCGTTTCTCCCCTGTATAACCATTTTTACAGTCAAAACTAATCTATTCAACACAGATGAAACTTTACGGTAAAGTTAATGCCAAGAAGATCAGAGGCATGAGATATAGTATCAAGAACTGAAAAAAAAAAAAGTTGACTCTCACAGTGGAAGAGATGCTTTGCAAGTGTTCCATTGGGCATGTACTCAGCAACGAGAAGCCTCTCGTGACCTTCTGAGCAACAACCGATCAAATTGGCCATATGCTCACTCCTACACCTCCCCACTGCTTGTGCTTCTTCCTGAAATAACAAAGCCATTTTCAAGAAAATTTTCCCTGTGCAACAGACAGATCAAGCTAGCACCTAATTCATTTGAATCTTTTACCATGTAAAAAAGAAATGAAATTTGTCTGTGCAACAGATCAGAATCTAGAACTTTGCCACATTCAAGAGAAAATATCTCGGAAATATCAACCAATCAAAGTCAAATACAATCAGCAACTGGGAAAAACCAAGCCAAAACTTGGACTCTAGGCTTAAGAGTAGGAGTCAAATCTTATGCAAAATAAAACAGAGAAGAATCATCCGAGTCAAAATTTATTTTTGAACCGCAGATTAAAACAAATCAGTGAGTATCGAAAGGTAAAGGACGAACGATGAATTCGGAAGAATCAGGCCATGAAAGTCTCTGAAACCGCTTGACGGCGATCTGTCTGCCGTCGTTGAGCTTCCCTTTGTAGACGATGTTTGGAACCCTCTCGTTGTGCTCCGACACGATGTTGCCGGCTGAGAATCCGTCAGTCGCGACTCTCAGCTGTTCCAAGCTGAATACCCGGAAATTCGGACAAGAGCTTCCGTCGTCGTCTTCCTTATTCTCTGCAGCGAGAACGCCTAGGGTTAGATTCTCGATCATCGTTTTATTCAGGATTTAACGCAAAAGAGGAATGGGTATAGAATTCGTCGGATGTTACCTAGATCGTCGATGACGGTAGATTTAATCGACGGAGATGGCGATCGGCGCCAAGGCTTGAAGCAAGTGCATCCCATCGCCGGCAGTGGAGAATGATGACGAGATTAATTTCTCCGGTGGACTAAAACTTTGAAGTTCTTGGTGAAACTCCCGCCTCCGGGGAAAAGTTTATTAGTTGATGACATATATGAATACTCTTTGAAAAAATCAACGTAGATGTATATTATTATACAAAAAATGTCAACAAGATCTTATTATACTTATAAAGAATTTTGTTTGCTTGTTCCATTTGATTTCCTCAATTGAGCTTGAAACATTACAGAAAACAAATTATAAGATTTGTTGAGTTTCGTCTTCATTATAGCCTAAGTTTAAAGTTTATCTTCGATGGACCATCTTTGATACACTTAATTTTAGAGTTTTTAGTCTAATTTCTCAACATGTTTTTTTCATACAAACACTAGTACTAATTCTTAGTTTCTCATTTCTATCACAGCTTTTCGAGATTAGTTTGTAATTCATCCATACTGTAATTTTATAAAAATATCGTTATCAAATCGTTTTGGTATATTTTGCTTATTAAACCCTCAAGAAACTCTACTGTTGTTTATAATGGGACGCTCGTTTAGGTGATTATATAAATATAAATAAATACATAAAAAATCATACACTTAATTAAATTAAAAAGCTACATGGATCTAGCCTCTACTTTATTAAAGAAAAGTCTCACAAACTCTATGAATTGACTTACAAATTCCATATGAAAGTACATATTATTGTGTATATTTCTTTCATACACAGCTATCCAAGAGTTCTATATATTAAAAAAAACAAACTTGAAATTTCGACACATGATTCATTCATTTGTTGTTCTTAACGTCTTAAACTCTAAAGACGATGCAAAGACAATGGTTTTGGACCTTTTGGTTAGACAATGTATTAAGCCTAGATATGCTATTTACACATTCGTGGATATTGGGCCTAAGGTCATAAATATATACGAGCCTAACTATAAATCTTACTGTGGGCTCTGATGCAAAAGCCCATCAATTATATCCTGAATTCTGTAGTCCCTTGAGCTTTCATCCTGGTTGATTGATGATTGATCTCTCGAAACCCTTGATTGTGAAATTATTTTGGTTCCAAGTCCCGAAATCTCTTTGAATCATTCTTTCCATGGCGCTTCATGGGTCTGGATTTTTATGCAAAGTAAGCTCAATTTTCTGTCGTTGTCTGATTCTCTTCCTCGACTCTGAAGCTCCCTTCTGTATACATTTCTGCAAAGTAATCTTGGGATATTGTCGATTTTTGAGAAGAACCCGTTAAGATTAGATGATTGATGTTCATGTGCAGAGAGTTATGATCTTGTTTGGTGTGAGAATTCGTACGGGTTAGGTCTGGTACTTGTCGATGGAATC
This sequence comes from Thlaspi arvense, assembly GCA_911865555.2. Lineage (NCBI taxonomy): Eukaryota > Viridiplantae > Streptophyta > Magnoliopsida > Brassicales > Brassicaceae > Thlaspi > Thlaspi arvense. Next base: position 54,623,309 of record OU466859.2, on the reverse strand, counting down.
AAATATTTGAGCTTGTTGTCGATCAGAAAGTGTTTGGATTTAACCCGGAGGAATGTAGTGTTTATAAGCGTCATCTTCAAGATCCGAACTTGTTGTTACTCATAAGTTGCCCACTTGAGAAACTTTGATGAATTTTCGTATTATTGGTTCTCAGAATCTCTTGCTGTGTGCTGATCTCGCTTCAAATCTTTGGCTCCTTGATAGGTTCCAAACACAGTAGAGACCACTTCTCTGTTTGGTTGTTCGACGAGGCTGCTTCACTTGCCTAAGACGACTTATCCGATTCACTTCAACATGGTCTCAGCCAGCAATACATTCGAGTCGGGTCATCTTAAGCTGCAAAACAAAAAACCGTGTGAGTTTTGCTCTTACGAGTTCGAGCATCATATATAAGACAAGATCTAGTTTAGAGGTAAGAACACACTTCTTTTTAATGGCACCTTACTGTTTGAAGCAGGCTCTCGTCTAAGGCCATGTCGAGTGAAACGCGAAGACAATAACCAAACCGCAGATGTAGAAAGCATATCAGTGGATGAGAACACGTTGAAGCAAGATCTCGAGACAGCGGTCCAGGAGGAAAACTACGTGGAGGCAGCTAAAATCAGGGATAGACTAAAAGAGCTTCAAGAAGACAACAGAGCCTCTGTTTTATCAGCCAATGCTCGGTTCTACCAGTCTTTCAGAAACGGGGACTTGGCGGCGATGCAGTCTCTGTGGTCGAAATCGGGAAAACCGTGCTGTGTCCATCCAGGAGCCAAAGGCATAACCGGGTATGAGGATGTGATGGAAAGCTGGGAAGTTGTGTGGATGAACTATGAGTTTCCGTTACAGATCGAGCTGAAAGATGTCGAGGCTCATGTCCGAGGGGAAGTAGGCTATGTGACGTGTATGGAGTTTGTGAAGACCAAAGGGAGTAGTAGCTGGGGAGCTCAGTTTGTGTCGAATGTCTTTGAACGGATCGATGGGGAATGGTTTATATGCATTCACCATGCTTCTCCTGTTGATATTTGATCCCAAGAACCAAAAGAAGTAGTAAACACTATTTCAAAACGTTTCTTTTGTTTCTTTTTGCGTTTGGAGGTTGCGGTGGGATATATTTGCGGTTAAGGGTGATGAAGGACTCAAAACATCTAGAGCAAGTAGAGGCGTTTGATTCTGTTGTGTTTGTACTCTCTGTTTATTCCCTTTATTTGTAGGCGCAACATTTTAAAAAAAAAAAGAAAATGAAGATTTAAAAACAGTTTAGAAAAATGAATTGCTTCGTTTGCAATAAAATCGGCCAACATTTTGTTTTATGTTTACAGGTAAACTTGTATTTCCATTCTAATCAGTACCAACTAAAAGTACCATATACAAACATTTTGAAGTACTTGTGTGTGTGTTATATATACAATGCAATTTTTCTTCACGTTTTGAAGGTAAAAAATGTAAAAATGGATCATTTTAGAAAAATCAAAGCCTTTGAGAAATGTAAAACAGAACACACACACACATAAACAGTATTATTCTAACCAAAACCTCATATGAATCTTGGTCAATCACAAACTCAAACAGTACACAACATAAACAGAAAAAACCAAATCCTCCAAACATAACTTTTTCAGTTGCATAACTTTCCATAATCCTCAAAAAAACTTTCCATAGACCCAATTCAATTTAGTTCGAAAAATTTGGTTCGAAAAATGTGAATGACTTCTAAAAGGGATCATTTAATATTATAACCAAAGCCTTCTTGATCGTAACAAATCAGGTAGACATTGAGAATTTAAAAAGAAAACACCTTTATTCTAACCAAGACATCATAAATCTTGGTCAATCACAAACTAAAACAGAATAGAGAAACATTGAAACAGAAAATCAAATCCTCAAGATATATATAGCTCAAAGCTCATCCTTCTTGATCGCAGATGGACGAACACCTTGACTTAGGAAGTCTTTGTAAAACTTGCCAGACTCTTTCTCGTAACGTGTGAGGTTATTTTTGAAATCAACGTAGTAGAGCCCGAATCTGTTCTTATAACCATCTTGCCACTCGAAGTTATCCAACAACGACCATACAAAGTATCCTGTAACATTTACCTTGTCGATGCTGCACATTTGACACAAATGTCAATATTAGATTCTTCAATATAGTTGTTACTTCTCTCATATAAAAAAGAAATAGGGCTTACCAAATAGCTTCTTGCATAGCCAAAAGATGCCTCTGAAGATAATACTTTCTGTTGTGATCAGCAGTACCAACTGCAATCGAATCTGTAGCCCCAAGTTCTTCTCCGTATCCTAAAAAAGGAGCATCGCGATCAATTTATTTCATATTTGTTTTTATATCAAAATGAACAAAAAAAAAGAGAGTTAATCTCTAATTACCATTTTCCATGATCATAATTTCCGGGTTTCCGTACTTATCTTTGATGTACTTCAATAGACTCCTGAAGCCTCTCGAATAAACGGGTAGTGCAGCGGTGAAAGGCTGAAACACAACAAACGTGAAAATGTTACGTCATTGACAAGGTATTATAATATTTCTTCATTTTCTTAGGTTTTGATTTTAAAACCCCGATGATGACACAATGACGGCACTTATACACAAACCCCTAAGCCGCATGTAATGCTCAACATATATTTAATATTACACATCTCAAATTGGCTATTACACTATATTTAAATGCATACCTTGCTACCAATGGTGTAATCTTGCGCATTCTTATCTGAAAATTAAGAAGATAAGATTTTGATCAGTACCAAATACAAAACATCTCCCTTTGATTGTTGGCATCGGTTTTCTTGCTTCGGTTTCAAGTAAGGAGAACAAAATAAAACTTACTTTCCCAGTCAATAAGAGAATCTTGCTTCCATCTTGGTTTAGAAGGATCTGGCTTCTCGATATGGTTTGAAAACGTCGACGTGTAGTAGTTGATTCCTACGAAATCGGCCGAGTTTCTCAATTTCGCTTTCTGCGCGGTAGTAAATGTAGGCAATCTCTGTCCAACAATGTCTTTCATTGTCTGTGGATAATCTCCATACATAGTAGGTTCAAGATGCCTACAAAAATAATTAATCATTCTCCATTCAATATCCCATTTCCTTTCAAGATGAAAAATATTGCAATTTGCAAATAATATAAACTACTTAATTACCATCCCAAAATAAAGTCCATTGCACGTTTAATGGAGGCGCCGTCTTGTGAATCAGCAAGGTCATGTGGTTCGAACCAAGCCGGACTATGTGCGAGTCCAACCTTGCCACCTTTACACTGCGGCCATAAGCATAACCACCAAAACAAAGTACGATTTAAAGATCCGAAGAAAGACTATATCATTTATTATGATTTTATATATGATGCATGTACCTTCTCGCATTGTCGGAATGCTTCATAGGCCTCTGCGTGAGCGTTGAGAAGATTATGAGTGACGAGGTAAGCCTCGTATCCTGATCGTCCGTCTTGGCACTGAGGATTGACGTAAGAAGAGCAACGTCCTGGTGCCTTCCTGCCCACGTCATAACCGGCGTGAGCGAAAACCCATGGCTCGTTGAAAGTGATCCAATTCTTCACTTTCCCACCATATTCTTGGAACACAAAATCTGCGTATTCCCGGAAATCTTTCCTATATTTTTGCAAAAAAAAAATAAAAGATATTGAAATTCGTCATGTTGTAGTTAGCGGTTGCTACATGATATATTTATATATAAAAAAAAAATTATTTTCAAAGGAGACTTACACAATCCTTTCGCTTAAAAAGCCGCCATATTCGTCTTCTAAATCTTGTGGAGTGTCCCAGTGAAATACAGTCACAAACGGAATTATACCTATTTACAATATTAAAATAATAATTAATTTTTGTTTATTAAATTAATTTCTGTGTATATATATGCTTTAATTTATATATAACCATTTCTTAGGAGCTCGTCGATGACGTCATGGTAGAATTGCACACCCGCCCGGCTCACTCCTTTCTCCTTTGTCCCATCTGATAAACATCGTTTTGTTTCATTGATATTTTTTTTTTTAACAATTATATACAAACCAAATTCAATTAACACTAAACTAACTTAGTGAGCGGAAGCACATATATATATACTCACGTGGAAATATTCTTGTCCACGCGATTGAGAGTCTAAAGGCGTCTGTGTTTAGACTCTTCATGAGCTGAATATCTTCCTACAATCATTTTTCACAGGAGACAAATTTTCAACGCTCAGTTTTCAGTATTCATGGACTAATCAGTAGAATAATAGTATATGTTCTAGACATATACTCGATAAATAATCATTTCAGTTTGTATTAAAAGTATACCTTATAACGATGGAAGAAATCGACGGCCACGTCGCCATTATCGTTATTGCATCTCGCTGTTATTTAAAATTAAAGATTATCCAGATTAATTGATTAAATCAAAATTGAAATATAGTTAAGAGATTTGAAAAGTAGATCTATAAGCATTCACCTGGATATCTCTTACAGTAGATATCCCACAAAGCCGGTCCACGGCAAGTTTCATTTACTGCACCTTCAACCTAATTAAGAACACAACGGAAAGGACATAAAAAAGTATGAGTTAGTTTGTTGTGTAACATTTTCACAGGTTATATTATGCAAACAGTATAAAAAAATATTTACATATAGTATTATATGTTTTATATATATATATATATATTATAGTGTTCTATTCTACGAGTTTTGCGCAACAAGATTTTGAAAATGATAAACATGAATTCAACGGTGACCTATATATATTTACTATCTAATAATGATATAACATATTATTTAGGTGTAAAATTTGACCCAAAAAAAGTTATTTACGTGTAAAATAACTTATCGAAAACTTTTTTTATATGACAAGAAATGTTCATGCAGACTTATATTAATTATACCTGATATGCGGCAGTAGCCGTGCCAAATAAGAAACCTTCAGGGAAACTTGCCCGGCTAAGCTTGGTGGTCGGAGGGCAAACAGGCCCATCAGCTCTTGCCGGAGAGACGACGGTGGTTAGGAGCAAAAGCAGCCCCACGAGAGGTAACTTTTGCAAAGCCATTTTGCTTTTAGTTGTTTTTGTTTCCGTCAGGAGAAGAAGTTTAGGATGGTTCTTTTACATCTAAGTGGGGTTCTTTATATAGCGATTTTGTCGTGGTTGATATCTCATTTTATTTTATTTTATTTTAGCATGCCAACAAGGCCTCGTTAATCATTTTTATTTTATTTGGTACTATATAGATCTAGATCGTGTTTTCCGATCAAATTCTAATAGATAATGAGGTATATGGACGACGTGATTCTATCGTGTGTGTGTTTTTTGGTAACGAGTGATTTAACTACTATTGTTTAGTAAAAATAATTATCTATCGCCAACTAATCAACCTGTACTCAATCGTATCTTCAAACTTTAGTTTATGCGATTTGGAGAGAAAGAAATACAAGAGTGCATCGATCGGAAGCCAAACCAACCACAGTCTAGACACTATGCAGCTTCTCCTAGGACATCTACTCACGATTCTCCTCATCATTGATCACACTTCTTATACTCATGATTCAATTTCGATACTCTCTATTTGGTTATTCCTCATCAAGTTCTCACTAATTTTTCCTTTGGGAATTTGATTAAAAGACCAAAAATTAGTTATATAATAAAGGATGATTCGTTGCATGATTTATTTGGCTGTGTTATTATTTATTTAGATAATTATTTTTATATATAGGATGATTCGTCGCATGATCTATATCGCTGTATTATAATATCCCTCGTGTCTAACGTGCAACATCTATTAACATGTGACTTTTAAGTAAGTCGATGTGTAACCTCCGAAAAAAAAAAAAGCTTGCATGTATTGATTTTGATCGATTGAGGACAAAACGCTCTAGTAGCTGTTGACGCTCGAAGAAAGTCTAGCTTGTTCTTGTATCATGCAAATTAAATCCATTTTGGTTCTGACTAATTTGTCTTCTCCATATATGGTTTGAAAACTTCGATGTAATCCCAAAAGCGTTATTTGTAAACATTTGGGTTGTATTAGAGAAAGATATGTAAATATATACATATATATATATATATTTACATATCTTTCTCTAATATATTTACATATCTTTCTCTAATAGGTTGCTACCAAGAATGTTGACCATAACTTGAAAATCAAAGATTAATTCTACTACTAATCAAGAATTATTTGATTTTACGAAAGTGTAGTCTAAAATGGACGTTTCAAAGGACAATCAAACTCGTTACCAAGAGCTAAACAATTCAAATAAAATTACATCAAACTTTGAAATTGCTATTTATAGAAAATATGAGTCTTTGTCATGGCCTCATGGGTTTTGACTTCCTTTATGACGCTTATGAAGCTTAGTTTAAGCATGATCAAATACATGTTCACGTGAAATATGCTTTGCATTTGCAACAAGTTCAGTGGGCTTCAAAGGTAGTAATTAAATCACTCTAAAAACACACACACACAAAACATCATCCAGTACGAGAAACATCCAAACTATATTTAGAAAATTGATATACTCCAAACACTTACGGTGATATCTAACTCATAAGAGTTGGAATTATTCAAAGAAAGACAACGTTCACGGTCGCTCAATATAAAGGTCACACTTTTTTGACGAATGATATTAAACGTCACACAAAAGGACTATGTTTGATCTAAAGTAAAGAAAACTGGATGATTTTGTGTTGGCGAGCACTAAAACAATTTTATCACAAAGTTGGTATAAAGCCATTTAATTTTGTACATCTCATGTGTCCAATTTATATTTACCAATGTGTGCATGTCCAAGATGTGTCAATGAAAGGTTATTTTGTTTATTATTATTATTAATGAAATAAAAGAAAGGTTAAGAACTTTTTCAGTTACATAACTTTCAGTAGACCCAATTCAATTTGATTCATATTTGGTTCGAAGAATGTAAATGACTTCTAAAAGGGATCTTGATCATGGCAATCAGGTAGACATTGAGAAATGAAAAAGAAAACACTTTATTCTAACCAAGACCTCATGACTCTTGGTCATTCAAAAATCTAAAACAGAAGAGAAAAACATTGAAACGAAACCAATTCCTCAAGATATATATAGCTCAAAGCTCATCCTTCTTGATCGCAGATGGACGAACACCTTGACTTAGGAAGTCTTTGTAAAACTTGCCAGACTCTTTCTCGTAACGTGTGAGGTTATTTTTGAAATCAACGTAGTAGAGCCCGAATCTGTTCTTATAACCATCTTGCCACTCGAAGTTATCCAACAATGACCATACAAAATATCCTGTAACATTTACCTTGTCGATGCTACAGATTTGATACAAATAACATTATTAGATTCTTCAATATAATTGGTACTCAGTACTCTATCATATATAATAAAAGAAATAGGACTTACCAAATAGCTTCTTGCATAGCTAAAAGATGCCTCTGAAGATAATATTTTCTGTTGTGATCAGCAGTACCAACTGCAATCGAATCTGTGGCCCCAAGTTCTTCTCCGTATCCTAAAAGAAGGAGCATCACGATCAATATATTTCATATTTGTTTTTATATCAAAATGAACAAAAAAAAAGAGAGCTAATCTCTAATTACCATTTTCCATGATCATAATTTCCGGGTTTGCATATTTATCTTTGATGTACTTCAAAAGACTTCTAAAGCCTCTCGAATAAACGGGCAGTGCAGCGGTAAAAGGCTGAAAATACAAACAAAGGTGAAAGTGATACGTTATTGAAAGTCTAAAAAAAAAAGAAAAAGTGTTATAATAATTATAGAATTTCTTTATTTTCTTAGGTTTTGATTTTTAAACCACGATGATGACACAATGGCGGCACTTATACACAATCCTCTAAGCCGCATGTCATGCTTACCATTTATTCAAATTGGCTATTACTCTACATTTAAATGCATACCTTGCTACCAATGGTGTAATTTTGCGCATTCTTATCTGAAAAAAAAAAAAGATTTTGATCAGTACCAAATACAAAGCTTCTCCTTAGATATGTTGGCATCGGTTTTCTTGGTTCATTAATAAGGACAACAAAGAAAACTTACTTTCCCAGTCAATAAGAGAATCTTGCTTCCATCTTGGTTTAGAAGGATCTGGCTTCTCTATGTGGTTTGAAAACGTCGACGTGTAGTAGTTGATTCCTACGAAATCGGCCGAGTTTCTCAATTTCGCTTTCTGCGCGGTAGTAAATGTAGGCAATCTCTGTCCAACAATGTCTTTCATTGTCTGTGGATAATCTCCATACATAGTAGGTTCAAGATGCCTACAAAAATAATTAATCATACTCCATTAAATATCCCATTTCCTTTCAAGATGAAAAATATTGCAATTTGCAAATAATATAAACTACTTAATTACCATCCCAAAATAAAGTCCATTGCACGTTTAATGGAGGCGCCGTCTTGCGAATCAGCAAGGTCATGTGGTTCGAACCAAGCCGGACTATGTGCGAGTCCAACCTTGCCACCTTTACACTGCGGCCATAAACATAACCACCAAAACAAAGTACGATTTAAAGATCCGAAGAAAGACTATATCATTTATTATGATTTTATATATGATGCATGTACCTTCTCGCATTGTCGGAATGCTTCATAGGCCTCTGCGTGAGCGTTGAGAAGATTATGAGTGACGAGGTAAGCCTCGTATCCTGATCGTCCGTCTTGGCACTGAGGATTGACGTAAGAAGAGCAACGTCCTGGTGCCTTCCTGCCCACGTCATAACCGGCGTGAGCGAAAACCCATGGCTCGTTGAAAGTGATCCAATTCTTCACTTTCCCACCATATTCTTGGAACACAAAATCTGCGTATTCCCGGAAATCTTTCCTATATTTTTGCAAAAAAAAAATAAAAGATATTGAAATTCGTCATGTTGTAGTTAGCGGTTGCTACATGATATATTTATATATAAAAAAAAAATTATTTTCAAAGGAGACTTACACAATCCTTTCGCTTAAAAAGCCGCCATATTCGTCTTCTAAATCTTGTGGAGTGTCCCAGTGAAATACAGTCACAAACGGAATTATACCTATTTACAATATTAAAATAATAATTAATTTTTGTTTATTAAATTAATTTCTGTGTATATATATGCTTTAATTTATATATAACCATTTCTTAGGAGCTCGTCGATGACGTCATGGTAGAATTGCACACCCGCCCGGCTCACTCCTTTCTCCTTTGTCCCATCTGATAAACATCGTTTTGTTTCATTGATATTTTTTTTTTTTAACAATTATATACAAACCAAATTCAATTAACACTAAACTAACTTAGTGAGCGGAAGCACATATATATATACTCACGTGGAAATATTCTTGTCCACGCGATTGAGAGTCTAAAGGCGTCTGTGTTTAGACTCTTCATGAGCTGAATATCTTCCTACAATCATTTTTCACAGGAGACAAATTTTCAACGCTCAGTTTTCAGTATTCATGGACTAATCAGTAGAATAATAGTATATGTTCTAGACATATACTCGATAAATAATCATTTCAGTTTGTATTAAAAGTATACCTTATAACGATGGAAGAAATCGACGGCCACGTCGCCATTATCGTTATTGCATCTCGCTGTTATTTAAAATTAAAGATTATCCAGATTAATTGATTAAATCAAAATTGAAATATAGTTAAGAGATTTGAAAAGTAGATCTATAAGCATTCACCTGGATATCTCTTACAGTAGATATCCCACAAAGCCGGTCCACGGCAAGTTTCATTTACTGCACCTTCAACCTAATTAAGAACACAACGGAAAGGACATAAAAAAGTATGAGTTAGTTTGTTGTGTAACATTTTCACAGGTTATATTATGCAAACAGTATAAAAAAATATTTACATATAGTATTATATGTTTTATATATATATATATATTATAGTGTTCTATTCTACGAGTTTTGCGCAACAAGATTTTGAAAATGATAAACATGAATTCAACGGTGACCTATATATATTTACTATCTAATAATGATATAACATATTATTTAGGTGTAAAATTTGACCCAAAAAAAGTTATTTACGTGTAAAATAACTTATCGAAAACTTTTTTTATATGACAAGAAATGTTCATGCAGACTTATATTAATTATACCTGATATGCGGCAGTAGCCGTGCCAAATAAGAAACCTTCAGGGAAACTTGCCCGGCTAAGCTTGGTGGTCGGAGGGCAAACAGGCCCATCAGCTCTTGCCGGAGAGACGACGGTGGTTAGGAGCAAAAGCAGCCCCACGAGAGGTAACTTTTGCAAAGCCATTTTGCTTTTAGTTGTTTTTGTTTCCGTCAGGAGAAGAAGTTTAGGATGGTTCTTTTACATCTAAGTGGGGTTCTTTATATAGCGATTTTGTCGTGGTTGATATCTCATTTTATTTTATTTTATTTTAGCATGCCAACAAGGCCTCGTTAATCATTTTTATTTTATTTGGTACTATATAGATCTAGATCGTGTTTTCCGATCAAATTCTAATAGATAATGAGGTATATGGACGACGTGATTCTATCGTGTGTGTGTTTTTTGGTAACGAGTGATTTAACTACTATTGTTTAGTAAAAATAATTATCTATCGCCAACTAATCAACCTGTACTCAATCGTATCTTCAAACTTTAGTTTATGCGATTTGGAGAGAAAGAAATACAAGAGTGCATCGATCGGAAGCCAAACCAACCACAGTCTAGACACTATGCAGCTTCTCCTAGGACATCTACTCACGATTCTCCTCATCATTGATCACACTTCTTATACTCATGATTCAATTTCGATACTCTCTATTTGGTTATTCCTCATCAAGTTCTCACTAATTTTTCCTTTGGGAATTTGATTAAAAGACCAAAAATTAGTTATATAATAAAGGATGATTCGTTGCATGATTTATTTGGCTGTGTTATTATTTATTTAGATAATTATTTTTATATATAGGATGATTCGTCGCATGATCTATATCGCTGTATTATAATATCCCTCGTGTCTAACGTGCAACATCTATTAACATGTGACTTTTAAGTAAGTCGATGTGTAACCTCCGAAAAAAAAAAAGCTTGCATGTATTGATTTTGATCGATTGAGGACAAAACGCTCTAGTAGCTGTTGACGCTCGAAGAAAGTCTAGCTTGTTCTTGTATCATGCAAATTAAATCCATTTTGGTTCTGACTAATTTGTCTTCTCCATATATGGTTTGAAAACTTCGATGTAATCCCAAAAGCGTTATTTGTAAACATTTGGGTTGTATTAGAGAAAGATATGTAAATATATACATATATATATATATATTTACATATCTTTCTCTAATATATTTACATATCTTTCTCTAATAGGTTGCTACCAAGAATGTTGACCATAACTTGAAAATCAAAGATTAATTCTACTACTAATCAAGAATTATTTGATTTTACGAAAGTGTAGTCTAAAATGGACGTTTCAAAGGACAATCAAACTCGTTACCAAGAGCTAAACAATTCAAATAAAATTACATCAAACTTTGAAATTGCTATTTATAGAAAATATGAGTCTTTGTCATGGCCTCATGGGTTTTGACTTCCTTTATGACGCTTATGAAGCTTAGTTTAAGCATGATCAAATACATGTTCACGTGAAATATGCTTTGCATTTGCAACAAGTTCAGTGGGCTTCAAAGGTAGTAATTAAATCACTCTCAAACACACACACACAAAACATCATCCAGTACGAGAAACATCCAAACTATATTTAGAAAATTGATATACTCCAAACACTTACGGTGATATCTAACTCATAAGAGTTGGAATTATTCAAAGAAAGACAACGTTCACGGTCGCTCAATATAAAGGTCACACTTTTTTGACGAATGATATTAAACGTCACACAAAAGGACTATGTTTGATCTAAAGTAAAGAAAACTGGATGATTTTGTGTTGGCGAGCACTAAAACAATTTTATCACAAAGTTGGTATAAAGCCATTTAATTTTGTACATCTCATGTGTCCAATTTATATTTACCAATGTGTGCATGTCCAAGATGTGTCAATGAAAGGTTATTTTGTTTATTATTATTATTAATGAAATAAAAGAAAGGTTAAGAACTTTTTCAGTTACATAACTTTCAGTAGACCCAATTCAATTTGATTCATATTTGGTTCGAAGAATGTAAATGACTTCTAAAAGGGATCTTGATCATGGCAATCAGGTAGACATTGAGAAATGAAAAAGAAAACACTTTATTCTAACCAAGACCTCATGACTCTTGGTCATTCAAAAATCTAAAACAGAAGAGAAAAACATTGAAACGAAACCAATTCCTCAAGATATATATAGCTCAAAGCTCATCCTTCTTGATCGCAGATGGACGAACACCTTGACTTAGGAAGTCTTTGTAAAACTTGCCAGACTCTTTCTCGTAACGTGTGAGGTTATTTTTGAAATCAACGTAGTAGAGCCCGAATCTGTTCTTATAACCATCTTGCCACTCGAAGTTATCCAACAATGACCATACAAAATATCCTGTAACATTTACCTTGTCGATGCTACAGATTTGATACAAATAACATTATTAGATTCTTCAATATAATTGGTACTCAGTACTCTATCATATATAATAAAAGAAATAGGACTTACCAAATAGCTTCTTGCATAGCTAAAAGATGCCTCTGAAGATAATATTTTCTGTTGTGATCAGCAGTACCAACTGCAATCGAATCTGTGGCCCCAAGTTCTTCTCCGTATCCTAAAAGAAGGAGCATCACGATCAATATATTTCATATTTGTTTTTATATCAAAATGAACAAAAAAAAAGAGAGCTAATCTCTAATTACCATTTTCCATGATCATAATTTCCGGGTTTGCATATTTATCTTTGATGTACTTCAAAAGACTTCTAAAGCCTCTCGAATAAACGGGCAGTGCAGCGGTAAAAGGCTGAAAATACAAACAAAGGTGAAAGTGATACGTTATTGAAAGTCTAAAAAAAAAAGAAAAAAAAGTGTTATAATAATTATAGAATTTCTTTATTTTCTTAGGTTTTGATTTTTAAACCACGATGATGACACAATGGCGGCACTTATACACAATCCTCTAAGCCGCATGTCATGCTTACCATTTATTCAAATTGGCTATTACTCTACATTTAAATGCATACCTTGCTACCAATGGTGTAATTTTGCGCATTCTTATCTGAAAAAAAAAAAAGATTTTGATCAGTACCAAATACAAAGCTTCTCCTTAGATATGTTGGCATCGGTTTTCTTGGTTCATTAATAAGGACAACAAAGAAAACTTACTTTCCCAGTCAATAAGAGAATCTTGCTTCCATCTTGGTTTAGAAGGATCTGGCTTCTCTATGTGGTTTGAAAACGTCGACGTGTAGTAGTTGATTCCTACGAAATCGGCCGAGTTTCTCAATTTCGCTTTCTGCGCGGTAGTAAATGTAGGCAATCTCTGTCCAACAATGTCTTTCATTGTCTGTGGATAATCTCCATACATAGTAGGTTCAAGATGCCTACAAAAATAATTAATCATACTCCATTAAATATCCCATTTCCTTTCAAGATGAAAAATATTGCAATTTGCAAATAATATAAACTACTTAATTACCATCCCAAAATAAAGTCCATTGCACGTTTAATGGAGGCGCCGTCTTGCGAATCAGCAAGGTCATGTGGTTCGAACCAAGCCGGACTATGTGCGAGTCCAACCTTGCCACCTTTACACTGCGGCCATAAACATAACCACCAAAACAAAGTACGATTTAAAGATCCGAAGAGTTAAAAGACTGTATAATTTATATATGATATGTACCTTCTCGCATAGTCGGAATGCTTCGTAGGCTTCTGCGTGAGCGTTGAGAAGATTATGAGTGACGAGGTAAGCCTCGTATCCTGATCGTCCGTCTTGGCACTGAGGATTGACGTAAGAAGAGCAACGTCCTGGTGCCTTCCTGCCCACGTCATAACCGGCGTGAGCGAAAACCCATGGCTCGTTGAAAGTGATCCAATTCTTCACTTTCCCACCATATTCTTGGAACACAAAATCTGCGTATTCCCGGAAATCTTTCCTATATTTTTGCAAAAAAATATATTCAAATTCGTCGTGTTGTAGTTTTGCAGTTGTTACATGATATATTTAAAATAGAATTATTTTGAAAGGAAACTTACACAATTCTTTCGCTTAAAAAGCCACCGTATTCGTCTTCTAAATCTTGTGGAGTGTCCCAGTGAAATACAGTCACAAACGGAATTATACCTATTTACAATATTAAAATAATAATTAATTTTTGTTTATTAAATTAATTTCTGTGTATATGTATGGTTTAATTTATATATAACCATTTCTTAGGAGCTCGTCGATGACGTCATGGTAGAATTGCACACCCGCCCGGCTCACTCCTTTCTCCTTTCTCCCATCTGATAAACATCGTTTTGTTTCATTGATATTTTTTTTTTTAACAATTATATACAAACCAAATTTGATTAACACTAAACTAACTTAGTGAGCGGAAGCACATATATATATACTCACGTGGAAATATTCTTGTCCACGCGATTGAGAGTCTGAAGGCGTCTGTGTTTAGACTCTTCATGAGCTGAATATCTTCCTACAGTCATTTTTCAGAGGAGACAAATTTTTAACGCTCAGTTTTCAGTTTTTATGGACTCATCAGTAGAATAATAGTATATTTACTAGATATACAATCTCTTTAATTAGTAATAATTAATAATATACCTTATAACGATGGAAGAAATCAACGGCCACATCGCCATTATCGTTATTGCATCTCGCTGTTATTTAAAATTAAAGATGATCCAGATTAATTCATTTAATCAAAATTGAAATATAGTTAAGAGATTAGAAAAGTAAATGTATAAGCACTTCACCTGGATATCTCTTACAGTAGATATCCCACAAGGCCGGTCCACGGCAAGTTTCATTCACTGCACCTTCAACCTAATTAAGGACATAACGAAAAGAGCTGACGGACTTAGCAAATGATATATATGCAAGTATGAGTTAATTTGTCGTGTAAAATTTTTACACGTAATACCATGCAAGCATGGGTTAATTTGTTGTGTAACATTTTCACTGGTATATATTATGCAAACAGTATGATACATGCACATTTTATTCAGTAAAAATATTTACATGTAGTATCATATGTTGTATATATTTTATAGTGTTCTATTCTACGAGTTTTGCGCAACAAGATTTTGAAAATGACAAACATGAATTTAACGGTGGCCTACATATATTTACTATCTAATAATGATACCATATTATTTAGGTGTGAAATTTTGGCAAAAAAAGAGTTATTTACGTGTAAAATAACTAATGGAAAACTTTTTTTATGACAGGAAATGTTCATGCAGACTTATATTAATTATACCTGATATGCGGCAGTAGCCGTGCCAAATAAGAAACCTTCAGGGAAACTTGCCCGGCTAAGTTTGGTGGTCGAAGGGCAAACAGGCCCATCAGCTGTTGCCGGAGAGACGACGATGGTTAGGAGCAAAAGCAGCCCCATGAGAGGTAACTTTTGCAAAGCCATTTTGCTTTTAGTTGTTTTTGTTTTCTTTAGGAGAAGAAATTTAGGATGGTTCTTTTACATCTAAGTGGGGGTTCTTTATATAGCGATTTTCAACATTGATTATAGATCCAGATCGAGTTTTCGACTCGATTAAATCTTAATTAATAAGTAAATAACGATCGAAATGATCCTATCGTGCGCATTTTTTTTTTATTGGTAACGACTAACGAGTGATAAAACTACTATTGTTTAGCGAAAATAACTCTATATCGCCATTTGCCACAAATAAATCTGTATTTAACCACATCTTCAAACCAGCCAACATTAATTATCCTTCGAGACATTATGCAGCTTCTCATAGGCCGTCTACTCAAAATTCTTCTCACCATTGATCATATTTTTAATATTCTTGATTCACTTTTGCTACTCTATTTTGTTACTCCTCATCGATCGAGTTCTTTATTTTTTATTTTATTTTTTTGTAAATTGACCAAAAAGTAATTAAATATATAGGATGGTTCATTGCACGATCTATCTCGCTTTGTTATTTTTATATGGATAATAATTTATATATATATCATGATTCGTCGCATGATCTATATCGCTGCATTGTTAATTTACTTCTTCAGGATTTCGGACATATAATAATACCGCTCGTTTCTAACGTGCAAATATTAGCAAGCGACTTTGAATAAGTCGTTATGTAAGTCCAAAACAAATATGATCACTAATAGCCCTTAAAGCCCATATGTAATATTTAGATCATGGTCTTCTTTGTTTTTAAATCGAACACCAATAATAAATAGACGGTGAAGTCTCTAATTGTTTTTAAAAATTGAAGGCATTTTCTGTGTTTACTGTTTAGTACTATTGTGTAATCTAAAATCAGTCGTTTTGTTACTAAAGAAATAATTAAAAAGGGCTTATTTGTTAGGTGACAAAAAAATCCGGTCTTCCGTCATCGTCTTGGTACGTAATTATCTACAGCGAAACCGCCGAAAAGGCTAGGTTAGTTTCCCGATCATATCGTCTTCTGTCAGATTTAACGGAGAAGAGGAGTGGATATATATAACTCCGGTGGAGAAAAAGTTTGAAGTGCTTGGTGCAATCAACACGCTCTAGCCAGAAAGGATATGGTCGTATCCATCGCAGTAGATTTCGAACGGCGGCTTCAATAATCATCAGAGGGTCGAGTCTTTCGAGATTCTCTTGCGCCGGCTCTGGTGTGGACCTTCGAGATTCACACATTGACAAACGCTAAAAATCTTAATATGGTATCTTAAAATAAGAAATATTAATTTTTAAATCATGAAAAAATTCAAACCAATTATAAAATACCACACATTAAATGAATTTTCTAAAAATTTAAGAAACTGTTAAGATCTAATCCTTCTTTCTCTTTCTTACTTTTTATCAGTTTATTAATTTTTTTTGTTAAAATACTATATCAAGATTTTTGCATTGCACATACTCTAAGTTTTGAAAGCAGGTTCATTTTCCTTCATCAACTGTCAACGTGAAGCTCTTCTCCTTTTTGGAATCGTGAGTACCCGGTTTAATGATGTCGAGGATTGTCTGGTTCAGTTAATTTTCTATTCAAATTGAGGACTTATGAATCTTACTAGTGGGCTTTCTCTTGGGCTTGGGCTAGGCTATTTTTGTTGAAACGAGTCGAGTCCAATGGATCTAATGGTGACTCTCGCGGACTTGATATCTAGGTCCAAAAAGTGGAACCTCATTACAAGCATAAGCATCATGTGGCGGTATGTTTAACATCTTTCTCCAAATCCGTTTAACTTTTTTTTTTTTTTTTTTGCTTTCGATAGAAAACCAATGACCAAAATAAGATGTGTTGACTTTAAATATAATCATATTGATTATGACTAAATTTGTCTTCTCCATAAGAGTTGAGACCTTCGATGTATATAGTAGTTGTGTCCATTTGATCCAAAAAAAAGTAGTTGTGTCCAGTTGCCTATAAATATATGTAAATATGTTGATTGTTGATAATAAATTTGAAATTTTAAATAAAAAGACCACTGTCGGGTCATATTTTAATATATCAACTGTACACAACTATATTTGAAGTTTTAGTCCACTGATCATGAAAGGCATTGTTGGACATAGTTTCCTCAATACCAGCCTGTAGCCTATTGTTGTATTTTATTTTCAGTAGTCAGTGACTAAACTAATTATTGTTTGTTAAAATTATTTTTATATATAGGATGATGTCATTGCATATGATCTCTATCGTAGCGTTCTTATTTGTATTCCAAACTTTGGAACATATAATATTGCGCGTGGAGCATATATTATTACAAAGTATTGGAAAATTCATCTTTTGCTGCACCTGCTTCTAATTGCTAAAGCCCAACTGTTTAATATAAGTAATAATATTAAAAAATATCACTCTGATAAACTAGAGAAAAATAAAAACACTTTTTCATAATATCTAAACGAAGAGCGTAAAAATCGTCCAAAATATTGGAAAATCATCTTTTGAACAAGGAAATACTTTAACATATTTTAGGTTTTCTCAAATATTGCGTTTTTTTTTTTTTTTGTTATACGGAGCAAAATACTCTTTATAGATCTTGTCAAACCATCACGTGGGCATTGAGAAATGAAAAATAAAACATTTTTATTCAAACCAAGAAGACCTCATCATTAATCTTGGTCAATCACAAACAAAAGCATAAGAAATAAACATCGAAAACAGAAAATCAAATCCTCAAGATATATATAGCTCAAAGCTCATCCTTCTTGATCGCAGATGGACGAACACCTTGACTTAGGAAGTCTTTGTAATACTTGCCCGACTCTTTCTCATAACGTGTAAGGTTATTTTTGAAATCAACGTAGTAGAGCCCGAATCTGTTCTTGTAACCATCTTGCCACTCGAAGTTATCCAACAATGACCATATAAAGTATCCTGTAACATTCACCTTGTCGATGCTGCATATATCACACAAATGTTTTCACTCATTAGATTCGCCAGTACAGTGTTACTTAGTCTATCATAAAAATAAAAGAAACATTGACTTACCAAATAGCTTCGTGCATTGCTAAAATATGCCTCTGAAGATAATATTTCCTATTATGATCAGCAGTACCAACTTCAACTGAGTCTGATGCTCCAAGTTCTTCTCCGTATCCTAAAAATAACATCAAAATCAATATATATGTTATAGTTATTCAAAGCGAAAAAACTAGCTAACAATATTCATAATAAAATCTCTAGTTACCGTTTTCCATGATCATAATTTCCGGGTTTCCGTACTTATCCTTAATGTACTTCAATAGACTTCTAAAGCCTCTCGAGTAGACGCTCAATGCAGCGGTCAAAGGCTGAAAGACGACAGAGAGTGGAAATGTTACGTCTTAAACAGAAGTATAATCATTCTTTATCTAAAAAATTATATACTTTCAGATTGCTATAAGTTTTTATTATATGGTACGTACCTTGCTACCAATGGCGAAATTTGCCGAATTCTTAGCTGAAAAGATCAACATATATTTTGACTATTAGTAACATTAAACCCTTCGATTTGTTGGCATCGGTTTTCTTGGTGCGGGTTCAAGCGAAATAAATAATAACTTTTAAAAAACTTACATTCCCAAGAAATAAGAGAATCTTGCATCCATCTTGGTTTAGCATAATCTGGCTTCTCCAAATGGTTTGAAAACACAGAAGTATAGTAGTTGAGCCCAACGAAATCAGCCGAGTTTTTCAATTTTGCTTTCTGCTCGTTAGTAAATTTGGGCAATCTATGTCCAACAATGTCTTTCATGATCTGTGGATAATCTCCATACGTAGTTGTGTCTAGATGCCTAAAAAAAAAAAAAAAAAAAAAATCAAATATATATACTCATTAAATCAAATGAATAAAATTACAAGATATTAACTACTTACCATCCCAAAATAAAGTCAAGTGCGCGGTTAATGGATGCACCGTCTTGTGAATCAGCAAGGTCATGTGGTTCGAACCAAGCCGGACTATGTGCGATTCCAATCTTTCCACCTTTACACTGTGGCCATAAACATAACACAAAACAAACCATCTTCAAATCCGACCGAAATACGTTAACTAAATATGATTTTATATGTGTGTTGTACCTTTTGGCATTGTCGGAAAGCTTCAACGGCTTCGGCATGAGAGATGAGGAGATTGTGAGTAACGAGGTAAGCCTCGTATCCTGATCGTCCTTCTTGACATTCTTCTTTAACGTACTTAGAGCAACGTCCTGGTGCTTTCTTGCCTACATCATAACCGGCGTGAGAGAAAACCCATGGCTCGTTGAAAGTAATCCAATGTTTCACTTTTCCACCATATTCTTGGAAAACAAAATCTGCGTATTCCCGGAAGTCTTTCCTACATTTTTGTAAAATGATATTCAATTAATACCATGTACAACTTAAATATTGGTATGCATTTTATAAAAAAAACTTACACAATCCTTTCGCTTAAAAAGCCGCCATATTCGTCTTCTAAATCTTGTGGAGTGTCCCAATGATAAACAGTCACGAATGGAGTTATACCTAATCATCACAACATTAAATAATTAGAGAATACAATTAAGAATAACAACCGTAATGTATATATAGTTTTGTTAATTAATTCATATATAAATATGCACTAAACCATTTCTGATGAGCTCGTCGATGACGTCGTGGTAAAATTGCACACCAGCTTGACTCACTCCTTTCTCCTTTCTCCCATCTGAGAAAACATTATTTTTGCTTCATAAATATTTTTCTAACAATCGTACATGTTATATCTTATATGCACACCAAATTTGATCGACACTAAATAAAATTCAGGAACCGGAAGAACATATATACTCACGAGGAAATATTCTTGGCCATGCGATAGACATTCTGAAGGCGTCTGTGTTTAGATTCTTCATTAGTTGGATATCTTCCTATAAGCATTTTTTTTCACACGAGAAAAATTATCAACATCTAGTATGAACCAATGGACTATTCAACAGATAAATATTACTTAACTACTAGATATAGGTTGATAATTAATTTCTTCAATCTAAACTAATATATTTACCTTATAACGATGGAAGAAATCAACGGCCACATCACCGTTATCGTTGTTGCATCTAGCTGTAATTCATCAAATTTTTGTAAGAAAATCAATGATTTTTGACATTATTAGTGAAAAGACTAATCATAAGCACAAGTTAGCTAGATATAAGAAAAGCAAACGTAGAGACACTCACCTGGATATCGCTTACAGTAGATATCCCATAAGGCAGGTCCACGACAAGTTTCATTCACTGCACCTTCAACCTAAATGACAGAAAAAAAAAATTAATTAATTGATGGGTTTAGAAATGATATATAAAAGATAGGTTAATTCGATATATTCAATAAATTTAATGGTATAGGTAAGTATCATGATAAATATTTTACTATATAATTAGCAAAGGAAGGAAGAAAGAAGACCACAAATATACTCTTAAAACTGTGACAATGTTATGTATATAGTTTTCTATTCGATGTTTTTTTACGTATAGAACATCCTCTTAAAAATATAGTACATAATAAAGCGCCACTATTTAACTTACAAATATGGATTCAAATATTCCATCTATATGAACCTTACTCTCTTAATGTTAACATGAGTGAAATTAACTTTAGCTAGGAAGATTATAAATAAGTTATGTAGAAATGTTTATTAAAACTTATATTATACCTGATACGCTGCAGTAGCCGTGCCAAATATAAAACCTTCAGGGAAACTTGCCCGGCTTAGTTTCGTCGACGGCGGGCAAACAGGCCCATCGGCTGTTGCCGGAGAGACGACGATGGTTAGGAGCAAAAGCAGCCCCACGAGAGGAAACTTACGCAAAGCCATTTTGCTTTTGAGTTGTTTTTGTTTTCTTCAAGAGTATGTTTGAGGAATTATACACCCAAGTGTAGTTGTTTATATAGCTCTTTGGTTCACTGATTGATGTTTAATTTGATTTATTTTTTTACTATGCCAACTACCACCATGCCTCATGGATCAGTTTTTTAATTCTCTAACTTTATCGACCCAGATCGTGTTTTCAACCAAATCTTAATATATAATTGGCTGTTGACGTTATCCTGCTGCTATCTTCTTCTTTTTTTCCACTAAACTATTAGTGCATGATTGGATAGAGGAAGCTACATTGCATGGTCTAATTATCAATTCGTTAATATTTTTTTCTTCTCAAAATTTGGAACATATAATATTCCGCGTGTCCCACGAGCAACGTATAGCAAAATGTCACTAATACAAGTTATAAATTTAAATCATAGAAAAAACAAAAAATTCATAGTAAACAATTACAAAATGAATAATATGTATATTATTTTTTATTAAAAAGGTTAGGCTTTTTTTATAAGAAAAGTACGCTCTTCATATTAAAATTATCAAATATACTGTCGATAAATATTTTTATTCCAAACATATTATTCAAACAAATCGCTCTTCAATTTCAATTACATAATACTTTTGTCCGAAGCTTTCCTTTCTACTTTTGGACATGCTCAACTCCCGTAGGAATCTGGATGGTGTCTTTCAATCCATGGAAATCTGCTGCATCGAATACTAGTGTTTGTGAAAGAACTAGCTAGTATCGATCAGTCGCTAGAACAATCATAATGTTACGTCTCAAATAAAACATGTATTTATGAATTCAAAAAATTGAATTTGAGCACTGGAAAGTTTCATAAAATTTAGGGCCTCGCAAAACTAAAAAAAAAAAATAATTAAAGAAATACTACTATTATACTATAGAGCTGTGGTTTGTATTATACCCTATATCCCTCTTTGTAGTCCACTTTGATCATTTAATATATTTCGGTTGACAACAAAAAAAGAGCCATGTTCTTAAGCATTGCATTATTGAAACATCCTATAAAGTATTAATGAGTCTCCTCGTGAAAGAAAAAAAAAACAAAAGTTTACCGTCCTCATTCAATTTCTACGTCAACTTGATCATTCAGATCGACCAGTGCTTGGGATAATTAATATTTACAGTAGATTCGATATATTAAAGTTTACAGTTCATAAACTCGATTGTCCATATACATAATTAGTGACTGAATATGAACATTATTAATGACTTTTTATAAAGACCATTTAATATAGTATAGCTCACATGAAATATAGTCAAACTCACTTGTAATAGGACCGATTTTCTTATACTCCAGTAGTAGACGGTGATCTGTTTTCATATGAAAAATGAAAGCAAAAAATACTAATTCTCGTGTTTAACGTGCAACAATATTAATATACTAGTTTTGGTTGAATGGTTTATAGTCCAAAAGTGAAGCTTTCGATCTAATTCTAATGTAATATGATTACTAGGTGGTTGGCCTGCACATATGTGTGGATATAATTTTTTTGATATATATAGTTAATTGTAATATTTAAATGTTGATTAGTTTTTTTTAAATATTGGTATGTTTATATATATTGTTTTAATATTTCACAAGCTTCTTTCTGAAACCAATGTATTTTAAAACTTTTTATATTTATAATATTTGTAATAATATATAATCACAAATATAAAAGTTATGTTAAATAATAATTAAAAAATTTTATAATATTTTTTTTAAATATTTCTATAATATGCTTTATTTCTCCTTACACAATTTACGATATGCTTTTTTGCGTCTTACATAATATGAATTTGCAAATACATATAATATATTTAAGTATATATTTTTCTTGATTTATTACAAATTAAACTGAAATAGTTTTTACCATTTTTACTTATTTCTATGAGCGGATAGATAATTGGCACGCATGTGCGAGTATACCAACCACTTCACTACACTTAGAATAGATTAAAAAAAAATTTAAAAATATAAATTGTATAATAATTAAAATAAAAATTAGACTGTAATCAATCTTAACAAAATACATGCACAGAAAAGTTCGCATGTGACTTCAACTAATGTACAACTAATATATATGTATGTACGCGTATTTGTAAAAAATTAAATTATGGCTCTTACGTCTTAAAAAGTTTTTAAGTGACTTTGTAAAATAAAGCGAGAGATTTATTTTTATATACTTTTATTTTTTATTTATGATTCATATTGTTTCATCTTATTATAATTTATTTTTTCGTTCGGTTATTTTTTATTTCATTTACTATCTCAATTTTTTTATATACAATGAAAATAAATTTATATATATATATGCATATGCCATTATTTTTATTTAAAATATGATAAAAGATAAGATGAGATGGTAACATAAGTTATGTACATTTTAGAAAACAACAATAAAAAGATGATAAAACTTTTAGAAAAATATATGGTCCTATTAATATTATAAAATAATAATTAGTATATACTTTATTCAATTAATAAATATTGGTTTGACAATAAAATTATTTAAAATTATGTTGTTTTAAAACCATTTCAATAAAAGTTAATTATTTTATTATTTTAACATTTTATTCTTTAAGTTATTTTTATAATGATTGTGTTTTATTTGAAATTGTATTATTTAATAATTTTTTTATTTAGAACTTGTTTAGATGTTATTAATATATTTTGTAAATTAATAACTTTTCGATATAAAAATATATCATACTTCAAGTATTATTAATAAATATAATTTTTACTATTCTATTAGATCATTTAGTATTATTTTTTTTTGTTTTTATGTGAAATTATAATATATATATATATATATTGTTAAAAAAATTCATAATTATATTTTATGAAATTATGAATATATGTAAAAAATTATAATTATAATAACTTTTATTTTCTGTTAATTTAAATTTGTTAATTTTAGTGTTACAAATATAATCTATTTTATATATGTTTATTTCCATAACTATTATTTTAATTCAACCAATCAAAACATTTTGTTTAGGAAGTTTGATATGTCACATTTACATGTCATCAATTAAAAGCACTAACTTTGGTTGTAGTATTGACAAGTAAGCTATTTTCAATAATGTTACTTCCCAAATAATATGTAGGGGATTTTTCTTGATTTATTGCAAATTAAACTGAAATAGTTTTTACTATTTTTATTTATTTCTAAGAGCGGATAGATAATTGGCACGCATGTGCGAGTATACCAACCACTTCACTACACTTAGAATAGATAAAGATTTTTTAAAATTATAAATTGTATAATAATTAAAATAAAAATTAGAATGTAATCAATCTTAACAAAATACATGCACGGAAAAGTTCGCATGTGACTTCAACTAATGTACAATTAATATATATGTATGTACGCGTATTTGTAAAAAATTAAAATATGGCTCTTACGTGTTAAAAAGTTTTTAAGTGACTTTGTAAAACAAAGTGCGAGAGATTTATTTTTATATACTTTTATTTTTTATTTCTGATTTATATTGTTTCATCTTATTATAATTTATTTTTTTGTTCGGTTATTTTTTATTTCATTTACTATCTCAAATTTTTTATATGCAATGAAAATAAATTTATATATATATATATGCATATGCTATTATTTTTATTTAAAATATGATAAGAGATAAGATGAGATGGTAACATAAGTTATGTACATTTTAGAAAATAATAATAAAAAAATGATAAAAGTTATAGAAAAATATATGGTCCTATTAATATTATAAAATAATAATTAGTATATGCTTTATTCAATTAGTAAATATCGGTTTGAAAATAAAATTATTTAAAATTATGTTTTTTAAAAACCATTTCAATAAAAGTTAATTATTTTATTATTTTAACATTTTATTCTTTAAATTATTTTTATCATGATTGTATTTTATTTAAAATTGTATTATTTAATAAATTTTTTTTTAGAACTTGTTTAGATGTTATTAATATATTTTGTAAATTAATAAATTTCTGATATAAAAATATATCATACTTCAAGTATTATTAATAAATATAATTTTTACTATTCTATTAGATCATTTAGTATTTTTTTTTTGTTTTTATGTGAAATTATAATATATATATATTTTTTTACAAAATTCATAATTATATTTTATGAAATTATGAATATATGTAAAAACTATAATTATAATAATTTTTATTTTCTGTTAATTTAAATTTGTTAATTTTAGTGTTATAAATATAATCTAGTTTATTTATGTTTTAATTCCATAACTATAATTTTAATTCAACCAATCAAAACATTTCGTTTATTTTAGGATGTTTGACATGTCATATTTACATGTCATCAATTCAAAACACTAACTTTGGGTGTAGTGTTGACAAGTAAACTATTTTCAATAATGTTACTTCTCAAATAATATAGTGGATTACAACTAAAAGCCCCAGGTGTTAATTATATGACATATATAAATTTCTCTTAAACGACATGGATGATTAAAAACCGTAAGTTTTGGTTGAATGGTTCATAGCAAATACTCTAGTCGCTTTAGAGGCTTTAACGTCAGAGGATTCAAACGAGCATAAATGCTCTGTATAGTCGACTCCTTTTTCGTGTGAAGCGCATATACCAAAAATCAATATTTATATATCATCTCTAGCTAAAATAAATTGAACTTTCATGTAAAATTTTCGTTTATTAATTATTAATTAGAATTTTAATTTCTAAATCGTTTTATAATATTAATGACATGTTTAGCAAATGAAACTTTTAAGGAATTCATAAATTTTCAGTAATATAACAAATGAAAGAATGTTAGTTTTTATTGAAATTCTCTTTTAATTCAATATATCTTATTTATACAGACGTTTGTTCTGCACGGATGGGCGGGATTTGGATCATATAATAATATTCCGCGTGTCGAACGAGCAACATATTAAAATGTGACTTTGATGTGTATAACTAAAAAGTCAGAATTTATATTATTTTTATGTATTTTAATAGAAAGCCTTTTTTTCAAAATAGACATTTGTGACTTTTGAATCAACACTGCGTCTTTGTGCAACTCCAACAAATTTGAACGCATATAATATTAATACTCGTGTTTAACGAGCAACAATATCAAAATGTACTTTTTCAAAAAACAAAAAAACAATATCAAAATGTAAATATTTGAATGAAATCAGGAATTTTTTTGGAACTCTAAAACAATGAATTCCATCTACTCCATTTGCTAGCATATTGTATACTGTATATATTAAGCATCAAAGCATGTAAAGTATTTTTTAATAAATTAATAATGTCAAGATTTTAATATTTTATTTACTTATAAAATGATTAATTATTGATTTATGTTATATTTTGAACCAGTACAACTTGAAATGAGAAAAAATTGTGAATTATCAAGTATTAACTTATAAAATTTCTACTATATATGTACACATTTTCAGTATATTAGCAAAACAATATTAGACTTTTTTTTGTTTGCTAAATATAATTTTCTGAAGCTGTAACTTAGAGCTTCCTCTTCTTCTTTTTTTAATGAAAATTTCTGTTAACATGTATCAAAGAAGCCAGTTTGATGGCAGATTTATTGGCGAAAAAATCTCTTCGTTTGTCTGATCGATATTTCTATATTCCATGGTAGCTTTACGTGCTAGTTGCCTCGAACTATAGTCGTAATGCAAGGAACTGACTCGATGGTCACATGCTTGAGTCTCGAAACTTCGGTAATTGGTCTACACTTCAGTGTCGTTTTGAAAGCATCTTGATGAAGCATGTGGATCAAACTCTGCCAGGCCAGCAACTTAATTTACAGTTATAGGCTTTTTCAAATAAATTCATGTCAAAATAATTGATCCTGTACTTAGTCCACTGATTTAATTATCGAATGGTATGCTTTCAAAAACATATTTATAAAAGGTATATTCCTAATTTACTAACATCAGGATTAGTGAACTTTTCGACGAACCAAATACTTACGACTTGGAATGTCCTTTGATCTACCAGATCGTTTTAAGTGGAAGATGCAAATCGTAGGGATCTGACTTTAAGCGCTACAAAAACAAAGAAAACCTCCATCAACGTTCTAAAAAGTAAACACAATGCAATAAATATCATCCAATACTATAAACATGCAAACTCTTAGATAAAGTATGAATGTATGATGTTCAAAATCTTTAAGGTGATGACTCGTAAATAAAACCTATTATTTTCTGACTATTGTTATTCACATAAATCACAAAGAAAGAAATGATGGTCGAAAAAAAGAATGGATTTTCGAGATGAAAAACATACATTTTAAATAATTAAGGGAAAAATCCAGAAAATAAACTTACTTGAAAAAATGAGTAAAGATGTTAAATTTTAATATCATATTACAAATGATGATATAAATGAATGTAAGAAAATCTAATTTTTCTATAGAATTTTCTTCACAAACGATTCGAAAATGAACATTTCTACCTGCACCGTACTTAAGATAGAAAATTATATCTTTAATATAGAGATGATGACGAACGAGTTTACATCACGTTAAACATATCCGGTAAGCTTGCATACAATAATCTAACATAACATTGCATTTCTAAATAATCGGACACTAGATAAATATTAATAAACTATATATTGACAACCAGTTTAAGTTGACTAGTAATACAACTTTCACAGAAAAAGTTGGCTAGTAATGTAATTTGTTTGTCTTCTATTAGAAAGAAAAAAGTTAAGTCATCCAATTTCAATAATACGACTTATATATGTCAATTATCATTAACAAACCATATGCTGTGAAATCACGAGTGAAAACCTTTTGTTTAATATTTTTTTTAATGTGAATGGATGTTTATAAATTCTAAAAAACACCTACGTATATATGTCCACTACATGTATACATGGAAGTATGGAACCTTGCTATTAGTTTAGAAAATTTCAAATAAAAATATACAACAAAAAAAACTTCCAAGTGTATGCATTATCGAGTGGCATCAAAAGAGAGGACATTTTGATTTTACAACTGAAGCTTAAAAAACAGAAAAAGAGAAGCATTAAGCTAAAATAATTTCACAACAGCACACGCGTGAGGGAAGGAACTAGTGGAGTCTGAATCCTGGAAGCACCCTTCTTCTCTTTTGTTTCTAAACGACTTATTAAACTAGGAGGGTCTGATTACATTTAAGAAGATGTAACATTACCAAACTGGGCTTTGAAAAGTGCCACGAGCTTCTGCTTAGGAGGCAAGACTTCCTTGATAACATTATTCCCAACGAAATTCTCCGACCAACGTTGAAGTTTTGGAAACTTCTCTGCGGTCATGATCGTCACACCCGAAGCTTCTTGGGCGATCCCTAACCAATATGCTATGAAATCAGCCGCTATATCGACAAATCCAATTGTCTCTCCACCGAAAAATTGTTTATCTCCAAGCTCGTTTTCAAGGCATGTCAAACGCTCATAAGCTTCTTCCACCAATTTTTCCCTTTCGTCTTCCGGTCCCCAACAAGCCTTCCACGATGCTAACATCACCTAAAACCCACAGAACAATACAAGCTGTTATACGTAATGAAGATATGTATCTAAACATTTTTGTATTAAGTAGACCAGCATATATATATGTACCTTCTGATCCACATACTTAGCCCAAAAACGGGCAATGGAACGTTCATAAGGATCTTGTGGCAAAATCGGGTAACTTGTCTTCCACGTATCTTCTATGTATTCGACAATCAGCAGAGACTCAGCTATGGATCTGCCACCGTGGATGAGGACAGGGATTTTCTTGTGAATAGGGTTGTATTTGAGAAGCATAGGGCTCTTGTTACCATAAACATCTTCTTCAATGTATTCATAAGGTATTCCCTTAAGTTTCAGGACCATCTCTACTCTTTTGCTAAAAGGACTTCCCCATAACCCCAGAAGCTTAATTTGCTCTTCTTGGTTCATCTTTCCGGTTTAGAAAAAAATAAACTCAGCTTTCGTTTGGTTTTCTTCTTTCTGGTGGGTGTTCTCTTCAGAAATGGTGGTGATCAGGTATTTATAGTCAATTTGGGTTTTGGCTAAATGCATGTATTAAGTATAATCAGTCATCGTAATACATAGTAACGATAATGCCAAATGAAACGAAAATGAATAATAAATAATATTAGTTGGTCAAAAATGTTGACTTTCATGGAGGGTAGTGGTTGACGGAGAAAAATATCATCTACAGACAATGTATGTTGTGCAACATTTATCGGTGATACCGTCAGCTTTTGACGGATTCAATACTTTCTTGTTAAGTTTTGGTTTGAAATCTTTAGTCATAGATAGTTCACATATATTGATAGTTCTTGAGTGATGCTTACGTATGCAATTACGTTTCAAAACTGTACAAGAAATAAATATTTTCTAAGTAGAGTTTTATTATGACGCCCATCATTTCTAGGCCCAATATCGATAAATACCAAACTAAGATACCCAACTCGATTAAACAAAAAGTACGTACAAAATTGATAGATAGATTCACATGATTTATTTTATTCAGTTAGCACTAGCGATAATAAACTTAAACTAAATTGACATTGACAGTTACGAAGAAGACACAAAGAAATCAACTTTATATCACAAAACTTTTTGTAGAATTGCAAAAAATTACAGACATATACAGAAAAATCTATTGACAAAAAGAAAAAAACAAAAATTAAACTAAAACCTTAGGAGTCTCAGTCTCCTTCTCATCATAATTGGGTTTGCGTTTCCTCGTGGCCCTTATATAACAAAACACCACCACAAGAAACGCTGTTGCTAAACCTCCGAGAATAACTCCACCGCCGGCGACCGATCTGTCCACCGTTGAATGGTGGTGGCCTCGCCGTACAGTCTGTTCTAAATGTAAAGACTCCGGTGCTTCTGCCTCAGCTCTTGGCCAGCCGCGCCCACCGATATTCCTTGCTGCCGGAGGCTCAGCTTCTGATGATACTGCGGCCATAGCCAAGGCGTACGATAGTAAACAGCATAGGACTATAGGTTTAGCAGTTGCAGCCATTTTTAGGGTTTCTTTGATTGATATCTTTATTTTGTTTTCTTCTTTGGCTTACTTACTTGAAGATCATTGTGCTCATGGAGTTATTTATAGGTAAAATATTTTCTATTTAGTATTTTCTTAGTCCTTTTAAGCAAATTTGTTGTTATATTAATCGTTAGAGAGATCGTGGTGTCATATGGAAATTTCCGAGTGTTTGGTTACCGGGAAAATCGGTTAGATTACACATAGAATTTTGCCAAGAAAATGATTTTAGTGTATGTTTTTAATAGATAAATTAACTGTTTTGTGTTCTTCAATGGAGTTGTCGGGTTGGCCGGAGGAATCATACGGGTGTACACGTGAAGTAGGATTTAAAATATTACAATAATAAAAAATTCATCCAAAAAAGTCTACATTATATTGGTACGTATGTATTCGGTATATACATATAATCATCAAAGAAATTCAGAAATTTGCTAAAACAATTGTAGAATCTCATCTTATTAGAATTGATCAAATTGTTATTTATGAATATTTTAAATTAATTCGTAGATACAATTTTAAATTTTTCAAAATTTAAACATAGATTAAATCTAGAATATACCGAAAGTTTTCGGCTAAAATGAACATGAGAACATCTATATTTGAGACTGACAAACTTGGGGACTTGATAGTAGATACGTTAAAATTGATTTCAATTAGTAGGCACCTATATGAGATCCTAAGTTACTTGTTAAATTTAAACCTCGAAAATTTTCTTACATAAGTAAATTAAAGACAGCGAGATCTATGATGTGTTTATATGTAAAGTTGTCTGAGATGTGTTTTAATTAAAGGAGCAAGTGAAGCTTCTTTGTCGCTAGGCAAAGACGACGAAGGTGGTCGCCGGTCGGGAACTAACGTCCTCTTTTGTTTTCTATTCTAGCCTTGTAGGTTTCATGATTTTGAACTTTTTTTTTTCGTTTTCCTATCAAGAATTCGGTTAAATTAAAAGGGGGCAACAATAGCCCAACTGTTTCGTTACAAAGCCCACTATATCTTTTCCGACGAGTCTTGTAAGGTAGAATCGAAGAAGGTGTTGTTTCAGAGAAGAAGCACGATTATTGATTGTCAGTTCGATGCGGTCAAGGAAAAAAATTGTGGACCGATAGGTCGGTGGAGCCAAGCAAGAAGTAAGAGAGCTCGATGCAGTTTTGACTTGGCAAAGGAAAGTAGATTTTTCCTGAGGGACAATCTCTCCCATGTGGTTTTAGTGAAGTTTGCAAGCAAGAAATTGGTTCATTAATATATTTCAAAGATATGCTAGTAATGATAACATGTGGATACATCGTATGCTAATATATATGGGAAAAATATGTGAGTTAATAGTTAGAAAAGGGAATTTTTATAATATCCATATTTCAAACTGGTTTTACAATTACGCACTTGACTTATATAATTCAATCATTATTTCACATTTATTTCAGCTACATTTTCTCAATATTGAAGAGTCGATGAGAGCAAAAACATGCCAAATTGCCAATGCTACGTTGCTTTGTACGTATTCTTCATTACTTTGCCTTTTCCGTTATTTCGACAAGAAAAACCTTTCTCCTCTTGTCGTTAGAGAAATTAAAGGAAAATATCACTAATCATAGAATTTATTCCCATAGCTCTTTCTCATGATTAGCCTACTATTTTTCTTTGGATACCGACAGGTAAATTTTTTTTTTATTCTCGAAAAAAGACGAGTAGACAGAGAGTTCTATACGATGAGATAAAATCCATTTTTTTGTAACAGAAATAATCATTCCGAAAAATATTTAACTGTTCTTTAATAGTTACAGAAAACAACTTAATAAATCAATTATTGTAACGAGAAATGGTTCAAATAAATATCCAAGGGAATATCTATTGGTATAGAAAACACAATAAGAATGAGCAAGAAAAGACAGTCAAAGGAAGTCGAATATAATTTGTATATAGAAAAGCATAATCCTAAGTTCCCATCATTGGCTCATACGGAACAAAGAATCTCCCTCTAATGATTTGATGTCTCTTAGACTCACACTCCCTCCTTTTACTTTTCACGCTTTATCTGCCTACTGCTTGCTTACGCATAAACGCTCTATGGTACATGTAGTGGTCGTAATTTGTGGTTTCGTTAGATTGGTCGACATCAAAACAGATTTGTTAATTACAATACATAGTAGTTGCCAGTCTAGAAACTAGTTCGAGTTCACAAACTGTTAACATGAAATACATGATGGCATGTTTCCGCATTCAATTGCTTAAATTTCTTGAGGACTTATGTTAGGAATCACGCGTTTAAAATAAGAAGAGCAAATAAAACATGCACATAGAGTAATTTATTCATTATTAATTGGTTTTGAGTTTCAGACTCATGATCATTAAAATAATAATTTTTATGTATTTTTGTTTTTTAAAATAAAAATGAGATTATATAGTGTTTTTTAATCGCCCTACAAAAATATGACATATACTGTAGTTTTGATTAATTCTTTTGAATAGTACTGGCCAAAACAAAAACAAAAATTATTTAATAAATTAAATTCTCTCCACGTATGCAATTTAACGTCTGTATGTTCTGTTTCCTAATTTACGTTGAAATAGAGATTATGTTCTGTTTCCTAATTTACGTTGTAAACGCATGCCTTTAATTAAATAAATGTAAAAAGGCTATAAAATTTAGAATACAAATTCTATATCGACCGTACGCACAGTTTACAGCTCTAACATTTATCATGAAACAAAGCTCAGATATATGAATGTACAATATAACATAAAAAAACAAAAAATTGTTTTCCATTAGAGCATATGTTCTTATAGCATTAAACCTTTCGAATAAGCATCTTCTCATTACTATTTAGCCTCACGAGGCTTATAAATTCTCACATTATCCTAGTAAACTTATTACCAACAAAAACAAAAACAACAAGAACAAACCATAAAACACTCAAAAAATGAGATCTTACAAGATAGAAGAGAACGAAAGAAGCTGAAGATATGAATCTACATATGCCAAAGTATTGGTGAGGACCGGGTAATCTGCATCCTGAGGTTTAAAGCTTAATTTACGCAAAATATGCATACGTATATAGTTTTTAATCCTCGGGATGCGGATTACCTCTTCCTTACTTACAATACATACACGGAGACGCGATTACTGAAGAGGTTAGGTTATTTTTTAGGCTTCATTTCAACATATCATATTACTAGATATCTAACACGAATATTCCCCACAGAGACAAGATGTATACCCATATTCGTAAGTATATATGTACATGCAATGTATACATACGTGCATATGCATGTATTATTATATACTACGTACATATACTATCAAGGCACCAATTGTTTTGTTTAAGAGAAATTACGCACAAAACTAAAAAAAAAAAAAAATTGACGAATAAGGAGTTTTGGAATACGAACCATACTAGTTGTTTAAACTCTGATTATTCATTTTCGTTGCTTGCCGCAGCGACAGAAAAAAAAAAAAAAAAAACAAATTGACGTGCCGTGGTGATAGGTGTATTTTTCGATTGCTGTCCTACTAGCTAAAAGAACAGGGCCTAACTAATTGTTGAAATGATAGAGTGAGTTGAGTTAAGAACTAGTTTAAGTTTTGTAATTAAGAAAAGTTCAATTAATGACTCATTGCACGAATGCTTGATGGCAGTGGTCAATTGTTTACATTTAGCTATAAGGTCGTCTGATT
The DNA here is from genome assembly GCA_911865555.2 of Thlaspi arvense. Lineage (NCBI taxonomy): Eukaryota > Viridiplantae > Streptophyta > Magnoliopsida > Brassicales > Brassicaceae > Thlaspi > Thlaspi arvense. Next base: position 54,589,278 of record OU466859.2, on the reverse strand, counting down.
AATTAGTGTATAACACGACTCTTATGTCTCTACGAATTAGTGAGGTATAGCCCAGTATGTTTTTATATTTATACTTATTACTTAAACAGGTAAGTCTTGAGTCTTAATTATTCATTTTTGGCTAAACTATAACTATACGCAAATACAAATAGTGAATATATAGATTATACATATAGACTATATAGTTTTATCTATTGCTCAAGGCCAAGGGTCGTTCATTGCCTTTGACAAATACGTTTGGACATGTGATTTGGTATTTGGCATTTTGGTTCGACTATATAGTCAACTAAATTAACTCTGATTATTCATTTTCAGTAAGGTGACTCATTACAATAAAGCACATGAGTTTACGATCAATACCCACCGTAAAACTATACTGATGTTGAAATGAATAACCATAATACTCTATTGTATAATTGATTCAACGAAATATATAAATGAACGTCATTAATCTCTTTTTTTATTTTATTTTTGCGATTCTGCCGTAATTAAATTATTGCAGTTTTTGTTTTGTAGCTTGTGTTAACAAACAAAATTTGCTAAATCAACTATGTAATAATTATTAATGATTTTTATTATTTATTCACTCTTCATATAGATGTCCAATACTGGAATTGTTGATAATGTCAAGAAAAGTACATGTTAAGATAATGCTAAATTGCAAATAACAAGAATTAACAATGCTAATGCTGTGTATTAATCTACTCATTGTGCAAAGGACAAAAAGAAAACGCCAAAAGGCTTGGTTGGACCATTTGTTTTGTCAACTGCGTATCTGTTATTTTGTTTATATAAAAACTAATGGAGAGTAAAAAATAAAAACAATAATAATCAGGTAATTTGTTTAAATTAAATCAGCTGAAATAATCAAATAAATTTAAGCATTAAAATTTTGCGTCGTTTTGCTAAAGTTGAAGGCTGCTGATCTTTGTAATTGTGATATAAGTGGGTATCATAACCAATGGGTAGAGAACCGGTTCATAGTATATTTCGACTATATATGCATTGTACACTTTACTTTAGCAACCGTATACGTCAGATCCTGAGTCCATCATATACATGAAATCATATATAGAGAGTGATGCTGTACTGCCGTTTTGACTGCTTTACCGGACATGGACGATGTATTCCTATGCAGAATATATACATGTACATGTACTGTATATAGTAAAACTAGAGAGACGAATTCTAGAAATTTGGTTGAGTGTATGACATTATTATATTCCATTCTAAATTATTCAGCTTTATTCAACTCAATGAACGAAAACAAATATTCAAAATATACTCTCTTATTCTATAATATTTTTTCACAGTTTTTATAGGCAAAAATATTAATGTGAAAATATATAGTTTGATGTATATACTTTGTGTATTTTATCTTCCTTTTTTCATTTTTACATGATTACATCAAACATGAAAATGTATGATATAATATTTTGATTGTGTGTTTCTTTATATTTAAACATTAATTATGGAATTTGTTTTTCAAAATTAAACAGAATTTATTTACTTAAAAAGTTTTTTTTATATTATTATCAATGAAAAAAATGTAGAAACGGACATATTTTAGTCATAAGATACAAAAATTTGTTTGATTTGGACAATTTATTTTCAAGTGTTAGTTGCGATAATGTTTTCCTAGAAGTGTTTTTTTATTTTATTTGAACCCATTATCTGATGTGTGCAGATAATTTTTTAACTATCAAAAAGAATAAACTATTCATGTAATGCTATAGAAGCTCGAGTTGACCATTTCATTGGCAGATTAATCACTCTCTCCTTCTTTTGATGCTCAATTTTAACAATCTTTGATCATCTTTCTCTTTATTCTACGGAAGTTTTCCAAATATTCTATGGAAAACATCAAAAACTCTAAAACCCCCGATGATTATTCCGATCGCATATCGAAAAACAGTCATCAAAGCGTTGATACTTCCGTGTCAAGAACTTACATATGCAGTTTCTGCATAAGGGGCTTCTCGAATGCTCAAGCACTGGGAGGGCATATGAACATCCACAGAAGAGACAGAGCTAAACTCAGACAAAAGCTTATGGAAGATAATCAGGATGATATTGTCGCCGAGAGTGATTCATCAGAAGTTGTCTCTCTACACCTTAATGAACAACAAGAAGAAGCTTTGGCATGTGATGATGATAAGGATCAAGATATGGACAACGATATAAGTCCTGGTCAGAAATTAGGGTTTTGTGTTCGAGAAAGCAAGCTCGATACTAATGATCATGGAAAAAAGGTTAGCATAGATCATGGTTCGAGTTCGAGTCATCATCGTGAGATTGAAGGATTGGATCTTGAGCTCCGGTTAGGCCAAAGCGCCGTGGAGAAGAAGACAACATAATCTCTCAACGACATCATGCATTGTATGTATCAAAAGGAACAAAAATCTTGAAACATCAAACTCTCGAATCCGTCTATTACAAATGGATTCGTGGCTCAAATTGTATTGAAGGTATGCATGTATATCTATTATTGCTAACATCGTCATTGTTGTGTGTATATTTGTTTTCTTGCATCGTTTAATTTTCACCTACTTTTTTTTTTTATGAATGACATACACGTACGTCCACACAAACATATATATAGATAAATATGGATTTGGTGTTTGCTTTGAGACTGTTAATGGAAAATGAATGAAATTTAGCTTAATTCACCTAACTATTAGACTCCTCCTAATTAACTAATTAACCAGTGGATACTATACTAATCATCATATTTTCGAGTAATATTACGGATAACTCGTTTATTTGTTACATTCGAGGTCATTGGTTTGGATCCTCACAATATAAACATATGCTATCAAATAGTTAAGTCGTATTCGTATACTGTTTGCTAGAAAACATATATATAAACGCTATTATAAACAAAGATCGCGTTATAAATGTTCCTTGTTCAAGATGCTCTTTTCCCATATTCCGAAAGAGTATTTGAATCATATTCTCACAAATATTATTGTATCTAAACTAAAGTTATGCTCGGTTTATGGGTTATAAGTTATAACCCGAAAGAACATAAATTTCAATACAAGTCAAACCATATGTACTATAAGTTGGTAAAGTCGTTTGAACCGCTAAGATTCCATAATCTCCATGATAATAAGTTAATTTAATTAAGTGGTCCCTTCCGCTCATGATGATGATAAATATAGCTACAATATATGCTTAAACCTGTTTAGTTAAGACTTAAAGAGCAGCTTAATTTTTAAAAGAATTTGGCGCAACCAGCCATTTGCGACAGTGATGACGGTGAAGAAGCCATTGGAATACAGAGAACGTCGAGGGAGTTCAGTTTGACGGAGCATGCATTTGGATTCGGTGACGCAATTAATGACGAACATACACGTCTTCCGGTTTGGTTCGAGAAAATTTGACCATTTCCACAAGATTTGCTTCGATTATGCTATACCGATAATGATAATGCAATAACCAACAAAACGACTCTAACCGAATCGGTTCGGTTTCTTTTGTTTGAATATCATCCGGTTCGGATTACATTTAAAATCGAAGAATTGCCAACGAAGACCAGCACACGATCCTAAAATCCTCTGCATCGTCTCCATCGCTGGACTTTTCCATTATTATTGACGAATCTCTCTGCCTTTTTCTTCTTCCTTCATAAACAAACCCCGTTGGATTTCCACGAACGTCTCTCTGCCCCCTCTCTATCTTTCTCGATTTGTTCTCCGCCGGAGCTCGTAGTGTGCGGATCCGCAGCGGCGAGATGGCTCCTAACGATCCTAAAAATGGCGGCGGCGGAAGTGGTTTCTTCGCTTCTCTTGCTTCCTCGATCTCCAATTTGGGATCGGCCATGACCAAATCAGTTAACGGGTGAGGTTTTTGAGATCCCCTTTGTTAAACCCGGATCTGCTGCCACTCAGCTAGATTTGTATGCTATTTTCAATTTGATTTGAATCCTGGAAACTGTTGGTTTTGCTTCTTGAGGTCCCCTCCCTATGTTCAGATCTTCTTCTAGCGTAGATGATTTCATTTCTGCAAACCCTGCTCCTTTGGAATTGATATTTAGATGAGAGTTTATTAATTCACAGATGGAAAGTTTCGATCCACTTGTAAAATGGGGTTTCGTAAAGTTTAGCTCTTGTGCAATAAGCTTAATGCTTCGTTGTGTGTGTTGATTTGCTCATCAGTTTGGTTGGCTATGAGGGACTGGAAGTTATTAACCCTGAAGGAAGTACAGAAGATGCAGCCGAGGAAGCAAACAGAGGAAGATGGAAGCAAGAGGTATATATATATATATATACACTTCTGCTGTACCGTTGTTATCAATAACTGTTGATCTAATCGACTGAGAAACCTATGTTTTACACAAAATCTCAGGATCGAGATGGTTACTGGAAGATGATGCAGAAGTACATTGGATCTGATGTTACATCAATGGTGACACTTCCTGTGATTATTTTTGAACCGATGACAATGCTCCAGAAAATGGCAGAGGTTTGTGCTAATAAGGCAACATCTGATGTTTCGTTCCTGTCTGATAGTTTTGTAATCCGATGATGCTGATGATATGTGCTCTGTTTCTGACAGTTGATGGAATACTCGCATCTACTAGACATGGCAGACAAAACCGAGGACCCCTATATGCGCATGGTGTATGCATGTAAGCACATCTCTTCCTTCCTTCCTTGATATTCTGCTATGATCTGTATCTGTTCATGTTGTTTCTGTGGCTGAGTTGCAAGAATTGATCTTTGACAGCATCATGGGCTATATCTGTGTATTATGCTTTCCAACGTACCTGGAAACCGTTCAATCCAATCCTCGGTGAGACTTACGAGATGGCTAATTACAATGGTGTTAACTTCATATCTGAACAGGTCAGAGTCATTTCAATTGTAGAACTCATATAATTGTCAACGATTCAATGTTAAGTTCTTTAGCTGCCAACTTTCTCCGATTGTTGACACCAATCGTCTTGTTCTCAGGTCAGCCATCACCCTCCAATGAGTGCTGGTCACGCTGAAAATGAGCACTTCACTTATGATTGTACCTCAAAACTGAAAACAAAATTCCTGGGAAATTCCATTGACGTTTACCCAGTGGGAAGGTAATTCTGCAAAACCACTGCACGCTGAAATAACATTCTTCACTTGTTGATTATCCTGAATCTTAGATGCCATAAATATGTGGTGCAGGACACGAGTGACACTTAAAAGAGATGGAGTGGTTCTTGACTTGGTACCTCCTCTGACCAAAGTTCACAACCTAATCTTTGGACGAACTTGGGTCGATTCTCCTGGGGAAATGATCATGACCAACCTGACCACTGGTGACAAAGTCGTGCTTTACTTTCAACCATGTGGTTGGTTCGGGTAAGTTCCCTTCACTGCAACCTCATCTTCCTGTTTTTGTTTGCCATTCTAAGCTGAAGAAATGTGCCATTCATTCGTCTCAACAGATCTGGTCGATACGAAGTGGACGGATATGTCTATAACGCCTCTGAGGAGCCCAAGATACTCATGACTGGTAAATGGAACGAGTCCATGAGTTATCAGCAGTGTGACAATGAAGGTGAACCTCTCCCAGGCACCGAACTAAAGGAGGTTGACCAAATCTCTCTCCCTCATCAACTCAATTCTCTTTCCAAAAATCTCACTTTTGATGACATTCTGATTCCGTCTCTTGTTCATAGGTCTGGAAACTCGCTGATGTTCCAAAGGATGACAAGTACCAATACACACACTTTGCTCACAAGATCAATAGCTTCGACACTGCCCCGAAGAAGCTGCTGCCGTCTGATTCACGGCTACGCCCTGATAGATACGCACTGGAGATGGGCGACATGTCCAAATCCGGCTACGAGAAGAGCAGGTATGGTTACAGAAACTTGTCCTTCAAGATCTAAAATTGAAGTAAGCTAGTTCTCACCATTCCACATCTTGTTACAGCATGGAAGAGAGACAGAGAGCCGAGAAGAGAACTCGCGAAGAGAAAGGCCAAAGCTTTACTCCAAAGTGGTTCGATATAACCGAAGAAGTCACTCCTACGCCATGGGGCGATCTCGAAGTTTACCAATTCAACGGAAAGTACTTAGAACACCGGGAAGCTGCAGATAATTCCGAAGATAACACCGACCCTAAGTCAATCCCATTCAACCCATGGCAATTCCAAGATCTTTCTGCATAAATGAATTGCTCCAAAAGACAAAAAGGGAAAAAAAGTTCAAATCTTTTGGTAACAAGTGTTGTAACTCTTGTTCTCTCCTAGTTTCATCAAATTCTTCTTCTAGCGTTCCTTGCTTTCCCTAGTAATAGTTTACAAATTCTATTGTTTTCCTTTTATATGTTATTCAAATCTCTCTTTAATCCTCAACGCCATAGTTATCTTCTTTTTCTTCTACGTCTTCTTGGGGCTTAATCCTACTCTCACCAAACCATATCGGAGGATCGAATCCAGAACTACCTGTTCAAAGTAATCACAGAATTCACTTTTGATCAAAATAAGAAAAGAACGAAAAGAAAAATAAGGAAACGTAAACGCACCAAGAGGGTTGCAGCGACAGAGACGCCAAGTGGTAAGAACAGTGCCTTTAAGAACTCCATATTTCTTGTAAGCTTCCATTGAGTATTCGCTGCAAGTCGGAACGTAACGGCAGCTTCTAGGTAACACCGGCGATATCTCCCCTGTTTCACCGGAAAACGCCATTAACAAACCCGAGAAAATAACAACTCTAATTACAGAACCAGAGGAAAACTTGAAAAATGTGGTTCTGTACTCTTGTAGAATCTCAGCATCGCTAGAGCTGCTTTGACTCCCACACTCTCCAGCTCTTCCCCATCTGAACCCCAACCAAATAGTTGCATCGCGCAAGTTAAGATAAACCCAAATTGAAGACAGAGAAAGAAACCCAAATTGAAGATAGAGAAAGAGCGACCTTGAGGAGATTCAGGGTCTGGATTCGAAGGCGTCGATTTCGCAGATAAGCAACGGAGCTGCTGCTTGGTTTTCCGAGGGAGACGATGACAACTCAGGCGACAATTGCTGAGATTCTGGTAAAGTTTAGGAGGATTCGGGTTTTCAGAGATCAAGAGGGTTGCATAAGGACGGTGAATGGAGACGAAGACCGCCATCAAATGCAAAATGAAAAACTCAAAACAAACAAAAGCTTCAACTATCTCTTTCGCCACCTATGTGTGGAACAAAACACGACGACGTTTAAGAGTGACCATATAAGCACATTGGGGCCTAAATGGGCCTTAATGGCTTAAGAACCAAAAGCATGCATACTTTGAAAAGAAAAAGTCATGTTTCATATAGAAAATGCTCCAAAGTCCCATTCATCCAATCCTTTTAGCTGTAGTGTGTTGTACATGATAAAGGGAAACAACTTGCACCTCTTTTTTCAATATCTCAAAAGATAATCAAACTGTAAATGAGCTAAGCTTTCATACAATCGTTATCATCATGACAAGAATTTTATTGAACATTATCAAACATTAAAAGCCTGACGAACTTGGATCACTCAAACTTCAACCCTGAACCTTCAAGTTTCTTCTCGACGATCTCGTCGAGCTCTCTTGCCATATCACGAGTGAGATGATTTTTCCAGCCACCGACTCCTCCTTTACGAAAAAACGCGTTGTGATCTATTCCACAAGTAGATGTCCCGGTCTTGTTCACCTCCAAATTACTCAAGTTACAGAGGCTACACAGTTGCAAGATCTTCTCCACCATTCCACTTTGCTTTTCTTCTTCAGTGAATGAACAGCCTAAGAAATCGGCGAGCCTCATAACTTGAGCATCAGGCTTCTCTATCATTTCTTCATATCTCAGGAAGAGCACCGATTAGGACTCACCAAGCTCGCTTTCCAATAGCTCAAGACTTGATCAGGAAACGGTCCGAACAAGTAAGCCCCTGTGATAAACTCGTCAAACATATATTCAAGCGAGTTGTTACTATACAGCTCTTTGCTAACAAGCTTGCTCCTGAAATGCCAACGAGAGACCAACACATCTTTTATGTTCCTACACACGTAAACCACCTTGCAAGGAGAGTCTCTTAGAGAGTCATGAAGCGTTTGAAACGGCCTGTGGGTTGCAAAGAGCCGAGGTGAAGGAAGGTCTTTGAGGTCAGGACGTTGATTGTTATCATATAAGTCCATCTCAAGAAACCGAACGAGGTTGTGGGGATTGTCCGAGAGGAGAGGATGTGATCCGAGATTAGCTGCGTACTTGTCCCTATGAAGGACGGAGAAAGCGAGAGCCTTGAGCCAGGTGGTGCCTGATTTGGTGAAAGAAGCTAGGATGACATCGGTATCTCGTGGTCGGAAATGCTTTTGGAAGTTTAGGATTGCTTGGACTGTGTTGGGATAGTACCAAGATCCTTGGTAATTGCAGATGTTTTTCCCCATGAAATCTTTCTCTGAAGGTAGACAAGAGATCACATTCTTACATTCTTGGCTCACATTATCGTCCTTCATGAAGTTTGGGGGTGTCTGAAGATTTTTTGAAGCTTCCATTATGGGAGAAATGTTAAGAAATGAAAAAAAGAAACCGAGTTGTGATTGATTGATTGATCATGGGCAGATAGACAAAGGAACATATATAAATACCAAAAAAAAACATGATACAAAAACTTGAATACTCACACCTACTAGTAGTTGGTAAGATCTTATAAACATTATTGAGATATTAAGATGAATTAAAAAGTGTAATATATATATGATCCAACGTGGTCAATTACTCGTTAGGTGGTGTATAGAACAGGCATTTTCTTTCTTCTCTTTGAAAAGAGAATATCGGAAACTATGAAATTTATTTATTTGTAATAATAATAAACAAAAAATACATTCCCGGGTTCGGGTTGTATAAAACATGACACGTGGGCCAATCCTAAAGGAACTTGCGGGAACGAACGAAATGCATCCACAAAAAGAATCCAAACTCATCTTCTTCATCTTTCTCTTCGCCAAAGAAAAAAAGAAAAAAAAAAAAAGTAAATGGCGAGCTCGCTTCTCAGCTCGACGCCATTGTCGTCCTCTTTCTTATCCGTTCATCGGAAACTGTCGATTCACGGTCATTGTCCGAGCCGGAGAACTCTCTGGTCCACTAGGAAACAATCGTCTCTCCGTGTTCGCGCCGCAAAACTCCCTCAAGGGGTAAATAAATAGTCTCTCTTAGACACTTATCCACAGATCAAAATCTAAACTTTCAATTGTTTTCTCTTTTTGTGTGGGGAAGATGATAGTGCCAAAAGCGGAACCCAAGTTCGAACCAGCGTTTCTGGGATTCACATATACAGCTGAGATATGGAACTCCAGAGCTTGTATGATTGGTCTCATCGGAACCTTCATTGTTGAGCTGGTGAGTTTAAATGGTTATGGAAGTTACGAATATTATAGACAAAGAGATAAACTATAACGGAGAGAGATATCTTTTTCTTTTCTTTCAGATTCTGAACAGAGGAATACTTCAGATGATTGGTGTGGAGGTTGGAAACGGGCTTGATCTTCCTCTCTGATTTTCACCTTCTTCGTCTTTGTCCGATCTTGTCACAGTTATAAACTTCTTTTTTCTTATTTCTTGTGGAATCCAAGAATCAAAGAGCTTGCTTAATAACTATGCATATAAACCACATACTGAGAACTGTCTGATTCTGATAAGAAATTATGAAAGCCTTTCAATTATCTTACAAAGATGTCTTTTCCCCTGTTAAGTGCTATGTATAAGCATAATCAGCTTTCGGAGTTCTTCTGTATCCACAACCTAACTTCTTTCTCCTTTTTGAGAAATCCAAAGAAAAACGAGAGAAATACAAAAAAAAAAAAAAAACTTACCTAACTAACACCATAATTTTCACAAAACGGATGTTCTTGATCCTGTTAACAATGATGAGAGACTGAGACCCTTGTTCAAGCAGAGTCTACTATTGACTACAGGGCTAGTCTCGGTTTTGAGCTGAGGCGGCTAAAACGCCTGAAAAGGACTAGCCAGAGTGCTGTGAAGTTGAAAAATCTGCTGCCCTTTTCGATGGAACTCACCACAAAATTGGGAAGATATGATTTGGGTCAGGGCTAAGGTTTTGCTTCAGATGAACCGTGGATTGAATCAAAAGCTGTACGGAAACGCAGACCAGAACCGATATGCCTTGATGTAGGGCAGAGCCAAGAAAGTACGTTCGGACCCAAAATCTGAAGAAACAAACATTTAAAACTTAACAAAGGATCAACCTTTTGACTGATACTGACCATCTGAAGAAGACGAGAAGTACTTACCAAGGTTAGGTTTTCATATGCGCCTATGTCATATGGGTGCTTATAGACTTGCCCACCTTTCTCTGCTAACCACATAGCTCTAACCCCTTCGTGATACTGCTCAATATCCGCAACATTGATTAGCAGATGGGGACCAAAAAAACTAACTAGAGCTAAAGGAAAATCCAAAATCTAGGCAATTGAAGAAATGAAAAACAAAAGAAGAGAAAGAAAAAGAACAACCTCGATGGTCGTTTTGTTTTGTAAAATGAGGTAAATGTGCCACCCGAGAAGAACACCTAACGCGATGCTCAATGGGATAAGAACAAAAGCTGAAAGTACCTGAGAAGAACAAAAAAGCCTTAAACATTAGAAGGGGAAATGATATATGTTGGTAGTTTTTAAACACATCATCAATCGAAATCATTACGTATATAGTTCTTAGATAGCTTCCCATCTCGTCGTCTTCATCCTGAGGTTCAACAGTAAGGCTTCCCACAAGCAAAACCTAACAATACAAAGAATGAATATACAAGGCTCATTCAACCAAACGGGCACAGAGAGATATATACAGTGAGCAAATAGAAGTTAGGAAATGTACCAGGGAATATACACAAGCAGTCACCGCATAGACAACAAATACGAAGAAGACCTTGTAGTTAGTGTGCCCTACGCAGTTGTTGATCCAAATACAATGGTGGTCCTTCAAATCAAAATACGACTGATTTAACATACTCTCGCATGGGTTTGGGCAAATTTGATGTTCAGTTTGACATGAGACTAAAGTGTTGGAACATACCATTCTAAGCACACATCTTTTGCAAACTCGACAATGGTGAGCTCGCGGAGGTTTGAAATGTGAACACTTTTGGCAATACCTCAAATCTCCTCCCTGCAAATGACGTAACCAAAGTAAAGTAGTGAAACAAAAAAATCATAAGTGGACTTCCCCAAGAAAGATCTAAGAACACAATTGCAAGAGAATGCGAAGAAAAGCCTCAACACACTCACTCACATATGAAATCGCAAACAAATCTGATAACTTGAAAGCTATACTGCCTCACACAAGCCATCAATATAACGTTAGGGGAACAAGTTATATTACAGGAAACACCACAATCTAGCGAATCCAGAAAAGTTACTAGAACTTAGGAACATATCTGGTAGCTTGGAAGTTCTCTTGCAGTATAACACAATATCTAATCATCTTCTATTGAATCCCTATAGCGAAACATTGAATTGACATGTACAGAAAATGACTACAAAATCATGGACTATTCAGATGCTGAGAGATAGCAAAAGAAAAACATCCTCAAGAGAATTTTGTTAATTTTCCATATTCGGAAAAAAAGCCTATTTGACCAAAAATGTCAAGGGGGAAACAACAAACAGAGCTGAGAATTCTGGGAATTGACTCATCAGCACAGAGAATTCAAGAACCCAGAAAGAGTTAACGGAGAGAAAGAAAAAAAGGCATAAAGAGGTGACCTTGCGCTTAATCTCGTGGACAGGACTCTCCGGATCTTCGACATCTGGCATGTAATTGAGTGGAACCCGACCCGGATCCCTGAAAATCGCGATGGAGTAGTTGTAGATACACACTAGAGCCAAGGCGGTGAACACGGCGGCGTTCGCGATTCCGGGAGAGGAAGTGAGGCTGAACCACCGATCAATGAAAACGAAAACCGTGGAGAAATAGATGAAACCGATCACCAACATCACCACCGTGACGGGGAGAGAAAAGCTGACTCCTTTCCGTTTCATTTTGTTTTCCTCCGACGAAGAAAAACTTTGAACGATTAAGACGGAGCACCGGCGTGAAACTCCGGCGTCTCCGGCGAGAGGATTTTTTTGTTTAAATCCGTTTATTTTACTTTGATTTCTCGATTGTTGTTGTTGTTGTTGTTGGAGTACGTCTGAAGTTGTCGACGAATTTGGAGATATCTAAACTCGAAGCCCTCCCACCTAATTTTATTACAATGCCCCCTTTGTTCTTATATTATTCGTTATTTACCCCTCTGGTTAATTATTCTACACTGAAGGTCCCACTATGAGTGTTGGACTCTTGGCAATACCACCATGTTGCTAAAGAGTATGTCATTATGTCGAATATATCATCAATAAGTTATATATATATTTTTTTGGACGACACATCAATAAGTTATATTTGAAACAAATATGATTTATTTTCCTTTTTTAATTAAAGTATATTTTTTAAATTTTATTTTCTTTCTTTGTTTTTCTAAAATAGTGATTTTTCGTTATAGGATTAGTAAAATAAAAGAATATATAAGATTAGGAAATAAATATTATACGTACCTTATATATCCTTTATTCAAACTTGCCAATTCTATTTAGGAATGGGCTAATCCTGATTAAGATCTTATATATATACGCAAAAAAGAGTTGATATGTGCTCCTCAGCAAAACTTTCAAGTTTCACAAAATTACATTCTTTTAAAGTTTTAAACTGTTCCACAATTCTATATTGTTTCGTTTTGTGTTTGATTAGTGTACCACATCAACTCCATTCTCCTACTAATCTTCCAATTGCGGAGTACGTCCCGCAGCAACCACTTACAATGCCAGAGATTATGATGAAAACGCATATCCCAATCTGCCGAAATAATTATCATGCGAGGAATCAAAAGTATGACCACTTTAGGGCATGGAATATAAACAACTCAATATTTCTCTTACCTGCGTCTTACTCACTCTACCCTTCAAGATACTGAGATAACAAAGACATGGAAATATAAAAGCCTGCACAGTAATTAAAAGATATATAAATCCTTTCACAAAAAAAAATATGTTTGATAACTGAAACTCTCTGGTAAAATGTTAATGGCGACTTACGACAAGCATTGAGAGGAAAGATCCCATCAAAGCCCCCATGGTCGCTACAAAATTATTAGACCAAACGAAGATTTATCAACATTAATTATTGAACATAGCATATTGCAAATTAAGGGAGTTAAGAGTATTACCGAAGAATGGGAATGTAAGTGCAACAACCAAAGTAGAGAGAACTAAGATCGTTCTAAGAAACATTGATACCCCGTGGGATCTCATCTTTTCTGACGACGGCAGAAGTTCTTCTAAGCTTAGCACGATCGGTGTGAGAGACAACGCGTATTTAGTCATCGGTGTAATGACCTGAAGTGTGAGAAAATCATTAGTAATCAAATTCTAATATATATATATATATATGTAAAAAAAAAACCATTAATAATTCTTACCGCTGTCCAAACTGCGATTTTAGAAGACGTGAACTGTTGCGGCATATTTAGAGTAAACTGCGATTGAATCGTCTCACCAAACATACTGTAGCCGCAGATCGCTACGGCTATGTAAAAGATTACGCAGAACCCAAAACTGCAAAATGAATAAAGAGAAATGAATACTTTGACCTAATACCCTTTTTACTTCCTTCACAAGTAAGATGGATTGACCTAGTGAGGAGCACCAAAGGAAACTTGGATGGATCTTTCATGGAAGAGTAAATGTTCGGGAAAACCGCGTGACCACTGAACCCGAACCCAAAAATCCCAATCGCGACAGGTAGGTTACTGAGATCCAGATATTGTCCACCCGAGTGAAACCCGACTCCATCAACCGACCCGACCCAAAAGAGACAAAGAGCCAGCAAGATTGAAGAGAAGACTCCTCCGGCTAAAGAAATGAAAATGCTTGAATTAGAGAATGGTCGAGTCTAAAAGTATTTTGAGAGGATCTTATAATCCATATATACATATATAGAAATGGAACCTGAGAGATAGGAGAGTAAGCTAAGGTCTCTAAGCCAAACTGTAGGAAGAACAACAAGAGCGGTTGCTATGGCAAAGATCTGAGAAGAATCAAGAGATACTCCAGAGATGTCTAGCCTAATGCTGGGGAAGAGTCTCGACAAGTTATCACTCATCATGATTATATACTCCACACAACATGCGTATAACTCCATGTACAGAAGTATCTGCAATTCTCAAAAGATAAAGAAAAAACCCTAAGTTTTAGTTTGGAGATGTTCGGAAGAAAATCTTTACATATGTCAATGGTTTCCATATAACAACTTACGGAGATAATGAGGCGACCAGTGAATCCAAAGGCAGCTTCTCCGATGTCGGGATAGGTATGGAGGCCAGGAGAGCTCTCAAGACATCGCTTGAGGAGAACACCGGTGTAGCAAGTGATGATACCGAAGAAAAAGAGTATAAGAAGCCCGAGCCATCCTCCTTCTTTAACCGCGTACGGCATTGTGAGTAGACCTACTCCACATAGGATGTTGATTCCTGCACCAGAGTACACAGGTTTAAAGTTGTGTATGGAAGGCTTTGGAGACATAACAAAGACCGATATTAGGCCTTACTTACCGTTGAGAACGGATTGAGGAAATGAGCAGAGATTCTGCTCTTCGAATGGGAGATCGGTGATTGATAACTTGAGCTGAGATGGAACGAATGATTTGACTGATATATCGTCTTTCTCCGTGAGCAGCGGTTGTTTGCTTGTGGAAGAGGCAAACGAGTTGAAAATGGAGTTTTGGCGTCTCTTGTACAAGGATGAGATCGAGCTGGTGAATGATGTCTGAGAACTTCTCCGGTGAATGAAACTGGTCGTCGGAGGTGTAACTCCGGTCAAAATATCCACAGATTGTCTGAATTACCCGTGAAAAGGGAAAATATTTTATTAAATTATTTTTTTAGACTTTAGAATATGCAAAAAGAGTAATTGATTTTACCGATAACTTCGAGGCCATGGAGCTGAATCGTTCCGGGATAATGGAGAAGATGGAGTAGAAATATCGTCTTCATCATCGCATGAGAGATCGACTTGGCATTCCTCATCTGTCTGAAACAAAATGTCACTTTCTTGCTCTTCAAGCTTCATCGTCTACGTTTCAGAACAGAGTCGAAACAGAGAGCAAGCAACGGGTTTTAGGATACGAACAGGACGAAAGAGAGAACAGAGGAGCGAGATGAAGACTGGAATAAAGAGATATGGATTCTGTTGTGATCTTGATTTGTCATCACGTCGACTTTATAAAATTCATTTGTATAATATAATCTTGTCGTTGTTATGTTTGATTGAATTGGAGTGGAAGTAACGTTCACATGTGAAAGCCTCAAAGTCAAAGGTGTAGAAGAAAGTGATCTGAAGTTCTTCTATTTAGGTGACGGGCCTATTTAAGCCCAATAGAGATGGATTATTTGGGCTTCAGCCTTAAAGTCCAATAACGTCGTCATCGTCTTCCCTTTTCCTTTTCTCTTGGGCGGTCGACGAGGTTTAAAGATTTTTTAGAATGTTGTAGCAGCTTCGCGAATAATCTCTGGTCTTTTATAAAACCAATCCAGCGATTTGCCGACTCTTCCTCTTTATTATTACGAACACACAAATAACAAGGTCTCGATTTTAGTATCTTCTCTCTCTCTATCTTCTGTTCCAAGTTTTATTCCGGTGAAAGTATTATTCAATGGCGAAAGACGGACCTAATTGGGATGGATTGCTTAAATGGAGTCTCTCTCACGCCGACGGCACTCGACCAACTCGCCAGTTGAGGTACGGGCATCACTTTCTAGTTTCTTAGGTTCTGTCTCGTCGTTTGTCCGAGATTGGATTGGGTTGCTTGGTAGGTAGGTATAGAAAATCTCCGTGGCTGTGATTTGGGTACTTCAGACAATATAATGTTGTGAATGAATTCAAATCTGGGTTTATGTAAAATAGGGTTACTTTTTCAATATCCGTTCAATTAATTTATCTGCAGCTTCGATAGGTGAAAGGTTACGTCTTTTCCCGTTTGTCTAATATGTAACCCATAGTTTCATCTCTCATTCTGTCCATGAGACTGTTGAGCTTAAGCGAATCCACCTTTTGGTCATGTCAGAAGTTTATAGATTATATAGTGTTTTGTGTTTAAAGTGGATTGTTTTGTTGATTGTGTTTTTTTTATTTGATGCGACAGCGAGGAGGATAGAAAATGGTTTATGGAGGCAATGCAATCGCAGACTGTAGATGTAGTCAAACGCATGAAGGAGATTACACTTGTTATGCAAACACCTGAACAGGTTTTGGTGGATCATGGAGTAACACCTGAAGATATCGAAGGTGCTTTATTAGTCCAAAACACATATCTTTTGCTTCTTGGCTTATCTTGTGGGGTAACTAATTTGGTTTATTATTCTGGTAGATTTGCTGGATGAGTTGCAGGAGCACGTTGAGTCGATCGATATGGCTAATGGTAAACCATCTCTTGCTTTGGAACTTGGTTTTCTCCTCTGTTTTTATCCGTTATGCTTAGCTTCAAATTGAATATTGGTTACTCACTATTGTGTAGATCTTCATTCGATTGGAGGATTGGTTCCTCTTCTGGGATTTCTGAAAAACTCTCATGCTAATATTCGGGCAAAAGCTGCTGATGTCGTAAGCACAATAGTTCAGAACAATCCTCGAAGTCAGGAGTTAGTTATGGAAGCCAATGGTTTGGAGTCATTGCTGTCAAATTTCGCCTCCGACACAGATATTCATGCTCGAACCCAAGCTCTCGGCGCAATATCATGTAAGCCTGCTCTCATATTTTATAGTGAAGATTGAAATGTTCAAAGCCTTTGTATTCTTTTATATATTCAGTTTGTGATAATCCACTAAAGACTCTACCTTTTGTATATGTTCTATGTAGCTTTGATTCGCCATAACAAACCCGGAGTCACGGCTTTCAAGCTTGCCAATGGTTATGCTGGCCTAAGAGAAGCTTTGGCATCTGATAGTGTGAGATTTCAAAGGTAAACCACATTAAATGCTCCTTAATCCCTATGTGGGTTTCAAACTTGTTAATAAGGTTCTGTGTGGATTTCAAACTTGTTAAGAAGGTTCTTGAATTGTTGCTTTTTTGTTTCTGAATTCTCCAGGAAAGCCTTAAACTTGTTGCAATATCTTTTGCAAGAGGATGATTCGGACCGAAGTATTGCCACGGGACTCGGATTCCCTCGTGTGATGATGCATCTCGCGTCTAGTGACGATGCTGAGACCAGAGAAGCAGCTCTTCGCGGATTGCTTGAGCTTGCCAGAGAGAGAAACGACGGAAGTGGATGCAGCAGCATAGAGAAAAGCGATGAGAAACTGAGGGAGGTTCTGGAAGAACGGATTAAAGGAATCAGCTTGATGTCACAGGAGGATCTTGAAACGATTAAAGAAGAGAGACGCCTCGTGGATTCACTGTGGAGCATTTGCTACAACGAGCCTTCTTCTCTGAGAGAGAAAGGGCTTCTTGTTCTTCCTGGTGAAGACGCCTTGCCTCCGGATGTCGCAAGCAAGCTCTTTGAGCCTCCTCTCAGAGCTTCTGCAGCAAATCGTAATGCCACTGAGAAGAAAGATGAACCTATGAAACTACTTGGACCCGCACCATAAGCGAGTACTTGAAGTTCAATTTTATACACTTTGTTTTTGTTTGTAACTTTTCAAAATTTTCAGAAATGATTCATAGATTTCGATGTCAAGAATCTAGTGTTATGATATATGTCAATTTCGATCTTTGTTTCTTTCAGAACCTTATTATTGTTTGTTCAGTTCTTCTTCGATTCAAAAGATGTCACAAAAGAATCATTATTCCGAGAACGATCATGCTCATTTGTATTCTGTCTGTTTCTTGACAAAAGCCAAGCAGAAAAATGTCAAAACTTATTTTCTGTATTCGGGTTTAGCAAAACCGCAAATATGGACCAGATCTAAATTTATCGGTTTACGTGAAATTGAGCTAACGAAGCTCTAGAAATTTACTTTGCCGTTTTCTAATTACGAAAGTTTGCTTTAAACGTAGGACCCAAGTTCGATCCGAAGTAGTCACATATCGTAGGAACTCTCTCAAATTTTGCCCATTTCCGACGCCGTCGCCGTCAAAGCTAGAACCGGTATGCTATACAGTTAGTGAGCTTTTTTCTTATGATTAACGAATATACCATTAAACCATCTCTTGCTTGGAACTTGGTTTTCTTCTCTTTCTTATCCGTTGTGCTTAGCCTCAAATTGAACACTGGTTACTTACTTTGTGTAGATCTTCATTCGATTGGAGGATTGGTTCCTCTTCTGGGATATCTTGAAAACTCTCATGCAAATATTCGGGCAAAAGCTGCTGATGTCGTAAGCACAATAGTTCAGAACAATCCTCGAAGGCAGGAATTAGTTATGGAAGCCAATGGTTTGGAGTCATTGCTATCAAATTTCGCCTCCGACACAGAGGCGAGAACGTGAAGCTAAATTTTATACGCTTGTTTTTGTTGTATCTTTTCAAAATTTCATAAAGTATTCATAGATTTCAGTCTCAAGAATCTATTGTTAGGGAGCCATGGGGTAAACTTTATCTGGTTTTCTTCAAAGATACCTCATAGAGAAAATTACATTTTAAAGCAAATAACAAATTAAAGCACTTAAGAGGGAATAAACACTTTCATCATGTGAAATGACAATTTTATCTTTTTCATATAAGATCAAATGTCCAGAATCGTTAGACCACGTAGATGGATGAACTTTTATGGATAACCATAACATATCATCATCAATCTTCGTGGATGATTTTTCGTGCATGACTTCAAACGTTCATTGGACTGGTTTGAGATCGATGAAGCTCATGCACACGTGGATGACCCTTCATGGACAACTAAATATGTATTGTTTAAATTTCTCTATTTATTTTGCATGTCTTTCATTGATGAACTTTCACGGATAGCTAAATATGATTTTGTATACAGTGGCAGTCCCAGAAAATATTTTTACATAAGTCATAAATTATTAATGAAATAATTTATAAAAAAAAAATTCTTAAATATTAACATTAGAGTATATTCGAACTCAGAACTTGGTGGTTCAAATGTAGTAAATAAACCAATTAAGCTGCTTTTCTTTTATTTTATTAGTCTAAAATTTTAACTTTTATTATTTAACCTCGGTCAGATGACTCACCCATTTTCTACATAGGTCCACCCCTGTTTGTATATCTATTTTGCACATCTTTTGTAGAATATTATCAATCAGTATCAAAGATTATATATATTTTGGTTATTTTTTGAATGTGAGAGTATAATAAACTACGAACTGAGAATGGAAAATAATATGATGTAGAATAATGGAAAGGAGAAACAGAAAGTTTTTAAATAAATTAAGGTTTTAAAAGAGAAACTAGAAGAGTTATAGAGAACAAAGATCGGGGTAAATTCTCAGGTATAGAAATAAAATCAAGCAACTCAAGCTTGCTTATCTCCAAATAGTTGCACGTCGAGGATTCAGGCAGAAACAACGGTTGAAGCAAAGCTTGCTGCTCCCATTAAAGCAATGGTCAGGTAGGGGATACGACGAGGACACCTATGCACACGGCAATAGACTTCTGCACAAAAAACAAGTTGTAGTAACACAACACCAGAGATGCAACTATTCTCCCTGGATAATCATCAACCAAGCATCATATGATCAGTGGTAATACACAACTGAGTATATAACATATCTCATCTTTGAAGAGCCCCACACTATCCTTCTCCGCTCCCTAATCTGTACCTATAATATCGTGAACCGATAATCAAATCAACACTTGATTTGGCCTTTAAATGAACGCTTTGAAAGGGAAAGCCCTAAGAAAATAAGGAAACAAGAACCAACACAACTTACCAAAAGAGCTTTAAGTAATATAGCGACTGTTAAAGTGGAGAGCACGTGCGTTATGATATTACTCAGCACAGTTGCCATCATAACTTTGTTCTTCTCCACTAGAGAGGTTCCCTTGCTTATAATCATGGCAGAGGATGCGATCGTTGATCCAACAATAGCTTTAACTCAGTCTCCGATGAAATATGGACGTGGTTCATGAATCGGAGGTAATGCGACGGCAGGAGTGCAGATCCCTTTTAGGTCAAACACTCTTCTAAGATAACTGAAGATGTCGTCCCCACGGATCTCGAATTCTTGACTTGCGGTATTACCTGAATCAACAGAAATAATGGACTCTATAGATGTCACCATCTGCTTTAAAATCACATCTTCGTAGTCCTTGTATCGCTCATCTCCTCGGCTCAGTTTATGAGCACATTCAAAGGAGATCCCCTCGATCGATGTGGCAACCTTGAGGATTGAAGACTCGGAGAAATTCGAATAAGCAGCTTGCATAACTTCATCTGTTTTCATCAGATTCGAAATTGCATAAATTAAGGCGTCTCTGGTTTGTGGCAGAGGTGGCCATGGAAGAGCACAGTTCTCAGCCATAACCTATAACATTTTGAAGAGAGAACGGTTCAGAGAACTGAGGCAAATTCTGGAGAATGGATTAAAGGAACTACGTCGTGGATCTTGGAAAAATTAAAGAAAGAGATACCTCGTGGAATTGCTGTGTAGCGTTTGCTTCAACGAAACTTCTTCTCCGAGAGAGAAAGGTTTTATTCTTCTTCACGGTAAGACGCCTTGCCTCCTGATGTCTCGCGCAAGCAAGCTCTTCGAGCCTCCTCTCAGAGTTTCTGCAAATCATAATTGATGATGTTACAAGAGGATCTTGAAACGATTAAGGAAGAGAGACGCCTAGTGGATTCGCTATGTAGTGTTTGCTACAACAAACCTTCTTCTCTGAGAGAGAAAGGGCTTCTTGTTCTTCACGGTAAGACGCCTTGCCTCCTGATGTCGCGCGCAAGCAAGCTCGAAATGATGTGAGAGGAGGACCTTGAAACGAATAAAGAAGAGAGACGACTCGTGGATTCGCTCTAAAATGTCACAAGAAATAATCATTCCGAGAAGGATTACACTCATTTTTATACTTGAGAAATTGGGTCATATGACCATATAAAACTGAAAAATAGACAAAATAACCATAAAAATCAATGACTATAGTATTTTATATATATTCTACAATATATACAAAACTATCTCTCTTCTATTTTTTTCTTTCCCTCCTCTTTTTTTGTTTTTCCCTCTTTTCTTTTATTTTCTCTTCCCTCATTTTTATCTCTTCTCATTCCCCTTCGTCTTCTCCCCTACCATCCCTCGTCTCTTTCTATTTTCTCCTTTCTTCTATATAATTCATAAAAAACAAATATTTTATATATAGTATAATATGATAATATAAATCGATATAGTATACTATAATTATGTATTTATAAATTTTGTTTTGAAGGACAAAATAGACAAATTTTAGAGTTTTTGGTTATTGAATCAATTATTAAATTAGTATGGTTATATACTTTATTTTATAGTGTAATATGGTTATTTCACAAATTAACCCTTTATACTTCTCATATTTATGTAATCATGTGCCTGTTTCTAAACAAAAGGCTAGCAGAAGAAATTCAAAAATTCCAAGAACGATACATTCCGTTTTCGGTTCAGCAAAATAGCCAATATGGACCACATCTGATTTATCGGTTAAGGAAAATAGCCAACATGGACCACATTTAATTTCTCGGTTTAAGTTGTCATCTTGTGAAATTGAGCTAACGAAGCTTTAGAAATTTATTTTGCAGTTATCCCTTAAAGAGCCCACGAAAGTTTGCTTTACCGATAGGGACCCGAGTTCGATCTAAAGTAGTCCTATATCGGAGGAAAATAATCTCTCAGTTTTGCCTTTTTCCGCCGCCGTCGCCGTCGGAGCTGGAACCGGTATGCCATACAGTCAGTGAGTTGTTTCTTATGATTAACGAATATACCATTAAACCCTAATCATTTCCACTTCGGAGCCATGGTGTGGTGTACCCATTGTGGGAAGAATGTTCCCGGAATACGCCCCTACGATGGTGCATTGTAAGTGATTCGATTTCAGATTGTGGGTTTCTAGCTCCGAATTATGGAATCTCACACTCTTATCTGTTTCTGCAGGGCATGCAATTTATGTGGGAGGATATTGGAAAATTTCAATTATTCTGATGAAGTTACATTCGTTAAGAATGCGGCTGGACAGGTACGCACAGCTGCGATATTAGGGTTCATTAGTCTCTGCTTCGATGTCCTCTTGGGGGTTGTATGAGAAGTTTGGAACTTTATTTGTGGTTTACATAGTCTAATGATGATCTTTTTCATCAAGGCTGAAACTTTTGTTGTTATGACTAAGATTACATAAAAAGGTCAAAACTAGCTTGATTCGCTACAAGGAATAGAAATATCGTCGATACTCGATAGAATAGACCTGGTTTTGAGTTCAAGACTGCTGTTTCAACCATTTGGTGCCTT
Organism: Thlaspi arvense; assembly: GCA_911865555.2. Lineage (NCBI taxonomy): Eukaryota > Viridiplantae > Streptophyta > Magnoliopsida > Brassicales > Brassicaceae > Thlaspi > Thlaspi arvense. The sequence continues at coordinate 54,566,866 of OU466859.2, read as the reverse complement.
TTGTTTAAACATACACATCGTTCCTATACCTGCAGAGCCAAGCGTCAGGTAACATAGTGAGGAGTGTTCAGAGTGGGATTTCAAGCTCACGTGAAAGGAGAATTAGAATAGGTATGCCTTTTCTCTTTTTGTATTTGAATTTTCTATTCACTGTTTGCTTAAACACTGCAACTGATACATATAATCTACAGCTTTCGCTAATTTTTTGATCTCACTGCTTAATTAGATTCCGCAGTTCCCTTTCTATTGCATTTAGAACTTTTCAGTTCAATAATTGCGTTTGGTTATATTGTGATTTCCTGCCTAATCTGAGACCTCGTGACTCATTGTAAAACCATTGGCATTGTTAGACTCTTTACGTTCATGCAACTTTGATCCTTATAGTTTGCTCTGACAGACCTTGGCTTTTTTTTTTGTTGCAGCTAGAGATGATTTTATGAATTTGAGAGATGCCTTGGGAATTGGTGATGATAGAAATGATGTGATTGACATGGCTGCGCGATTCTTTACAGTATGATTCGTTTACATGTTATCTGAATATTGGTTTTCTGTTTTTTTTTTCTCCCTTTTTTAACTCAATTTATCTTCTGAAGATGGCAGTGGAGCAAAATTTTACTAAAGGCCGCAGAACTGAACTAGTTCAGGCTTCGTGTCTGTACTTGACTTGCCGGTTAGATTTTTAGTTGCCGTTTTGTTTCTCTTCTAATATTTGTTTCCTCTTTAAAATACAGTGTGTTTTTCACTGTATGTTGACCAAAAACTTTCTTGATCTGTAGGGAAATGAACATTCCGTTTCTTCTAATTGATTTTTCAAGCTACCTTCGAGTTAGCGTGTAAGATGAGATCCTTTTTAGTTCCATACTGTTCTCTTTCTTTCTTTACCGACTCCTCTTGTCCTAGCAATGTAATGCCGGTTTCGCTGTTTTTGTTTCATAAAATTTTGTGCAGGTATGAGTTAGGTTCTGTGTACTTGCAACTCTGTGAAATGTTGTACATTGCCGAAAACCAGAATTATGAAAAGCTTGTTGATCCTTCAATTTTCATTCCTCGATTTTCAAACAGTAAGTATGTCTGTCGTCTTCTGGCTCCCATTCTTTTCTTTATTTGGTTGAACGCTGAAATTCACTACTATTCTATTTTCTTTAGTTGCTCTGAACATCAGCCAAGAAACAAACATTTATACAAAAAGCACTTAACTCGGCCTACTCGTTATATCATACACTTGCAGGCTTATTGAAAGGAACACATGATAAAGCTGTCATGAAAACAGCTAGAGACATTATAGCTAGTATGAAGAGAGATTGGATTCAGGTTTGACCCTTTTTTGTTAGTCAATCGTTTCCTATGTACCCTTTGTGTTTGAGTGCGTTATTTACTATGCCTTGTGTTATTATTGGCCATGTGTTGGCATGCAGACCGGCCGGAAACCTAGTGGAATATGTGGAGCAGCACTTTACACAGCTGCGCATTCACATGGTATCAAGTGCTCTAAGACAGATATCGTAAGAAGATCTGATTAGCTTATGAAACAAATATTGTTAAAGCTGAGGAAAGACGTTTAGCCTGAAATTTCACTATTGGTGTGTTTTCTAAATATTTCAGGTAGAAATTGTGCATGTATGTGAAGCAACTCTAACCAAGCGATTAATTGAGTTTGGAAATACCGAGTCTGGAAGTTTAAATGTGAGTTAAGGCTAAGAGTTTCTTGTTGTGGAATTATTTGCTAACTGTTCATGTCATCACATATGATTGATGCTGTATCACTTGCCAGTATCTGGTTTTGAAGTCGTAGTAGTTATAAGAATGCATACTCCTACGCTATTGGTTGCTGTCATATGCAATAGTGAAATATGGGCTGACCTTCTTTTTTTTGCCTCATATCATTGGTAGAATATTTCGTTTTTTTAAACGGTTTTTCATGTGTGGCTAGGTTGATGAGCTCACAGAAAGAGAAAGGGAAATGGAAAAAAGATCTTTTACGACGAAACCAACGTCTAACAAAGAGAATGTGTTCTGTAAGCATCAGGATTGTAAACCTTTTGGTTATGGACTATGTGAGAGCTGTTACAATGAGGTAGGTCTCCAGCTTTATACATGATTAACGCAATTGCGAAACCTTAACAAATGTCTGGGAGAGTTAACAATTAGATGATTTGCAGTTCATAAGTGTTTCCGGAGGACTTGTTGGTGGGTCGGATCCTCCTGCTTTCCAGCGAGCAGAGAAAGAGAGAATGAAAAAAGCAGCTAGAGAAAAAAACGAGGGAGGAAATGGTAGCCTAAACCACGATGAACAACTAAATGTGAGTTTAGGTGGTCTTCTATTCGAGGATTGCAGTTTAGTTTTTTCTTTGTACTCAAAGTGCCTATATATGAATCTTGTCCAATCTTGTTTTGGTGGAATCGTATGCTTCAAATCTTTCTCCTGTCGAACTTTTGGCAGTCCGAGAGAGAGCCAGACTATTGCAGTGTGAGCAAAAGTGAAAAACGATGTTCGGGTGTGTGCAACTGCTGTCTAATCAGATTATAGTTTTTGGCTCTCCTTTGAGCACTTGAGAATTGTTTTGTGCTGTGTCCCAGAGAAAGGTGAAGGAAAAAAAGATGGGGAAAATGGCCATGCTGAAGACTCGGATGAATCAGACAACTTTTCTGATATTAACGATCATGAGGTTGGCAATTGTTTTGCTTTCTTGCTGTTAATTATATTACATGTTAACCTCGAATATGAAACATAAAATGAGAAAAAAGATCTCAACACTCTGTCTCCGTCTCTTTTTCTTGCTACAGTTTCGCTTGTGAGACTGATCTTAGTCGTAATACTTCACTGCAGGTGGATAGCTATATTCTCAACGAGGAGGAAAAGCGGTATACGAGGATCATATGGGAAGAAATGAACAAAGAATATCTTGAGGTGATTTCTGAGGCTATATCATTTATCTTCTCGTGGATTCCTTATGAGTTGTGTGTCACACATATACTTAAGAATCTTACAAAACTAATATTGTTTTGTAGGAGCAAGCAGCTAAGGAAGCAGCTGTGAAGGCGGCCACCGAAGCTTTAAACGCGAACAACTCTAATTGCCCAGACTATGCAAGAAAGCTTGTTGAAGCTTCTAAAGCTGCTGTGGCAAAATCTAGAAAGGTGATTCAATTTCAACTTTGCAATTATGTTCCTGAACTTGATATCTGTCTGACTTATGGAGAATAATATAATATCGACTAATGCCACATATGGTTTTTAATCAAATGCTTGTTCTCTTTTCTAACTTAATATAGGAACAACAACAAAAACGAGCTGAGGAAGCAAAGAACGCGCCTCCCCCAGCCACGGCCATGGAAGCTGTTCGTAGAACGCTCGATAAAAAGGTTAAAGTTTTATTCATCTGTGTAAACCGTCGACCTGAAAGTACATTGTCTCGAGAACTTGGATATAAAATTGTTGCTTTTCTCAAAGTTAACTTTGAAGAATCTTTTGGAGTTTGTGTTTGCTGACTTGAGTCTGGACTCTTATGCAGAGACTTAGTGGGTTAATCAACTATGATATTTTGGAGGAGCTGTTTGCTGCATCCGTAAGTTTTTTTCAAATTCTCCCTTCTTAAATCCTTAGCTCTCGATTTCAGGTCTATGATTGTAGCTTTATACAATGTTCTTCTCGTTTCATCTTTCAGCCAGCCGAAAAATCACCCAAGAGATCGAAAGCAGAGACAGACATGGAGAAGAAGAAGAAGGAAGAGACGAAGGAAGAGAAGAAGGAAGTGAGGAGCACTGAACATGAGAATGGTGAAAACGAAGATGAAGCTGAAGAGGATGAAGAAGGTTATGTAGAATCATACCACATGAACACAGGTTTACAAAACGACGAGAAATTGTATGAAGGGGATGAGGAAGAAGAGGATGGTTATGATTTAGGATTGTGTTGATATGTTATTGCCAAACAAAGCTAAACCAGACTAGTTAATTTTACGTGTACCCAAACAAGTTTTGATCCTATTTTATTTGTACCCAAACAAGTTTTAATAGGATCTTCAGTTCATATATATCAGTAAGTTTAACAAATAAAGATTTTTTAAAAATGCTCTATCTGCTTCATATTATTCTTCTCTTGTAGCTGTTAGTCGTTACAAGTTTTTCTAAATTTTGGAATTCTTGTTGAACACACTTAAATTTACTGAAGTTTTTTAATTTTATCTTTTTAAAAATCGACTATTTAAGAGTTTTAACTTTAGTTATCATTACTTTTTTTTGTTCAACAACTTAGTTTACTATTTAACTAAATATCTTTTAATTGTTTGTCGTTATTTTATGTGATAACAATTACCAACCACTAACAGCTAAGAAGACTTGTTAAAAAAAATCCCGACAATTCCACATCGATCATGATCTCACAGGTTTGTATATGGGAAGCAAATGGTTTGCTCTCTACTTTTGGGCCTTTAGGTTTTCTGCAGCCCAATAGATAAATGAAGCATCATACACCGAATCTACGGTCCAGATTCACCTTTAAAGCTTGGCATCGCATACGTGTTCGGTGGTCAACGAACGGATCAGCTAATAGTGCCGTTTGAGGTTCAAACTTCTGTTCATGAGGGTTAACTCACCGTTAACGTCCGTTATTACGTTTTTTACCATTCCGACTTTCCACTTTCCAGAATAAAACCGTTGACGGCGTTAATTGGTTTTAGACCACTGGTCTCTTTACTGAACCATCCAGAATTAGCTATCATTTTCATCAAATCAAATTACATCGAACCATAAAAAATAACAGCAGCAGGCATAGAGCTTTAAACTTTAACATCTTCTGGCAAAAAGGCATTTGGGTCGCCGTCCGGCAACTTATCATGAAAAACCGGTTCGGTTTGGTTGATATGTTCTTCGGTACGTAATGAATGATAATAATTACTAGGTTAAACCGGCCGGTTCATAGGATAGGTTACTACTAGTTTATGGTAAAAAAGAACGGCAAGTAACGGTGACGTCAGCTGAAGAAGTATTCGTTATAATAGTAGAGAGCTAAATTAACCCTTCCTTTTTTTTTAATGTTTTTATTTTCTTGTTTCGATCCAAGTCTCCTCTTTCTCTCTCTATCTCTCTCTGGTTCAACGGGCAAAGTATTTTTTCGAATAAAGTTTCGGTTTTTATTTTTAACGTTCCCCTTCGTCTTCTTGTTCTTCTGCTGGCGAATTCGTGCATCTACCTATCTGGATGAGCTGCAGTGTGAATCCACCGACCTCTTCTCCAGATGAGGTTAGTTTTTGTATCGAATCTGATTAAGGGTTTTTGTTTTTGTGATCACAGATTATAGTTTTCCTGTAGTGAAAATTGAGTTCACGGCTGCTTAGGTCTGAATCGATACAAATTCCACCGTCTCGAAATAGGGCTTCTTAATGATGAAATTCATGTGATTAGGATTGTTATAAACCCTAGGTTTTCACTGAATTTCCCGATTTTGTGAGATCTGGGTTCTGTCTGCTTTTGCGATGGTGGTTTTTTTTTTTTTTTTTTCTGTTTCTGATGGAGTTGAGATTGATCTCTGTTCAGGAAGGAAAAGGTAAAGTGAAAATGGAGGATGAGTGTATAGAGAATAAGCAATCAACAGCTGCTTCTTGCTCTTCTCTATCTGATGGCAGTGCCAATAGTTTCCTCAAGTCGCCTGTTGTTGCAAGTCCCGCCACAGCGTCACCAACTCATAGGTACTTGGGGTTAGTTCTTCTTCTTCGTCTCTGTATCTGACTTTCTCAACATTAGACATGATATGATGCTCAGAGCACTCGTTTACTGGTTATATTTATTTGTAATTGTTTTAGACTTTTAGTCTCTATAGGAGATCGATGTTGATATTGTTTTGTTAATGCCAGGAGGACGAGTGGCCCTATAAGGCGAGCGAAAGGCGGGTGGACTCCGGAAGAGGTTAGTTGTGATTGCTTTGACTGAATAAAACTTTGGTGTGGATCAAAACTGAGATGAGAGACTTGTCTTACTTTATTTGCAGGATGAGACATTGAGACAAGCAGTTGATATGTACAATGGCAAGTGCTGGAAGAAAATAGGTACATGAAAACTCTTCTCTTTACTTTTTATTCTAGTTCTAGGAGCTATGTTGATGTCAGTTTTACAACATATTCAAGAGGTTTGTGGTTGGAATATCGGAGTTGGAGTATTGTATGAAAGTGTATATATTCTGAAAATGCCTACTTGGTTACAGTGTGTGTTAGCTCCATGCACTTGTCTATGTGGTATTATGAACTGTTCTTGTCGTTTGAATTGGTGTATTTATATTTGCAGCTGAGTTTTTCCCTGATAGAACTGAAGTTCAATGCCTGCACCGGTGGCAGAAAGTCTTGAATCCGGACCTTATTAAGGGACCTTGGACGCAAGAGGTTCATCCTGTTTCTGATTTTTTTTTGAATTCCTTTGGCTTTCATTTTTATGAATATGAGAGCTTAAGAGTCGTTGTTTTGCAGGAGGATGAGACAATCGTTGAACTTGTCGAAAAATATGGGCCTGCGAAATGGTCTGTCATCGCAAAGTCTTTACCGGGTCGAATTGGGAAACAATGTCGAGAAAGGTAATTTAATTCAGATGACCAAATCAGCTTTTCTCTTATAGTTATTTAGGAAGCTTCAGTGTGTTTTTCTTGATATATATGAAGGTGGCACAACCATTTGAATCCTGGTATCAACAAGGATGCTTGGACCACAGAGGAAGAATTAGCTCTCATGAACGCTCATGTAATCCACGGAAACAAATGGGCTGAAATCGCCAAGGTCTTACCCGGCAGGTGAATACTTTTCCTGGCATGCTTCTCTATAGAAATGCTTAGCTTCTTCTGGGTTTGATGAAAAGTGTTTTGATGCAGAACCGACAATTCGATAAAGAACCACTGGAACAGTTCATTGAAGAGGAAGTCAGAGTTCTACTTAGCTACTGGTGGCTTACCACCAGCAGCAGCAAAGAACGGTGCTCCTGATAGTGCAACTAAACGTTCACCGTCTTGTCAGAAAAGAAGTTCTGATACAGTCGCTCAAAACACTCCGGGAACTACACAGATAAAGAAATCCGATGAAGAAGACAGAAAAGGCCAGCTAAACTCTTCTGTTCCGCTCGAAGAAGAAGAAGCTGCTCCGCATATGGCCGGTTTTAGTGAGTATGCTCGTTCACCTCACCTGCCTAACCCGGAGCCATTGCCAGAGAATGGTGGAGTTACGAATAATGGTCATCATCTTTACTACAAGCCTCAAATAGAGTATTACGTGGCGCCAGAAGCTGATAAGCAGCGTATGTATGGGTACGAATGTGGTTGCAGTCCAATGGCATCATCACCTGTTAGCTTCTTCACTCCACCGCCTTGTAGAAGAGAGTACAGCAACGGTCTAGCTCCAAGAAGTCCAGAGTCTTTCCTGAGAGAAGCGGCTAGAACTTTCCCAAACACACCTTCGATTTTCAGGAAAAGACGACGCAAGGTTGCTGTTGTTTCGGATAACAACGACGATGCCGTGAGAACAGGTGAAGCTAAAGAGGTTGATCAAAAGGTGAACGATGACGGTGGCTCAGAGAGCCCTGATTGTGGTGAAGAGAAGCAAAGCAATGGATCAAATGCTTACAACTTGTCTCCTCCATACCGGATAAGATCCAAAAGAACAGCAGTTTTCAAATCAAGACAGCTTGAGTTTATATCTGCAGAGGAAGAGAAGGCTGATGATGAAACCAAAGCATTTGAGAAAGATAAGTTGCTTGATGGAGATTCTCAACTCCCAAACTGAAAACAAACAGATCTTTCTCCGTTACACGCTAATTTTTTATTGGTTTTCTTTTTTCTTTCTAATATTTTATCTTACTTTTGGGTTGATGTTAAAGCTGTATTTAATCCAAAGAATAATTTACACCTCACATACATGGAGTTAGGTTCGGGTTAATATACCCAAAATAAAATGTCATATTGTGCATCAAAATGTCATATATTTGTTCACGAGCATCAAACAAAAATCTCTCTAACTTTTCCTTTTTTTTTGGGTTTAAGATAATCCTTAATGTTTTAATTTTAATTATAAAGCGATTTGGCTGAAAAATAAGGAAAGAAGATAAATGCGAAAACAATTTAAAAAAGGAAATAGAGGAGAGGGGTGTGTGTATAAAGCTATAGATAGAACTCCGACTCTGTCACAGAGAAACCCTAAAGAATTTTCCTGTGAAAAAACTTTTTCTCTCTTTTTGATTCGAAAGACGAAGATGGAAGGAGTGTATGTTCCTGCTTTCAAGAGGAAGGAGGAGAAGACGAGAGCGTGAATCGTGGGATGAGCTCCGGAGAAGAATCAATGGATTGGTGAATAAGGTAAACGCCACTAACCTGAATCATGTAGTTTTGGAATTGTTGGAAGAGAATCTCATCAGAGGAAGAGGGCTTTTGTGCAGATCCTGTTTGAAATCTCAGATTGCTTCTCCTAATTTCTCCGATGTGATCGCCGCTTTGATCGCCGTTGTCAACTCCAGATTCCCTTCGATCGGCGGTCTCTTGCTGAGAAGACTGGTCCTGCAGATCCGAAGAGCTTATCATCGCAACGACAAGCCTCTATTGCTAGCCGTCGTTAGATTCCTCGCTCATCTCGTGAACCAGCGAGTCGCTGGCGAGACTATTGCGCTGGAGCTTTTCCAGATGCTTCTTGGTGAGCCCACCGCGGACACCGTGGAGGTTGCTGTCGCCTTTGTTACAGAGTGTGGAGCCACGCTTCATGAGGTCTCTCCGAGAGCCTTCAACGTGATTTTCGACATCTTTCGCGGGATTCTTCACCAAGGGAGTTTGGAGTACAGGTCTCAGTGTTTGATCGAGTCTCTGGTCACTCTTAGGAGATCTAATTTTAGTGGTCATCCAGCGATTCGTCCTCAGTTGGATCTTCTGGATTCAGACGAGCAAGAGACGCATGAGATCTCTTTACACGACGAAATCGACCCAGAGACTTCCCTCGACGTCTTCAAACGTGACCCTGAGTTCCACCAGAACGAGATGAAGTACGAGAAGCTGAAAAGGGAGATACTTGGGGAGGAATATGCAGAGCAACAAAAGGAGGAGGAAGAAGAAGAAGAAGAAGATGATGATGACGACGACGATGATGATGTAGAAGAGACAGATATACAGGACTATACAGAAACTGATCTTGTCGATCTCAGGAGGACGATTTATCTAACCATAATGTCAAGTCTTAGCTTTGAGGAAGCAGCGCATAAACTGCTCCAAATCAGGCTAGAACCAGGTCAGGAGATGGAGCTCTGCGTTATGATCCTGGGATGTTGCACTGAGGAGAGAACTTATCGCTCTTTCTATGGTCACTTAGCACACAGACTCTGCCTCAGAAGCAAAAGTTACAGAGAATGTTTCGAGAATCTGTTTGTGCAGCAATACGGGACAGGTCACCGTCTGGATACCAACAAGCTAAGGAGTGTAGCCATGTTCTTTGCTCATCTGTTAGCCACAGATGCTCTTCCTTGGCATGCTCTTGCCTACGTTAGGTTAACAGAGGAAGACACGACTTCGTCCTCCCGTATCTTTGTCAAGATACTTTTCCAAGAACTCACTGAGCAATTGGGAATACGGGCTTTAAATGAAAAGCTTCAGGATCCAACCATGGAGGAGACCTTCGAGTCGATCTTCCCGAAGGACCATCCTAAGAACACAAGGTTCTCCATTAACTTCTTCACCTCCATTGGCTTAGGGGGCATCACAGAGAAACTCAGGCAGCTCCTCGTCAAGCGCCAGAATCCAGAAGTAATAGATGAGACGGAGAAGAAGCTTAAAAGAAGAAGAGGTTGATTAGTATAGTAGCATTTGTTCTAAGCTCTTTACTGAGTTGTATAATCTTTATTTGGCTTGATGATGATGATCTTAAAAGGATAAGCATAGCTATTGCCTTCTTGTTTTTTTTTTTTATGAACTTAACAACAAAGATTCGAAGATATTTCTATGTTTTGTAAGCTCTCTAATAATCTGATCGATCTATTAATACCATAAACCATACTAATATTTAGATGTTCTATTACAAGTTGTGATTAAGTATTTGAGCATTAGTTCAACAGACGACCCACCAAATTGGGATTCTCAAGTGCTGCGAGCACACGTTCTTCATCTCTTAGTTGTTTATTGACTGCAATTTTAAGACCAAATTAAGAATCAGGCTGAAACATGTACATTCCGATTGCAAACCAAACCGTTTTAACAAGAAGTAATGATATTGTCGATGATACTGTCGATAGAATACAGAGAGAGTAGTAAATCGCACAACTTAGTGTTGTCACCATATTATTTAAACTTTTTTCAAACCATACTAATCATTTAGGCATAGAAATGACAAGTTCGTGATATATGTATTTGAGAGTAAAGTTGAAAAACACAGTAAGGATTAGAAGGATCTTATTCTGAATGATTGTCGTATAAGAAGAAACTGAAACAAGAAACAAGAGATATGTGCAACAATAGATGGGATCCAAAATTGCATATTCGTAAGCATTAGTTCAACAGAGCCACCAAGTTGGGATTTTCAAGTGCTGCAGCCAGACGCTCTTTATCTCCTAGTTGTTTGTTTACTGCAATTTTCAGACCAATTTGAGAATCAGACTGAAACTTTTATTACAACTGCAACAACCAAAAACTGTGCTAACAAATAAGTCTGAAATTTAGTACCTGCAGCCTCTGAGTCATGACTCCCTGGTGCTACTCTCACATCAACCTGAACAAACAAAAATATGCAGGAAATTAAGAGACTTGGTTGTATTAGCCTAATGATTGTGATCACTCTTTAAAGAAACAAATCTTTGTACCTTGAATCGAGGAGGAAGGCTTTGTAGAAGTTTTGCGTAGATGCAAAGACCAATTATGCTTGGCACGTGACAATGTGGAAGAGTTGGAGTGAATGTAACTCTGTAAGGAAACTAGACGAGCCCCCTTACTAGGTTAAACGTCGTCGAAGTACTATATTATTGTTATTCCCGCGGGAAATCTAAAACGACGTCGAAGTACTCTTTTATTGTTATTCCCATAATTAAGTCCAGTTGACTATTTCTCTTTCGGTTACTGTTGAAACTTCAGAGTTGTTTTCTTTTTCTTTGAATCAAAGAAGTTAGGCACAAAAACCAAATAAACGAATCGTTTGTATGTTTTATTTGGAATCAGAAGAATGATAAAAAAAAAAAAAAAAAAAAAAAAAAAAGGCAAAGACCAGAGAGAATTTTAGAAAAATAAATTATCATTCAACTTCACTGAAGTACAAACTGACTCATCAACGAGTCACATATGGCAGAGACATCTAAATTCGACCAAAACACAAACGAATACCAAAGACAAAGGCTGCAGCCATTATTACACATAGACCAGACCTAAAAACATCATTAGGGTTACATTATTACTTAATTAAAAACTCCGATTAAGATCATCTCTGCTTTTTTTAAAAAAAGTTTATTCATTTACAGGTGCAAGGGTCACACTTGCAGTCGGATCCACACTTGCAAGCATCGTTCTCAGCGCTGCTCTCGCCAGAAGCCTCATACTGGTTCTTCATCGCCGGTGCAACGCCGAAGACCAAAGTCTCAGTTGTTGTCGCCTCGCCTGAAAAGCCCAAGTCTGGGTACATTTTGCAACTGCAAAAGCCGAACAATACCCGTCAGGATCCGATTATAACACACATCGTATTCGTATATTATTAAAAACTACAAATTTTAAATGATCTATGATCCCAAAAAAAAACCGTAATCTTCTTTACTTGAAATCTCTCAATTTTTTTGAGACACCAATCGCCGAAAAACAGAATCAATTATAAACGAATCAACCGTAAAAGAAATATATCTCCAATAAATTCACAAAGAAGCGATAAATCAAAAGGGGATCCAAGGATTTTAAAATACTTTCCCAATGATTTTTTCAAAACTACTCATCAATTTAACAAAATTTCCCGCTAAGCCAATTGTAAACAACAAGACAACATCAATTAACAGATGCTGCATGTAAAAACATAAAATGTTCTCCCGAGAAAATACACACAAAGAAAGCGAAAACTCAACGAGAGGCTTAAGGCTTACCCTCCGCATCCGTTGCCGCACTTGCAGCCAGATCCACAACCACAGTTTCCTCCGCAGCAAGACATCCTCTCGAGAAAATTCAAACGAATCAAAGCAGATGATTCTAAACAAATTTGATGGCTTTAAGAAATTTGATTATCACAGAATGAAATTTGAAGAGAGATGGAGCTCCCGTATTTATAAACTGAACTGCGATAATATGGACCATACAAGTGTCGCCATCTTTCTCCGCTCTTATCTCCTAAATATCAAGTCCAAGTCTAATTACATATTTACCCTTCACGTATTGATTCTCGTACGCTGTTGTTGCTTCAATAACTGTCGGTTCAATAATTGCGGAGTGTGGTTCGGTTCTGGTGCGTTCTAGAGGGTACCGTAGTTCCGTGTGTTACGGTCTTATCACCGTTCATATTTACACCGCCTTACATGCAGATCTCTATATCTACGGCTGTGATCTAAATCTTATCTCGAGATATATTCGCGTTTAATATTATTATCAAGGAAAAATATCTCCCCTTCTTTTTGGCATTTATGGAAAATATCTAAACAAAAGCGTTCTTGATATTATTCATTACTTCCCCTAGAGTTCTTTTTTTATTTGTCGTCTCTAAATAAAAAAGCTTGCATACCCAATAAGAAGAGAAGATCTGTTGAAATAGAGAAGGCAGAAGAAATCTTTAACGGAGATTTCGGATTCAAAGCTAATGTTAAAGATGAACTAACTTATTATTATGACCTTTTCGCTCATTTTTTACATTCCAATTGCCAAAAAAAAGTGCACGTACACACACGTCCTGGTCGTGTTTTGTTAAAAATTAGATATAGCAAAAACTCAATGAACCTCTCAAAAAAAACAAAAGAACTACGTTACTTTAATTAGTCTCTTCTTCAAAAGATTAATCCCCTAATAAAAATAATAATAATATTCACATGGAAGATCTCCAAATTCTTCCTTCAAGTGAAATAACAATCACAGAAACATCGTCGTGATACTTTCGACGATCTCCTTGCGGTATCTCCAGTAGTTCATGAAAGTCCATACCTAAAAGAATAAAAGTTACATGCAACGTGAGTTTGATTAAAGATGCGTTTTGCGTCTTCATGAACAGCGTTTTAATTTGTTTAGTACCATATTTCTTGGCGGCTCGAAGGAGGACTTCTTGGACGAGATGTTGAGCAGGATCACCTTCAGGGAAAGCTGAGATGAATGAGTCGACTTCGAAGATGGCTTCCTCGTTGGAAAAGTATTCGTATAACCCGTCGGAGGAGAGGATGAGGAATTTGTCACGTGACGTGAGTCTGTGGTGGTGGAGCGACGGAGAGCACGTGATGTACGGTGATGTTCCGACGTAGTTAATTCTAAACATCTCTAGAAGCGCCTCGTTCCATTTTGGCTGAGGAAAGAGATTGATAACACAAACTGAGACATTAGATATGATGAAAAGTGAAACTGTGTAGACCGAATAATTCAAACCCATATACATATCTAGTATTTTGTATAAATTATATATCTAAATAAAATCGTACGTGTATATACCTGTTTGAGAAATCCAGCACCAAATGCACGAGTGACCTTGAGGTAACCTTTCACTCTATCTTTCTCTATCGCCAACGCATCGTCAGGATGTTCCTTCTTGATTCTTCTCACTTCCTGTGTCACGTAGAAAAAGATCATCACTTTCACATTATTTTTTTTTAATCGATCAAACAAATATAAATTGAATCAGGACTCCCAAAAGATTCACCTCTTCGACATTTGTGCTATGTTCTTGATTGAGCTGAACAGGAACCAAAAGGCTTAATTCTCTTTCCGTGATCAAGAAGTTTTCTAATGGACTCTCCTCCTTGATTCTCTCAAGCTCCTTTTGCATCTTCTTCCTCCTGTGATCAGGTCTTCTAGCCAAAACCGCTCGGCTATCTCCGACGCTCATCACGTAAACATCTTCTCCTTTCATCAATGTCACAAGAAGGCACGATCCCATCAATGCTAGTTCTGGATTCTCATCCACCGTCAGATCAAACGCTTCCTCTGTTTTCTTCAACGCTTGTTGAAGAGCTCTTAGAACGTCTTCGTGGTTGATCATCCCAGAATCGTAGTCCTTGCGACTCTCATTAGAGCTGTTGTTACTTCTTGCGTTATGCTCCCACTCGCACCTCCATTGCAACTTGTTTGCATTATTCGACATGTTTCTTGATTCGCAAGCAACATTGTTCCCATTCATCACAGTGCAGTTTTCTTGACCCAAATCGAAACCGTGCTCGAGTGGACTCTGTTTCCCAATCCCGGACTCGTCGTTTTCGCTATACGGTTCGATATTCTCGGATACTGATTCGAATTTGTCGTTCCATAGCAACCCCTCGAGCTCTTTGAGAACTGCTGTGTAGAGATTGTTGAGAAGATAATCCGGAGGATCTGGACCACTGAATCCGTCGTAAATCCCGACGAAAAGCCAGCCGTTTTCCTCAGAGAGGATGACGTGTACTCTATCTTCCCCTGCTTTCCCCTGCGCCCATTGAATCTTTGGCTCCTCCAGAGCAGACTCAGTCTTATCTTCGTCTTCTTCTTTGGTTTCAGGGCTTTCGTGGCTGCTATGATTCGTGGTTGAGTTGTTCATCTCAGGTCTGTAATGATCCGAATCTGATGATACGTCAGATGAATCGGAACCGTCGATTGGCTCGATCACGCTCTTCTTTGACCGGGATAGATTGTTAGATATCAGAGTGTTGAAAATGCTTTTGAACGTGACGAATTTCTTATTCGATTTGGATTTGGTAGATGATTTTTTTCTACTGATCTTTTTTGGTTTCTCTTTCTCCTTTTTCTTCCCAATTGACCCGGAACCCAATCCGCTTTCGATCGGACCAGACAAGAACCGGCGCTCGAATACACCCGACCCGTGACCCGGCTTCTTGATCGGAGCACGCGGCACGGGCTGGAGCGGCAGGGAGGCGAATTTATTGGAGCTCTCGAATCCGGAGGCCAATACCGACGCGTCTGTCGACGGATAGGCAGTGAGCGCCGTTGAAGTATTGGCGCTAACCGATGCGCCGGAGATTGAACGGAAAGTGGTGGTAGTTCCGGGAATCGGGTCGGGTCGGAGGGACGGTTCGGGCGGGAAGGAAGAATTTGATCCAGTGCGAACTGGCCGCACATAGCAGAAGGAGTGGCCGAGATTGTCGGGAACCGGTCCGACGCCGACATCGTACTGACAGTGAATT
Source organism: Thlaspi arvense (assembly GCA_911865555.2). Taxonomy (NCBI): domain Eukaryota; kingdom Viridiplantae; phylum Streptophyta; class Magnoliopsida; order Brassicales; family Brassicaceae; genus Thlaspi; species Thlaspi arvense. The sequence continues at coordinate 54,551,591 of OU466859.2, read as the reverse complement.
TCTCCGGCGGCGGTTCCCGCGCAACAGCCACTGACTCCATTTCCCATGTGTGAATTGGTAATTTAGCTAGCAACTTACGCAGCTACTGAAACTGCACCGTTTAGAGGAGGCGAAACGGTGTCGTGTGACATTTAGAGGCGAAACGGCGCCGTGAATAACAGTAGGAGATCTGTGAGACGTTATGAACAGCTTTTTGGCTATTTATGTTGGGAGCCAAATGGTGAAGAGGATGTAATAAGAGTTGACTTTTAAGAGGTTTATTCTGTTGGTATTATTATGTTTATTCCGATTTATTTATTGGAATTAGTAAAACCTATAAATGAAACTTTTGACAAGAGCTTTCTCATCAAGAAACCCGAAAGTCTAAATTTTTTTTTTTGTTCTATACTTTTACTAATTGTAAATTAGATCAATTCTTTTGAACCCGGAATCTAATCTTACGGATATGAAGATGTGATTATCTAATATGTACAGCAATACACGATTGTAAATGAGATTTTGATTTTGCGACGATGGAGTTAACTCATTTTCACTATAAACTAGCTGAGTGTATGGTTTTGGATTTTACAATACCTGTTTTTATTGGTAAATATGTTCATTAACAATTTAAATAAGTTCGTTTTTTGGTACGAGGGAGTTGACTTTGTAAAGAAGGGTAGTACGTGTGGTTTTAAAAATTAACAGAAAAGTATGAAATTATTAAACTAGTGGAATGCAAAAAGTCAAATGACTTAGTAGATGTTAATTACATGACTAATGTGGTCTGTTAGACCAGTCACAAGGAAGAAACTAATTGCAGGAAACTTGCGTTAGCTTCTATCTAGGGAAAGCAAATCCTTGTGCTGATGACTTAGCAAAACATGCTTCAAAATTAACAATCAGTGAAAAAAGGTTTTCAGGGAGAGCGTAGAGTTTAGTTCAGTTTTGGTCTCATATATAAACATGTTTAATAACTAATTATACGGTGGTGTTGTAAATAACAAACTAATACTAATATTCAAACATTTACATTGTCATGTGAATATCGCAATGACTAAGTATGATAGTATGAATGCAGAATACAAAATTATTATTTTTGCAGATTGGAAATTAATATTCTAAAAAGATACCAGATATTCTTGGAGGAGCAGCTGGCTGCTTACGTTGCAATATGCATTGCATGAACTCTGCAATCAAATTTCTGATTTTTTTTTTTTTTTTTTTTTTTTTTTTAAGTATTTTGAAAATTTCAACATACCATGTTTTAGTTTTTCAGAGACCTCGCAATAATATGATAATAACATTGAAACTGCTACTACCCGATGTGAATAACGCGATGAAGTGCCATGATCAGCAATTCAGGACAGAATGTTCGAACATTTACTCTTTTCAACTATTATTTTATAAGTCAATGAACTTAACCATATATTATGCTTAAGCACGTAATTACATTTCGCGGATCTTTCTAAGAAAACTTGTCAACGATTTCGGGATGGAGAACGTGGAAGCAAAAAGTCTTGCAATTAAAATCACATCTACTCTCTGACTTTTTCCTATGTATTGTGAAAACTTGTAACTATATTACCACAAATATTCACGTGGACATAAAACTAAAGATACATATAGAGATCATGAACTATTCAAGCTTTGAAAGTAATTATATTCAATTCGAACGAGTTTAAAGATTTAAACATTCTAAAAGAAAATGCGTGTAATCGTTCAAATGATTAAAGAACAAAACTATTCGAGTTTTTTTAAGATCCCATGAGCATGACACTGGAACTTCTTTACACATAACAACCAACCTCGGTTCAATACATTTACATATGCAATCTCAGGAGACTGCAACGTGGCAATATGCCAAAATGGGTGTAATCGTTCAAATGGAGACATTATAAAAACATGAAGACTGAATTGTGTTGCTTTTATAATAAAAGCTCTCTCTCGCTGATCAATCAACTACATTAGAAAACATAGCAGGTGACTATCACTTGATATCTGCAGCTCCAAGAACATTTAACCCTTTAGGACTCAAACCGAATCTTGAAGAAATAGCTGCTCCTCGGATGAATAAGCTTCCGGAGAACCGAAAAGATCCAGAAGCAGGAGGATATCAGGCAATGTCAGGTGAAATTCAGGTTGTAACAAGAGGGATTGCACGGGTAAGGACAATCGATTAGCTTCACCGGTTTTCGGTTGAAGAACCAGTCACCTACAGACTCTGCAATTGTCTGTTCCAACAGCAAAACGAACCGGACCAGTTCATTTTTGTAAGAGGAAAGGATCGAGAAAGAAAGCAACAAATTGCGTCAAATGTGTTTTTTTGTTACCTTATTTTCGATTCTTGTAGAGGTTGGGGAGTGCCATGTCATTGACATAAATGTCTGGCAATGAGAAAAGCAGGAGTCTATGAACATCCCACCGACTTTGCTCTGATGAAATTTCCCAATCGCATCCATCAGAGAGCTCCGAAAACCTGCACATCAAACAGGATTCTTCTCAATAGAGCTGACCATATTAGAAATTAACTTATGCTCCGAGGCAGATCTTATGATCCTTATCAAATGTTCAACAAACTTTGCATTCTTAATAAAGATGAAACATCTATACTATAGCTAATCCACTGCTTGCTCATTCACAAAGAGACCAAAACAGATCATATTTACTGTTTGTACTATGAAACAGAAGAGATTTTTGGAGATCGAGTTATAGAACAGATCTTGCATCGTTATGTTTAATTTGAAGTAAAATTACCATGTAGAATATTCATCTGTGCGGCATCACATTCTTTAATATTGAGTCTGCACTTTGCCCAACTTTTATCTGGATCAGCAGCAGCTGGTACCAAGACATTTTGAATCTGAATATGTGCTTTGGTATTAGCAAAACATTAGACTGGATCAAAATCAAAATGGGAATAGGCGAAAAGTGTTAATGTGCAGATTGGTAAACCATAACCTGCCAAAAATCGTAGGCTGCATTGACAAGAAACACCGGAGTTTTTATGTTTTTCAGGAATTCATGGGGAAACATACACTGCAAATCAAAATCAACAAGTCTCAGTACCATCAAGATATTACCAGTAGCTGGAAAGTTTAAAATCAAAGTTAGAGACAAAACCTACCTTAGATGGCTCCATTTTGGCTATACATTTCTGATCCAAGCTCTTATCTACTCCCTGGTTGGTATCGCAGTCCAGTATCATCATAACATATATATAGTAAGGTATGATTTCGACTATTCACAAAAAAAAGGGAGTAAATAGGAACCTGCAGCTTAACAACATCATGATAGAAAGTACTCATGGTAGGGTTTCCACGAACATCAGGCCTGAAATGAAGGAAAACAGGTTTTACTGAGGGACATTGTTTAGCCGATTTAAACATCTACAGTAACTTCCTTAGCTCTGGGGGCTAAAGTGTTTCATTTATCTAGCTAAGGTCCAAAGAACTTAACGAAAGAGCACTAAAACGCGGGAGCAGAGAGCAGTCATAAACTCTGTGGAAAATAGACATATGAAACATACACGTTGAGAAAGAAGCCTCCATCAGAAACACATTTGACAGCTGCAGCTTTTGGCAGATGATCCCGAAAGTAGTCACAATGTATAAGAGTTGCCAAGCCACCAGCAGAACATCCTGTAAGTATCGCCTACATATTTTCTCTCGAGTGTGTAAAAAGAAAAGTTACCAAAAGTAGAAGAATTCTGAAAATTAAAGAAGAGATATGGTAACATAGTTCCTTATGCTTGATCAAGAGGACGCTACCTGTTTCGCATCTGACATGCCCATCGACAACAGTTCATCCATGATTGCCTCCCAAATGAGCTGACCCCGGAAGAAAAGCCGTGTCTCGTTCTGACAAGAGAGGAAGAGACTCTAATGAACATGACATTATGGATCTTTTCCTTGCTCTCGATAGAATCTGACACACAAAACTCTCAGCCTACCAAAGCCTTATTACCTTGAATTCAGCTTCAGGGCGTCCGGCGAACGAGGCGCCATCACAGTACCGTATCTTAACCCTGTTCCAGTTATTGAATTCTGCAACAACAGAGACGAAAAAAGATTCAAAAACTAACTTATACAAACAGAAGAAAGGCCAATTATAAAACTAAAGAAGCTACTATAGATTTCTTCTCCTACCAGGATTTTGAGATGGGTCACTGCTTAAGAGACCTTGAAAGGGAACTTCACGTTCGAAGTAGTTGGAAGAACCTAATTTAGTCATTGCTCGAGAAGAACATGACGCAACTGTGTTGCACCAGCCTCCACCCTTTATACATTTCACTCTAATAAATTCTCATTTCCAATTCAAATTCAAATTCAAATTCAATCAACAAACATAAGAATACCTCCAAATGAAGAAGCCAGCTTTTTGAGCCAGATCCCGAGCCCTTGTGAAAATGGTACCCAGGCAAGCTTCCATCCAAACAAACTGCGAAAATCCATTAAAAACTCAGAAAGTGTCAAACTTTAAAAACGAAATCAGAAGAAGGAGACAAATTTGGTAACAGTACAGGCTCCTCTCTCTTTAGCTTTACTCGACAGCTTCAGTTTGACCAGAACACTTGGGAGTGCGACGGCGGGAGATCGGTCAACGGAGGGGACGGAATCTGAAGTGGGATCAAAGAAGAAAGAGAGGAAAAATACGATCAAGACGAATCCGATGGAGGCGACTAGCCAATCACTCTTGGCCAGTTTTCTGCATCGTAGCAGAGAGTTTAACCTGGGAATCGCCATTGAAGAACAGGCAAATGGAGCAAATCAGTACACTGTTTTCAGATGTTAATTACATCTGTGGGACCCACTTTTTAAGTCAACCCCAATCAAATCAATGATCAAATACGTTAATTGAAAAGAACCTCGCAACCACTTAAAAACCAATTTTGGGAATCCGAAATACCGGTTTAAGTCGGCACAAACGAGCGAGAGAGTTGAACCGGACTTGAGATGCTAAAGCCTCCCTTCCGGTTAGTGGGTTTTCGTGTAATTTTGAATCTAAGAAATAAACCATTTTCCGCCTTGCACGAAGAATCAGTGAGGTGAAGGAAAAAAAAAAAGCCATTGAAGGCTTCCATGGCGTCGTCATCGTCACGATCGCTGGTTTCTTCCTATAGCTTTGATGACAAAGACTTTGATGACGCTGATTTATGGGCGGTGATCGATTCCGCCGCCGCTGCAGCCTGCCAGTCTATCGGGAAATCACCCAAACCCCTCGCGATTAAGTATCCTAACTTCAAATCTCCTCCGACGCCTATTTCTTGCCCTCCTCCACAGTCGAAGCATCTTCAGGTCCCGAATCAAAGCTCTAGCTTTACACGGCGGTCACACGAGGAGTCACCGCGTCCGAAGAAAATGGCCAGATCTGGCGTTTTGTCTGAGGTGAACAATGAGAGTCCTATGGCTCTTGTTACGACGGCGCACAGGAATTCGACCCCGACCATCCATTCGAATAAGTTTTCTTCGCCGGAGAGTTACTTGTCGCCTGGGATCAGACAGTCTACGCCCTTCTCGGAGGTTTCTCCGTCAGCGAGTTGCGTTAAGAACGATTTGGTTAATGAGATGCGACATAGTTTGTCTGGGAGCTTTCCTTCTGCTACTCTGTTCAAGGAATTCCAGAATTCAGCCATGGCGGTAATTCGATTTTCCTCTATCCATTGAATTATCCTTTGTTGTATATTTCATGGAATTGATACGGTGATTTGGGAACCTACGAATAGAAACAGCAAGCTTCTTCGATGATTTGTGCACTGAAGGTGTTCGATGAAATGTCAAGCTGTGTTTTGCATGATATTTTTTCGATCATGGCTTTAGAGAGAATGAAAGAACCTTAGCTACACCACTAGTGTCTGTGTGCGACTGTGAAAGGGAATTTATGTTAGCTGTTTTTGGATCTATGCGACTATCATATTTGTTATCGTTACATCAAATGCTATGATGTTGTGAACTAACAACATGGCTTCATCATATTTTTTTACAGATTCTAGAGAAATCTGATTACACGATGATATCCGGGAAAGCATTCATTAAAAAGTCAGGTGAAGATTATGCTTGCTGTCTCCTTTTTGTCATCTTAACCTTTGATATTGATATTGATACCACATTGTGTGAAATGTTCAGGCTGGAGGAAAATATCGTTTTACTTCAACGTGTCTTATGAAATAAAAGACAAGACCATTGAGTTCGACGAAAACAGGAATGTGCAGCGTGCTGAGTTCATCGTCCGAGCTATCATGCAGTAATGTTCTTCTCTATAAACCTGAACTTGATAGGTAGTGTGAGGTGATTAATTGTTGTTTCACCTTTTGGTTTATCGGCTCTCTCAGTGGGGGAAGATTTGCTGATGGATGGGGCTCCTGTGAGCGACGTGAGAAGAAATTTCTCAAACCAAATCACGATATCCCCAGCACAGCAGAGACCAGAGCCAAAAACAGGGCTTGCCAGGTAAACTTCTTCTTCTAATGCTCCGTTACAGAACAAATTGAAGTCATTTTGCCTCAGACTATACATCTGCATGACAAGTCAGGCTAAAAATGAAGAGGTTTAAGCCTACGAAAGAAATTGTTAAGACAAGACAACAAACTGATATCTTGCACTTTTACCATAAAATGGAATGCTCATAACGAAACATGGTGCTGCAAAATGTTTGATTCCAATATCGGATTATTCTTATAACAAGTTCAAGCATTGAGTTTGAGAAAAAGAAAAAAAGACTTAAGCACATGAACGTCAAGAAACTTATACTTGGGAGTTCTAAAGTTCTAAAAACTCATATTGGTATGGTTTTAGCTTCGTTTTTTTCATTCTGTTATGTTATTTCTAACGATTTAAGAAGCTCTTTCTTTCTCCCGCAGGATCTTCTAGGAATAGGTGAATATCGAGAAAGCTCAACTGAGTTTCCACGATGATCAGACAACATCAAATGTGTTTCCCGACTTTGTGAGTACCAAGCTAAACAATCTGCACATCCAAATCAAGATGGAAAAGGTATGTATATGAAAGCTGATCCCTCAATGGGTTTCGTGGATTTGAGTCTTGACTACACAGGAAGAAAGCGAACGAAACTTGCTTCTAAGTGTAATGGATTATGAATTGTGTCAAGTACTTTTCTAGTTCCATCTTAAATTAACAAAACAAATATATTATTTAAATTTCTTGTTATCATTGTTTGGCATCTTATAATTATTCCTATCTTTATATAATTTAGGATGAAAAAATAATAATTGAATTAATTAAGGATGTCTCAAGAGACAAAAGACAGAAATTCGATCCGATTCCAAAGCTGCCAGACACTTTGGAACAAGAGTATTGAGTTACGGTTTCCGTCGAAAAGAAGGGAGAGGCTTTAATTAACGCATATTAACTAACACATTTTCTGTTTTAGATTAAAAAAAATGAGCTAAGTAAACTAAGCCAAAACAATCGAAAATTTGGCTCCGTTCTGATGTTCATATGGATAGTCCCCAATATATAGCTAACACAAGAAAATAGACAAAACAGAAAAATGAGGGGGACAAACACAGAATAAAATGTTGGAAATACAAACACAAGAGACTTTGAGCGAGAGAAAGCTTAGTCGACTTCCTCGATCTTGGGACCAGCACCTCCGGCAGAAGGTGGAACATCATCGTCCATTCCTCCTGCAGCAGCTGGACCACCAGCTTCACCGCCTTGGTACATCTTCGCTATGATCGGGTTGCAGATACTCTCTAGCTCCTTCATCTTGTCTTCAAATTCATCACACTCTGCCAACTGGTTCCCTTCAAGCCACTCGATGGCTGCTTCGATCGAGTCTTCAATCTTCTTCTTGTCGTCAGCCGCTAGCTTCTCGCCAATCTTCTCATCGCGGATTGTGTTCCTCATGTTGTACGCGTAGTTCTCAAGAGCGTTCTTGGCTTCGACCTTCTTCTTGTGATCCTCGTCTTCTGACTTGTACTTCTCCGCTTCTTGAACCATTCTCTCAATCTCGTCCTTTGACAATCTTCCCTTGTCGTTTGTGATTGTGATCTTGTTCTTTTGTCCTGTTGTCTTGTCCTCGGCCGAGACGTTGAGGATACCGTTTGCGTCAATGTCGAAACAGACTGTGATCTGAGGAACACCTCTGGGAGCTGGAGGGATACCAGAAAGCTCGAACTTTCCCAAAAGGTTGTTGTCTTTGGTCCTTGCCCTCTCGCCTTCGTAGACTTGGATCAAGACGCCTGGTTGGTTGTCTGAGTAAGTTGAGAAGACCTGTTCCTTCTTCGTGGGGATGGTCGTGTTCCTTTGGATCAAAACAGTCATGACTCCTCCGGCGGTTTCAAGACCAAGAGAAAGTGGCGTGACGTCGAGCAAGAGGAGATCTTGAACCTTCTCGTTACCCTCACCGCTGAGAATAGCTGCCTGAACAGCAGCACCGTAGGCAACGGCTTCATCGGGGTTGATGGATTTGCAAAGCTCTTTGCCGTTGAAGAAGTCGAGGAGCAACTGCTGGACCTTGGGGATACGTGTTGAGCCACCGACCAAGACAACATCGTCGACTGAGCTTTTGTCCATCTTGGCATCACGAAGACACTTCTCAACAGGCTCCATACATTTTCTGAAGAGATCCATGTTGAGCTCCTCAAATCTTGCACGGGTGATTGGAGAGTAGAAATCAATACCCTCGTACAGAGAGTCGATTTCAATGGTGGTCTGAGCTGTAGAGGAGAGAGTCCTCTTCGCTCTCTCACAGGCGGTTCTCAACCTCCTAAGAGCTCTCGGGTTTCCGCTAATGTCCTTCTTGTTCTTCCTCTTGAACTCCTGGACAAAGTGGTTCACCATTCTGTTGTCGAAATCCTCACCACCGAGATGAGTGTCTCCTGCAGTCGCCTTCACCTCAAAGATACCTTCTTCAATGGTGAGAAGAGAGACATCAAAAGTACCACCACCAAGGTCAAAGATCAATACGTTCTTCTCCCCAACGCTTGTAGCCTTCTTGTCTAGACCATAAGCAATGGCAGCTGCCGTAGGCTCGTTGATGATACGCATTACGTTCAAACCAGCAATGACTCCGGCGTCCTTCGTTGCCTGACGCTGAGAGTCGTTGAAGTAGGCTGGAACAGTGACGACAGCGTTTTTGATGGAGGAACCGAGGTAGGCTTCAGCGATCTCACGCATCTTGATGAGAATCATGGAAGAGATTTCTTCAGCAGCAAACTCTTTATCCTCTCCCTTGTAGTTGACGACGATCATGGGTTTGTCAGCGGGTCCTGGGATGATCTTGAATGGCCACAATTTCATGTCGCTTTGAACAGAGCTGTCACTGAATCTACGACCAATCAACCTCTTTGCATCTGTTACATAACAAAAAGAGAACACAAATCATAAGAAAACAATGTTTCCGCCACCATAGTTATAGCAAAACCCCAAATCTATACACTCAAAAGCATATGATTAGCTAAATCTTTCTGAAGCAATCAAATCGAACATAAAGCTTCCTATGAAAGCTGGAAACATCCCTACGCATCTTCCATGTATATATCTACTAATAACCTACGCATCGATGCATAAATTCGAACAAGATGAAGAAGAAACAAGTAAATACGTACCGAAAACAGTGTTAATCGGGTTCATGGCCACCTGATTCTTCGCGGCGTCACCAATCAAACGCTCGCTGTCCGTGAACGCGACGTAAGACGGCGTCGTCCTGTTGCCTTGATCATTAGCGATGATCTCTACACGGTCGTGTTGCCAAACTCCGACGCAGGAGTACGTCGTCCCGAGATCGATACCAATTGCTGGACCTTCACCTTTACCCGCCATTGTTAAGCTATACGCAAAATCGAAGGAACAAAAACTTTAGAGGTAGCAAAAAAGTAGAGAAGTAGAGGTCTTTCTCTTTTGTATCCGGAAAGATGAGGATGAGGGAGAAGTCTGTATATAGATTCGCGGAGTCGTGTTTCGAGAATGTTCGATGGTTTTGTTCTGTAACCGTTCGATCTTTTCGGAGTTCAGGATCTGACGGTCGCCGAACGATTCTTCCCCACTTTTCCTTTTCGACCTTTAAAAAATGAGGCGCGTACGAGTTTTGGGACTCAAAAGCCCGCGTTTAAAAGGTTCGAGAATGTTCGATTCGATGACTTATTTCCAAATCAGAAGTCGGTCATTGGCTATTGACATTTCCTTGCGTTTTGATTGGCTTGGAATTGTCCAATGGTCACCGTCAGTGTTATTATCTACTATCTAGACACGTATTCTTTTTTCACTTTATATTTTTAATTAACGTTGGTTAAAATATCCTTTCTTACAAAGTCTGGTTAAAATACAACATCCTTTCTTACACGTACAGGAACAAATAAACAAGAGGACTTTTAATAGTTGAGTTGCTTGAGCTGTATTCATTCAAATACAGCCCAAAGTGGGGAAATAGCAATAGTAGCAACTTTGGGCTTACTATTGCATAGTATAAGAGATATTCGGCCTTCTTTAAAAATGGCCTAAAACAAGATGAAAGAGTGCAACGTGTATTTTCATTTTATTCTAGCTTACATGTATAATTAATAACTAAAACATTCTCAAAGAATAATATTAATAAATGCAGTTAATCAATCAATATAAAAACCGAATAAAAAATATAGAATTTATTTTGAGAAATTAGGTCAAATAACCATATAAATTTCAAAAATATACAAACTAACCATAAAAAACAATGGCTATGATATTTTGTATATATTCTACAATATATACAAATTTATCCTTCTAATTTTTTTACTTTCCCTCCTGTTTTTTCTCTTCTTCCCTTTCACTTTCCTTTACCGTTTTCTCCTCTTCTTCCTCCTCCTTTTCCCCTCTCCTTCATCTCCCATCTTTTCCCCTCCCCACCTCCCCTCCCCTACTTCCCTCCCCCGTCCTTTCTCATCTTCTACTTTTTCTTATACAATATATATAAAACAAACATTTTATAAATAGTATAGTATAGTAGTATAAATTGATATAGTATAGTATAATAATGTGTTTATAAATTTGGTTTGAAGGGTAAAAAAGATAAATGTTAGGGTTTTTGATTATTGAATGAATTATGAAATTAATATGGTTATATTCTTTAGTTTATGGTGTAATGTGGTTATATCACAAATTAACCCATTTATTTTCAAAATTTAATTTAACAAAAAAATTGATTTTTTTTGTGGCACAGAAAATTGCATCCATAAGAAAAGGAAGAAGAAGGTGTACAAGTACCAAGTATATGATAGCGTAGGACCTAATTGATTATACCTTCAAATTCCCTGACCAAGAGGAAACAATACTAACCATGAAGCGTGCAGCTTGTTATAAATGCTCTCTACTTGAACTTGAACTGTTGATGAGACTTATGTCTTTCATACCATTTCTTCTTCTCTTTTGTCTCATTCCATAATCTCAATATTATATAGATTTATCAAACATTACCTTTTTATTCCGTCGACGGAATTCCACATCATTTCAATAAATAAGGTCGGTTATGTGGCTATGTAACATTTTCATAACTTGCCAAAGAAAAACAAAATCAATTTCTCGAGAAACTTGGAGAAACGTTGAGAGTTTTGAATGTAATTTGCTGGTTTAACTCGTTTCCCACTTACCCATAAAAATATCGATATCTCCAATATGGTTTAAACCGGATCAAAATGAAACCATAAGAAGAGAGTATCGACAAGAAATAAAAAATGAATCTAAACAAAAACTAACACTAGTCTTTTGTTCCCTTACACCCAAATGTAACGTGGCATGGCGAAGACCCAAACTGTCTTTGAAAAACACCTGCTTTAGTTCAGTTTCCCTTCGCCTAAACCGTAACTAAACGGATGCATTATAAAGTCTGGTTTGGTTTGCTTTAGTTTTGGTCCCATTACTACAAAATATGGAAAATGAAAATACTTGGATTAAGAGACAGCTGCTCATAAGTATTAACTCTTTGACGTTGCCACTTTAAATCCCATCACGCCTTATTTATACGTACTCTTCTTGCTCACCATAACCTTCATCTCAACATCTTCATCTAGCAAAAAATCTCTACATAAAAATTCACATAACAATTCGTAAAAAAAAAAGAATGCGCGAGACAACATGTCTGGAGCGACTTGGCCTGGCTTTGAGAACCGCCATAGCTTGTCTCATCGTGAGCTTGACCACTCTGTACGGTCCCAAACAACTAAAACACTTCACAACGTTTCCAGCCTTTTCTTACCTGACCACAATCTTAATCTGGCTATCCGATGCTGAACCAACATACGGCGAAGTTCTCAAGTGCTGTGTTGATGCCTTCTACGCCACTTTTCAGACGATGGCCATTGTTCTAGTGAGCATCTTCGTGGTTGGACCATCCTCGCTAGGAAATGGCTTGGTGGCTCCAGTTGCTGTGGCTGTAGCTTCGTTCATCGTGGCTTTCCCAGCGTCCACGAGTCTCCTGACTAAACGAATTGCCTTCGGGCAGATCGTAGTTGTCTATGTGACTTTTGTGGTGTTCAATGGAGAGATTGCTCATGTTGTCATGCTCCCCGTTCATGTGGCGGCTAGTACAGCGCTTGGAGCCATTGCTTCACTCCTCGCCGTGCTTCTACCTTTTCCAAGGCTGGCTCATACTCAGGTGAGTCTTGCGATTATTATTTTTGTCGTTTTTTTAATGACGATGAGAGACGGTAACAAGAAACTTACCTCGGATTTTAACTGGTTTGCAGATGAGTAAGGGTTGCAAATTATATGCTGAAAATGCTCTTGAGAGGTTGAATTTGTTCGTCGAGGTCATGATGGCTCGAGACAACACCACAGCTCAGGTTTTTATCACAAAGGCCGCTTCATTATCTGCAGCAGCAAGAAACACACTCAAGAGCATCAAACTCCACCAAGTAAGCCAACTGTCTTAAATATAATACTGAGTATAATCATCATCTGCAAAATACTGAAGAGTTTTTTTTTGGCCTTGGCTTGTCGTGTTGGTCTAACCATCTGTTTCTGACAATTTTGTTATTTGGTAACAGGAGCGTATGGTATGGGAGCGACCAGATACAAAATTCTTGACAAGGAAGCAGAAGCATCCTGAGGAGAAACTGCAAGCCACAGAGTTTCTGATGAGGGGTATGGAGATGGCGTTGGGATCTTGCAGTTCTTTTCCTCTAGGCATGAGCCGAGATGAACTGACACGTCTTTTAGAAGCTCCAAGATCACAGATTGCTCCTGAGTCAGCACCTACTCTCGACGGGCTGAGATGGCATCCTGAGGCTGCTTCTCTATCTACCGCAGCTTTACCGGTTTGCTTCTTCCGGTACTGTGTGGAACTCTTCAGAGGTGATTTCTTATCTTTGAGACAAGACAGTAAATGTGTAGATAAGAGTAACACCGAGGAAGAAACTCACCAAGAAAACGAAGAATTGTCCACGAGCAAAAGGGTTTTGGATATTCTCTGTGTCTGGATGGCTAGAGAAAGGTTTGTTTTTGCAATCAAGTGCTCGATCTCTCTAGGCCTTGCGGTTCTTTTTGGTATTATGTACAATAAAAAGAACGGGTACTGGTCGGGTCTAACCGTAGCCATTAGCCTTGTATCCGGTAGGCAAGCAACATTAACAGTAGCAAATTCTCGTCTACAAGGGACAGCCATGGGATCAGTCTACGGTCTATTATGTTGCTCTGTTTTCCAAAGATTACAAGAGTTCAGGTTCTTACCTCTGCTTCCTTGGATAGCCGTCACCGTCTTCATGAGGCACAGCAGAGTCTATGGCCAACCTGGAGGAGTTACGGCCGCCATTGCAGCACTGTTGATACTCGGAAGGAGAAACTATGGAGCTCCGACTGATTTTGCAATCACTCGCATCGTTGAAGCTTCAATCGGGTTGCTCTGTTTTGTCTTTGGGGAGATCCTGGTCACTCCTGCGAGAGCAACAACTCTTGCAAGAACCGAGCTTTCAAAATGTCTCGATGCGCTCTTAGATTGCATCCGGTCACTGGTTCTTTGCTCTGAGCAAAAGAGCCAGCAGATGTCAGATTTAAGAAGCAAGCAGGCGAAACTCAAATCTCATGTTGAAGCACTAGAGAGGTTTACAGCAGAAGCCATGACAGAGCCTAATGTTCCGTTCCTCCGCCCACTCAACGCGGTCAGTTACAGCAAGCTTTTGGGTTCTTTCTCGAAGATATCTGATCTCTGTCTCTATGTTTGTGATGGCCTGACAAACCTATCTGGAGCTCAACCTACGCTTGGCTTTCCTTGGGATCACATCACTCATGACCTGAAATCCTTCCAAGAAAAGCTTCAGTCTTCGGTGAAATTCTTAGAAGAGACCGCATCGAACAAGTCTACAGCAAGATTTCAAAAAGAGTTGCAGAAGAGAAAGATATGCCATGATATTGAAGCAGGAACAACATCAAACGACAACCACTCAAACATGGAGCTGGGTCCAAGCCAAGATGATGCAGAGAGGTTTTCAGTTTCTTTTGTAACGCTACTGAAGGATGCAACAGACAAGATAAGTGGTAGCACAGCTGAAGAGGTGATGAAGAATGAAACTAGTCTATGTTTGAGCAGTCTAGGGTTTTGCATTAGCAGATTGATGCAAGAAACAACATGTATTATGACAGAAATCACCCATACAACTTGATTTTGTTCTTGAAGACGTTTAGTAACTATAGCATATAGCATCATGTAAGAAACATCAGGTGATTCAGATGTATAAACTTAATGTTAACCAGAGAGCAAAATGAGGCAAATTGTTTCTCTAATGTATATAAGCTATTCAATCATTCAAAGTGAAGTAGCAATAGAGAAAAGGAGAGATTCATCCAGCTAAAACGACATTGTCAACATATATCTACTGAAGAAAATACAAAAAAAAACAAAAAGTCTTCTTCAAGTATGGAATGCGAATGACAAGTCGAATCTGAGATATCAGAGTGATTGAATCTGAAACTCGTGTCTATTCGAATTTAGGGTCAACCATCACGAAATGGTAGGCTATCACCAGGATGAAAATGAAGATTCCCAGAAAATTGGCAAAGAAGCCCAGATCTTGATCGTCAAACATCTGTATTAGAAGAAAGAGAGAAGCTTTAGCTTGTGCAATACTAATTGTTCAGCTAAAACCAAACAGACATCCACATAAAACAGTCACTTCAGCCAGATCTTGTAGAAATCCCCCTAAAATTCAACTCTTTTAACATGTTCAATCTCTGAATTATGTTCGAATCTCCATCCAAATCGGTAGCAATAAATCATAAAGGTTATACATTCTCATGAATTCAGAATTCTGGTTACAAGTTGAAGATAATGTTTTTTTTTTTACAAACAAGACATGATGGAGATCACAAAATCCAGAAAGGAAAATACTTGTTACATCAAACAAATCGATCCATAAGATAAGCAAAAACCGACATCGATCGAATCTAATAGTACTAGCAAGATAAACCAGATCACTGTGTAAAAATTATCTGGGAAAATGAAATGATGCCTAAGATTCACTACCCGGAATTTGAAATTGAAACCTTTGAAGACAGATACAAAAATCCCACAGAAAGCTTCGAAATTTACCTTCGAAAATGCAGAGAAATTCGAGATGGAGGAGCAAGGAACGCGTGACGTGAACGGTGCTCTTAACACTAATAAAAGTCTCTCTGAAGCAGATGGAGCGAGAGATTGAGCTGACTCCACTTGAAGAAGCACAAGATGCAAACGACGACGTTTTGCGCAATTCAAGTAAAGTGGCTTCAAGTGGTTAATATCGGTTTGCTCCCAATGCAATATCGAGAACCGGAAAGGATTATAGACTTCGAAAAATGCTGCATACCAAGCAATTACAGTATTGTATATGCAAATTCCAGATACATTATACAATTTTTTTTTCTTTACAATTTGAACTGAGAACAGCGTTTAAAGCTTTTACACAATTGGGTTTGTCTTGGAACGCGGTGAACAAATCAAAGGATCATTTATTCATTCCTCGCGGGTAAATACATTCTCAACCTTGAGAGCTAAAAACAAGAAAGAGAGGAGGGAAACGCAGACCATAACAAGCATCACTATGAGCATGGCTTGCAATGATATATACGGACTTAGGAAGAACACAATCGCTATCGCTGCGCTCTGCCATACTTTTAGCTGCGCAAACGCTCCTTCCTGTTTCCACAAAGGACAGGTTTCAGCGGATTTTCTCATGTATGTTTCAGTGTACTGTGTAATAATAATAACGTTTCGGTGACATTTACCGTGTCATGTTTGAAGAGTAAGGCGAGAAGAGCACTGATTTGAGTGTTTAATATCCCGTCGCCAATTCCTAAAATCGCCGCCATTATTAGTGGATAAGCTGTGCCAAGTACTCCGCTAGTTTGCCTGCATCATAATCACATCACCATGGCTGAGTTTCTTTCAAAACCACTTGTTGGCTATGAGATCACACAAATCCCAGGAATACTCCCAAAAGGAAGCTGCTTGATTAATGCCAATATACAAGTAACGAAACTCTTAAGGGGAAAATATTTCACTCACGAAAGCACAAACAGAAGGAGTTACGGAGTCACATAGGGAGTAGGAGTAACAAACCTGTACCAAAGAAGAAGCCAGAGAAACACAGAAGCTTGAGCAACTGCTCCACCGGAAACTATGAAGGTGATTGATGACAAACCAGAGGTGAACCGTCCAGCAGTAATTGAACACTAGAATGATTTTCAGCATAACAAAAAAAAGATAAGTATTAACCTCATAAAGCCAATAATACAAAACTATCAGCTAAAAAGGGATGATTTTTGGCTTTTTACGTTAAACTTACAACTGCATCAAGAGCTCCGTAGACGGCCATTGCCCCACCAACACCTGAGACACCAATCGCAGGTGTAACAATTTCCTTTGTAAACTCAGCCCTATAAACAGCAAGACTCGGTTTGTAAAAATAATAAAGGTATATATCATACCAAACATTACTCGAAAATTTGACTGAATCTACTCTCAATACAGTTTGTTGAGAGGCGTACCAAACAAATGCTTGCTGCAATCCTGAATATGCAAGGAGTGGGACAATCAGTAGCATCCGTATGTCGAGCAAAGGAGTGATTATCATCCTTGGAAGAGAAACCAATGAATCAACTAAGCCCACAGAAGAACCCGCAGGTTCTTTTCCATCTTCTCCGTCAATTTTCCGAATGAAGAACATGAGAATTGTTCCTAATGTCATACTGAGTAGAAACACCAACAACAATAAGGTTGTGCCACTGGTGCTTCCTTCCTACAGTCATGTACACAAGACGAAAACAATGGTGTAGCTACCCAACTAGAAGGTCAAATATATAATTACTTTGTGGTAGCATTGTCTGCAATTCAGTATTTCAACCTTAGGAATAATTACTTTGTGGTCTGATGAGAACTAGTAGTCAAGTTATATTCTAACACGATGAACAAAATTATTATACTATAGCAACCAAAAAAAGTAAGCCATCATGAATTTGACACTCTAATACATGCTATAAGATTTCTGTCTAACGATTGAAAAAAAATCAGTACCTTTCCATCTTTCAGCAATGCAAGTGTGATGAGATTCCCAAACAGCTACAAAAATAATGATGTGAAACGTGTCAGAAGAAGAATTTAGAGTAAGTGCATACAAGATTATGAGGTTATGCAAAAACGAAAAGATTAATAGGAAAGTATGATCAAACAAGCATTTCACCTGGTGGCAGGCGAAGATAGCCCAAAATTCTCCATTAAAGAGCCCAATTACAGAACCTTCATGCACGTCATGATCTTTAGCATGGCTTCTCGCAATTGATGTAAGGTATGTTCCCTGATGCAGTCAAGGCAATTTAATTTAAGATCGAGAAATGCACTACGTATCCGCATGAAATTAACATTAAGAAAACTGGAACACGTAGTTGCACCTGGCCAACCCATATGATTGAAGCTGCGAATCCAAGGTATAAAGAGGCTGGTACCATAGTAATCCTAGAACCATATGTCAAGAGAAAAAAAAAAAGTGTTAAAAGTGTCTAAGAGATTAAGTCATTTAAGACAAGAGAGGAGATGAGATAATACCATGAGGGCTTCAGATTAGCAGCGACGAAGAGCCAATACCCTGTGGTTCCTAAAACCAGAGCATTCTTTGATCCCATTAACCGGACAACCAAAGATGCAACCATGGAGCAAAACATGAAGGACACATACAATATCCCTAGAGAGATTGTTCCCAAATCCTGAAAGAATCAACACACCTCATATATCACCACACACACACAAAAGACACGTGTAATCCACAGCTCTAAGACAATTCAGTGTCTCATCTTAATGTTTCCGGGAAATGGCAACTGAAGAAAATGATCAATTTTTCGATAAGCAATTGATGAAAATGGAAAGAAACAAGCAAAAAAAAGAGTAAAGGGAGCACCTTGTTAACGGTAGTTTCAAGGTTTTGAGCGGCACCGTAAGCGAGGAAGATTAATAGAAAGGAGATGCTGAGGATATGAACATCTCTTTTATAGCTCTTTCCCGGTCTTGCCTTGCGATCCTCACCAGAGACCAACGGCGCCTCCTCGTCCTCTCGAGAATTCATGTCGGATTATTGGTCCGGCCACCGAGAAGGTTACGGCTCCGAGAAAGATGAGCGGAGCACCACCGAGACTGAAAGTCAAACCATGTGGAGAGAGAAAGAAAGAGTGATAGAGAAGTACACTTTGATTGCTTTTCGGTTTATTATGTTCCGGTATAGTTTAAAATTTCGGTTTCGGATGAGTTCAGGATTGAATTGCGAATAGGCCTTGCCCCTTATTATGAAAATCAGTTCCACTTGGGCCAGGCTTACTAAAAAAAGCGACGAACGAATTTCCAGAAATGTTTTAAGTTTCACTTTCTACAAGTGGAACTGATTTATAGTGGGCTCCAATAGGCCTTGCCCCTTATTATGAAACGGTGTCGTCAAGTAGAACTTTCGCTTTCTAGCAGATCTGCTTTGTTCTTCTTTCCCTTTCAGTGCTGTGTTGACTTGTTTGTTCGTTGCTAAAAAAATTATACCAGAAGCAACAATGGCGTCTCCGGCGAAGTTTCCATGCTCTAAACCAACATTTCACCGCCAGATCAATCTCCAGCGAAGTTTTTCTCAAAGACTCTCGCTTCCCCTATTTTCCAGAGACATAGCTAAGTCAACACTGGCCAGATATCCCGTCATCAGAGCTTCATCATCAACGCCGTCGAATCCCAAACCGTCACTGCTCAAAACCACCTGTATCACTCTCACCGCAGCGGCGGCTCTGTTCTCAGCCTCCTTTTACCTCGTCAACAAACCTCCCGCCATCTCACCGGAAGAGGCGACGCTCGAGAGACACCTGGAGACGCAATCGGACGACGTGGAAGCTTTACTATCGCTGACGAAAATCAAATTCGAGTCGAAAAAGTATGACCATGCAATAGCGATTCTGAGCCGTATGATAGAAATCAATCCAGACGAACGAGAGTGGCCGGTTATGAAGGCTCGGATCATGTCATGCCACGGCGAAAGCGAATCGGCAATCAAAGCTTTCGAGGAGATTCTCGCAGAGGACCCGACTCGCGTCGACGCGTATCACTACTTGGTGATGGAGTGTTACGACTCTATCCCCAGACTAACAGAGCTAGAGAAGAGGATCAGCGATGCGATTGACAGATGCAAGAAGGAGAAGAAGAAGAAGAGCAAAGAGATTCGAGATCTCAGGTTGTTGATCGCACAGATTAGGGTAATCGAAGGAAACTCGGTTGAAGCAATTAGGATTTGTGAAGAGCTAGAGAAGGATGATCAGGAAGATTTGAGGGTGAAACTGTTTCGAGGATTGATGTACTCGTTGATGAAGAAGGAAGACGAAGCTGGGAAGTTATTCGAGGAGGTTGCAGTGTTGCTTCCGGAGGATCATCCGCTCAGAGACTATGGGAACGATCAAGAATCGGAATGGAGAGTGATTGTAGCTTACGATAGTGTCTACTGCTATTTATGTACATTTGTTAAGCTTTTTGTAGCTTCCTCTTTTGGTAAGTTCCGTTAACTTTTGGAATCTTAAAGTATCTCTCGTGTGAAATGTTTTCACAGCTGAATTTCAACTGTATCTATCATCACCAGTGTTCAAATGAATTTACAAATTTACATACACCCTGTGTGATAAATTTCTCCAAATGCTCTTAGGAAATAAATATTATACGTGTCTTAGTTTACTTTATTCAAACTTGCCAATATATAAATGGGAATGAGCTAATCCTGATTAAGATCTATATAAATAATGATCATCGCCTCGACGGTTCAACCTAATAAATCATCAGAGACAGCTAAACAAGCAACGAGATCAGAGTATACGTACGTTTGGTGAAGAGATTGATCATACAATGACATCAGAAACCAAACGAAAAAGAACACAGAAACCGGATTTCACAAATTTCTAAAAGATTACAAATCATCAAATAATACATAACACCATCCCAAATTCTCAACTAGAGTTCACGAACTGGTGAAGTCATGACGGCGCCAGGTTTCGTCTCTCCGGGAAGAATGAGTCAAGCGGCAGTCTGAATCCACGTCAGCACTCATTAACGGGTTTATTAAGTTAATATAGTTTCCGGCTTAATACATTTATACTTCATGGGCTTTATACGACCCACTAAGGAGACTCCAGGGCTTTTATTTGTATAGTCCACGTCAGCACCCATTTATCTCATTCAGCCCATTTTGAGTTTGATCTATGAATGATAAATGGGCTTTATACGACCCAATAAGGAGACTCCAGGGCTTTTACTTGTTTGTCTCACATGTACTTCAATGTATATATATCGCGTCCCTCCGTATTTAGGGTTTTCTGATTCTCGGAGAGTAGCAGCGGCGCAGCAGGAGAACACGAGTTTAGCTCACGATGGGTATGGCGATGAACTATATCCCTACATCTTTTTAATCAGCTTCGTTTCATAAATCGGAGTCTTTGGAGGATTACGTCTAATTTATCTTATCTTTTTTGTTTTGTTCTGTTTCTAGCGAGAATTAAGGTACACGAACTGAGGGACAAGTCGAAGAGCGATCTTCAGAACCAGCTTAAGGATCTGAAGGCTGAGCTCGCTCTCCTCCGTGTCGCCAAAGTCACCGGAGGTGCTCCCAACAAGCTCTCTAAAATGTACGTGTGCTCTATCTGTGAAACTTTAGATTTTTCGATTTGCAGTAAATGATTCTGAAATGAAGTCTGCATATGCTATTCTTCTCTTTATCGTTTATGTTAGTAGTTTTGCTATGCCCTTAATCATTTAGGCTGTGTGGTCTATATAGAATTATTGAGAATGATATACATTAATTTGATGTAGATAGATTATTGCTGAGAAAGTGAATTCGTTGTTGGTTTGGCATTTCCTGGCTTGTGAATATATCTGTAACTGTATGTGTTTTGTAATCTCCAGCAAGGTCGTCCGTAAATCCATAGCTCAGGTCTTGACAGTGACATCTCAGAAGCAGAAGTCTGCTCTTAGAGAAGCATACAAGAACAAGAAGTTTCTTCCTCTCGATCTCCGTCCCAAGAAAACCCGTGCTATCCGCAGACGCCTCACCAAACACCAGGTCTCTCATCTTTCCTCTTTCGAATTACGACCAGAGTTTCTTATTAAACACAAAAAGCTCAGTCATTGGTTGTTCTGATCTTGTTTATGTCTCCTTGTTTTCTCTGTTATGCAGCTCTCGTTGAAGACAGAGCGTGAGAAGAAGAAAGAAATGTATTTCCCAATAAGGAAGTACGCTATTAAAGTTTAAACTCTCTTATCTTTGAGTCTTTCTGCTAGAATCTGTTGCAGCTTTGTTTTTTGATGGAAACTTGTTTTTGTTCTTCACCACTACTCTTGTGTGTCAGACAGTTTCACAGACATGGATTTTGGTTCCTATTGATAATTTGCTCTTATTCGTTTCATGTTTTTGTTACCCATCTCTATTTTCTTTCTATTACATACATCATTGCGTCGTCGAGCTAAGACTCTATTTTAGACTTATCATATATACCACGAATCCAAACAAAGTTTGAGCCTATTTTAATTTACATCGTTTCTACATAAAAATAAAGTGATATATCTTGGTTTTGATTTCGTAATTGTAACTCAAATCTTTAAACTGTTCCCATCACGTAATGTAGACCCGATTGAAAATCTGACCCGACCCACTTGTATAAGGAAGAAAAACTGTGGCTTCAAGAACATTTTGTCAATCGTCATAGATCAAAACCAGACGAAATAAAACGACCACAGTGGGAGTCGAACCCACGACCTTTTGATCCGAAGTCAAACGCGCTAATCCACTGCGCTATGCGGTCTCTCTGGTTGGTTTTTAATTTTTCCTAAGTAGATACTCATGAGTATTTGAAAACGTAACTCTCCGTAGGGCATTGATCTAACTCTAACCATGATGAATTCTGATAAAGTAACCAAAGAAAAGTAGACGAAAGTCGAAAATGCCGTTACTTATTTATTACAGAAAAATGTGAATAGAACCACGGAAATTAGAAATTTGAGATTATAATAGTAACATCCGGTTATTTTGGCATTTGTATATTTGAGATATCGAATACTCTTGATATATGTCGTTCTTTCTTTAAACTGTAGATACAAATGTCGTTTTTTATATTAAAAAAAAAAGTGGATATAAAATGTCGTGGCATATATGAGTTAATGCATGATGTTAATTGAAGCCTAATTGCTATAACTTTTAATTAAAATAGAAATGTCAATTTTGATAAATAAATAAAATTAACTATTGCCTTGTTCCCTTTTTCAAACGGGCGTACTTTGTCGTGAGTCGCGACTTGAGAATCCTGAGTTTACGTATACGTACCAATCATCGAAGAATAACAGTGTAAATTTTGGAAGATTATGTAAAAGTTTTAATTGCCATGGAATAACTGAGCCCACAAATATGAGGTCAATATTAAGACATGTAACTTCTATACACATGTGAATATGCACCAAGACAAAAGGGTTTTTATCTACGCGGCATTTGCACACACAAAAAAAAAAAATCTACGCGGCCTCGTTTAACGGTTGAAAACTCGAAATCAAAAGGAGAGAAAATAACAAATATAATGTTCTGTTATTCATTTCATATAATCGGAAATCGTGATCTAAAACTCATACTAATATCGAGAACCTGTGAAAAATCGAATTTTCTTATATATTTATAGTGACTAATCATAATTGAAATAACGATTAAAAAAAACAAGAATTAGCATTCTAGTTTCCCAATTTTACGGCGAATCATTCAAGCAGTACTTTCTTACAATTCATAAACTGTTCGATGACGTCAAGACTCTCAATTATGACAATAAAGTGAGTTAACGTTGTCCCATATTCTGTCCGTTTTCGATTGGTTAGATGATCAAAGAAACTTTGAATGCTTATCTTCCAAGTAAGCTCAGACGAATTATCGAGAGTTTACATATAACCATGAATCTTGAATATTCTGTTGAGTATGTACAAAGTATTATTTATATATACTAAATCTTCCTCGGTTTTCCTTATAATCAATATTTGACAGTCAGAAAAAGAAGAAACAGATATGTATAAATAAATTATTAACGCCAGTCTATTTTGTAAAAATAAAAATAGTAGTATATGAGGCTGTTGCTTTTGGGTTTCAAATCTGTCAACTTATAATAACAATATATAAGTCCTGAGGAATCAAAATACATGTCAGCGTATATGTATCGCTATTGATATTATCACGTCTAGCGAATATTTAAAGTTGAATCTGACTGTTGGTGAGAAGGAAATAATCACTATTTTAAAATCAATTCTAAGAAAATCGAATGAATCTGCATATGAAAATGTATAGGCTATCCTTTTCAATGCATATGCTATCTATATATCACAAATTGTTGACAAACGAAAAAAAGCTATCTACAACATAGTTAACACGTGGTTCAACAAATTTATTTATAATTCCATTCTATATATATTCATCGAAGTAATAGTTTCAAAAAACTTACGTATAAATGACGATCATTTTACAACAAACTATTTAACTATATGCAATTAGCCAATTTGATCCGTAATATTAAATTGTTGGCAGACGAGTTTCATCTATATAATTAAACTTTTTGTATATGTGATGAAAGGAATGTATAGTTGAGAATCTGTCTAAAAGCTAAAAAAAAAATTAAATCAAATATTTATGAATATAGTCTGTTGTCTCAATGTTTCTGAATTTTAGTTGATGAATAAATACATACTAAATATATATATAGAAGCTTTGTTTCAATCATGTTAATCTGTTATAGAGATTTGTTTCAGTCATGATAATCTGTTATAAAGCTTTGTTTCTGTGCTATCACACTGAGTTGAATTCGGCGCTATGTTCAATTTTATGATTTACGTTTTGTGCAGTTGCCAAAAATATCATAAAAAACCGAGTTAGGTATAAAAGGATTTGAACGAAAAATGTGGTTAATAACAAATGTAAAATACTTGAAACTTTGCGTATTAAATATTTATATATATACTAAAAACTGTTTAATAAACTGAAAAGTTGTGGGGACGCACATGCAAGCCGATAACGCATTCATTTGTGGACAATACCACATACGAGTCCAAAAAGACAATGCACATAAGTGAACATCCCTTTCTAAACAACTAATAAGAGAAAGAATGAAACCTGTAGGGAGAAAAAAAAATGATTGTGGTTTGGACATAGGGATAATACAGAAATCTGTAACATTTACTCAAGTCGTTATAGATTGTGTCAACATCGAAGATTTTTAGACATAAGTGACGCGATCCATTGACCTTTTTGTTATAATCATTTTACTTTCCAAATTAAGAATACTTTTTTCTTTTTTTTTGTTAAGCAGATTGTGAATCTGTTTGAACCATCCACACAAGTAAACTAGTGATTCAAGGTTGTAATTGACGGATATTTCATGGGTCAGTCAAGCATTCCCTATAAGATATTTCCGTAGTTGTATTTGTACACACCTATGCCCAACGTTTGCTTTCAAGGTTTTTTTACTGTTAAGGCTTTTAAATTAATGGACTTTAAAATTTATGGCTGTAATTTTATTGACTGTTATTTTTTTTTTAAAAAAAGTCTTCAATTCTAGGCTGTACAAAAAAAAACGAAATATAGGCAAAAAAGAGAAGTTAAGGACTGAATGTTTTTAAGAAATTTTAGGAAAACAAAAGTGTAATTGTTCAAATAATTAATTATTAAGACTGTAACTTATTTTAAAATCTCTACGTTTCTACAGCATGCCAAACAATCAGACTTATGCTTTATCATTTGAGACAGGTAATTTATGCTTTGTAATGATAATATTATAAACTGCTGATCCAAATTACTTGGGAAAGATTATGGAAGGAAAAAATATTATTAACATTTCGGGTCAACCTATATGATTAAAGAATTTAAAGTCACATAAAATTGCATCAAGCCCACAACCCGTGTAGGCCCAGAAGGAAAAGGTCAACAACAACTTTCATCGTCCATTCTTCTCCACAAGTTTTAATTAATGACGTCGTTATAATGCTTTTTAATTCTATAAATACCCCTCAACGACTGAAACCTCTCTCCCTCATAACTCTCACCACTTGAATCATTTTCAAATTTCATAAATTTCCATCAACGACGCGAATTGAAGTCTCTCGAAAATTTCTTTGAAGACTTATGACGAGAAAAGCCATGAAAAGCCTTTGCTGCGTCGCCAAAACGCCGCCGAATCATCCACCTCTTCTTACGTTAACGCCTCGCCAGAGTTTGGAATCGGCGGCTATCTACGGGATCATTGAATCTGCGGCGGACATAATCGAGAGGTGGAACACAGAGACCTCCACTTTCGCCAAAGTCACTTCTATGTTCTACGAGAGCAAGGCAGAAGCCATGGTGTTCATCGATCGAGTGAAGGATCTGCAGAAGACGATGGATCAGCTGGTGAGTGAGGATCCGAACTCGGAGAGACTCGTGAGAGCCCAGAAACTGATGCAGATCGCGATGAAGAGGCTTCAGAAGGAGTTTTACCAGATCCTCTCCATGAATCGTGCTTATCTAGATCCAGAATCCGTCTCTACTCGATCTTCTCTTACCTCAGCGAGATCTAGCTACTCCGATTTTCCCGAAGATGACGACTCACACAACGCCGGTGATTCAGTCGTCGAAGTCGAAGAGGTTTCTTCCACCGTCGCGAACGATTTGAGATCCATCGCTGAGTGCATGATCGCTTCTGGTTACGCGAAAGAGTGTTCGAGCATATATAAAAGCATCAGAAAATCGATCATCGACGAAGGGATTTACCGTCTGGAAGTGGAGAGAACGAGTACGGCTAAGGCGAAGAAAATGTCATGGGAGACGATCGAGTTGAAGATCAGAAGTTGGTTAGAGGCAGTGAAAGTTTCCATGGAGACTCTCTTCAAGGGGGAGAAGATTCTGTGTGATCACGTCTTCGAATCCTCTGATGCGATCAGAGAGTCTTGCTTCAGCGAAATCTCGCGAGAAGGAGGACTTCTTCTGTTTGGATTTCCCGAAATCATTGCTAGCAAAATCAGCAAGAAGAATTCTCCACCGGAGAAAATTTGCCGGCTGCTTGACATGTACAGCGCGATCGCCGGGAACTGGCGAGCGGTCGAATCTATCTTCTCGTTTGATTCAAGCTCCGTCGTTCGATCTCAAGCACTTAAATCCTTGATCTCTCTTAGCGAATCGATTCGATCACTACTTGCGGATTTTGAATCCGGAATCCAAAAGGACTCGTCGAAGGTGGTGGTACCGGGCGGAGGAGTGCATCCACTGACGAAATCCGTCATGAGTCATCTCTCTCTCCTCGCCGACTACAATAACGTACTCGTCGATATCCTCGCCGGATCTCCGCCACCGGACAGATCCCTGCTTCCTGAGTCTTACTTAAACGTCTCGGATTCCGACGACTCACCTTCGTCGGAGCTAACGATCCGATTCGCGTGGCTCATCCTCGTCCTCCTCTGCAAAATCGATCGTAAAGCAAATTACTACAAGGATTGCTCCGTGCAGTATCTCTTCCTAACCAACAATCTCCACCACGTGGTGTCACGCGCTCGCTCCTCAAACCTGAAGCAACTCCTCGGCGACGACTGGGTCAATAAGCATTTCGCTAAGATGAAGCAATTCGCCGACAGCTATAAGCGACTTGCGTGGGGCCCAGTGGTAGCGTCTTTACCTGAGAATCGTACGGCGGAGATGTCGCCGGAGGAAGTGAAGGAGCGGTTTGAAAATTTCAGTGAGTGCTTCGAGAGGGCAATCGATAAACAACGCGCCTGCGCCGTACCTGATGCAGAGCTACGTGAGGAGATAAAACTATCGATAGCGAGAAAGCTGGTGCCAGTTTATCGCGAGTTTTACAACACGAGAAGATCTATTATCTTGGCGGGAGCCGGTGGCGCGAGAAACTTGAGCTCGGTTGTCCGATTTACCCCCGAAGAAATTGAAAACCGTTTGTCTAATTTGTTCTCAGGGGAGGGTACTTCGGGGAATTCATCTGTTTCTTCTCCTTCGTCATGTCGGTCACGGCTACCCTCATCCTAAAGTAAAAAAGAGTTAAATATCGTATTTTGCTTTTCGTCTTAAATCTAAAAGGCAAACAGTGAATAGTTAGTATTGCATGGCTTATTCCTATACATTAACGAACTATTTTTTAATACCTCAAAAAGAAGGAATGATAGACAACGACATAAAACTGGAGAGACTGAAGAAAGCTTTTATTATGGTAAATCTCACGTTTCATTCTTAAACATCAAATTTAATGTCTATTAATGATGTAAGGATTGAGATATTGTATCATAACATGTATTAATACGAACTCCCTTGGTTTATAGTAAAGTTCAGTGTAGCTATAAGTCTATAGACTCATAATAACAAATTTAGTATACCTATCTTAGTATGAAATGTTAATGTACAACACTTGTCGTAGAAAATATAAAGTATATGTATCTATTACTAAAAACAATCTAAATAAGCATTATTTACATTTTAATAAATTGTGTCTATCAAGATTGTTGAAAAACAATTTGGCGAATACATTAAGTCAAATGTTATACAATAAATTGACCATCTTATTTTATAAAGTCAAATGTTATAAAATATAATTCGATAGTTAATAGAAATTAACATAATCAAAGTCCAAAAATAATAATATAAGTTTATCAGAAAATAATTCTATAAAAAATAAAATATACAAATTTACAAATACAAAAAATGAATAAAAAAATCCATTAAAAATATAAAGTTACATATTGGATAAAAATATTTATTAAAAATGAGTTTTTGTGAATACCTTGTTATTATTTAAAAAAACAATTTTTTCTATAACATATATTATCAAGAGAGAGAGGAAGTTTAATGTAGTAAAAATATTAGGTCTAGCTTTACAGAAAAAAACATTAAAAATTCAATCATCTATTATATACGAAATAGAAGAAAATAAGTTTGGTAAATTCATTCAACATTATCTGATTTGTGTCCATGACGATGACACGTGAAGGGCAAGGATGAGTCAAAGGTGAACCCCACATTCTTCCTCATATTTCTCTGTCGTTGTTTGTAACCACAATGACAAACGACCAAAATCATTAGTTAGGGTTGTGTAACAAATCAAAAATCTAGAGTTTAAACGCCTCCCTGAATCTGGGTTCAGTGGTAGGTTCTTCAAAAAGGGAACCCCTTTTACCACTTGGTTCTTGAATCCACACAGAAGGTGAGGCGTTTCGTTATTTAATATAAAAACTATTTTTTTTTTTTTTGGTTTCTCCTTCAAAACAAAAAACAAAGAAGAAGAGGTATATAAGATCAAGATGAGAAGCAAGAGCGGTTTCAGTTTCTTCTCTAAGATAACATCTTCAAGGAAGCGACCTTCTCTCTCGAGACCTAGCAAGGGTTTTGAGTCGTCGGAGATCGGCAGGACGATCGATTACGCCGCCGAGATTATCGAGAAATGGAACACCGAGTATATCTCTGAAACGAAATTTTATTCTCTGTTTTGCGAGAGCAAACGAGAGGCGAAGAAGTTCGTGAGACGCGTGAAGGATTTGCAGAACGCGATGGATTTGTTGATTAGCGAAGATCCGAACTCGGAGAAACTCCTTAGAGCCCAGAGACTGATGCAGATTGCTATGAAAAGGCTTCAGAGTGAGTTTCTCCTGATTCTGTCAATGAACCGTGCGCGTTTGGATCCCGAATCCGTCTCTAGTAGATCGCCGACCTCTGTCGTATCAAACCATGAAGATGTTTGGCATGAGTCTCGTCCTGCTAGATATTCCATCATCGAAGTCGAAGCGGTGTCGAAGAACTCTGTGACGGAGCTCAAATCCATCGCCGAGTGCATGATCGCCGCCGGTTACGCGAAAGAGTGTGCGACTGCCTATAAATCCATCAGAAAATCGATAGTCGACGAAGGGATTCACCGTCTCGGAGTCGAGAAAATAAGTTCGTCCAAGGCGAAAAAGATGCCGTGTGAGGTTCTCGAGTCGAAGATGAAGAGTTGGATCGAGGCGGTTCAAGTGTCGATGAAGACTCTCTTCGACGGCGAAAAGACTCTCTGCGATGAAGTCTTTGAGTCCTCTGTTTCACTCAAAGAGTCCTGTTTCCGAGACATCTCTAAAGAAGGAGCTCTTCTTCTGTTTGGGTTCCCTGAAACCGTTGCCTTGAGAGACAAGAAAAATCCGCACCCGGACAAGATTTTCCCGCTGCTGGATATGTACTGCGCGATCACCGAGAACTTACCGGAGATCGAATCGATCTTCTCGTTCGAATCAGTATCCGCTGTTAGATCTCAAGCTTTCAACTCGCTTAGCAGACTCAGTGAGTCGATTCTTTCGCATATGGTGGATTTCGAATCCGAGATCCGTAAAGACGCGTCGAGGACGGTGGTTCCTGGTGGAGGCGTTCATCCGATGACGATCTCCGCCATGGATCACCTCTCGCGCCTCGCTGAGTACAGTAGCGCTCTCATGGATATCCTCAAGGCATCATCCTCCTCCGCTAAATCTTTGCTTCCGAAATCTTACTTCAATCTCTCGGAATCCGACGGATCTCCGGCTTCAGAGGTGAGAGTGCGATTCGCGTGGATGATCCTCGTTCTCCTATGCAAGATCGACGGGAAAGCTGAAATGTACAAGGAGTTCTCGATGCAGTATCTCTTCTTAGCCAACAACCTGCAGCACGTGGCGTCACGCGCACGCTCCACGAACCTGAAGCAGCTCCTCGGCGACGATTGGATCTCTAGGCATTTCGAGAAAGTCAGGCAGTTCGCCAGAAGCTACGAGCGGCTCGCGTGGGGTCCACTTGTGTCGCTGTGTCCGGCGATCAGTACTTCGGAGGCGGTGGAGATGTCGCCGGAGGAGGCGAAGATGCAATTCGAGATGTTCAACGAGAGTTTCGAGAGCACGTGCGAGTCACATAGCGCGTGCGTCGTACCTGATCCGAAACTGCAGGACGAGATGAGAATCTCGATCGAGAGAAAGCTGTTGCCGGTTTATCGTGATTTTTACAACGCGCATAGAAATGCCGCTATGTTGGCGGGAACGGAAGGTGAGTGGAATGACAGATATACCCCTGAAGATCTCGGAAAGCACTTGTCGGAGTTGTTTAAGGGTGTTTCGGAGAAACCATATCCGTGTTCGACATCTTTCTGTCTTCTTACAGCTCCTCTCAATGCTGGACGAAAGCCCAGATCTTTGTCATGCAGAAGGTTTTGAAGGGGAAATCAATGTTTTATTCTCCCGCCATTTTTCACCCTATGATATGACCATATAGGTATCTAATTTTTTATATTTTTTTTAACTTCTTGATTGATATGATTGAAGGTAACGAGTTACGAATAACGCGGCATCATTATGAGGTGTAATGCAGTATTACGACTACCATTTAATCAAATTTCAAATTAATAACTGGAACATTAATTCACTATCATAGTATATAGATAATATGTAGGTATAGAGTCTTTGGTCCATATTGATGGTTGGTGAGGTCTCCACAAGAATCAGAAGTCAAGTCACATAACACAGTTTATAGAGACCGCGCATACTTTTATAGAACCGATCAACGGAAGGTGTCTTGTCAGAGCCGAAGAGCCACAAATTCTGTAAACTCATGTCTCATGACAATGACATGTAGGATAATTTTGGTTTTCCTACACAAAAAAAAAGCTAGCAAAGATACTATTCTTTGAGTTCATACGTTGTGTATTCTTATTTTGCAGTTTGACACCATCTTATATATGGGGGGAGTCATAAGTTTTTTGCATCCACAATTTGACAACACCATCATATCATATGGGAAGTCCTGAGTTTTTTTAATTCCAAAACTCGAAATTATAAATGGTTGAGGAGGATGCAAATATCAGCCAAGAACTTCCAATCACCGCCTAATAAACCAAATCATTGCGATAAGCAATAATTATGTCGTGGTCGGAAGTTGGTCGGGTGGAAGGGGAAGGTTCTGCCAGCCGGTCGAGTGTTTCACATAGTTCTTGAGTTTCTCGACTGGAGATTCGACGGTCCATTCAGAATAGTGTTGGGTCGGGGAGAACACGTGGCGCTCTCCCTCGTGGCTAAGACACGACTTGGCACCGTTCAAGAACCAATCCCCTTCTGATCTTATGAAACCAGCTCCGGGTTTCTCTTTATCCGCGGCCTAATCACCAAACAAAGTAAAATATAACGTTCATTGTTACATTATATATAGGAGTACCAAACAAAAATAAACGAGGTTAATAAGTCTAGATTTTCTATGAACAATTTTTTTTAGATAAACGGTGTGTTGTTGTTGACTGTAAGAAACAAATATAGCGTATTTAATTTCTTCTTAACTATTAATGGAAATATATGAGAACCTAAACTAATCTTTAAAACCTAAAACCACTATGTACATTTTTGAACAGCTAAGAAGTCAACGCGTTCATCAGAGATCAATTTTTGGTCTAGAACAAGAGCCAAGAGAACATAACAATATAGCAAAAAAATTTATAAAGGTTTTTCGAAATGTAAATATTGTCTTTCTGTTCTTAACATTTAAAGTAGATTTACCTTCTCAGTGATGTACTTAAAGACTGTCTTCTTCTCACCAGCTTCATATATGTTGCATTGAGAATATATCTATCAAAACAACATAAAAATATAATGAAACATATAAAACTTGATGATGGCAGAATCGTAAAAATATGTGTATATATGTTTTTGTTTCCGGTGATGAACCTGAGACTCGACTCCGGCTCCGACGGCGTAGATGGACCAGTGACGAGTGTAGTTATTGAAGAGATGGATTTTGGCAAAGCGAACGCGAGGGTGTCGCTGACGTGTACCGTCGAAGAAGCAGTGATGAATCGTAACTCTTATGCATCGGTCCGTCACGTGACTTGGGTCCGCTCCTATCAAAATCGTCTTGTTGTGGTTCATGAAATGGCATCTGACAATTTTATGAAAATAATATATGAATATGTGAAATGTCTAACCATTCTTTTATTCTTTTCATATTTTTGATTAATTAGGTTTATATATGTTTCCCAGTTTCGTGCGTTTATGCTATTGCTTTCCAAATTAGTGGGTTAAGGATTGTTACATAACTTTCATAATCGATTCCACCATTTACTTATTTTTTTTAAAATAGATTTAATGTTAGAAAAATGTTTTTTTTTTCTTTTGTAAAAAAGACATGTACAAATATTTTAGAAGAAGTTCTAATTAAAACATTACTACTATTAGTTTTTGGTTCTGTTTTACTAAAAGTAAGAAGAAGAGATAAAACGCATAAGATTAGACTTGAGAGACAAACCTTGAGATGGTAATGTCAGTGCTTTCTCGTGTGATATCAATCAAACCATCATAGTAATTCTTGAGACTACACCGATCAATCCAAATGTTGCTTGATTTTGGTTTGATCTGAATCGCGTCTGCGTCTGGTCCTACACCGCCCTCGAATTCAAGGTTACAGATTATAACGTTTTCACTTTGCTTTAGCCGCAACCCTTTCCCCGTTATCTTCACCCTTTGCCCTCTTCCGTCCACTGTTTTGTGCGATGCTACGTTCACAAACGACGATAGATTGATCGTTCCCGACACATCGAACACAATCCATAACGGTTCTGGCCCCTTACAAGCCTCTCGTAACGTTCCTGGACCCTCGTCTGCAAAAACGCGTTTGATTCGTTTCGTATGAAATCATTTCAATAACACACATATGAAGTAGTTCTATTTCACATCAATCATTTCAATAACACACATATGAAGTAAACAATCACCAATAAAATAGAAAATAAAGTAAACATTAATGAATAAATAAAACAAGTAAATAAAATAGAAAAGTCGAATAAATCCACGACCACAAATCCAAGCAATGTGCATACAGAGGAATAATTGGAAGAGGGAATCTTGAATTTACCAGCTAAAGAAGTGACGTGGCAAATCGGACCGTTGAGACCACCGACGGCGGCGCGGCCGAAACCCTCGGCTTTTCCGGCGAGGGAGCGGAGGCTGGAGTCTACGTGGCAATAAGGTTCCACCGTCATGTGGGGACCGGATGGTGATGATGAAGAAGGCGGAGCTGGAGACGGTGGGAAAGGGGCGTTGGGAGTTTCGCCGGCGTGATGAGATCTGTGAAAGCCGTGTAAGTTTCCCATAACTATTTATAATTATATATATCGAATTTTAATTTCGGACAGTTTCAGTTTTTTTTTTTTTTTTTTTTTAATTTTGGGAGGTTTTGGGTTATAATTGCTCTTTGTTGCAACTGCAACTCACACCATTGATGTTAGCTTTTGTTGGAACTGTGGGGAATAATCATATTTGGTCCCTTCTTATTTCTTCCTTTTTCGTTGTTGTTGCCGACAGTAGCCTTTTTTTTTGTGGATGTTATTTTAAATATTTTGGAATTTTACTAGATATTTTATCGTGACATATGAAGTTTATGTTTACAGAAGATTCGCCTGAAATATTAGAGCTATTAGTTAATGTTGAAAAGTGTAAATTCACATTAATTGTTGACAAACCAACTTTTTCTGTTTTCAGTTACATTATTTCACCTAAACCGTGTTGAGTAATACAGATCAACGTACTAAAAACAGAGTTAACTTAAAACAAATGAGTTTTGCAGACCATAATATGTTTTGTCTTTTTGTGTGTAAGATGCTGACGTGGCAAATTTCCCTAACTGAAGACGAAGAAGAAGACGACAACCCAAATTACACCGAAAATAAGGTAAGCTCTCTGCTTCTCGTATCAATATCCATAATCGGATCTCAAACCCTTGCCGTGACAGTGAAGGTACCTGTGGCCAACAACGACGTCGGCTCTGACGGCTTGTTCTTCTTCACAAACCGGAGAATCAAAACCGGATGGTCTATCTATCATCTTACAATATCATGATCCCGCTTTAAAATCCCTCTGTTTTCATATCTCTCAAAATGGGATCCAGAATCGAAGAAGGTACAACGATCTCTCATTCTCCTTAATTTCAGATTCTGACTAGAGTCGTGTACGAAAATCTCTTGCGAAATTGGAAAACGTGTGAAGGAATCAACTACACTTTTGGTTCTTCTTGGTATTCCTCTGTTTGTGAAACTAGGATTAGGTATTAAATTGGGATCATCAGGCTGATTTTTGAAAAGTTATTAGATGGATTTGTCATTTGCGTGATAAACAAACAAACAAGGTGTAATCAATCTGACCCTTGCAGAGAAGGAACTGGAACCGGATATGGAGAAGGGTTTGGCGACTTATCCGGTGAGTCCGACAGGGAGTACCTTGGCGGACCTGTCGCCAACTCCAACGCCAAGGAAGACTCTGGTACTGTCCAATTCCGGTAAGGCTTTAATGGTGTCCAATTCAAGCAAGTCCTTGGGACTTTCCAACTCGGGGAAACGGTTTGATCCAACGGGTAAAAAGAAGTATGTGAAACAAGTCACAGGCCGTCATAACGACACCGAGCTCCACCTAGCTGCTCAACGAGGAGATTTGGCTTCTGTTAAGCAGATTCTTAGTGACATTGATTCTCAGATTACTGGTACCATTACAGGAGCTGAGTTTGATGACGAGGTATGATATTAGACGCCTTCTTCCACCTTTCTCATTTTGTTAATTTCTCTGAGATACAGCTCAAAATTGTGTTGATGAAAGTTATGTCTCCATTGTCTTATATTTTGGAAACTGAAAAGGTAGCACAGATAATGACATCAGTGGTAAACGAGGTGAATGAGTTGGGAGAGACGCCGCTTTTTACAGCGGCGGAGAAAGGTAATCTTGATGTTGTCAAGGAGTTGTTGCGTTATACCACCAAAGAGTCTCTTATGCAGAAGAATCTTTCTGGATTCGACGCTTTACACATTGCTTGTAGTCAAGGCCATCGATGTAATTAAGTCTCACTAATCCAAAACCCTTTTTCTTTTGGAGCCAAATAAGATTGAATCTTTTCTCTTTTAACCGCGACTTTCTTTTATTGCAGCTATTGTCCAATTACTGCTTGAGCATGAACCTCAGCTGAGTAAAACAGTAGCTCAATCAAACGCAACCCCACTTGTGTCAGCTGCAACTCGAGGGCATTCAGATGTTGTTGATGAACTGCTTGCTAAAGACTCAAGCTTGCTTGAGATCTCAAGATCCAATGGAAAGAATGCGTTGCACCTCGCTGCTCGTCAAGGCCATGTAGATATTGTGAGAACGTTGCTCGATAGAGATCCGCAGTTAGCAAGACGAACAGACAAGAAAGGACAAACATCTTTACATATGGCTGTGAAAGGAGTTAGCTCACAAGTCGTGAGGTTACTCCTTCGAGCTGATCCGGCTATCGTCATGCTTCCTGATAAATTCGGTAACACCGTACTGCACATCGCTACGCGAAAGAAAAGAGCAGAGGTAAAACAACGTAAAATTGATTGTTTCACCATCTAATTGTTATTCGGTTAGTTTGATTCTTGAATCCTTGTTTTGATTTGCAGATTGTGAATGAGCTGTTGCAGCTTCCGGATACAAATGTGAATGCGCTGACAAGAGACCATAAGACCGCATACGACATCGCTGAAGGTCTCACTCATTCAGAGGATACGGCAGAGATCAAAGACATACTATCGCGTTGCGGCGCGCTCAAAGCCAACGAACTAAACCAGCCAAGAGATGAGCTGCGAAAAACCGTAACAGAGATTAAAAAAGACGTTCACACGCAGCTCGAACAAACCCGAAAAACGAACAAAAACGTAGACGGCATCGCCAAGGAGCTAAGGAAACTCCACAGAGCTGGTATCAACAACGCCACCAACTCTGTAACCGTCGTGGCTGTTCTCTTCGCCACGGTGGCGTTTGCCGCAATTTTCACGGTTCCAGGAGGCGACGACGACCATGGTGTGGCCGTGATGGTCCACGCAACATCTTTCAAGATATTCTTTATATTCAACGCGATCGCGCTCTTCACTTCGTTAGCAGTAGTTGTCGTGCAAATCACGCTAGTAAGAGGAGAGACTAAAACGGAGAGACGTGTGGTGGAAGTAATCAATAAGCTGATGTGGCTCGCCTCTGTCTGCACCACCGTGGCATTCATTTCCTCCTCGTACATTGTGGTTGGTCGGAGAAATAGATACGCGGCGGTTGTGGTTACAGTCATAGGAACCGTGACGATGGCCGGAATTTTAAGTATAATGACTTACTATGTTGTGAAGTCGAAGAGGACGAGGAAGGTAAGGAAAAAGGAGAAGAAGAAATTTGGTAGAACTGGGACAAGCTCGTGGCATCATGCGCATCCGTCCGAGTCTGAATCGGAGGTAAATCCAATTTACGCTATTTGATTGATGATGATGCAAAATCATGTTTTATTTTGTAGTTTTGGTCTATTTTTTACAAAGAAAAGTTGAACTATGTCTAACTTGTGACGGAAAGAAAAAGAAAAAAAAACAAGTTTTTGTTCAAAATTGAGCTAACATACTAATAAAGTAAAAAGTTGCTTGTTTAGCTGCTAATTGTATGTATATTGACTCTAGCTTCTGTCAAAATGTTGGTTTTTTACTTCTTTTACATTTTTTACTAGATTGGGTTTTTATCTTGTAAACTTTTGCTGTAGTTAAAGTTTATTTTTGCATCCTTTTCTTCCATTCAACGACACTTTATAATTATCCAAATACAAAGATTCGTATTTTTGTGTATTTTAAAAAGATATATAAAAGAACAAGGTCTTGTACAGATTCTACAGAACATTGTCACAGCTTGTCTATATAATTCTTTCCGTGTGTTAACTCCTACATGAGACATTACAAAGTAGAGATAAAGTTCCAGCTCTTTCTTTCTTGTGTACAAAGTCATTCAAAAGGCTTACAAAAGTCCAATACTGGAGTTTTCGCAGCCGCCATGTTGGACCCATCTGCATCTCATTTCTAACGGATTTTTTCAATCAACCTCTTCTACTGGTAGTTTCCAGAAGTTCCATGGGTTATAATCTTCCTGTGGATGTGTAAGCAAACACTTGAAACCATTAATGAATCTACATTACATTACATCACATTTGCATAAAGATTCTAGCTTTTTAGTTACCTGCTCAACAAGCGAAGTTGGAGGAAACATGTCATTGACAAGAGTATGAAGTGATGTGTACGACTTCTTGACATCTATGCGATGTCCTGTCGCTACCTCTCCCTGGTCCAGTTTTAAACACAGAAGGTCTCAGCAGAGTTCAACAAATAATCATGCATGTCAGATTCCGAGAGATTTTGGATACCTTTGGGTTGATTATGAATATCTTTCCCTTGGGGATTCCGAGTTTCCTGTAACTCAGCTCATCGGTGTCTCTATTCCCGAATCCAGCGTAGAACGGATTGTAATCCTTTGGGAAGAGTTTCTTGATATCCTGCACATTACATTTGTAACGTTGTTCTTATCTAAAGTCACGCCGCTGGTATGAACCGTTCTCTCTTATTTCCCAGGAATAAAAAGATAAACTATTACCTCCAAACATGCGATCTTGAATTCGTGAGGTGCTCTTCTTATCACTGCAAAGCAGTTATAAAGTATAAAAGAGAGAGAATGAGAGATCCATACTACTGAATTACAGATACGTTACGATGCTACTAATGAATCTCCAAGGCATTAAGATTAACTAACCTTCACGGTACAATGCTGGAAACAGCCCATCTGGTGAAATGACTACAGGACCGTTTGGCAGAGCTTTTCCGTCCTACAAGCCGGAAAGAAAAAACATAAGAAGCAGAGAGATCTCATA
The DNA here is from genome assembly GCA_911865555.2 of Thlaspi arvense. Taxonomy (NCBI): domain Eukaryota; kingdom Viridiplantae; phylum Streptophyta; class Magnoliopsida; order Brassicales; family Brassicaceae; genus Thlaspi; species Thlaspi arvense. The sequence continues at coordinate 54,513,463 of OU466859.2, read as the reverse complement.
ACAACAGGTTATAGATAGCCTCACACGACACCATTTTCAGTTCCTTAGGCTTATGTTATTAATAAGGATCAAGCATGGATTTTAGTGCCAATTCAAAGATAAAAAGATCTCATGATTACCTGCTTTAGATTAAGTAAGAAACTTCTTGTTAGATATGCCTGAACAATGGCACGAGCGCTCAGAAAAAGCAGCTGATATCCATTCTCCTGAAAAATCCAAAGAAATGCCATGTGAGATTTATAATTACAGGGCATATACTATCCAAATTTTAGCAGATGTAGTTGTGGATCTCATGTTTTCCAAATTTTAAAGTGTGAGAAGCTAGACTGACTTTAGCCTTGAATATTACCTTAATGGCAGAAAAAAGCTTGGCCACACCAGACTGTGTCCAGTCCTTTCCAACCAAAGGCATAAACTGACCTAACACATCAGATCTACAAAACACAGCAACAAAAAAAGATCATCACATTGGCATAAGTCTAGATATTAAATAATTATAATATGAAAACAATTTAGGTGCAATAAGGATCAAAGCTGTACTTAGTTATAGTTCCATCGACATCTGAAATTACAATCTTGGTATCCCATCTCCACCGGTAAATATGTGCATCGACCTAATAAAAAACCAAGGAATATTTGAAAGCCAACGTTAGAAGAATTTTTCCCTCAGTGTGCATTCAAATATTCAACTAATGTAACCGTCAACAAACCTGTTGTGTTCCAAGAACTCTTGTGGAGAAACTGAAAGTTACCATATTCTGGCCATCTTTCAGATTCAGAGATGCGATCTGCTCATTGGTAGGGACATTGGTTCTCACAAGTTGTCTACGTGGAGACTCATGGCGACTCTCTGTGGTTGATTGTGCTTCTGGTGAGTTCTGCAAGCCAGGTTCAGAATCAACAAACAGATCTTCTTCGCTCGAAGAGTTGCTACCTGTATGCTCGACTGTTTTAACCCTTCTAAAAGGAATGGGCCAGAGTCTCCATCTTCTTCCAGATGAAGAAGGAGTTACTGTAGCTTCATCGTCCTTTGCTTTCGCCGACTCATTTTCCGCCACTGAAATCACATCATCTGGCTCGATATCTAAGTCTAGGCCAAAGACAGCTTTCCCAAGCACGACTCGAGCAGCTTTCTTCCATGGAATATACGTTTCTCTAATCCTAACCACCAGATTTTCACTTTCAAGAATCGATGTTGCCGAATTTTTATATTCTTCCATAGAGATCCGATGCGCATCAAAGACTTCAGCAGCTGCGCTAAGTCCCATACCCTGACGAAGCTCATCCTTGCAAAGTGATAGCTCATATCCTGAAAAGTTAAACCACTGTTTAAATATAACTCAGCTACTAGTCACAGTTCCGACCAAAAAATTAAAGTTACTTACTCAGATCTGTACCAGGTTTTCCTGTGTCCACAGTAGAAGTCGTAGCCACTGAATCTATAGTATTCTCCTCAGCCGGTTTAGATGGTGTTAGTTGCTCATCGTCCTCTCTCGTTGAATCTATAGAGACTCTCTCAGAAGCCTGATCTTCTGACTCTATAATCCCGCCTTCCTCGTTGTCAATCAAGATGGAAGTTTCTGTAGATGTTCTTGTCTGTTCATCTTTACATTCCGATTCTGTATTTAAATCAGCGGATATCCTATTTTCTTCAGTTGTTTCCACTTCTTCTGTTGTTATTTGGGTTGCAGAAGATTCAGAACCATCAACAGGAGTACTTACTGTTTCAATAGCCACTTCAACATCTTCACCTCTATCATTTTCCGTGATGGTGGTAGGTAGAAACTCGCGTTCTTTGAGATTCTGATCCTCAAAAGTAGGAGCTGGTTCCTCGGACTTCGCATTCTCACCAGGCTGCTCCAAACATCTTTCAGCATCATGAGAATCTTTCTCGGTATTACCACGAGAATGAGAATCCATATCACTACGCTCAACGCTCCCAGTGTCTACTCTTTCAGATACAATATTAACAGCATCAGATGCCTCCACTTTGCCGATATATTCAGTCTCCCAAGAAGTCTCGGACGAAGCAAACTCAGTATTACCTTCACAAAACTCGGTCCCATCACCAGGTGCCAAATGAAACTGAGGAGTATTTAACCGTAGATTCTCAGCCTCCTGTTCAGCCGCTGACACAGGAGCTGTTAGTATATGTCCATCGATACTCACCAAAACCACCTCAGAATCTGAGCCCTGAGAGTCCCCATAGCTTTCCACATTTAGATTATCAAACCGAGCACTTCCATATTCCGAGGTCGGAGATGGCGGATCATCCTGAAAATCATAGTACCTCCTATTACAATCGGACTCAGTCCTGTCAAGCCGGCTCAAAGAGCCGAAACCCTCTCGTAACTCCTCAGCACCAGCGTCCGATAAACTATGCTCGAGACGAAGCCCCACACCGTTATTCTCGTTACCATTACTATCCTCAGAATTAGAAATCAGACTGTTGGTGTCACTAGCTGCAGGATCAACTTCCCTGATGAAGTAAGCTTCGCCAGAGTTATCAAGATACATGTGAAAATCCGCCTCGGTGCCATTCACAGATATCTTAACAAACTTCTCGGCGCCTTTGAGGACGCCTTGGAACTTACCGAACCTAACGTACCAAGGCGTGCTCCGGAACGAACCGTCTTCTTGTTGAACAACGATCACATCAATCGCACCACCAAATGGATGAAACGGTGTGGCAACAGAGTAAACCCCTTGAGAAATCAAACTCCCGAATCTTCCGACCAAACTCATCTCATCAAATCTATGAGGAGACCTTTTGGTTTCACTGTCCTAATCATATACAAAAACTAGAAAACTTAGAGAGAGCTTCTAAGACTATCAAAAGTAATTCCAGCCTGCAAATATGAAACAAAACAACCCAACAATCCAAAATTAGAGAACCCCAAATAAACCTGTGAGACTAATAAGAGCAAAATCAAATTTAAGAAAACAAAAACCCAGCAAATTCCATTTCGTAATGTTTCCGATTACAAGTTTCCAACCAGAACTTGCCAGATTTCGGGCATGCAGCTTTAGCAATTCAACAAACATCAGTTTTTGAACTAACCCAAAACAGGGTTTTGATTGTTGGAAATATGCTGTACGATAATAGTCCAAGAAGAAACTAGGACGAAGGATCCAACGTTTTGATAAATCTCAGACTCGGGAATCGCGATAACGAAATGAAAGAGATTTTTCAAATTCAACTTACAGATTAGGAACTTCCAGCGGAGAATCCGAGAAAATTAAACGCCGCGGAAGAAACGACGAATCCCGTTGCTTCAGAAAATCGAGGTTTTATTGAATTGAAATGGATTTTGTGATGTTTTCTCTCCTATTCTATCGATTGCATTGAATTTTCTCGGGAAAAAAATCTTGGGTTCCTTATAAAGATTCTCGGGGTTTTTTTTTTATATATATCCAAGTCGAGAAGACTTTTGTTTGCTTCGTCGATTGTAATTTTACCGGTGGGGGGATTTTCCAAGAAAGGGAGAAAAGATGTTTGTTTGGATAACCAGAAAATTAAATCCGCCATGACTAAGCGAGATTTGCTTAAATAGATGAGTCTGTGAAGCGAGGGAGAATTACGAGAAGGGTCTAGGGCTTTTGTCGTAATTAGTAGATTCTTTTGAGGGTACGATTGGTATTTCAGTAATCCGACATTGTACTAGATGATGCTGAATATTAAAGGGCCAGAAATAAAAACAAATTACTCGGTTTTAGACTTTCTCATTTTTTAATTTAATATTTTCTTATTTGAACTTACAAATAAATCCTTCTACATATCGAGTTACAAAAACAAAATTCATACTTAAAAAATCAAAAATAAATATACATTATGGAATAAAGACAGTAGAGGCAGTAGTAAAAAGTAATTTTAGATAGAGATCGTCAAATAGAGAAAAAAACAATAGATAGTCGTGGGAATATTACAATTCAGTGATCCACACAACAGCATATCAGTGGGATATTCGTTTTCTATACGTAAAATGCCACTTTTGCTTGTTTATACTACGAACCAAAACTGAACGACACTCTTGAAAGGCAAAACTAATATAGAAGACATGCCAAAATTTTCTTTAATGTATAGACAATATAGAGACATGCAAGTGCCCCCATTCATCGAACGATAAGAAAGAAGGTCAAGACTCAAGACTGCTTTATTTAGTATGAATCATTTCTTAATCACGGCCCTTTTTAGAAAAAAAAATCATTTTAATTTGAAGGATTTGACATGGTAATCTTTATTATATTTTTGTTATAGTCTTATAGATAGCTGCTACTGCTCTGTGGCGGTATGGGATAAAATTTTGAATTAATTATTCATTTTTATATGTGGGTATTTGTTTCGTCATCTGTGGCTGATATTAAGCGAATTTGCTTATTTGTTTAGACAATACGAAGAAATCTATCGCGTTCTTATCATTAATCCCACTTTCTGGATGTAATCAGAGTTATAGATGTGTTTACTAAGCATCGTTTCACAAGCGTCCTACATACATTCTCACCTAACTCAAAACATTTTCCATTAAAGTTACCAATTCATGGTGGTAGCTCCGATAATTTTATACGCAAAAAGACCTTTGGAGCATGTGACAGCTACAGTGATATTTTACTATGATAGTTTGTATTTTAGTTTCCTCTTTTTCTCTCTCTTTACCGGAAAATAAAATTTGCTGCACCGAAGAAGAAGACAGGTGCAACGCACGTGTTACACATTCTCTTCATCTGCTACCAATTACCAACCGTTTCTATTCGTTTTCAGTTATAGATTCTTGATATAGTTAGATCAGCAAGGCCCAATGGGCTTAGGCTAAAGTTGGGTCAATCACCCGCAATGGGGATACCAGAATCTTTCGTCTACAGAACGGCGTCATTTTGATTCGCAGCTTGAAATCGGGTCAAACGCCATTTTCGTTTCTCCAAACTTTAAAGAAAAGCCAAACCAAAAAAGCACGAGAAGCATCGTCTCCCTACTATACTGCGACGGCGTAAAATGACGAGACTACCCCTCTTCGTCGTCCTCCTCCTCTTCGCCGCCGGTTTTATTCCTCGCATGGCGGCGGAGATCAAGTCTCTCACAATTTCTGACGACTCTAGGCCGATGATTCTCTTCGAGAAGTTCGGATTCACTCAGTCTGGGCACGTTAGCGTATCTGTTTCCTCCGTATCAGTAACGTCCCCTTCGTCTGCTTCGATCCCGGATCCGTCGAGGCTAGGTTTCTTCCTTATGTCGGACGAATCGCTTCTCCAGGTGCTCCTAGAGATCCAGCAAAACCCTAGCTTCTGTGTACTCGATTCCCCTTACGTCCTCCATCTCTTGACATTCCACGATCTCTCTCCTCCGCCGAGTTCCAAGTACGAGCACTCGTACCCAGTGCCTTCCCCCAACGAGTACTCTCTATTCTTCGTCAATTGCGTACCGGAAACCAGGATTTCGATGAAGGTCCGAACGGAGATGTATAATCTAGATCCGAACTGGTCAAAGGACTACCTCCCTGCCGGGTTAACCCGATTACCCGGTTTATATTTCTTCTTCTTCCTCGGCTACTTAGCTTTCCTCGGTCTCTGGGGATACGCCTGTTGGATCAATAAACGGGTCGTTCATAGGATCCACGTTCTCATGGCGGCTCTGCTCTTGATGAAGGCCCTGAATCTGATTTGCGCCGCCGAGGACAAGCACTACGTAAAAGTCACGGGAACTCCTCACGGCTGGGACGTCTTATTCTACATTTTCCAGTTTATCCGCGTCGTTCTCCTCTTCACGGTGATTGTGTTGATCGGAACTGGCTGGTCCTTCTTGAAGCCGTTTTTACAGGATAAAGAGAAGAACGTGTTGATGGTCGTTGTTCCCCTTCAGGTTCTGGCCAACATAGCTTCCATTGTGATCGGAGAGACTGGACCTTTCATCAAAGACTGGGTAACTTGGAATCAGATATTCCTGCTTGTGGATATAGTGTGTTGTTGTGCAATCTTATTCCCCATTGTCTGGTCGATTCGTTCGCTGAGAGAGACCTCGAAAACCGATGGCAAAGCGGCTAGGAACTTGGCGAAACTGACTCTGTTTAGGCAATTCTACATTGTTGTCATCGGGTACTTGTACTTCACGAGGATCGTTGTGTTTGCGCTCAAGACAATCGCGGCTTATAAGTATCAGTGGGTGAGCAATGCAGCCGAGGAGATTGCAAGTCTGGCGTTTTACATGTTGATGTTCTATATGTTCAGGCCGGTCGAGAAGAATGAGTATTTCGTTCTTGATGAAGAAGATGAAGAAGCCGCGGAGCTGGCCTTGAAGGAGGATGATTTTGAACTCTGAAACTAAGCCAAGGACTCTCATTTGACTTATATAAATTGTGAGGATGTTTTCTTCTTCTCTTTGTTTTTTTTTACTTCAGAAGTAGTTTACTTGCAAAAGGGAAAAACTGTGTAGTGCTCTCTTGTATTGTAAAAGCTTGCTTATCCTAAGACTTATACATTAGTAAGAAGAAGATCAGTGCTTCTGCCGTTTGGTACATGTACTGTCACTTACCTGATTCTTCTCTTTGGCGCCATGGCATGCATTTATACAATAGGGTTTCTTGTTCTTGTTTCTGATCAAGGTGGAAAAGATAGGTAGTACAAGGCATGAAGATCTACAAAAAACAATCTTTGAAATAATATTGACTACAGGAACATAGAATTTCTATTTGACTAGTCCCTTTTCTCGTAACAAAACTTCCACGGCTCGACTCCCAGAGACCAAAGCCCCGTCGAACGTGGCAGATGTCATGTAATCACCGCACAGGTAAAGACCCGACCCGACTCGAGGACTCTTGACCAAATCGGTAGGTGGGCATTGGTTCGGTTGAGCGAACGGTATCCGGTACGTTTTCAAATGCCTCCAGGACATAACCGAAGACTCGCCGAACCAACCAGAGAGCTCTCGAATAACCTCTGCTGCTAAATCATCATCGGATCTATCCTCGAACAACCCCATCAATGATACTGAAACTAGAGCTTTTCCCGGCGGCGCGTATGTCCGAGCAACGTTTGTAGCGAAGAACATGTTGTTGACTATACCGGTGTTTGACCCGTTGAGAAACAGAACCGGATCTTGCACCGGTATCTGATTTGACTCAGCTGTGAAGTAAAGGCAAATGGTGCTCCGAGCCGGCGTAGTCTTAACCGGTTCTCTGATCCCATTGAGAAGCTTATCCGCTTCAGGTTGCTCGACGGCGATTATGACACCTAGCTCTGCCTTCAAAACGTCTCCGTCTTGGAGTCTCACGCTTGGTGGACCCGGATCCGTTCCATCTGGATACTCGAGTGAAGCGACCCTTGTGTTCAACGATACGGAATTAGCTGGTAATTTTGCCGCCAATTGGTTGGGGATTTCACCAATTCCCATGGCGGGAAGCGTATTTTCTCCGAGAGCAAGACACCGGAAAACGAAATCAAAGAGCTTCGAGGTCGTCTCGAGGTCTCTGTCGAAGAAAATTCCGCCGAAGAATGGTCGGAAAAACCGATCCAGGATCTCTTCGGAGAAACCGATCTTCCGGAGAAGATCAATGGTCGGAACTTCGTCGGCGGCAGTCAATATGTCTTCGTCTGATTTAAGTAGAACTCTAGCTCTCGTCAACGCGATAAGCCCTTTGTCCACAACGGATCCTATCGGGTTCGTGAGAGACGCCACCGAATCCCATAAATGTCGGAGAGGATCAGCTACGGTGTGAAATTTTCCGCCATAGAAAACCTTAGCTCCGGCGTAGAATCTCTGCAAATCAAGCGCTTCATAGTCTAGAAGTTTCTTAGCTTCGGGATACGCGGTGATGAAAATCTGAAATCCTCTGTCGAGAAAGAAGCCGTCAACGATGTCTGTACGGACACGGCCACCGACGCCGTCAGAAGCTTCTAAAAGTAGGAAAGGGATTTTTTCGGAAGTGAGCCGAGTTGCGGCGGCTAAACCAGCGAGTCCACCGCCGATGATGATGACCCCCTTCTGATTCTTTTGTTTGTACGGCTCTTCTGTGGAAAATTGAGCTGCGGAAATGCGTCGATATCGGAGATTTGTATGGGCGCGGCGGCGAGGGAAGAAATGTGAAGTAGAGGAGGTTGGGAGAGAGATCGCCGCCAGTGGCATTTCAAAAGTTTGGATAAGGTTTTTTTCTCATTCGTTTAACTTTTTCCCCCCTGGGAAGAAAATGGTTTGTCTGTTATAAGCTTTGTACAAATTTTAGTCAGTTCCTTGATTTACTTAAGTTTTGGTTAAGTGTTAAATTTGTTTCCACTGTATGGGATCTGTGCCGTTGGTTTGGCACCAATTAATATTGTCCGTCAGATTGTTTTTTCTTCCTATTTAATGTGTGTTTGTAGATCTGGGGAAGCCCAGTTTCGAGATAGAAGAGAGAAAAAATTAGTTTCGAGTGCGGCGATTCTATCTGTTTAAGAGGTAAGGCTTTCTATCGAATTCTTAGAGTTTATCTTCTCCATTTCTCAAGTATTCGATGTTTTTGATCATTCGATGTAAATTTTAATTTGAATCATATCGGGCCGTCGTTGAAATTTATTTGATCATAGGGATGATTCCGTTATAAAGTTGGTTCGATAAGATGTTGCTGGGTTTTTTTCGCGTATTGTGATATTGATTTAACAATCGAGTGAACTGGAGTAATTTTTCTCTGGTCTATTGTTTAAGTCTTCTTTGCAATTTCAATCGGTGTTGGGTTTCAGCTCTTTGTATACGCTAAAATGTGATAGATTTGATATCGTTTTTCTATTGGCATCGTGGTTTCTCCTTTTTTTTTGTTTTGTTCTTTATTGTGTGTGTGCATGATGGGATTTGATACAGAGATTTGCAACAGTTTGAATAAGATTTGATGGTATTAGAAGTCAGAACTTTGTTCCAGTCTTCATTATTCGAAAGGTTAAAGTTTCATTATCATTTCTTTTTATTTGTCTGTAGCTTGAAGATGCCTCGCTACGATGATCGATACGGCAGCAATGATCGACACAGCAGCACACGTCTCTATGTTGGCCACCTGTCCTCTCGAACAAGGGAACGAGATCTTGAACGGCTCTTCAGCAAATACGGAAGGTAATTTTTCTGTTGTTAGCTATTCTGTTTTGCAAACATAGATCTCTTTTGCTCTAACTGTGAACTTTGTCACCTTCTGTGATTAAGCAGAGCTATGAATTTTAGACATTGCATCTTTGGCTCAGCTCATATTGTGGTTTGTGGTCTAAACTTAAACAAGGCCTGAATACCAGTTGATATGTATCCGTTAGCTTATATGGGTGGGAGGAGTTGTGGCTCAACATGTAGCATATTTTAACCTGAATGATCTTGTTGAAGGTTTCTTGACCTGGAGGTTTATGGTGAGAGAGAGGGTCACCTTGGTGGAAATTCTTTCATGGTGTTTAGTGGACTTTGGCGGTTCTGTTTGTTGTGTTATTGCGTTTTTTAGTGGTGAAAATGGCAACAATCTCAAATCTGGTGTTTTGTTCGCCGTTGATGGTCAAGTATATCATAACACTAGCTACACCAGTAGCAGTTCTTAAAAAGTAAAATGATGGCCTTACTGTTTCTGGCATGCCATTTCCGCAGAATTCGAGATTTGGACATGAAGCGAGACTATGCCTTCATTGTAAGTAGTATCCCTCTGTAACTAAGTAACTAGTTTAGTTGTCTCAATTATTTAAACTGTGTCTTATTGATGGCTCATCTATCTATTACATATATATATATGTTCACTGTTTGATCACAGGATTTCAGCGATCCTCGAGATGCTGATGATGCGAGGTACAGGTTGGACGGAAGAGACTTTGATGGAAGCCGTATCATTGTGGAGTTTGCGAAAGGGGTATGACCCTATTTTATTAAACAAAACCTTCTGTTCTTCGTCGGTTTTAGACTTACAGCTCTCTCTCTCTCTTAACCCTTTTGGGGGTGTTTTTTTGCTGTTGTAGACACCTCGTGGTTCCCGAGAAATTTCCTCAAGCAGAGGCCCTCCTCCAGGAACTGGTCGTTGCTTCAACTGTGGTCTTGATGGGCACTGGGCTCGAGATTGCTCTGCTGGTGACTGGAAGAACAAGTGTTATCGATGTGGAGATAGGGGTCACATCGAGAGGAACTGTAAAAATAGTCCTAAGAAGCTCAGGTACCCTTTGACAATTCCATGTTACACTTTTTATTGTCATTTCTTACAAGTTCTATAGTTTGATCATTTATTTACATTGTATTTCAGGCGTGGCGAAAGTTACTCAAGATCTCCGGTTCGCTCTCGGTCTCGGTCTCGGTCTCCTCGTCGCAGAAGAAGAAGCCCTAGCAGAAGCAGAAGCAGAAGCTACAGCCGTGGCCGTAGCTACAGGTAGCTGATTTCCCAATTTTACGTATAGTTATCACAACGTCAAACACAAGTTTTGATTCTAAGGCGACTATGTTTTGTTCTGTCTGGGTCTGGTTTCTCAGTCGCTCGAGATCACCGGCTATGAAGGAAAAGGATCGGAGTCCTGAAGCTGCAAGAAGCAGAAGCCCTGAACCAATGGTGGACAACTCTCCTCTATCCAAAGATGGGAAGCGCAGCCTGAGTCCTGAAGAAGGCAGCCCCGTGCGTGACAAGTACAGCCCCAAAGAGAATGTACTGAGCCCGAGAGGAAACGGTGATGACGACATTGGAACCAACGGTCAAGAACGAAGTCCTAGTCCCAGAGAAGACCGTAGCCCTAGAGGCGGACACAGCCCAAGAGAAGACCGTAGCCCTGTGGAGGATGGTGACCAGTGAAGAGTGGGAAGACAAGTGTTGGTGATTGCTTAAGCGCTTTTATAAGACTTGTAGTGGTTTTGTTTTAGACAACTGGAACGGATTTTGTTCTTCCTGAGTGTCTGGAGGCTTGGCTTTTCTATTTCGACTGTTTGTTTATCTTATTATAAAAAAAAGAAATTTAAGAAAATAAAACAACTTTCCGTTTGTTTTCTGTCCAACGAGAGTGAAACTGCTTAATTATCTGATTCTGGGCTCAGAGGCTCTTTTGCGCCATTCTATGTATTCGGCATAAAGCAAAAGTCTGTTGGGCTTGTCTACTTCTTTTCCCGGTTCAATGTCTTGTAATAGCTTACTATAGTATTTTTGTTAGGTTGGCCTTGAAAATCAGCCGATGTACGATTTCGCGCACATTGTAAATTGAATAATGGAACAAAATGGGCCAGTCAACTTTTTGAGTTCTTATGAGCATTTTCCTTAAGTGATAACTAAAAATAGAATTTCTCTATACTAGCATACATGTTGACAGTTAAACCCAAACCTAAAAATATATGGCAGTTGTTTATCAACACCGAAGGAAGAACACTTTTAGAAGATCTCAAAATAACAGAATCAGACACTCTGTTTTAAAATGGCAAATTTCTAACTGAACGCAGTAACAGAAATAAAAAAAACATTTAGAAACAGAGAAATCAGAATGAGACACAATAGTTGTACAAAGACGTGGAGATGTTGTTTGCGACGTTGTTTCACCCATCATCATGTTTTCTCATTATCCTGCTTCTATTTTCCGATCATCCTTCCACCGCTGGTACCACCATCCCCGACCTAGCAAACACGGCGGCGCGTGTGTTAAACAGAGCACGGAGAGCAAAACAGTCAAAGGAATTTCTATACGCGCACAACATAGCGCGTGTGTCTTCAGGCGTGCCACCTCTTCAATGGAACAACGGCCTGGCTCGATTCGCTCATAAATGGGCCAAACAACGTAAGGCCGATTGTAAAATGATACATTCAGGTGGACCCTACGGCGAGAATATGTTCTGGCATCGGCAGCAGAAGACGTGGTCGCTGGAGAAAGTGGTGACAAGGTGGTTTGAGGAGAGGTTTAACTACGACCCCAACACTAAGACGTGCGCATCGGGCAAGATGTGCGGCCATTACACGCAGATCGTGTGGCGAGCCACGACAGCCGTTGGATGCGCACGTGTGAAGTGTAATAACAATCGCGGGTATCTCGTGGTGTGTGAATATGATCCACGTGGGAATTACGAAGGTGAAAGTCCTTTCGATCAAACACCGTCGTAAATGAAAGATGTTAGAGAAATCGAGAACATATTTTTTAAAAAAAAATTGAAGAGGGGATTCACATTATTCGTGAAATGGTGGTTATGAGGGAAACGTAATTTGATTAGAAGAACGTCCCTGTTTTGGTTGATATTGTAATGATCAAATATTCTACTTCTACATAACAAAAGGCAGCACTTATTAATAAAAAATGTATCGTCGACAGCAGGGTTCGAACCTGCGCGGGCGAAGCCCAACAGATTTCAAGTCTGTCTCCTTAACCACTCGGACATATCGACTACTTGGAGTATGATGTTTTTAAAATAAATTTAGATTGTTTGTTAGTGGAGAACAGTTTTATTTGAAGATGATAAGACTGATGCAAAGTACCACTGTATAAATTAATTTATGCAAGCACCACTGTATAAATTTGTAGTGTTATGTTTGAATTATTTTCATTTGGATGTATTTGGCATTTGGCAATTGGTTTGATTCGGTACAAGTCCTTTTCTACCATACCAATTATAGGAAAATTAACAAATAAATAAATAATTAATAAAAAGCACGACCGTACAATGTCATGAAATCGAAGACTGCATGTCCCCACGTGAGGCTCTAAATCAAGGGAATAAAATAATATAAATACAATAAACAATAAAATTAAATCTAAAAAATGGAAAAATGGATGGTCTAGGATCGAAGCGAACGTACTCCACATAATTTCACACACACACCAACTGCTTGCCCGCCATGTGGATTTTCTCTCTTTCTCTCTCTAAAACACTGTCGCTATCCGAACTAAACCGATGAGCTCGTCGCCGTCAAGAAATCCGACGTCCGCCGAAGCGCCACCGTCATCATCAACATCTACGGAGGCGACAACGACGAACGCGGTGGGTGATGGTTCGTCGAAGAAGGTGAGGAAACCTTATACCATCACCAAGTCCAGGGAGAGCTGGACAGAGGAAGAGCACGATAAGTTTCTAGAAGCGCTTCAACTGTATAATCTCTGCTTCTTGTTGCTCTGTTTTCTCCTTTATAGGCTGTGTTATGAGCTTTTCTGAGCATGCTTACTTTTTGGCTCGTTAGTTCCACTGCTGAAGAAGCAGAGGAATGTTTTGTATGTTAAATGGGGTTTTCTTGAATAGAAGCATCTAAATGATTGAACAGCTCTGTTTTCATGAAAACTTTGTAACTTGTGTGGTCGTTTTAAACCCTTATTGTATTGGTGCTGACACTACTTGGTCTATGTTCTTTGTTCCTTAGGTTTGATCGTGACTGGAAGAAGATAGAAGATTTTGTGGGTACAAAGACTGTGATTCAGGTTTGAGGATAGATACTCTTGAGTTTTGATCCAATTTAGTTTTTGTGCGTTCTCAACGTTACTGTTCATGTGCTTGCTTCTTGATTTACTACAGATAAGGAGCCATGCCCAAAAATACTTTTTAAAGGTTCAGAAAAATGGGACACTAGCACATGTGCCACCCCCTCGGCCTAAGCGCAAAGCAGCTCATCCCTATCCTCAAAAGGCATCCAAGAACGGTTCGATTTTTTTTTTAAAAAAAAATAGTTGTTGCTTTTGTTAGAGAGATGAATTTTTCATTTCCATTACCTGAGTTTTGACTCGATTTTTTTATTTGTAGCTCAACAAATGCAGCTTCAAGTTTCCACGTGTTTTTCAACAACAACAAATTACGACATGCCGAGATATACATCGTGGGATGATGCATCAATGCTGCTAAACAGAGTTATTTCACCAGGGCAGGAACTTGCTACTCTTCGTGGAGCAGAAGGCATGCTCTTTAGCCTATTTTTTATTGTTTCTTCTCTCTTTTATATTTGTTATATTCTATTGGTATATGGTAGTAGTCTAGTAGAATAGGCTACGTACACCCAAGGACGTTTCATGTGCTTATTATGGCAAATAACGCCACTGATTCAGCTGATATTGGATCGAAGGGGATCTTAAATGTTAGTAGCCCTTCGACATCCGGTATGGGAAGCTCAAGCCGAACAGTATCAGGTTCTGAGATTCTACTAAAACAGCCTCCGGTGCTTCACGGTACTCATCTGTCAACAATCGCATGTTTTGCTCATGGTTTTATGCTATATACAGTATTGTGGTTGGACACTGTAAAAATGATTTCTTTTGCAGGAGTTCCTGATTTTGCTGAAGTTTATAACTTCATCGGGAGTGTCTTTGATCCTGAAACGAGAGGCCACGTGGAAAAGCTCAAGGAAATGGATCCTATCAATTTCGAAACTGTAAGTCAGAGAGCTTGTAAAAATTCATCTACAAGCTTCTAGATTCTTTCGCTAATCGCAGTATTGTTTTGCAGGTTATGTTATTGATGAGAAACCTCACAGTTAACTTATCACACCCTGATTTCGAATCCGCTGTAAGTGTTAAATTTACGATAAGAGAAGGTTTGTGATGACCAGCTTTGTCAGAGTCTGAACTATTTCATTCTTCAGACCAATTAGTTGGTGTCACTTGTTTCATAATTCTTACATTTTAAACGAGGCTCTTATTATCCTTTGCGTGATCAAACGTAATCTAACCTTAGCTAGTCCGACTGTAATGATGCTGCAGAGGCAAGTCCTCTCATCATATGAGGTGAACACCGAGCTCCTAAGCGTTACCTCTGGTTCCCTTGTCAGCAACTCAACAAGCGACAAATCATCTTAACGAAGTTATCAAGTAAGTGTCTCAGCTCCTCACTCGTAGTTCTCTAACTCTAAGGTTTGCATTAAGAGTTATATACTTCTCTCTTGTAAACTATTAACCGTATCTAGAATGTGTTTAATTAAGTAGTTATAAGCCATGCTGCTAATTTTCTGAAGTCTTGCATAAGAGTTATATTGTGGCTCTGATCATTTTGGCAGGTTTACTCGTCGGTTTTCCATGTTTAATAAAGTCTTGAGATACACGTCACTATGAATCATCATCTTGTCAATGCGAATGGGGGATTCTGTATAGGGTGTTTAATACGGTTTGTGTTGTTCTGAGGAGAAGATGCATAAGTCAAGTTTTCAAGCTTTTTAGTGTTGGGCCAGGACTAGTTCGGTGAATGGTAGGTATAATGTATGTTAGGGTTTTTCCATTTACAACTAGTTCTTGGTTTTCAAGCAGCGGTTATAAGCGGTAGCAAGGCAGCCTCATCCTCATCCGCTCGTTAACATTTTTGTAAAAAATTCTCTTTATATTATTTGTGTTTTTTTTTTGCTGAGTAATTCATATGTTTAATCTGTTGATTTTTGCCCTTTATCGGATTATATTTTGCTAAGCGGATGTCCGAGGAGAAGTCCAAAGACTGATTGTTATGGTTCAAGATCAGTCTTAATAAATAACGGTAACTCTTCTGGTTTCGAAGCTGAAAAAAAAAAACAAAAAAATATTCATGAGAAAAGAATTGTAAAACAAAGAGAACCAAAGTTGATTAAACAAGTATACTTGAAACAACATTCGAATTCGGGCAAACAAATTGATTAGAAAATACTTGAATCACACGCACCTCATGGCTACAGAACAGAGTATCTTCCGGGTTGTGGTCCTCCACGAAGAGACAAGCCCTGACTAGTAACGTCTCTAAGAAGACGCTTGAGTTCAGCTTTCGCTGCTTTAACAGATTGCTCGGTAGGACCATCAATGAACAAGTAGAGCTTGCGTTCCCCATGTCCTCGGGCACGTCCTGGATTGTAAAACTGACCTCTAGTGGTGATGGAGGCTCCAGCCCACTCTGATATTCGACTCTGAGTTTCCTTGTGGGTCACCTTCCATCGAGCATTCTGCGGGTAATCATTGATTTCAAGTTCTGCTTCATAGTGTTCAGGCATTGCACCGGCTTGAATCCTTTCAAGTATATGCTGTACGTTAGCGTTAGCAGTTTCCTTCTCTTCTTCAGAATCGCTAATCTTCTTTCTCTCCCTATCCGTCCTCCGTCTCTGATCCTTGTCCTTTCGCTTATGCTTCTCCCTCTTTTCATTAACCTCTCGATCGCACTCATCTTCTGAATCAATGTTCTTAACTCTCTCATTCCGTCTCTTACGCCTGTGATTCTCCGAAAATTTCCGCTCCTTACTGCGACCACGACCACGATCTCGGCGATTCTTCGCCTCCACGTGCAAATCATCCTTCCTGGACTTACGTTTCTCTTCCTCCACCACGCCGAATCAGTGAAATTTTTGCTAAAACACAAGAGATCTCTCTATATGAGTTTGTTTATGCGTTATTTGATGAGAGACACATGTATATATTATAGAGCAGAGCATATCCAAAACCTATGATGAAAAGGAATTAGATAAACGTAAACAAGGATATGAAGCCTTGTAGACAAAGTAAACTATTTGGGTTTGGGGCTTTGGATTTGGGCCCAAAAGCAAAACATAAACAAGCTGGACCACTGGGCTTTTCAAGGCCCACTAATAGTGATCTCCTCATTAACCCTAGACGGAGCCGTAGCATATATTTATTGTTAAGCTGCAGCTGCGAAAACCCTAGTAGTCTCCAAGAGTTGAGAGACAGTGAGAGAAGAGAGAAAAACCAATCGAGAGAAATGGCTGCCGCCGCCGCACGTCCTCTCGTCTCCGTCCAGGGTTTGGACGGTGACATGTCCACCGATCAATCCTCCACCGTCGTATTGCCCGACGTCATGACGGCGCCTGTTCGTCCAGACATCGTCAGCTTCGTTCACGCCCAAATGTCCAACAACAGTCGACAGCCTTACGCCGTCTCAAAGAAGGCCGGTCACCAGACCTCGGCCGAGTCGTGGGGAACCGGACGTGCCGTCTCGCGTATCCCTCGTGTTCCCGGAGGTGGTACCCACCGTGCCGGTCAAGCCGCCTTCGGTAACATGTGTCGCGGTGGTCGGATGTTCGCCCCGACTAAGATCTATCGCAAATGGCACAAACGCATCAATGTGAACATGAAGCGTCACGCAATCGTCTCAGCCATCGCCGCAACTGCTGTTCCCGCTCTTGTGATGGCTCGTGGTCACAAGATCGAGAACGTCCCGGAGATGCCTCTTGTTGTCAGCGACTCCGCCGAGGGTGTGGAGAAGACCTCAGCTGCGATCAAGGTTCTGAAGCAAATCGGCGCTTACGATGACGCAGAGAAGGCCAAGGATAGCATTGGGATCCGTCCCGGTAAAGGTAAAGCGAGGAACCGTCGTTACATTTCCAGGAAAGGTCCTCTCGTGGTTTACGGAACGGAGGGATCTAAGATTGTGAAGGCCTTTAGGAACCTTCCTGGTGTTGAGCTCTGCCATGTGGAGAGGCTTAACTTGTTGAAGCTTGCTCCTGGTGGTCACCTTGGCCGGTTCGTGATCTGGACCAGATCTGCTTTCGAGAAGCTCGAGTCTATCTATGGCTCGTTCGAGAAGCCATCTGAGAAGAAGAAGGGGTATGTGCTTCCTCGTGCCAAGATGGTGAATGCTGATCTCGCTAGGATTATCAACTCTGACGAGGTTCAGAGCGTGGTGAAGCCGATTAAGAAGGACGCGAAGAGGGCTGTTATGAAGAAGAACCCATTGAAGAACCTGAACGTGATGCTGAAGTTGAACCCGTATGCTAAGACCGCGAAGAGGATGTCGTTGTTGGCTGAAGCGCAGAGGGTCAAGGCCAAGAAGGAGAAGCTCGCCAAGAAGAGGAAGACAGTCACCAAGGTATTCTCCATATTCCTTTTTTCTTATTATCAGTCACTTCTTGGTTGCCATTGTTTAGTTACTGAGAAAATGCATTTAGCTTAATTCGTTGTTCTAATATTGTTGACTGAGATTGTTTATGGTAGTGGGAGTGTTATCAGTTTGTAGTCTTTCTTTACTAGAGTTATTTTATTGGATATGATCTTAGTAGTAATTGTAATTATGTAGAAATCATTCACTTGTTATAGAGTCGGAGAAAATCTTGTGTCATTTCGAATGTAGATATCAATTGTTCATTGCAATTATAGATTTCATATACACATTATCAATCTGTACATTTTAGAATTGTCAAGTTTTTTCTCTTTTGAATTCATCAACTTGGTGCATCTCAATATTTCTTGTGCAAATTAGGATTTTCTTTGGTTTGATCGTCCACATTGAAAGTTTTCGTTTTGTTAACACACTTTTTTTGTTCAATCTCTTAATCTCACAGGAGGAGGCGTTGGCAATCAAAGCAGCAGGGAAGTCGTGGTACCAGACTATGATTTCCGACAGTGACTACACCGAGTTCGACAACTTCACCAAATGGCTCGGTGCTAGCCAGTAATAAATCTATCTGCTTGAATCACTTTGATGTTTAGGGAAAGATTTTGGTTCTATATCTGTTTTGTCATTTGGAGTCAGAATATTAAGTTTATGAACAAGTTTTCAGTTTTCATTTCTCCATTTGGTACCTTTGCTTTTTGATACCTTTATATATGTTTTGTTCCTCCTCCGTTTTCTTTGACAATACCTGTTATGTTATGAACCAAATTCAGTTCTTAACTCCATATCTTATCTCAGTTTAAATCATCTTGTTCTTCTATTGATTTTTGAAAAGACGGAATGTTTGAATCTCTAACTAAAATCATTTCATTTGAACAAAAGTTTGAGATTTGTGATCGATTGATTAGCTTGATATTTGTGATCAAATTAAACAGTGAATATTTCAAGCCATACATACCAGACAGTAACACGTTTTTTCAATCAAACGAAAGAAGAAGGTAAAAACACTGATTAAAGGAGAAGACAGGATGAAACGTGGCATGAATCCGCTGGACGGATTTGTATTATTGACTTTTCCCATAGTTTCTGGAAGCCGCGCCAAGAATCATGCTCTATCTACAAATCTTGACCGTCCATCTGACGGATTCTCTTAAAAGGCGACTGATACTAGAAGCTTCATTCGATGATCAGCTAATTCTATAAATTGAACTGCAAGCTAAAGTAATGATTACTGCTAACACTTTCTTCAGGTTTTCTCTGGATTGATCACTGTGTTTTTCGTATTAGAGTATGTTTTTGTAATCTTGTTGATCAACAGTCAACAGGTTCTCCAATTTTGAACTACTCTGTGGGTTATTATAGCAAGTCTTTTGGTGATTTGCAGAGATTGAAAGATGGTGAAAAGTTACCCGGAAGTGAAGGAAGATTACAAGAAAGCTGTTGAGAGATGCAAGAGGAAGCTCCGTGGTCTTATCGCCGAGAAGCATTGTGCTCCCATCGTCCTACGGCTTGCGTATGATCAGAATGCTTTCTATTGTTTTGCTTTATGGGTCATGATGAACTGATGATGGATTGCTTCTGAGAGCTTTTTTTTTTTTTTTTGTTGCGGAAATTTGCAGATGGCACTCGGCTGGGACATTTGACGTGAAGACGAAGACAGGAGGACCGTTCGGGACGATAAGGCATCCACAAGAGCTAGCACATGATGCTAACAATGGTCTTGATATCGCTGTCAGGCTTCTTGAGCCCATCAAAGATCTGTTCCCCATCTTGTCCTACGCTGATTTCTACCAGGTAACATTTCAACAATGCGCCGAGTTTTTGTTTTTGAGCTGTAAGAGCTAAGAACAGGGATGCATCAAAGTGTAGTAATCAGGAGCTTGAGGTAGAACCTTAGGATTAAGGGGTTAGTGGGAAACATTTGGAAGTGATTTTGTTGTTCGAAACCGTTAAGCCGTCTCTAGCCTAAGCTGTCTGCCATTTCCCCTTTGGTTTGTTTGATTGAAACTGTATCTAAGCTAAGCTTGTATTTGACATGATTCATATGCGTTTCTTGGATTCTGTAGCTAGCTGGAGTTGTTGCTGTTGAGATCACTGGAGGACCCGAGATTCCATTTCATCCTGGAAGACTGGTGAGTCCATATTCAACTTCTCCTGCTACCAATTCTTTTCCTCACTGATCATGGCCTGTCTGTCAAAGACACCACCAAAGTTTTAATCTCCCTCTCTCTTTGAAGTTTTGCTAAACTTTGTTCAAGTGATTAACTGATACAAACTTCTTCTTTCAGGACAAAGTTGAGCCGCCTCCTGAAGGTCGTCTACCTCAGGCCACCAAAGGTAAAACAGTTGTAAGGAGAATGCATAAAGTCTGAATCAGATCGTAGATGCATATTCACCATCCCTTCTGTTTACCGTAAATTCAGGCGTGGATCATCTGAGAGATGTATTTGGTCGGATGGGACTCAATGACAAAGATATTGTGGCATTGTCTGGTGGACACACCCTGGTATGTCTGCTCCAGCCAGAAACAAAAAGACCTATGTCCTTTTTTTCTCATTTATTTGGCTCTGAAGTCTTACCATTGTATTACTTTCAGGGTCGGTGTCACAAGGAACGCTCGGGATTCGAGGGACCATGGACACAAAACCCTCTCATTTTCGACAACTCGTATTTCAAGTAAGATCAAGTCTTTCCTCCTTCTTCCTTAGGTTTATTCACTCTTTGATTGAATTGCGAGGCTGAAACAGAATCTCTTTTGTGGTTGTTAAACAGAGAGATACTAAGCGGAGAGAAAGGACTTCTTCAGCTGCCAACGGACAAGGCTCTTCTCCAGGATCCTCTCTTTCGTCCTCTCGTTGAGAGATATGCTGCAGTAAGTTAATTCTACATCTCATCATCTCTTTGATCATTCTCATCATCTTATCAATTGGATTTGTTACTGATTCTACTATTACTACTTTCAGGACGAGGATGCCTTCTTCGAAGACTATACTGAAGCTCATCTCAAGTTGTCAGAACTCGGGTAAGTAAACACATAGAGAACAATTATTTTTGATCTTTGATTGTTCCTCTGAAGCTTTTTCACTTACAAACACTTGGATTTGTCTAAATCTGACCACAATGGCTTTTAATATTTGTTGGTACGCTCGCAGGTTTGCTGACATTGACAAGGAGTAATCTGGAATATCCTCTATCCCGTGATTCTTGTTTCCTCACATTATCATTGTAATCGCATAAAAAAACCAGTAAAGATGAATAAAAAGACTCTTTGTATTTGCATGTATGGTTTTGGGTTTAGTGAATGATGAAATAAGATAATTCAGTTGATGTTAATAAGTCTTACAACAAAGTCTTAGAAGAATTCGATACAATCACTTCTCTGGTCTCTGACATTATAATATCTTGGGATTGGATGGTAATTAGGCATCTGATAATTTTCTTTCTCTTTTAATGGATCATCTAAAAATAGTTCGTTTTTGAAAACGAAAGTGGAGATAATGACTTTGAACAGATGGTTGAATGGTGACAAAAAAAAGAAAAGAACAGATGGTTGAATCATATAATACGGCGACGTAGCATAACTCATTTCCACCCAAATAATCCATTTGGAGTCATTTACACACACACACACTCTCTAATGGACCGAAGATGAACATTCTCCGACCTCCGTCTTCCTCGTCGTCGTTTCCGCCGTACCCGAACTCCGGTCCATTAACCACACCGGTGACTTTTACTCTCACCCACAGCCCCATATCCACCTGCTCTATCATCCCACCATTCACCGTCGCTGGTCGACCCACGCGCCGACCGTTTATCGTACGGTCCGCCTCCGGCACTGCTAACAGCTCCGCCGGAGATCTCTCGTCGTTCTTGGGCTCTTCCCCAGAGGCGTATTCCACACACAACGACCAAGAGCTTTTGTCTCTCCTCCGCAATAGAAGAACCGATGAAGCTTGGGCTAAGTATGTTCAATCCGCTCATCTCCCTGGACCCACTTGCCTCAGCCGATTAGTTTCCCAGTTGTCTTATCAATCCAAGCCCGAGAGCCTCACGCGCGCACAGTCTGTCCTTACGCGCCTCCGCAATGAGCGCCAGCTCCATCGCCTGGACGCCAATTCCCTCGGCCTCCTCGCCATGGCTGCCGCGAAGTCTGGCCAGACTCTTTACGCCGCCTCCGTCATCAAGTCCATGCTCCGTTCCGGGTACTTACCACACGTTAAAGCGTGGAGCGCCGCTGTAGCTAGCCTCTCGTCTGCCGGAGACGACGGACCGGAGGAATCTATCAAACTCTTTACAGCTATCACCCGCCGAGTCCGACGCTTCGCCGACCAATCTTTGGTCGCTCAATCCAGGCCCGACACGGCGGCATTCAACGCCGTGCTCAACGCTTGTGCAAACCTCGGTGATACTGAGAAATACTGGAAACTGTTCGACGAAATGTCTGAGTGGGATTGTGAACCTGATGTGTTGACTTACAATGTCATGATCAAGCTCTGTGCAAGAGTCGATCGGAAGGAACTGATTGTGTTTGTCTTGGAAAGGACAATTGAGAAGGGAATTAAGGTTTGTATGACTACGATGCATTCCCTCGTCGCAGCTTATGTTGGGTTTGGCGATTTGAGAACTGCAGAGAGAATTGTGCAAGCGATGAGGGAGAAAAGGAGGGATCTTTGCAAGATTCTACGAGAATGCAATGGAGAGGATTTGAAGGAGAAAAAAGAGGAAGAAGCAGAAGATGACGAAGATGCGTTTGAGGATGACGATGAGGACTCTGGTGGTTACTCGCCTCGAAATGAGGTGAAAGAAGAGGTGTCTGAGGACGTGTTCAAGAAACTGCTGCCTAACTCTGTTGAACCGAGTGATAAGCCACCATTGTTGCCTAAAGCTTTCGCACCAGATTCAAGGATCTACACTACGCTAATGAAAGGTTATATGAAGAATGGGCGAGTGGCGGACACAGCTAGAATGCTGGAGGCAATGAGGCGTCAAGATGATAGTAATAGCCATCCAGATGAAGTCACATACACCACGGTTGTGTCAGCTTTTGTGAAAGCCGGCTTGATGGATAGAGCGCGACAAGTGTTAGCTGAGATGGCTCGGATGGGTGTACCTGCAAATAGGGTCACTTATAATGTCCTGCTCAAAGGATATTGTAAGCAGTTGCAGATAGACAAGGCGGAGGATCTGCTGAGAGAGATGGCTGAAGATGCAGGGATCGAGCCAGATGTGGTTTCGTATAACATCATTATAGATGGATGCATCCTTATAGATGACAGCGCAGGAGCTTTGTCGTTCTTCAACGAGATGAGGACGAGAGGGATTGCGCCAACCAAGATTAGTTACACGACTTTGATGAAGGCTTTTGCAATGTCCGGGCAACCCAAGTTGGCGAATAGGGTGTTTGATGAGATGATGAGGGATCCAAGGGTCAAAGTTGATTTGATCGCGTGGAACATGTTGGTCGAAGGGTATTGCAGGCTAGGTTTGATTGAAGAAGCAAAGAGAGTGGTTTCAAGAATGAAAGAAAACGGGTTTTACCCGAATGTGGCAACCTACGGGAGTCTAGCCAACGGTGTTTCTCTGGCGAGGAAACCCGGCGAGGCGCTCTTGCTTTGGAAGGAAATAAAGGAAAGGTGTGAGGTGAAGAAGAGAGAAGAAACTGAAGGAGGAGATCCTTCTCCTCCGATGCTGAAACCGGACGAAGGGTTGTTAGATATGCTTGCGGATATATGCGTGAGGGCTGCTTTTTTCAAGAAGGCATTGGAGATAATAGCGTGCATGGAGGAGAATGGGATACCTCCGAACAAAACCAAGTACAAGAAGATCTATGTGGAGATGCACTCGAGGATGTTCACTAGCAAACATGCTTCACAGGCGAGGATAGATAGGCGGGTAGAGCGAAAGAGAGCCGCTGAAGCTTTCAAGTTTTGGCTTGGTTTGCCTAATTCTTACTATGGAAGTGAGTGGAAGTTAGGTCCAAGAGAAGACTAGATCATCCTACTGATCAGGCTACTCTCATACACCAATGTATACTAGGTTGTTTTGTAGATGTTAGATGCCGTCTATACTTTGAAAGTCAGTAGGTGTGAATGAACAATGACCTAAACATTCGACACAATTCCATGTGATATTTATACTAAAGGGGTTTCTGGCGTTGCATAATAATATACAATAAACTGATTTGATGATCAGGTTCACTTATGTTTGAGCAATATAATAGTAAAAACATACTACATTTTACTTAAAAAGTAATCATCTTGATCTGGATGACTGACTCCGGGAATAAGATGAGGAGAGGACCTGTATGTAAGATTAGGACAGTGTCGGAATCAAATCGTTTAGCCATCTTCTGCCTGTTCTTGTTACTGAGTACGGTGGAGGAATATACCTGGTAAGTCTTTGGTCCTTTCTTAAGCAAATATCCGGCAATATTTAGGTTCTCTAGGAAAGTATCGATGTCTGGAACTCGTAGGCCGATCCTATCAGCTAAACTATACATCTCCTGCAATAAAAAAATATGTTGCGAGTAAGCACTTGGTCATAAGAAAATGTCGGACGCGCCACTAGCAAATTGTGGAGCAGAGAAGTTGTTCATACAGAAATAGAGAAACAATCTTTCTGCTGCAATTCTGATTGCTTATCAAGAGCACTTAAGAAACGTTTTGCCTCCTTTTGTTGACTCATTCCTCCACTCCGACCAAAATCCACAACCCCATGTTCATCTACGAACTTATCATACAACGATTCTTTCATTATTTCAACCACATCCTGCAAAAGCAAATCCAAGGTTCAGGAGTCGAGAGATATGTAGCCAGCAGCAAATATTTATTATTTTCCAAGCTAACATCACAACAATGCAGCTTCGAATCATCCAACCAAAAAGATCAGAGTAAATAATATTATACGTGTATGATCAAACAAATGCATGTATGATCAGACAGAGGGTACAAGGCATTTCATGTTCTGGGGCTTACCATTGCGTCCTGGACTGTTATGTCCTCCCTTAAGTCAACCCGAGCTCTAGCTTGCGCAAGCCTCACCAAACTTTCCAGTTGTCTTGCTGTTATTGGCGTGGAATCAGCGGATGTGTTATGGTCTCTCAGCTTCAAGTAAAACTTCTGTATGATCTCCCCAGCTGCCTTCGACATCCTGAATAGATCAAGAGATGTTACCACGTAATGCCTAATTTTGGTCTGCAAGCATCTAGTAATTGCAGCTGGGAGACAGATCATATTACTTCGGGTTGACAAAATTCCTTGCATAAGCAATATATTTCCTAAGCAATTGGCCAGGAACGGGAGTAAAGTCATCATCTTTCTTAGAGTCAAACCGCAGTCTTGAAAGTAGAGAACCCTCTTTCGCATGTATATTTGCATATCCTGATGCTGCATTTGATATCAAATGAAAGTCAAGATTACTTCTTTAATAAGGTCATGTTTATACTGGCTATACCTAACAACAAAAAGAAACTGGACCTGTCTTAAACTTCTTTAACGCAGGTGATGTTTCTCCACTTCCAGAATGAAGCTGCCAGGAAAAAATTCAAGGTAAGATTCTATATTAATGGCTTTGAATTAACCAATGCATTGAGCCAATAAAGTCTATTTCCAGAAGCTAAAATATCTCTTCTGTCAACAAAGCATTTGATCCAAGGTTTAGAATGCGACAACGTTCAAATATGTCTAATGCACTTTAGCTGTCACTGATTTTTGTTCCTCAACGAGAGAGAAAAGTATGCTAATAATATCTCTTTGAGGCAAATTCCACAACAATAATTTCAGATGGAGAGACTCACCGACATAATGTGCTCTGAGACTTGTTTGTCGAGTAGCTCATCAGGTTTGTCAAGCAATATGAAAACTAAATCAAACCGCGAGAGAAGGGCAGCACTCATTTTTAAGTTCTCGTTTACAGTTTTTGCACGGCTGGAATGAGATCATAAAGACAATGAATCAAACACTCCCACAATGATGAGATAGCACAGTAAGAAAATTACTTGTAGTGGCCACCAACAGGATTTGCTGCTGCTATAACAGAAGTCCGAGCTGATAGACTAGCTACAAGCCCAGCCTTTGCAACAGAGACACATTGTTGTTCCATTGCTTCTAGCAAAGCCTAGGCAATGTGATGCAAGGTAATGAGAAAACAAAGTCGGCATGAGAAGTAATGACTTTGCCAATAAGACGAACCTGATGCTCGGTGGTCATTTTATCGAATTCGTCAATACAGCACAACCCGCCATCAGCAAGTACCATGGCACCTGCTCATAGGGTTGGACTAGATTAACAAAGGCGAACATTTCTCTTCCTACCCACAAATCAGTTAGACATATTTCAAACTAAGAGTTTCTATGCATGAGCAATGTTTTCAGTAGTGTGAAGTTTTTTAAAAAACGCTGTCCTAAGACAGATCAAACACTGTTGAAGCTACAAACCCTTGAATGTACTAACTTTATGATGTAGAAAAAAATTATAACATTCACAGAAAATGGCATCAACTGAGACCTACAAGGCATGCCTCACCCTGAAGCATCAAACTGGGAAATTATTTTAGCACCTCTGACGCAACTAGACCGCCAGTTTAGGCTAAGGAATAAGTCAGACTATCAATCAACAGCATGACTCGAACCCATATCTGAAACAGTAGAATCCTATATATACTGAAGTTTGTACTGGCTAAAGCGGAGGGAAGTAATTACCAGCCTCAAACGCATAGTCATTTGTCATGGAATCTTTTACTACAGCAACGGTGAGCCCTGCTTTAGTCGTCGCATTACCACATACATAGATGCCACGAGGGGAAATGGCCGATGCTGCTTGCAAGAGCTGACTTTTGCCCAATCCAGGGTCACCTATTAACATCGAAATCACCAATCAAATTTTTGTCCATCACTTTCAAACTAGTAACATCCTTTCCTCAATCCACGTACTCTCTAAACTAGGTTAATGCCATTAAAAAAAATTTGGTTTCAAAAACTTACCAACGATTATGACATGAATGTCTCCTCTGACTGGAACTTTGTTCCGATCCATGGAATGCTTCCTTACACCTCCAAAAAGGGATAGTGTTATCCCAGCTGTTGAAATGATAAGAAACAAAAAAAAATCAAACGACAGAAGTATAATGGTATGCAATACTTCTAACAGTAATTATCAAGCCTTCACCAATGGTTTCACAGGGGAAACTTGTTATAAACAGAAGTACTCGACCTTTGACAATTTCATGTCCATATATAGATGGGCATACTGAATGAAGAATGCGACGGAATGTATCAGAACCATATTCTTCTTTGAACTTCACAATAAATTCCAAATCTCTTTGTGAGAATGAATATAAGTCACCAACATCTGAAGACTGAACATTGCTACTGTCGTCTTCTGAGTTCTCAAATGCAGACTGCTTCTTCGAATTTTTTACTGAAACTGCCTCTATAAACAAATAGTAGAATCCTTGATTCTTGGACTTCGATTTACCTGGAACATTAACATTTTAAAAGTTTGTTAAGATTGAGTAGGGCTTAGCACATTGGATCAATCTCTTTGAGCATGGTAATGTTTACAAACAATGGAGAGAACCATGGAAAGTTATAGAATGAATACCTCCGCCAATATCCATGTAATTATTAATCACTCCTATGATCCCAGTAACAGTCACCACATCACCAGGGATACATGTGTCCACTAGGTCATCCATCAGCTCACATTCTACAGTTCGGGGTACCCGTCCTTCTTCATGGTCTTGAAGCTTTTGCAACTCCTGGACCCTAACAAAAATGTAGATGGACAGCTAGTTAACTAACAACGGCAAGAACATAATTATCAAAGATGAAAGACACAAAACCATGAGACGCAAATAGGAGAAGACCTGATTTTCTGAAAGTCAATTGTTTGAGCGGAGGATCGGACTGGAGTAAACATTCTGGACTTGCATCCATGGGAGTCACATTTTTGTGGAGGTGAAAACTTTCCATCAGTAAATTCCCGGATTATGCTAGTTTTGCACTTTTCACAGTCAAAAGCCATCTGTGTAACAAGGGGCTTCACAGTACTAACTTTAACAACAGTCCCATGAACTGTTACAAGCTTTCCTGCAATTGCAAAGCACAAAATCGTAGGTCACTCATGCGTTTGTCTCACTAAAGGTTTCTAATTTTATTATTTATTCAGCGGAATGAGGCAGATGCCTACCAATATATGCTGCTCTCAGGTTTTTCAGGGAGATTGAAGATTCAGAATAATTATACAGACGAGTATTGATCTTCACAACATTATCAAAGTCATTAGTCTCCCATTGACCCAAAAGAACCTGTGAAAGATAGAATAGCCCTTCATCTCATGCCAACCAAGAAAGAAAAAAAGCCCAATGAAACTTTAAAAGCTAACCTTGTGAACTGCAGCATTCATACATGGGATAACTCCTTTGGGACTATCCTCCAGGTTTATGAAAAAGTTCTCGATATCGCATATTTTCTTGAATTGTTGGAGATCAAGCGACAAAGAGAAGGAACCGCCACCATCTTCATTTACCTGCTTATTTCCCATTTTGTGTCAATTGTCTCAAGCCAAGAAAAAATACTAAGAAAGAACAAATTGACGCATAGACAGAGATACATATCATTTAACTGTTCTCTATCTACCCTGATTCTTCACGAAAGTAGAAAGATACGAAATCTGGATAATTAGAGTAACAATTTATGCAAAATCGATTAGTGAAAATACACCAGAAATTCGATGCAATTTGTTTCCGTCAAATAAGTCTAGAAGCAATGTTTCTCCCAGAATGAGCTACCTGGGAAACTATGTCTCTGCCACGCGGTGTGGAGAATATGCGGATGAGCTCCGCCGTGAGCAGCAACTTCTCCTCATCGATGGCCGAGTTCTCGTTGTCCCTAAAATATACAGCTAATATTTTCTCGATGTCGTTACGATCGATACCGATTGAGCTACGGCGTTTCGATGCCATGCTTGCACCATCGCTGCTTCCGTCTCCGTACATACCCATCACCGCGTACACCACCGTAACCGCTCGTCGGTCAGAGAAGAAACCTCGCTTCGGAGCCAAATGGTTTTTGGCGGGAAAGAAAAGTAATGGGCTTCTTCCTTATGGGTTTTGTAAGTGGGCCAATTGATTGAACCCTAAACCCAATAATTTCGTAAGTGGGCCAATTAATTGAACCCTAAACCCAATGATTAGGTGTCGGCCACGTGGACTCTACCTCTGTTTATGTAAAAATCCACGCACAAAAAAAAAAGGATCTAAAACGAGAAACAAGCTCCCGCCGCCGCGAAATCGCCGTCTTCACGACCGCCACCGTAGGTTTGTTATGCGCACACTCGACTACAATCTTGTTAATTCGTTTAAACCCAAGGTTCTGGTTTCTTTACCCACTCGATTCTAACTTGTGTATTTTGCAGTGAAGGATTCTTGTGAGTTTTTTGGAGACACTTATGACCACTCAAATGGAAGAACCGGAGACGCTCGGAAAAAGGAAATTAGCTGAGAACTCAAAGCTTTCTGATGAGACCCCTACGCAAGAACCGACGACGAAGCGTAGAAGCAGCCAAAAACGGGCGTGTGTGCATGAAGTCGCTGTTCCCAATGGTTATACACCAACAAAGGAGGAGCTGATTCACGGGACGCTTGATAATCCCGTGTTCAATGGAGACATGGCGAAAACCTACCCTTTTCAGCTTGACCCTTTTCAGAGTGTATCTGTCGCATGCTTGGAGAGAAAAGAATCGATTTTGGTTTCTGCACACACTTCCGCAGGTAAAACAGCAGTTGCAGAGTATGCCATTGCAATGGCTTTTAGAGATAAGCAGAGGGTAATATACACTTCCCCTTTGAAAGCCTTGAGTAATCAGAAGTACAGAGAGTTGCAGCATGAGTTTCAGGATGTTGGTTTGATGACTGGTGATGTCACAATCTCACCTAATGCAAGTTGCTTGGTGATGACGACGGAAATCCTCAGAGCGATGCTTTATCGAGGGTCTGAAGTTTTGAAGGAGGTTGCTTGGGTTATTTTTGATGAAATTCATTACATGAAGGATAGGGAAAGAGGGGTCGTTTGGGAAGAGAGTATCATTTTCTTGCCACCAGCTATTAAGATGGTTTTCCTTTCCGCAACAATGTCGAATGCTACTGAATTTGCGGAATGGATTTGTTATCTGCATAAGCAGCCGTGTCATGTTGTGTACACAGATTTCAGGCCAACTCCTCTGCAGCATTATGCTTTTCCTATGGGTGGGAGTGGACTCTACCTTGTCGTTGATGAGAATGAGCAATTTCGAGAGGCTAATTTCATTAAGATGCATGACACTTTCCCAAAACCGAAATCTAGTGATGGGAAAAGGAGTGCAAATGGCAAATCAGGTGGTAGAGGTGCTAAAGGCGGCGGCGGCTCTGGTGATTCTGATGTTTACAAAATTGTTAAGGTATGCTCTTATCGCTTTCCTATGTTGTTGCTTGTTGTGGTGCCTTGTTCTCCTATATATATTCACATTTTCACGTTGTATATAATTCTGTCAAAGCGTTTGCTCTTCTTTTATGTTTCGAATTTATGTGCTGTGGTAGACTTGTGGTTATGGAAACAGTGACACATCCTGTAGGTTTGTTAGTTGACTCTTATCTATCTTTGCAGATGATCATGGAAAGAAAATTTCAACCAGTTATCATCTTCAGCTTCAGTAGAAGAGAATGTGAACAGCATGCATTGTCAATGTCAAAACTCGACTTTAATACAGATGAAGAGAAAGAGGTGGTGGAGCAAGTGTTCAATAATGCTATTCAGTGCTTGAATGAGGAGGATAGATCTTTATCTGCCATTGAACTGATGTTGCCACTACTCCAACGTGGTATTGCTGTCCACCATTCTGGTCTTCTTCCTGTCCTCAAGGAATTAGTGGAGCTTCTTTTTCAGGAAGGACTTGTGAAAGCGCTTTTTGCAACAGAAACTGTAAGATATTCTGGAATTAGCTTGTCTTTTCAAAATTGTGTAACTTATTTTAAACTCGCTGTTGTGCTGATTTATGATTCTTTCTTAAACGCCGTTTTTGTATCAGTTTGCTATGGGTTTGAACATGCCTGCAAAAACTGTAGTGTTTACTGCTGTTAAGAAGTGGGATGGTGACAGCCATCGTTTCATTGGGTCTGGTGAATATATCCAGGTGGGTCGTAGTTGTTGATGCTAGTGTTGAATGTGACGAAGTGGCACAAAGTGATATTGTAGTAACTGTCTGCTTACATTGAATGCTTGTAGATGAGCGGCAGGGCTGGACGTCGTGGAAAGGACGAACGTGGAATCTGCATTATTATGATTGATGAACAGGTAGTTTTCTTAGTAATTTTGGTGGAAAGTTAATTACATCGGCGCAGACAGTTATTTTTAAAACAACTTATTCCATCTTTTAGGAATATGTCGATATATCTCACAACATACTATATGCACCAAAAAGTTGTAGCTTCTATGCTGTCTTTGGAGAGGATTGATTCTAGATAAATCTCTTCTTCTTCTTTTTTTTCAAATCTCTTAAATTTGTTTATTGTGTTATTCAACAGATGGAAATGAACGTACTCAAGGACATGATGTTGGGCAAACCAGCCCCTTTGCTTAGTACTTTTAGGCTGAGTTACTACACAATTCTGAATCTATTGAGTCGTGCCGAAGGACAATTTACAGCTGAGCATGTTATAAGGCACTCGTTCCACCAATTCCAATATGAAAAGGTAGCTGATGGATGTTTTTCCTTTCTCTTTCTAAATTTTTATTTACACCTTTATGTGCTAATTTATGTTGGTGTTCCAACCTCAGACTTTACCGGATATTGAGAATAAGGTGTCCAAACTTGAAGAGGAAGCTGCCATCCTTGATGCTTCTGGACAGGTGCTCACTGCTCAGTACTTTCAAATTTCACGTATGTAATTTGGGCCCGTCCCGTTCTTACTTCGTTAATTATTTGCAGGCGGAGGTTGCTGAGTATCATAAGCTAAAACTTGACATAGCTCCACTGGAAAAGAAACTTATGTCAGAAATAATAAGGCCCGAAAGGGTGCTTTGTTTTCTTGATACCGGTCGGCTGGTAAGTTTTCATAAAGTTCAGATGCAGTCTGCACGTAGTAGATTGGTTTCTTTGTTTTTCCTCCTTACGTGGAAAAATTAGAACGTCTTAAAGCTGTTAAATGCTTCATTATTGATGACTTACTGTTTATAATCTACTACTCACGTACTATCAGTCAAATTTGGATAAATTCTATATGACTGCAGATCATGGCTGTAAGGTTTTTAAATAACAGAAGCTTCTCATAACTTACTTGGACATGTGTTTATGTACAGGTTAAGATACGAGAAGGTGGAACAGATTGGGGTTGGGGAGTCGTAGTTAATGTTGTTAAAAAAACTTCAGTTGGAACCGGTTCCGCCTCTTCACATGGTGGCGGATATATTGTGGATACTCTACTTCATTGCTCTACTAGTTTTAGCGAGAATGGTGCAAAGCCAAAGCCGTGTCCTCCCCGTCCTGGTGAAAAGGGTGAGATGCATGTGGTGAGTTAACTTTCACTCTCACTGGACTTGCATGTTATTCTATTCGCGTGAGCAGTATAGTTTTGAGATTTGTTGTTTTGTGTTTTTTAGGTTCCTATTCAGCTACCCTTAATTTCTGCTTTGAGCAGACTAAGGATATCAGTTCCATCTGATCTTCGGCCACTAGAAGCAAGACAAAGCATACTACTTGCAGTACAGGAGTTGTCGAGTCGCTTCCCTTTAGGGTTCCCAAAACTCCATCCAGTCAAGGTTTCTCTCAGAGCTGTTAAACTACTGCTATCTTCAATAAAATGTTTTACACAATATTTTAACCTGCCGCCAATATGCGTAAATCAGATGCTTGCTGGTTTTCTGCTATCTAAAACGACTTATATGTCACCTTTTTGTATCGATGTTTTCAGAGTTAGTATATACCAACTCATCAATCTCGTATTGCATACCGTATTTTTTGCTAGGCATCAATGTTTGAACTAATAAATTAGCATCAAATAGCAGTCAGGGTCTCATTGGATCTAATATAATCTACAGGACATGAATATTCAAGAGACAGAGATAGTGGATCTGGTCAGCCAAATCGAAGAACTTGAGCAGAAGCTGCTTGCCCATCCGATGCACAAGGTCTTGCTACATTCAGTTTTCCGTTAACTTCTCATTTTAAGCCCTTCACTATCTATTGTCTCATTCTTTTTGTGTTGCAGTCTCAAGATGATCAGCAAATCAAGAGTTTCCAGAGGAAAGCGGAGGTGAATTATGAGATTCAGCAGTTCAAATCGAAAATGCGTGACTCCCAGGTATATTACGTACTTGCTCATCTATGAATAAATCAAGTGGGATGGATCTCTCCTTCCCTTTTTTATTAAATTTGCAAAACAACTTTATGACTGTCCTATCTGCAAGGGGTTTTTACATAGCAGGAGATTAAAAAAATGCTTGCCCATGATAAATTCTGCTTGTATCCATTTTGTGCTGCTTTAATTTTTCTTGTATAGACTTGAACAGTGTAACAGGGAGAAGAACTTTTACGTTTCATCTCCCTTTCTTACACACACAAACCCAAACGAATTGCTGAGTGTTCAATCATTTACCCGAGTCTCTGTTATAGTTTGACTCTCTTTTCATCCCTCTGGTGTTTTAAAGCATATTGTTTATCCCTGCAGCTCCAAAAGTTCCGAGATGAGCTTAGGAACCGTTCTCGTGTATTAAAGAAACTTGGACACATTGATGCGGATAACGTCGTCCAGTTAAAGGGACGAGCTGCCTGCTTGATAGACACAGGGGATGAATTACTTGTCACGGAACTGATGTTTAATGGTACGGCAACTAATTTAGCAACCGAGTTCTAAGTTTAGGCCTTTCAGGGGAC
The DNA here is from genome assembly GCA_911865555.2 of Thlaspi arvense. NCBI lineage: Eukaryota > Viridiplantae > Streptophyta > Magnoliopsida > Brassicales > Brassicaceae > Thlaspi > Thlaspi arvense. Next base: position 54,479,851 of record OU466859.2, on the reverse strand, counting down.
TGAGTCAATATTTTTTGGTTGCATAACACAATATATCTTTGCGTTGTGTTGCATTAAAATTCTTATCAGGTACTTTTAATGATCTGGATCATCACCAAGTAGCTGCCCTTGCAAGCTGTTTCATTCCTGTAGATAAATCAAGTGAAAAGGTAAATCTAAGAAATGAGCTTAATAAACCGTTGCAGCAGCTCCAAAATAGTGCACGGAAAATTGCAGAGGTACATTAATTTCCCAGCTTAAAGCTTTGCTTGTTTATCTACATGTGCTTTTCTTCTCTTCTTTTTTGTTTGTTTGTAATCGTCATTTTTCTTTCTTCCTGTGTGATGCCAGATACAACATGAATGCAAACTGGAAATTAACGTGGAAGAGTACGTAGAATCCACCATCAGGCCTTTCCTGATGGACGTTATCTACTCTTGGTCAACGGTTGGTTTTACTTGATCTCAGAAATGCTGATATTTTTTTTAATAGACATGTTATACAACGTTGAGAGTGAGTGCTGTCTCTGCACAGAAATGTGTTAAAGAATTACACCTATATAGTCAATAGAACCAAAATACAAACCTAGAACGAAGTGACTACCCGAGAGAATCTCCTGTAGCCAACTAAACTACACCATAAGTCTGTTGATCCCCTCTTGATTCTAATCCTTTACTCTAGTCTCTAGCTATCTCGAAAACCAGCTTTTTGTTAGGCTGACATGGAGATATCGAACCTCTAAACTTAGAAAAAATGATAGCCCGAGTAATTTAACTTCATGCTTGTTAAGTAAAAACTTATGTTAAGTAATATTATGCCTGGTTTCCCGTGCCTGGATCTTGAGCTCAGCAGAAATTTGATATTCTCGATTGTTTCTGTTTGAAAGGGTTCGAGCTTTGCAGAGATTATGGAAATGACTGACATATTCGAGGGTAGTATTATTAGGAGCGCGAGAAGGCTCGACGAGTTTCTGAACCAGGTAACTTGCCGAAACTCTCTGCTTCAGCTGCAATTACATTTACGTGAAATCTCATGCCGTTTTTGATTGGTGATTTTGTTCAGCTTCGAGCTGCAGCGGATGCAGTTGGAGAGAGCAGTTTGGAGAAAAAGTTTGCGGCTGCTAGCGAGAGCTTGCGGCGAGGAATTATGTTTGCAAATTCGCTTTATTTGTAAATGCTCCTCTTGCAGTATTCAGCCGCTGAATTTGGGTAGCCGTAGACACAACATGATGAAACTTAACTTCGCCGAGAAATGCTTGTTTGTACTCTCATTTGTACTCTATTGATCCTAAATCATGATAGCTTTTGGTTTCTCAACAAGTTGAAAATTTCCAGTGCTCGTAAGGTATCAACTTCTATTCTAAACGTGTACCAGTTCATGATGATCAGTGAGTAATTAACACAAGTCGAGCTGGTTTTGAGGGTCCATGAACCATCACCAACATTTACTGCTCTCAGGTTTTTCGGGGAGATTGAAGATTTAGGATAATTTTATACAGACGAGTGTTGTTAATAAAGTTCAAATAAGTTTTCATCTCATGCCAACCAAGGAAACAAAATCCAATGAAGTCGTAATAATAAATGGATAAAAAAAAGTTTCCTTGTGGATTTTGTAAGTGGGCCAATTGATTGAACCCTTAGATCCAGTGATTCACAAAAGGAAAGATAAACAAGTTTTAGTTGTCCGCCACGTGGACTATGTTGCACGATGTTAGAAAAAAAAATTTTGACAACAAAAAAAAAACCAAAACGAGAAACCCGTTTCTTTCTGGTTCGATTTGACGTCTTCGTTTACTTCAAAGAAACCACCTCCCGCCGCCGGGAAACCACCGTCTTCACGACCGCCACCGTAGGTTTGTTGCGCGCAATCACTCTTTCTCTCTCTCTCTTCTTTATGTACTGTTTGATTTATTGGGAAATCAAGTGAAGTCATTTCTGATGATTTCCTTTATTCCTTCTCTAGGGTTTTGTTTTGGTACTCCTTATGTCGACGGAATCAGAACGTGTTCCCTCGAGCTCCGACGCTGTTGACGGCTCTAATGCGTCGGGGATTGAGGTTGGTAACGATCTGATGTCTGAAACCCTAGCTGACCCATTGAGCGGTCAAGCTCAGGAGCTGGTAGCAAAGCACGATGGAGACGATCAAGAAAGCTGCATCACTGTTGAACCAGGAAGCGGAAGCTTAGCTTCAGCTGGTGATCTTGGGATGGAGAAAATTAATGGAGTTACTGATTTGGAGAAGCAAACGGAATCTGTAAATGGAGGTTTAGATCTAGGCATTGGAACCCAAAACGCAGATTTGAAGACTAAAGAAAGTGAGAAGGAGGTCCCAGTAGATAGCGAAGATGTATTGATGGTAAAGGGTGAAAAAGATTCGGATGGGATCCAAACGGAAGTGGAACCTGACATTGAAGGTTCTCATGGAGCTACTCTCGGTGATGTGAAGAGTTCTGATGTCAGACTTGATAGTGAAGACCTTGGCGAGGATAGCAAACCCGATGGCTCAGGACAGCAAGGAACAAAAGTTGACAACTTGGATGTTGAATGTTCTACGGGTTTAGAGCCACGTGAGAGTACTTTGGATAATGATAATGCCCAGGTAAGTGTGAAGAAGAAGCTCTCTGAGTCAGATTTGGTTTGGGCTAAAGTGAGGAGCCATCCGTGGTGGCCTGGACAAGTGTTTGATGCCTCTGCTGCGACAGACAAAGCGAACAAGCACTTCAAAAGAGGAAGTTTCTTAGTAACATATTTCGGGGATTGCTCGTATGCTTGGAATGATGCATCACGAATAAAGCCTTTTCACAAGCATTTCTCCCAAATGGCAAAGCAGAGTACTCTACCAAGTTTTCTTGATGCCGTTGATTTTGCTTTAGAAGAGGTGTCAAGAAGGATAGAGTTTGGTTTAGCTTGTTCTTGTATCTCAGAGGAAGTCTATCAGGAGATCAAGACCCAGAACATTATCAATCCTGGAATCCTAGAAGAATCGAGCAGAATACACGGTGGAGACAAGGTCTCGAGTGCAATCTTCTTTAAACCTACAAAACTTGTCGGCTATATGAAGCGTTTAGCATGCTCTCCTAACTATGATGCTACTGATGAGCTGCAGTTTGTAAGTCACAGAGCTCAGTTATTGGCCTTTAATCGCTGGAAAGGCTATACTGACCTCCCCGAGTTTGAGACACTTCAGGGGTCAGTAGAGTCTGCACCCAAGATTTCTCCTGCAGAAGATGTGACAGCTTCTGTTTCCGAACCGAAAAAGACTAAACAAGTTTATACTAAAAGGAGAAAGACAAAAGACCAAGATGACTCTAAACACGATGGAGTATTTGAGTATGAGGATACTACTGTTCCAAAGAAGAAGGAGAAAACTTTGGCAGAGTTCATTGCTGAGAAACGCTTGAGCAGAAGTAATGGGAAGAGATCACATGAAAATTCGGATACCAAGCTGGATAGCGAAAAGAAACGCAAGGCTGTGAACTCAAAACTTCCCAAGTCAGCGAAAAAGATCAAGGCGAACTTGAAGACAGAAGATTCAGGATCTCCAGTTTCTCCCAAGAATGATCGAAAGTATAATTTGTCTGCAGGTGATAAGATTACACCAAAGAAAGCTAGAACGAGTTTTGGTATTGGGGCAAGCATATTGAGAGTAGCAAACCAGATGCATTCTTCAACACCTACCGCACTCATACCTTGCAGTGATTCGACCTCCAAAAGGACAGCCAAGAAGAATGGACGCGGAAAAAGTCTCCAGGATAGACCTAAAGCTGAAGCATTATCTGAAAGAGAGGTGTATCCTTCTCCTAATGGTACACATTCAAGCCCTCAATCTGCTTCTGCTACTAAAACCCCAAATGGGAAACCCAATCCCATCAGCATAGACCACCTACAATCCGGAGAACTTGAACAGGTCATAAAGGAAACACCTAGTACAACTAATCTTGTGGAAGACTCGATAATGGAGTCCAGGGACTTGAAAGACTCTCCTAAAGAACAAATGGTGAATGAGGATAGGAACGAAGCTGCAAATGATGCGGGTGAGAATACTATGGAGGACAGCAATCTAACTGAGGGAAAGACCAGTGGCTCGGACTTGAAAGAGCAGCCTGGCAACAAGAACTGCTCTGATGGATCTGTTTGCAAGGAAGATTCTTCTGCAGAGTAGGAAGGCTTAGCGCTTAACCAGCTAATCAGAACAAGGCATCGGTTATAGAGACTCAAGGATGTATCAGAGAACCTAGCAACATGACCAAAGAAAATTACTCTTTTAGACGACTTCTCTTTCCTTTATGAGTTTAGGATAGCCTGATGGGTTGATTATATTTGAGTAGAACAAACCCTTTCATGTGAGTGAATGTTACAGAGTTTTTTTATAGTTTCCAGATTTGTGATATTGACAGATCAAGATTTCAAATAATTCAATTGTAGCTAAGAGATGTTGAAACAGGTGAACTGAAATTGTCAAAGCTTTAAAGGGAGTTGAAAACTTAAAAGGGCACATTGAATCCAAAACCAAGTGAAACGAATACATGTTCGAGAATCTTGAAGCAAAAGAGAGATTATGTCTTCAAATATCAAAATCCATTAACAAAAAAAGAAGCTTGGAAAGCAGTGGAGAATCTAAGACCTAGGCTTCTCCTTCTTTTCCTTGAAGAGAGCCAAGAGTGAGACGCCAGACACCTTCACCACCTTGAACCTAACTCCGGGAATATCTCCGACGGCATGACCTTTACGTCCAAATCCAGCAATCAACACCTCGTCCTGCACAGAGCCATCAATGAGTCAAGAGATCATAAGCATATTACTAAGGAAACAACTGATTATTCAAAAGGAGTTGTCATCTAACTTACATTCTCCTCAATGTAGTTCAAACAACCATCGTTGGGGACGAAAGCAGCAATCTTTTTGCCGTTCTTGATCAACTGAACTCTAGCACATTTACGGATGGCAGAGTTAGGCTGCTTAGCCTCAATACCACTGCATTATAAACACAACCAAACTCATCAAGATCAGAAACTAAATCAAGGAAGAAAGTGAGAAGCACTGGAAATTTCACAAACAAAGCAAGAGTTGAGACAAAGTAAGAAATGCAATACTTACATCTTCTCAAGGACGATTCCCTTAGCGTGAGAAGATCCAGCAAAAGGCTTCTTCCATTCATTTCCTTGGTGAGACTTCTTGTACTGCTTGTCCGCCCACCTCTGATTGATCCGAAGCCTCTTCAGCTTGCGCCCAGCTCCCATACCACGTGTCTTACTGAAGATATGAAAAGACAAGAACACAACCAATTGAGAGAGCTTACATTGACATAAAGTCGGAATCTTTATCAATAAACACTTGATTTTGGGACTACAGGAAATAGTGTAAAGTTCTAACATTCATCTGCAATCATATAGCAAAGCACTGCGACCTCGCTAATTTCCTAAACCCGAAACACACATACGACGAAATTCACTACTCCTTGCGTTTCACAGAAACCAGGAAAAAGCAAGACATGATGACTTAAACGGAGAGATTATATTGAAGACAAAGGATCTAAGAGAGGAAACCATACCCCATGTTGACGACGGCGAGAGTGAGGAGGACAGAGAGATGGACTGTAACTGCGAAAAGCGAGACCTTTGAGTTCGTGAGGAAGAGAAAACCCTAAAGATTATAAATAATTTATATGTAGGGTTGTCGATTAGGGTCAGGAGAGTGTGCAATCCGGTTGGGCATGAACCGGTCTGGTATAAGACGGATTAATTTTGTAATTTCAGAGGAACCGAAAAGGATTATAAATATTATAAGTTGTTTTTAAATTAAATATTAATAGAGAAAAACAATTCGCTTTCTTTTCTCAAGTAGTTTCTCTGTTGTGGGGATTGTTATTTCAAACTGGTTCTTCCCGAGTGATGACATATCTCGCAGCGTGACAAAAGATGGAAGCTTTCAGCCTTATCTCACTTTCGATGGCTCGGAATAGTTTGTTACACATTCGTATTCGTGAATGAGGCTCTAAGCTGACTCGCCGGCGGCATGAACCAACTCAGATTCGGCGGAAATCATTTCCGAATCGCCGATCTCTTATTAGAAATTGTCTGAAATCATTGCGCATGTAACTCGCAGAGGGAGATCGATCTTGCCTTGCCGGCGATTTCTCTTCATGTCCGTAATTGTAGCAGCAACGGTAAGGTTCTCTGTTCTCGCATGAGTTCTTAATTCAATCAAATTGGTTTCGATGTGTATTCGTATTTGTGATTTGTGATTGTTCTTAATTCAATCAAATTGGTTTCGAAGATTTTTGGTCCTGGTTCATGTGCAGTGGTGCTTGGTGAGATAGCTAAACTGTTTAATTATCTTCAGGCTTTTGTATCCGGTTCATTGTGGAGTACTCAGACAATAAATTAAGGAATTTTTTTGCTCAAATATATGATTAATGGTTGTAAAAGGAATCTGCTTTTGTATATGCACATGAATATTGGCTTATTGTTAGCACTGACCGAGTATGGTGATTCACCTCTTTATTTACATGCATCATCATCATTTCAGACAAGAATCTCTATCAAGTGAACTCTTAAGAATGCCGATGCTTCTTAAGAGTTTATTAACGAGTACAAGAACAAAGCGAAACTAGCCAAACTAACACTGAGCCACGTGCACCTACTACTACTACCCTCCACACTATCCGCCACCTCAGCAAAACCTTTACTCTTGAACAACAAACCGGCTGTAGCAGGTTAAAGGCACGCAAAGCAAGATGAGGAAGCGCGCGACACGCACCGGTTCAGCCGGTCCGCATAGCGCTCAGTCGAAAAGACGACATACACGACCGTCCATTAATCTTGATCTAACGGTCCATATTAGTTTATTCGACTAAAAGATGAAGAAGCAAGCGAGCTCGTCAATGGCGGACTTTGGGTAAATTCTTTTACAATATAAAAAGGACCCAGTCAAAATCAAAGAGACTAGATACTGAAAAGTTAGTGAAGGAAGAGTAAAAGCTTGATCGACGAAGAAGAATAATTCGTGACCATAAGCTGTTTTCTGCGTCATATATGGTGAGAGAGAAGAAACTTTCGTCTCTCTTCTTTTCTCTATGGGAAAAAGGATAAAGCTATTGAATTTCTGTTGGAACTGTTTTAATTAAAAGAAGTAATTCTTAAATATATTTAGAGAAAAAAAGTGAGCTTGAAGTTCACGCTTGTAAAGGTGTCAGTTGCAGGCTCACTCTCTCGCCATGTTCTCTCTTCTCCCGCTCTCTGTGTTTTCACTGTATTCTCGGATGCTCATAATAAAACTGAATGCACAGGTTCTCTTGCTGTGAAGACTTGGATTAGGGATTTCGTATTTTGAATACTGGGAAGAAGATGGAGGAGATGCGAAGAGGCGTGCCTACGTGGCAGGAGGAGTTAGCGAGTCTCATGGACGGTGGTTTACAATACGACGACGGATCCCCGATCGATCTGACGGCGGGTGCTGAATCAAGGTCAAAGAGCTCGGGTTTCGGGTCGGTTGATGGATCCGGGACTGGATCCGAATCTGTGGAGAGTCTGAAGGATCAAGTGACGGGGTTTATCAAGTCATGGGGAGAAATGCTTCTGGATCTCGCAATCGGATGCAAGGACGTGTTGCAGCAGACTCTGGTGAGTCAAGACTCGGTCGTCGTGCGTAAGCTCCGAGAACCAGCTGCCAAGGTTTCGAAGAAGCTGAGCTTCCTTAACGAGTACTTGCCTGAGGATCGTGATCCGGCACATGCCTGGCCTGTCATTGTCTTCGTCTTCCTCCTTGCTCTCGCAGGTACAAACCATTGTTATCAGTGATTACTTCTATTCTGTCTTCAAAGGACATATCTGCAATGCCATAGTCGTACACTGAGCAATTCTATTCAATTCCTCTGTATTGGCAAGAGGCTTGTGTATGTCTTTCTCTGACGTATCCAAATTTGAACTGCAGCATTAAGTTTTAGTTCTGACCATGATAGATCCGTGCCCGTGTTAAAGAAACTCCGTGTGCATCCTCTCGGCGCAAGCCGTGTTCAGCTTCCAGATGGTAGATACTTAGCTTACCAGGAGCTTGGTGTTTCAGCTGACACAGCTAGATTCTCTCTGATTGTGCCTCACTCTTTTCTTTCCTCTCGACTTGCAGGTATGATATATTGATATAATAACTTGTGCTTTTGATGTTGTGATTACATCTAATTTGCCCCTAATGCTTCGATAATTATGTAATCAAGGTATACCTGGAGTGAAAGAATCATTGCTCAAGGACTATGGTGTCCGTCTAGTGTCATATGATCTACCAGGGTTTGGAGAGAGTGATCCTCTTCGTGCCCGGAACCTTAGCTCATCTGCCTCGGATATGGTTGACTTAGCTGCTGCACTTGGGATTGCTGACAAGTTCTGGTTACTCGGCTATTCCAGTGCTAGTATGCATGCCTGGGCTGCAATCAGATACTTTCCTGACAGAATTGCTGGTAACTTTGTACAAGTCTTGAATGCATATCAATTCATTAGGACACAGATTTTGGTTTTTCATATTGTGATAGTTTCAAAGAACGACGCAAAAGGATCATTGCATTGTGTTTTTTTTATGAAACTACAGGAGTTGCCATGGTATCTCCGATGATCAATCCATATGAACCAAGCATGAGCAAGGAGGAGATGGCGAAAACATGGGAGGAATGGCTACGAAAGAGGAAATTCATGTACTTTTTAGCGCGTCGGTGGCCAAGTCTTCTTCCTTTCTTCTACCGTAGGTCCTTTCTCTCCGGTAATATTAAGCCGCTGGATCAGTGGATGTCAATATCATTAGGAGAAAAGGTAAGTGTGTCTTTTTCCCGAGTTATGGGTCTTTTAGTATCACCAAATAGAGTAGTTTTCCTCGGAGATATGGCTAAACCTGTAAATGCTACTTTCTACTTTCAGGACCAACATGTAATCACAGATCCAGTTTATGAAGACTTTTACCAAAGGAACGTGGAAGAGTCCGTACGCCAAGGAACCGCAAAACCATTTGTCGAAGAAGCCGTGTTGCACGTATCTAATTGGGGATTTAGTCTTGCTGAGTTCCGCATGCAGAAGAAGTGTAAAACCAACGGCGTCCTTTCTTGGCTTATGTCAATGTACAGCGAATCAGAATGTGAACTTATCGGGTTTCGAAAACCCATACACATATGGCAGGTTTGTTAGCACTCACTCTTAAAAACTCCATATTTATGATCATTTTGTCGAGTTGTGAGTTCCTCATTTTGCTTGTGGTCACATAGGGTATGGAGGACCGAGTCGCACCACCTTCAATGACCGATTACATAAGCCGGGTCATACCAGAAGCGACGGTACATAGACTCCCGAACGAAGGCCACTTCTCATACTTCTTTTTCTGCGATGAGTGCCACCAGCAGATCTTCTCTGCTCTATTTGGAGAACCGCAGGGTCCGAAAGAGTTTAAGGAACAAAGAACAGAAAACCATAAACCGGATCAACCTGAGACCGGTTTATCCAACAGTAGCACTACCAAAGAGTAAGTAAACAGAGGTTATAGGAGAACTATAGAAACAAGTTGTTCCTCGTCTTGGTTACATCATAAAGAACTGTGTATATAACACACACCAAGAGGATGCTTTCTTTCTTTCTTTTTCGGTTGAAAGTTTCAGATTTGATATATAGATTTAAAGAGAGGCAAAAGGCCTTTCATCCTTTTTTAAAGAAGTAAACTCCCTTTTGAGTTCACCTCAGAACATGCTTATCTTTTGTAATCAAAAGGATTCTACTCACACATCAAAATCAGCAATGGTCAAGCATTGGCCTCTGATGATGTATTATCCTTCTTGTTTGAAATCTCAAAACTTTCTTGCAAATGCTACTTCATGTTATAGTCGTCTGTATTGCCCCTCTTCTGTGGAAAAAAATCAGGAATCCAAGACAAATGAAAAACAAAATCGAACTAGACTCACTTCCAGTTACTGCATTTGGTTCCTACATTCCTCAGGTTAACAACTTAAGAACTCTCGCCCACATTACATTGATCTAGCTAAGAAAAATACATCAATTTCTTCTTCTTGATCCAGACCAATAACTTGAAACCACATGGCTTTGTTGATTGGGATCACTCAATCTGACCAAAAGGTTTCAAAACGCAGAACTAGAGATCTTGGTTTTGCCAAGCATCATGTCTTTGGCTTCGTTGATCTTAGAGGCAAGGTAATGGCTTCCTCCTGCGTCTGGATGATTTGCCACCATCACTCTCAGATGAGCTTCCTTCACCTTCTCTGCCGCTACACTCTCCCTGTCACCACAAGTCGCAAACTAGTCAAGCCACAAACTATATCGCATAAACAAGAACAACCACAAAACCATATTAACAGGAAACCTTGTGCATGTAAGAACATAGCTATGCATAAAACGAGTTGAATTCGGATAACATTAGCCGCTATTGCTACATTCAAAACCTCTAAGAGCAAACGTTTAAAGAACTAGTGTGGCATAGCTACTGCAAACATTGATGATCATTTACCAATAGAAAACGTTAAAGGTTCGTTCCCATTCTATAGGAAATGAAAAAGCAGAACGGATCTTGACCAAGTGTGATCAACACTAAGAATCTCAATTCCGCTCTTTACTGCCAGATAATCAGCGAGGATAGGATACGAGAAACGTACCTAACACCGAGAATCATAGCGGCTTCTCTCCGAGTCATGGTAGCTTGGAAACCACCTTCGTAGAACTTGCGCAGCCTAGGCCTTGGAGGTCTTGCCTTGAACGCTTGCCATGCCTCTATTCCGTATTTACCAGCATAAGCTGCAGCAGCAACAGCAGCACCTGCAATTAACGGTGCAACCTGGAGATTGGACCAGAAGCCAAGCAACTTAGGAAGATGAACCACAGGGGAGACTGAGGAAATCTTTTGATACTGACAACAACCCCCACAGATACAACAGAGCAAAACAAAATGTAAGGATTAGCCATAAAATTCTCATTGCAGGAAGAAAAAAGAGATTCTTTTTTTGCTGATTGATTCTGTAAAATCATCTCATGATGTCGAAAGTACCCCATTGAAACCCAAAAAGAAGAATAAACGCATGCAAATTTACCATTTTTCCTGGAGATTTTGAGTAGGACAAGAAACGGGATCTGATGAGATAAGAAAACAACTCTTCAGAGTTTGGAATTTCTCGATCGAATTCGAGGATTAGGGTAAAACCCTAATAAGTTTTGTTCTAGATAACCTTTGAACTCTTTAAGTGGGTTCTAGATAAGTTTTGTTCTCTCAAGTTTGCAGTTTATGCTTTGGTTCGGTTTTCGGACTTTTTTGTCATAAATTATCGAAATTAGCATATAATCCGGTTTGACTTGGATTGTTTTCACAAACTATTTTAGGTTAGAAACTTACAATCATTTTATTTTTGTTTGTTTTCGATCCCATTTTTAGTTTATCCGATATGAAAATTATAGAGAAAAACAGAACAGATTTGAAGATCATTTATTCTGTATGGTTTTTAGTGGATTCTGAGAATATTGTAAAGAGTACACAGTTACAGAACTAACATTTAAATTATTCCATTTTGTAATCCGTACAAAGCACAAATTCAATAATAGTCTAGATCTAAATCGATCGAGATATTAAAAAAAATTACACTGCACAAGTGAATAACCGTGACACATTCTTGTAACCAACATTGCATATACGTAGTTTGAGTCAAATCTCAGAACACCATCCTTGGCGCAAAAAAAAATATATAAATGATAAACCAAAAAAAGTACCTCTGCTGTTCATGGCGTTCTCGCCGCCTTGAGAAGGCTGTTTTCAACCTTGGGCGGGGCTGAGGATCGTCTGGGTTTGGGTGCAGGAGAAGCCGAGTAGGAGAGCCGTTTCTTTGCTGGTGCTTTCTCCGCTATAACACCATGTTCCTCTGTGGTTGCGCCTGATGAGGCCTTGAGCTTGCCTCGTGCTGATTTTGTGGGAGCCATGTTGCTACGTCGAGCCGTCGAGCTAGCCAGGCTCTCGTCATCACTAACCGATGACCTTGCAATGCTCTGCCTACGGCTCTTGGCGTTTTCATCGGTGATCTTTGGCTTTACGGACGATGGAGTTGGTCTGTTCTTTCTCGGGTTTCTTATGGTGGATGATGATGGTGTACTGGGTTTAGTCGAGCTACTGATTTTTTTCCGGTTCGAAGATTTTACGGTTTCTCCTCCTTGGGAATTACGGTTAGTGGAGTTCTTAACCGAGGAGTGTTCGCTGTTGTTGGTTTGTTCTTTCTCTGAGCTCTCCCATGGCCGATCAGCCATCCACCTCTCCAACCAGCTCCAACCCCAAGTCGGGTTGCTATGATCCATGAACATCGTGTTTGCACATCTCGTGTTGCTCTTCATGTTTTGCTTCAAATACAAGACAAATGTTAAAGACTGCTTTTTCAACAAGTTCATCTTTCATGTTCTTGCACGTTTCTAGGCGTTTATACAAGCAAGTACCTGATGTGTGAATGCATAAGCCAATGCCCTTTCCCTTCTCATCGTCGCTTCGTACTTATTCAACAAACCTGCTTCAACTTGTTCCTTCGACTGATTGCTGTCGTTCCAATTACCCCCATTCTGCAGAAGCAAGTTTTTAGGATTTAGGGAAAATACAAAAAATATCACATCCTAGAGCTTTCTCAAGATCCAATATACAAGAGAGACCTTTAAGGCTCCTAGCTCTTTGGCATGCTTGTGAAGGAGTTGCTTATGGCGAGCCTGGTTCTCTTCGGACATTCTGATTCTCCTTGACCGGATTTGTGACTGTACACGAGTTAGTGTCTGCATACATTTAAGGGTATTTGCAGCTTGCCGTTGTACAACCGATCCTTCCATCAATAACTTGAGTCTCGCCAATGCCCTCATCACACGAGATTCCCTTCTTGCCTGCAATTGTTACAAATTATAAAACTTAAAAGTGTCATAATTGAGTTCTTCTTAATCAAAGCCAAACCCAAAAACCTGAGTATTGAAATATCCAAACATTACCAAATAGCCCCTAAAAGTAGATTGGATTAAGATGGCAGCTGCTTCTTCCTTTGACTTCCCTGCAAACCTATCATCAGGTGTCGCTGGACGTACAGACTCAGGAGATGACGGAGGTGAATCCACAAGAACGTCTTCTTGTGTAGCAGTCACTGAATCTGAAGGAGGAGAAGGCAACAGATTCTTCTTTTGTTCATAGTTGACCTCATCCACTCTCACTTCAAACTGAGGAGGAGAACATCTCGATGTGGCTACCAATACAGGGTAAGAGATTTCACTGTTTTGATACTCAACCGATTTGTGTTTCAACTTCTGTAAGAACCAAGAACATGAGTTGAGTTTTACATCAATAAATATACGAAGCTGAGTGGTATAGAACAGAGCACATAAAGTTCATACCTTTAAATCTGGGCTGAAAGCTTTCTTTACGTTCTTCAGCCATTTCGCCTTTTTGACCATTACCACACTGTTGAATTCTTCCTACTCAGATGAGAGTAATTCTGATGATATATCAATTAAGACTTTCCAGAAATGGATTCTCACGGATTGCAACGGATCTCAAAGTCTAGTAGCTAAAAAAAAGCTCTTTGATTAAACACAAAAAAAGTCAAAACACTTAGAATTGAAAATGAAAGGAACTTACTGAAACGGCGGGATAAAGAAGATGAATCGAACCTGTAGAAGCAGATCTGGAAAAAGAGAAGCTCGAAGTTCAATGAAAACCTTTCAAAAGCACGACTCCGAGAGTTCTCTTTCTTTAATGGCAATGTGCGACTTTCTCGAAAATCAAAAATGCTATCAGAATTTGAATCGGTCGAGTTTTTGATCTTTGCTGACTTGAAAAGAAATCCTCTTCACGTTGTCAAGTACATATAAGAGAGGGAGAGAAAGAGAGAGACAGAGGAAGCGATGGATTCAAGCCGAGAGCCTACTGATTGGGCCATATGGGGCCCATTTTGATTTTCTTGCCGCTCTCTATTGTCTTTTTTTTTTTTTTTGTAACGTCCAGCTTGCCGCTCTTTTTTTTTTAGTATTTGTAACGACTTTTCTTATAGTAAGAAATAAAAAAAAAATTCAGTATCAATTTTAATATTTTTTTACTCCACCATATTGAGACATTGATTTAATATATTAAAAATATTTATTTTTATGAATGATTTCCTGTCCTTCAACTGTTGAAAGTTAAAATGCCAAAAATATTGTAAAGTAAATCAATTTTTATAATTTAATAACATATATATGAGAACATACAAGACAAACCACATAATGGATTCAGACATTTCAGTTTCTAGCTTTCTATACTGCAGGGTATGTGATTATATTTTGATGTATTTTTCTTAATCTAATTACAATTTTGAATTAAAGAAAATCTCAAAAGCTTTAAAATATGTATATAAGCTTTGAGCAATCAATCAAAAGAAACGCGTTCAATTAAACTCTTCAAATCAATTGTCTCAGGTCTCGAGAATCCATTTCAAACATTAAAGAAGTGTTATTGGTTCTTGTATTTTAATGGATTTGAGAATCTAAATCAAATTCAGTGTTATTGGTTCTTGTATTTTAAAATTTATATTGAAATACAGTGTTATTGGTTCTATGATTTTAAAATCCATAATGAAATACAGTATTATTGGTTCTATCATTTTAGAATCTAAATATTATAAGGATTTGAGTTTTAATTGAATTTGAATAGATTTGGAAGGATTTTTATGACTAAAATACAAAGACCCAAATACAAGGTATAACCTTGGTATTTGAGTGGATTTGATTTTTTTCCATTTTGCTGATTTTGAAATCAATAAATTTATCAAATCCAAAGAAGATTTATAAATCCACCAAAATACAAGAACCAATAACCCCTACTAAGATTTTTACATTTTTCATAGTTTGAAGCTTCTCAGTTACTCCTAGCACACACATACAATTTCAAGATAATCTATCATTTGTCACTATAATTAACCTTTCAAGAACTAAACAATTTGATATCAAAATCCCTAAAAATTGAATCTCTATCAAACTTAACTCACTTTAAATGCATCATTGAAATATGGTAAAAATACCAGCTTTTTTAATTTGAGAGCATCAAATACAACAAGTAAAGAGTTAAACTTCACCAATATAATACATAAATAAAGCGAGATAGACATCTTAACTTACCCTTTGTCACTAGATATCCAATTCACAACCAAATATATACAATGAGAAGACCATTTAACAATACATTTGCAGAATTTTCTACAAAGTACTAAAAATTTTGAGTGTCAAATCAAAATGTAAAGGATTGCGCCTATGCTCTTTAGCTCAAATCATAGTACCAAGTTTTGACAAAAAAATGATTTTTTTATGTTTTTAGGGCAAAAAATAACCAAAACCTATAAGAAACAACATATACATAATATAAGCAGACACAATCAATTACAGCAGTGTCATCAAAGTTTTGGCAAGCCTGCAAAAAGACATACTATATTATTAGTATATAAATATTTTGAGAAACGTTATTTAAGTTTGATTTTGATTGTAATTTGTCTTTGAAAAAAATGAGACAAGAAAACTTTTAGCTACATACAAATAGAGGTAGGAGAGACATGGAAGTTTCTTCACCAGCGTGATGAGAGCTGCAGGTGTGACCAAGTCACTGGAAACTCGCCAATGTTGTTCCACAGCAGATGATACATATTATTTCCAGATTTGTAGAAAATTGGATAAAAACTTGTTTTATTTTTCTCTTTTTAAAATCTAATGTTAGTAAGACTAAAATATTTTTTCAATTTTTGTACATTGAAGTATACAAAAAAAATCCATTCGGATATTCACTAGTTTGTTATATAAAACAAAATTGAAGATTAACAATAAACTTTAAGAATTCACGAATGTTACCAAAATTTTAAATCTTAAAAGATTATAAAATACAAAGAGTCAGTCATTGGTCAATTTAGCAAAAAAAATACAAAACATAACATTTGAAGTTTACTCCTTCTGATCGTTTTTAGCAGTGGCTTTGGGTCGAGTGGATATAGAATCACGTTTCGGCGTATGCTTCTTCCATTTCTTCTTCTTCAAAGACATGATCCACGACGGAACCTCACAGCCCGATGACATCATCGTGTTGGCTATGTTCCTTAGGAAAGGCACATCTTCTTCCGTGTAGAACGTTACCGCTTCACCGCTCCTTCCCGCTCTCCCCGATCTACCTGTAACGTTTCAAAAAGAGCGGTTACTTTCCAAACGCATCACAAAGACCCGCATAGAGCAGAGAACTCAAAACAATTTGATGCAAAGTAGCGGAGAAATGTACATACCAATCCTGTGGATGTACGCAGAAGCCGAATTCGGGAAGTCATAGTTTATCACGCAGTTGATTCCTTTGAAATCCATACCTCTAGCGATCACATCGGTGGCGATCAGAACCCATGTCTCGCCCGCTCTGAAACTATCGACCGCTTTTTCCCGCTGCAGCATTTTCTTTCAATGGTTAGTTTATTGGTTCCATACATCTATACTTTCCATAAAGAAGCAAACTTTATTTGATGATGACTATGTGGAGATTATGATATTACCTCTCCTGGAGGAAGATCGGAATGGATGACCCCGACTCTGATGTCTTCACATTTTAGTTCATCGTAGAGTTCCTTTGCTCGTTCTTTGCTTTGCACAAAGATCAGTACCGGTGGATTCAGACTCTACTGCCAAGTAGAAAAGGAATTACTAAAGGTAAACAGTCTTCCTTGATTATTTACTGCTTAAATTACTGAACTTTACCTCTGCAAATCTTTGGCGAAGAGCTAAAATTTTCCCTTCTTCAGTTCCAGCATATACCAGCTTTTGATTGACGGTTTCAGATGCTGTGTTCCTGTATGAATGTCAAAAATGTAAGATCCGTTTGCTGCAATAAATGTTGCGAAGCATCTATATATAATAATAAGCTTCAGTATCAAGTTTTGATATACTCACTTTCGGCCAATGATCACACGAACAGCATCATGCATTATGGAACGTGCAAGTTCCTCAACAGAATCAGGCAAAGTAGCACTGAACAATGAACGTATGATTGAAGGGTTCGAACAAGCCTTCACCACACAATCTATCTGGTTTAACAAGCCCTTCTCAAACAGCTTGTCAGATTCATCAAGGACAAGAAACTCGACCCTGTTAATCAACAGAGAGTAAGGTGAAAAATGGGCACATCACAATTAGAAAGCACAAACATGTTTGAATCCTAACGTATGCAATTGACTTACTTGCTTAAGTCGATCTTTTTATCTTTGATCAATCTTTTCAGCCGCATGGGAGTTGATATGAGAACATCGCAATGCAGCTTTGAGAAATCAGCTGTTTTGACAAGGGGTTTAGTCATTAATCTGATCTTGAACTTGCTTCCTTTAATAAGTTTTCTCCCTTCTCTAGCTGTCTGAGCAGCAAGTTCTCGTGCAGGAGAGAGGATAACAGCTCTTATACCATCTGTTGAAGGGCGCTGAAATAAGAACACCAACAACAAAATCATAAGCATGACACACAAGAATAAAAATCTGCAAAATCCAGAGGGTGTAATGATAAACACAGTTTCTCACCTTGAGTTTCATGAGCATGGGACAAATAAAACCAATGGTTTTCCCTGACCCAGTTGGAGCACAGGCAAAGCATTCACGACCCTGTGATTAGGCAAAAAGACAACGAATAAGGATTCACTTTGCACGAAGAAGTTCTTAAACTTTCTTTTTTCTTCAACTCGTAAGTGTCTTTGCTGTAATGAATAGAAAACGAGTGAATAAGACCATACCGAAAGGAGAACCGGAATAGCCTGCCTTTGGATTGGAGTAGGCTCTTTAAATCCCATTTCAGCCAAATTGCGTAATATGTATTTCTTACAACCATACCTGTAAATGGATTAACCAATAAAATCAAAACCAGAGGAGAGGAAAGATTTAAACACATAACTAAATCATGTTCGTGGACTAAAGAGATCCAGGGAGAAGATAGCATGGCGGAGGATTTCAGACGTAGCAAAAAATTGGAATTTACAAACCAGTAACGCTATGAGAATAATAAATCAAACTACTTTCAAAAATACAATCCAATTCCACGCACCTCGATGACAACTCTGCGAAGCCTTTGAGTGGGGGTGGAATATTGATACCGGAAACATGAATGTTGTACTGTTTCCTCGCCAAGGCATCTTTCTGCGATTATGAAGAAGTAAATTCAGTCATGTATAAATCACTCTTTGCCATTTGATGAAACAGAGACGAAGAATTAAACAGCTACATACCTCCATTTGCCGATTAAGTTCCTTCTGGGGATTCTCTAAAATCTCATACTTTGTGTTTTGTCTTTCTTCTTTACCTTTAGCCTTCTTTGAGCTCTTGAACACATCAAATCCTTCAACAGGCTCTGTTCCGACATAACACGAAAAATGGTTTAGACACGGTTTAGGACAAACCTGAGTAAAACAGTAACTATGTTTTCAGACTTACCAGAATTAGCAGATCTTCGTTTCCTCTTCTTAGAGGACACAACTTTCTTCTCCTGCTCAGACTCCTCTTCTTCCTCAAAGAAGCTCAGTTTCTTATTGGAATCATCATCCTCGGTACGATTCTAACACAGTAATGGGATTTTTAAGTAAGAACAGAGAGCGAGTGAGTACTGCTGATTTACACAACATTAACACCAGCGGAACTCACCTTAAACTTGGCAAAATCTGACGCAAACTTCTTCTTGTTGAAGTTTGTTCCACCAAACAGAAAATAGGAGCTTTTCTCCATCTGCCAAGATTGCAATTTCACTGGAAACGAATAAAAAAACGCCGGCTGTGACACTGGTGACGGCGGAGACGGCAGCGAATAGGTGCCGAGAAGCAGCGTCTCGTTCAGGTTATGGGCTTTACACTTAGGGTTTGGTGTTTTGGTCGTTTTCGAATAATTGTAAGGGCGGATTAGTCATTGCGACAGACAAACGCACATTTAGCGTCACGAAATTACAGTCGCTGGACGCTAGAGAACACTGAAACAGAAAAATAAAGGCCGAACCATTATTAATGAAGAAATGGGCCTTAAAAGCCCAACTTAAAAACGAACGAACGCCCTAGTTAGATGGAAGTCTGGTCAGAAACCAATAAATTTGGAAATTGTCTAGCAAAGCGGGAAACATGTGATGGTGTGTCCCCACCGCCGCTGAAAAACAAAAAATCTCTCTTCTTCTTCTTCTTCCTCTCTCTCTCTTCTCTTACCTCGGGACTTTCTCCGACTCTGTTTGTCGTTTTACACACTTCAGACTCACTTCTTTCTTGATCTGCTTCTTCTCTATCGTATTCTCTCGCTGTTTGCTTCTCCATTTGACTGTTTTTGGAAACACGAGTTGTCAGAGATGTGGCAAGTAATTCTAGGGGCAGCCATTGCTGGATCCACTGGTCTTGTAGCCAAACGCTTCTTCAACCCTTTCTCTCGACACTCTCGCCTTCCCGAGGATCACGCTGAAGAGCAGGAGCCCGTCACTCCTCCCGTCGGTATCGGATTTCTCGACTCTCCTTGCTACAAAACCAATGGCGTTTTCCGGTTTAATAGTTCCGGGTCTACCGGAAACTCAGGGTCCGGATCCGGGTCGTCTCACGAGTTTAAGAATAGCTCAGGGGTGAAATGCAAGGTTAGGATTCGTGGATTGAGGAAGAAGAAGAAGCAAAATAGTGGTGAGGGTCATGAGATCGAGAAGCGATCTGGAAATGTCGGTGATGTTAAACCGAGGAGCGATGTTTGCTTGAAAAAGGCGAGAACTTTGTGTGCTCCTTCAAAACGTGGGTCATGTTATAATACTCAAGGTTTGCGCTTTTGAAACTCTGCTGATTTTGTTAATGTGAATCACTGTGTGTAATCTGGATTGATGAAAACGTACTGAAGCATCAAAAATCACCTCTTCATGGTGTGATTGGATTAATATCACTCAGTTTTTTTTTTTTTTTTTTTTTTTTTTTATGAGTGTCCTGAGCTCATCTTATTCGATGATTGACCTGTGTTCAGAGTTTCTTCTGCATTTTGGATCTTTTTAGTATAAAATGATGTATCTGGTGAGGACTAAGCCTGTATTTATGTGTTGTCCAAGTGCTAATACCCCGTAGATACTTGAGTTGTTGTCAATATCATTTCTTGTAAGTAATTTGAGGTTTGGTCGTGTATCTCGTTGAAATGCTTTTCCTTGCAGTACCTTTGTATTTAATTTTTGTTTCCAACAAAAAAGATCTCGTCTTTTAGAACTATGAGTCATCACATTCCTTTTGGCGTCGTCCATTGTTGACACTTGATTGTTCCATGTTTCAGATCATTCCGCTTTCAGCTCGGCACTCGGTGTCTGCATGATGTATATGATGTCAGCAGAGAAAGGTGAAATCAGTAAGCTGAATGCAGCAGCAGAAGAAACTGCCAGAGTCATCCGGGAGCTAAAAGATGAACTCTCTAGGATAAAATCTCTACAGGGTTTCAAACTTCTTGGTTGTGCAGCGGTTTCTGAGAAGTCCAGTGGGAGATATGGTCAGGTAGATCTCAATACATCAGAGATGGCGAGCAGAGAATCTCTCGGCATTAAGTCAGGCAATGATGGAGAATATGCTAGCAGCGTCCTAACGGAGGAGCCAGAACAAGAGGCGGTGGAAATGGAACAGTTAGAGATGGAGCTTGAATCTGAGCTGCAGAAGCTGAATTTGGCTAAGGTGAGTGTGTTTTATTCGGTTTCTCATAGTCAATGCCCCAGTTTCATCTTGATGTATTGCTAAACAAATACTTTTTCTTTCCATTAGACAAGCGAGGTTATGGAGGAATGTAAGGATGTGGTGAATGGTTCTGAGTCATACCAATGTGGTGGAGTATCGGCATCAGAGCTGGACAAGAAACTAAGCCGCCTTCTCATCGAACAACAAGAAGGCCAGATCGATGAGCTTGAAGCCGAACTGCAAACGACGCAGTCTAAACTCCAAGAGAAGGAAGCCGAACTCCAAGCGCTCAAGGTCTGCGTTAGACGCCTCACGGAGTTTCCTCTCTTGGACCGTTCAGGTACGTTTGGTTGTTATCAAAGTCTCATTACTAAACTTCTCATTGACAATGAAAAACTGAACTAAACACACATTCCAATATTCACTTGCTTGAATTCCTTTACGTCATTGGTCAAACTCACAGTGTAAAACATTGCTTGGTGTTTCCTCAGATGACGAACATGAACAAGACATGGACCAGGACCTCTCAGTCTCATGGAACCAACGTAGCCAAACTGATAAAGAGGAAAGAAGGCCGATCGTTGGGATGAAAAGACCTATGGAGTCATGAGTCATCTATTTGTGTTTAACAGAGGTCACAATCGCTATCACAGAACCTGCACAGTAAGTTCTTGTGTAGACTCCATCTTGCAACACCCAGTCTCTGAAGGTTCGTATCATCAAATCATGCCAAGGTGGGGTTGTACGCAAACAAGCTAGACTTAACCCAGTCAAATAGTCTTGTATATTCACCAGAAGCATCCCAGACTTTCAGAAACCTTCATGATTCTGACTTGTCTAGAGATTTAGATTGCTAGGTTTAGTAGAAGAGTTAGCTAATGATTATGGATTTGCGCACTTCTAAACTTCTTGTGTATTCTCAAGCTGTTAGTGTGTGTCTTTGTTGACTTTTCTAATTAATCCCCTATATAATCTTTGTTTAATACTGTTTTGTGTTCTATTGTTCTGTATTCTGGTCAAAGACAGCGTAACACTTCCTTTCCATCATTCTTTGTTACACATCCATTCACACAATCATACTTAATTGGAAGAATCTTTTGAAATTTATGAATTGAACTTTATCACAACACCAAAAAATTAAAAGCTATTCCAAATTCGGCATGACAGTATCTCATGCAAAGCTTATAGAGTTGAGGATTTGTTGTCAATTCAAGAAAACATCACGGTAATACCGAAACATTCAAAAGTAGAGAGAGTCATATAAAATCTAATTCAGCTATATAATAAGGAAACACTACTCGCCAGGAACTTGAACGCCTTTCTTCATCTTCTCTTTCTTCATCTTCTTCTTTGAAAGCGGCTTCTTCTTCCTCGGAGGTAAATTCTTCTGCGCGTATGTGTAAAGGACGAAGTTTCCTACAAGGAATGTCACTAGCAACCCTCCAATCACAAGAAGTACGATCAATCCCGGGTTTAGCCCTTTGCTTTCGATTTTTCCCTGTTTCATTGTCATTTTTTCATAAATGAAATCCAAATTCAATAAGGAAACAACAAGACCGAGCGAGACGACAGAACACAAAACATATGCTTAAAGGGATGTTGCAGACTTTGTAAGATAATTTGGAAACATCCTAACTAGCTTCTCAGTTTTCTTGTCCGATCACTTTCAACCAAGACGAGTAATGTCAACGAATAACCTATGCAGGTTAACATTGACATTTGACAAGCATATGAAAGTCATGAAACCGAAACAGGATCAATATGCACGTTATAATAACCAAAGGAGCGACATGAATTGACATTCTTTGGTCAATGTGAGAGAAGAGAAGTGACCAAAGACATGATTTTTTCAGAAAAAACAAAAGTTGAACTAAAGACAAAACTTCACCGATCCGATTCTGGTAGGTCATGAAATGATGCTAATTTCATGGAATTTGATAATCGTTATAATCATGTGAATTGACCCAAAGCGCTCGCAATCTCAATCTAAGAACCGGAACATCAAGCATTGAAGTATTATTAAACAAAGAAGATCAGACCCGAAGCAGCAAACAAGATTACGAGCCAGGCGTGGCCGCGTGGGAGAGAGTATCATAAGATTATAGGAAAGCAGAATTGCGAGAGAGTCAAATGCAGATCTAGCGATTTCATATCATCGTGAGTAACGAGATATTTGATCTCAGTGTTCGAACAAGGAAACACAAGTAGACAAATGAATTCAGAGAGTGGATTTAGATCTTACAGAGAATTCTTCGGCCATGGCTGCGTTTCGGAGCTTCCCGAGAGATCAGCACGAGTCGCCGGAGAAAATATCGGACTAATTTATTTTCTAAGAAGACTACTGACTAAGCAATAAATAATGCCACCGCTGGTCTACGGGCTTAGTATGCAAAATACTAAATTAGAGGCACATTTTATACTATCTTTGATTTTCGCACGCATTGTACTCTATATACAAATCAACACCCCGCTTGACAAACAAATACGGTGACGTTTTTACATGGTCCGGTCCGGTCTTAATATGAAGAACAAAATTATAATCAAACGAAATAATAAAACCATGAAAAGTCCTAAAAAAACAGTTTTGGTAAATTAATGCTTTTTAATATGTTTAGCTATATTTGTAACATTGCTCACATATAATAAATGTACGTTTCAAAGAGTAATCCTAGCCATCTGATCCTAATTAAACACATCATTACATGTTTTATGGAAATTTATGTAGGTCCATCCAAACTAGGAATATTTTGGCTCCCGGATAAATTTTGGGGTCATTACGAGGGAAACAAAAGTAGGGGGTGGTGATGCATAAATATTTCTCCAGTCTGTAAATTTTTCTTTTTGGCTCTTTCGTCGTCGAACCACTTCTCCAGAACTCGGGCACGAACAGAAAGAGATTCAAATTTCATAAACTAAACTCTTCTTCCTCTTCGAATCAGAGATTCTCTCCTTTAGATCTGGAAGTGTCTGGTAACATAACTGGAAGAAGATGACCGTGATCGACATTCTGACTAGAATTGACTCGATCTGTAAGAAGTACGACAAGTACGATGTCGACAAACAGCGGGAGGCCAATATCTCCGGTGATGATGCTTTTGCTCGCCTCTATGGCGCTTTTGAGACCCAAATCGAGACCGCTCTCGAGGTGATTATTCCTAATTTCTGTTTGATTCGGTTTTGATAAATCATCGATTTTGTTTGAGTCGGTTTTGATAAATCTCGGTGAATTCAAATCTGTGTGCTTTGACAATGTTGGACATAGAATTTGATATTTTTCCGGTCTGGACTTTAAAGGCGGAGAAGTTTGCATGAGTCCAATTTAGTGAAAATCTCGAGATTAGCTCCTGATGCGTTATCTTATCTATGCTCTCTGCGTTTTCTGAGTATGATGGGAAAGTGCTTCAAAGGTTCTTCTTTGAATGAGGGTTGCCATGTATTTTCGATTTGCAGAAAGCTGAACTTGTTACCAAGGAGAAGAACAGGGCTTCTGCTGTTGCAATGAATGCTGAGATCCGCCGGACCAAAGCTCGATTGTCCGAGGAAGTTCCTAAGCTGCAGAGACTTGCTGTCAAGCGGGTAAGCTTCCTTTCTCATGATTTACACTTGCGTTCATGTATCAGCTAGATTGATTCGAGTTATATCAGTAGCTTGGTTGAGCTTATATGATTCTTGTTCTTAGGATAGGATGATATAATCAAAGCTTGTAAATCTTCTAACACTGATTGAGAAAGAGACATAGAGAATGGTAGTTGTTCCTGTGGGTTTTAGATTTGGCCAACCTAGTAGATGTTTTGGTAGTAACCACGTTCGGATCGTAGTTCATTGGCTGAGATTAACTAGAAACATGTTTGAAGGATTAACTTGTGTAAACTCGGTGGCAATCTATACATTGTTCAGGTTAAGGGTCTTACAACCGAAGAGCTTGCCGCGAGAAATGATTTGGTGCTTGCGCTTCCGGCCAGGATTGAAGCCATACCTGATGGGACAGCCGGTGGTCCGAAAAGCACTAGTGCTTGGACTCCTGCAACAGCATCTCGTCCTGATATCAAATTTGATTCAGGTGATTCAACTGAAGTAGCTTTTCTTTTTATGTCTTGTAGATTGTACTTACGCGTTCATCAATTGCATGAGCTTGTTCCGTGTTGTGTAGTTCTGTTTATCCCGGAATCATATGAACTGTGTATCCTATTTAATGCCGTTTGAGCAATCAAGATGACTAATTAAGTCACCTCTATTGTGGATGTTAGATGGGCGTTTTGATGATGATTACTTTCAAGAATCACATGAATCCAGCCAATTCAGACAGGAGTATGAGATGCGGAAAATGAAGCAGGCAAGTGATATTCTATCTCGTTGCATTCTACTCTTTTAAGCTCTGGTGGTATATACATATATGACTTGTCTACTTGAGTATGTATCAGGAACAAGGTCTGGACATGATCTCCGAAGGTTTGGACGCTTTGAAGAACATGGCTTCTGATATGAACGAGGTGAGTTTGATGAAATGCAGCTCTTACCCACTTCCCTTATTAAGTGCTTGAGCTGATGATTCATGTCACGGCACTGATTCATGCAGGAACTGGATAGGCAAGTTCCTTTGATGGATGAAATCGACACAAAGGTAGAAATTATCGCCCATTTCCTTGCTTTATCTCTGAACTGTCGTCGGTTGTAATCTGAACTTTCTGACTTCCCTTACAGGTGGACAGAGCAACCTCGGATCTGAAGAACACCAATGTCAGGCTCAAAGATACCGTCAACCAGGTGATTTGAGATTCGAGAAGTTCTTTTTCTGGAACTTTTCAGCCACATCCGGTCTGTTTTCGATTCCTTACATAAGCAAAAAAAAAAACATGGCCTTTTTGATTGCAGCTGAGGTCAAGCCGGAACTTCTGCATCGATATTGTTTTGTTGTGTATTGTGCTGGGTATCGCTGCATACTTGTACAAGTAAGTTTGTCTGGTACATAAAAGACGCAACAGACAGATACATACAGTGAAGAGAATGCTTCTTTAACGAACCAAACCTTTTTTGTCATCTGCAGTGTACTGAAGTAATGAGGTTAACGTGAAAGGAGCCATGAGTTGTCTCTCTCTTGCCCTCTGCTAATACCGTTTTTTCACCCGAGTCAGTGTGTGTGTGCATGTTTCTTTCTGTATTTCTGTGATCTTTCTACGAGAGTTTATTACAGCTGTCCAAAGTCCAGACTGTTGAAGTTGTTTCTTCTTGCAATTGAGTCTATACATGATGAATATATCTTATATTAAATTTACCCAGTCTATGTAATTCATGTCACTGTCGATGTGCCCTGAAGCTAAGCGTGTGTACTGAGGAATGTGGGAACGAAGGGCAATATGAGCTTTTGAATTGGCCCTCCACCGAGGCTAATCCTACGTGGAGAAAAGTAATGAGAATAATCAAGCTGAAATTAATAATAACATTTGACTTTTCTTCCTAAAACAAATACAGTACAATTATTCTGCCCGAAGTTGATATACTGTATTCCTTGCATAGGTGAATGTATGTTCACATGAATCAAATGCATACATCAAATGGTAGAAGTAAGAGCATGCATTAAACTAAATGGCTCACTGGTTGTAAACACAACAACGTCAAACCGAAATCTCCCCTTTTTGGCTTTTTTCAATCGCAATATCTGCACACCGTAGCTCAACAGACTCATGCTCATGCCACAAAACAACCATTTTTCCACAAAAATCCCTCGGCTTAACAAGACCAGATGGCTTACGCACAAAAATTTCCAGACCCTTCAAAGTTTTCCATAATCGGTCTTTGGAGTCATACCACTCGATCTTCAGCATGAGACGGAAGAACACGTTCTGTATCACACAATAATTTGATGAATAACCCCATTCAGAATTCAACACTATCTCCATCTACCTCTATGCAGCTTGTAAGTCACACCCGTTTCCTCAGACCTCACATAGATAGTTCCCTCGCACCTGACGCTTCTGTATCTAGATCCTCTCGCTAGGAATCTGCAAAAACTCCCAAGTTTGGGTCTTTGTATCTACGACAGTCCATGACCATGACGCTAGACGTATATATTAGGACCAACCACTGCCACCTCAGACCCATTGGGAGATGGAAAATTAAAAGATGAAATGGGGAGCAAAATCTTTTCGGAGCTCCGACAGAGAGTCAACCAACGTTGTCGTGGGTTAGAGTCTTGATAGAACAATAACACGTGGAGACAACTCTCCCTAAGAGGGTTCGAGTCTGGTAAAGCTCCGTTGAAAAGCAACAAGAGAGCGGAATCTCTTGTACTATAAGGAGAGAGTTGGGTAATACAATCTTGACACACGGGCTAAGCAGTTTATAAGCATCACAGATTTACAAATGTCAACCGTCTTTTTTTTAAAGGTGGCTCTTCTCCGTCGTTCATGGTTGTGGATCAGCATTTCCCTCTTAGGGTTTGAGGTTGCTTTTCACTTAAGAAAACCCAAAACCCTAATCACGAAAACCCTGAAGAGAAAGAGAGAGAGAGCGTCCGTCATAAAGTAAAAGTTATTGAGAGATTATTGTTTGGGGTGCCTTAAAAAAAAAAAAATGTACGTTTGCAGCAGCGTAGTTTGCTTGGCCAATATTACCAATGAGACCAACAACTGACGCTATATTGATGATTCTTCCCTGCAAGTTTATATATC